>JACVQZ010000053.1:105766-715120 GCA_019828575.1 Talaromyces thailandensis | reverse complement strand
GAGGATAGCTAGCTATATAGAAGGTTGCTGTATAGGTGCTAGAGGATATGTTATCCCATTCCTGTATGTTCGTGCCTGCTCCTGTACCTGAGGTGTAAGAGCGCCGAACCGTGGCATCAATAATCCGACAACTAATATTAATAGAATAAAAATTTTATTAATTATTATAATAAATTACTTTATTTAAAATAAATATAACTAGAACTTAGATATTAATTAAAAAAATTATTAAAATAAAAAAAACTTATAAAATCTTTTTTAAAATTAAAATTTAAATTATTCTTTCTTCTTAACTTTATTATTATTATTAATATAAATAAAGTAGTATATTAATTACTTTATTAAATTATTTTAATTTATTAATATTATTATTAGTAATAACTTTATATAAGATTAAAAGATATTAAAAATTAATTAATCTAATTATATTTAAACTACTATTCTAATAATTTATATAAGAAATTATATATTAAAATTTTAAGAAAGATATAAGATTTTAAAAATTAATAATTCTTATTCTATAAAAAATAATTAAGATATTTTTTATTAAAAAATTTAAAAATATATTATCTTATTTTATACTAATATTAGTAATATTAATTATATATAATTTAGTAATAAATCTTATAGTTATTTATATATATAGAATTATAATTTAGGTTAAAAATATAACATTAATTAATTAATTTAGAAAGATTATAACTAATATTAATTATAAATCTAAAAATAAAGTCTAATCAGCTTAAATAATTACTTTATTTAATATTTTTTTAATTTTATTATAACTATTAATACTTAAATTAAATAATATTATATAGAAATATTTATCTATAGTTTGATAATATATTATTATCCCTAAAATATCATATTAGGTATGTATGAGATTTTGGAAATTTGTATTTTTGAATTTTGTAACAAATCCCGCATTTAGTCCGCCATACCAAATTGAGTTGCGTATGCTTAGGGCTTCCCCGTCTTGGCAGTTTTTTTCCAACAAAATCTGTCTTTTCTCCTCGTATGACTGGCTGACGATCTCAATATCAATTGACTTGTTTCGGATTCGCCGAAATCTAGAAATGCGGCTTGAGATCTGCTATGCGAACTTGCATGAACTCGTTCGTGCCAGCTCTGTGGGAGCAAGCCACAATCTTTTTCCGGCCCTTTCCGCGAAAAAGACCTACGTAGTACGCCGTCTTAATAACCTAATAGGCAGTAGGGCGTACGGAGGTATTCCCAAAGTGATCGGCAGGAACAGGGGGGAATAAACTTCAAGAATCAGTAGACTGACCAACTTAATATATCCAGAGACGTTTATGGTAAAGCAACAAAATTTCCGAGTCAAGATAGTCAAGCTGCCAGTACCAATTCAGCTACTTCACTCACGGAGTACCCACTATGTGGTTGATTTTCATCTGAAGGTGGAAAAGTGGCTAGCTGATGCATCTCCACCAGACAGAACATACAGCGACGAATTTTGTTTGCTGAATTAGGGAGATATTTCCGAAGCGAGGCGCAAACTTGTCTCTTGCTATTCGGCGATTCGCAGCATCTAGCATTAGGGATGGTGTAATTACTATTTTTTTGTTAATTTACCATAAATTGAAATTACCTAATAAATTTTAAGCTCTAATTTTTATATAGCTAATTTACGCTAAGACTTATATAATAAGTTAGCAGCTAGTAGTAAGATTATTCTAATTAACTAAAGCTTATAAATTAGCTTTTTACTATCTTATTTAACTTTTTATAAAAATATTAGTAATATTAACTTTAGATATATATAATTAAATTAATATTTTAATTACTTAGTATTTTAAAAATAAATATTAACTTCTATTACTTTTAAAAATAGATTAAATACCTTAATTTATAACTTAATAGAAAGAGGAAGAATATTATAAAATTTATAAAATTATTTTAAATTTAAAAAAGATAAATTATTATATTAATTTACTAAAAAATTCTTTATTTATTTTAAAATTAATTTTAGCTTAATAAGATATAATATCTTAATTATAAAAAATTTATAGCTATAAATATCTTATACTAATATAAGTATATTAAAATATATTTTTTAACTTTATAAATTCTTTAAAGAAAAAAGTAATAGATTTTATATAATATAAAAAAAAATATTAAAAAAAAAATAATAATAAAAATAATTAATTATTATCTTACTTAAATAATTTTTATTAGAAATTACTTTTTTTCTATATAGATATAGCTTTTTATAAAAAAAATAATCTAAATATTATAATTAGACTATAAACTATTAAATAGATATATAATTACTAAAAATCTTTTAACTAAGATATATAAAGAATCTTATATTAAAACTATAAAGATTTTAAGCTATACTAAATATCTTAATATTATTATTAATAAGATAATAAATATTAATTCTTAATATATTATAATAATAATTATTATTATATTAATAAAAGCTTAGTTTTATATTTTTAAAGATATAGATATAATATATCTTAATATAAAAAATATTATTAAATAGATCTTATAATAACTTAAAGTCTTTTTATCTAATAATTTAAATAGAGATATTAATTAGAAAAATATTAACTTATTATTAACTAATATATACTCTATAATAAGAGTAGTTTAAAATATTTTATAAAAATTTTTAAAACTTAAATATATTTTTATAATATTTTATAATTTTTATAGCTTATAATTAATTTTTAAAAATCTTTTAGATATAAAGATCTTAAAAGTAGTAATTATAAAATATATATTTAAAAAAGCTTTTAATATTATAATATTTTTCTATTAAAGCCTATTATGTTATATTAATTTAAAAATAATTTTATTAATTAAAATTAGTAAAAAGAAAATACTTATTATTTTTATTATAATATATTAAAAGATTTAATATAATCTTATATCTTAGATTAATAAGTATAAAAAATCACTTCTTATTTAAATAATAAATATTAAAAAAAAAAATAATAAAACTAAAATAGTTAATATTATTAATATTATCTAAGATTTTATATTTTAAAATAATCTTAATAATTTATATATAATATTTAAATCTTTATATACTACTTAAAAGAATTCTAAGATTATATAAATTAATATTATTACTATTATCTTATATTAGTTAAAGCTTAAGAATAATCTTATAATAATAATATAGTTTATATAGCTTTATAAGAATATATAAAAATATATAAAAAATAAAGAATTTAAAATATATTTAAATATATAATTATTACTAATTTACTAGATAATATATTAGTTTAATTCTAATAGAATTTTTTAATCTCTTAATAATAAGCAAAAATAGTATATTTATATAATTTTAGAATTTTAAAAAATATAATATAAGTTTTTATACTTTTATTAAAAAAGTAGCTTTTTTT
This sequence comes from Talaromyces thailandensis, assembly GCA_019828575.1. Lineage (NCBI taxonomy): Eukaryota > Fungi > Ascomycota > Eurotiomycetes > Eurotiales > Trichocomaceae > Talaromyces > Talaromyces thailandensis. The sequence continues at coordinate 711,740 of JACVQZ010000053.1, read as the reverse complement.
ATAAAACTTTATACTAAGAATAATAAAAATATAAAAAATTTTAATTTAAAATAATAAATAAGAATAATATTATATTTTTATATTTATTAATTATTTATTTTATTAAGCTAATAAAGCTCTAAATTTTACTTTTTTTATAATCTATTTTTTTTATATAATTACTAACTTTATAATTACTAAATATATATTTTCTTTAATAAATTTATAATATATAAAGATTTATAATTATTTTAATATTAAATAGATTAATAAACTTCTTTTCTTATAAATTAATAAATATTAATTTAAAGAGAAGCTAAAGAAAGTATCTTTAATTAAATAACTTATAAAAGTACTTTATAAGAAAAAGAATATTAAATTAATAAAGATTTTTATAGAATAAAGTTTATATTTTTCTATATTTTTAAATAATTTTGAATCTATAGATATAATATTTTAAAAATCTAATATTAATTTAGTAAAATATTTATTAAAGTTAGATTTAGAGTCTAAATTTTTAAAAGGCTTTAAGTACTTATAAGTAAATGAATTTTAATTAGCTAAAGAGGCTCTTTTTAGAGAATAAAAATATATATTAAATTAATAGGCTTTTTTATATATTTTTTAGTTAATTTATTAGTCTAATTTAGTTATGATTTACTATTATTATAGAGAAAAGTGAAAAATATAGAAAATTTTAGAGGTTCTTACAAATTATTAGTAAATTGGTAATTACAAGTGAGTTTTAATTTTCATACGGGGGGGTCCAATTTTCCGTAATTTTCAATTTTTATAATTACAAAATGCCTTCCCTATCTAGCATGCGAGATGATAGACAATTCGTATAGCAAAAGTCTCCCATGACTGGTTTGAGAGGAACTAATATATATGTACTGACACCTTGCCCTACTATTTGGACCGGACACCCCGACCCAGAAGAGATTCACACAAGGATTGTATTCTTCTCTTTGTTCTTCCATCGTTTTCATTGACCGGCCTCTCATCATGACATCTCGTCGCGCTCTTCTTTCCCTACTTGGGATCGCCCTTCTGTTTGACACCCATGTAGTGGCAGCTCCATTGGATAGTGCTTCGGATGTTTGCCCATCTGGCAATGAAGTCGGGCTCATCATAGAACTGTCTGAGCCCCCTCAGGTGACCGAAGTCGTCCCCTGTTTTGTTACCACGACCACTGCAATCCGTTCGGCAGGCACATACGTAGTCCCAGCAGGTATCTCCACTGGAACCGTCACTGCCCATGGCGCAACAGACCTGTGCGTGACTTCGGTGACAACGAAAACCACCACCTATCCCTGCTCGACATCGACCTCGTTCTCTTGCATAGCCGCGTCGACTTCAGGAACCTGCCGTTGGACCCCGTCCGCTACCTGTGCCCCTACCACGGTGACTGATACGGTTATCTCCACGATCATCCAATCCGGTGGCAGCGCTCCTATCACGGTGACTCGTACACTTACCCCCAGCCAGTCCGCTACCGGTGCACCTACCACGGTAACTGAGACGGTTACCTCCACGATCACGCAATCCGGTAGCAGCGCCCCTATCACGGTGACTCGTACAGCTACTCCCAGCCAGTCCGCGATGACTCGTACAATCACTTCCACGATTACACAATCCGGTTCCAGCGCCCCTACCACTGTGACTGATACGGTTACATCTACTGTCACCAAGTCTGCCACTTCTTGCTCTGTCACCACATCACCAACATCGACTCTCAGTTGCGACCCCTACGGGTACCTGATTCAATATGCAACCCTCTACCAAATCGATCTGAGCACGGGCACCGCAACGGAAGTTGCCAATGCTCTCGGTGACAATTCAAGCATCAATGCGATGGGATACAACACCCTCGATAATTACCTGTACGGATATCAACCTAGCACAGGTACTATCCTTCAGATCGCCGCCTCCGGCACGACCACGACAGTGAATGCGGATGCGCCTCCAGCGGGAAGTAATACCGGTGATATCGATTCCAATGGCCACTACTGGGTTGGCGTCGGAGCAGCTGTTTCATGGGCCGAGATTGATCTTGCGCCTGGCTCTGCAACTTACGGCCAAACGCTGGCCAGCGGGGCCGCTACTTCCCCTGGATACGACGTGGCCGACTGGGTTTATATCCCCTCCGGGGGCGATTACCTGTACGCCATCGGTTCCAACACGTCACCGAGCGAGACCGTCCTACTCCGATTCAGTATGTCCACTTACAAATGGGAGACAGTCGCCAATTATGGGGCTCTTGGAGTTACTGGTGTTGGTGCTGTGTATGGCATGAACAACGGAACGGTATATGCATCGGAGAATGTCAATGGGCAGATTTGGGGATTCCCTATTTCGGGAGACACCCCGTTCTTCGTCTCTCAAGGCCCTCCATCGAACAACAATGACGGAGCACGATGCGTGCTCAACGTTTTGGCCTAATCATTACGGTTGATATCAGGTGGGCAGGTCGGAGTAAAACGAGAGTTTCGGTCACAGCTGCTCTGGTGCAGATTTAATTAGTTATTCATATCGAAGTATAATTTCACATTATTGACTTGCCTCATTTTCAAAAGTATCTAAAAGGACTCTTACTGCCGTAAATATATGTCTGTGGACGCGGAGTGTAAGTGTGCCTGGGAAGTCGTCAAGGAAAAGTTTAGGGAGCAGCTCCCCTAGTTAAGTCAGTTACCTAAGCCGGGCTGACATCATTGCCCCAGCCGAGTCTCGTGATCTTTGATAAGATAGAAGCTTAACAACTTTTACGGTCACTCTTTCCTCTACACAAACCCTTAAATTCAACGACTTCCTCCTTGATAGTGCATTCCACAACCCCAGTCTTGTTTATGATCTTTGCGTTGCAGTATATTTCACAATGGCAGTCTAAGATACCACCAATTCATGGTGTGCGTTTGAGTCCTGACCTGAATTGCCACCGTCGCGGAAAATCTTGGATCGCCCCCATCTCAGTTCTTCTGCGATCGCTTTGCGAATAATAATCAAAGCTACCTTTTGAGGTGCAACCGACATCATGCTTCCGCCAAAAAATGGTACCTCCGGTACCTCGAAACCGTTTGCTGTATCATTCTCAAACACGTCCCGAAAGCCCGTGAACCCTCCGCAAAGCACAAGACCTCGCGTCAGCTCGTCCCTAAGACGTCATCGTCACCAGATAAGCCACGATGACTCCGACGAAGAGGACGAAGAACCCGTGGCCGAGGAAGTGACCGGTTTCGACATGGGTGGAGCGATCAGCAAGAATGCGCCCAAGGAGAAAGAACCTCTCGTCATCAAAGTGGAAAGCAGAAACAACTGGCGCGATCGACCGGGTACCAATCGTAGGGGCAAAAACCTACTCCCACAAGAAGTGCAGGCGCAGGCTGCTGGGAATGTGGCAATTGTCGAGACCGAGACTCCAAGTATGGCCTACGGTCTGAGTCTTGCCCCTCCGCAGAAGGAGGGCGCCGTTGAAAATGGACCGGATGTGGCTATGGCAGACACAGCTCTGATATCTGAACCGGAGTCTCGCGCACCCCTTACTCAAGATGAAATCGCGCTGCAAGCGCTCATTCGTGAGAGTGAGGGTGGCGAAACGACAAAGCGGTCTGATTTAGTGATTGAGTCAACGAAAGCGGAAGGCCGATACGACGAAGCAAGCTCCTTCCGTGCAGATGTCGCTACCCGTCCCGACCAGGCGAGCTTGGATGCATATGATGCGGTTCCAGTCGAGGAATTTGGAGCTGCTTTGTTACGAGGAATGGGCTGGAAAGAAGGACAGGCTATTGGACGAGGGAACTATGGAAACACCGCTGCCCCGAATGAAGCTCGCGTGCCGGCGCGCCGACCAGGATTCTTAGGGATTGGCGCAAAGGATATCGGAGGTGCCAAAGGCGCGGAAGTCGAAATTGGTGCTTGGGGAAAAGCCGCGATGCGCAAAGGTTCGAGAAAAGGTGGCGATGGGAGTGGGAATACAGCAGGAGTCTACATGCCTGTTGTCATGAAAAGCAAGACGACGGGCGAACATCTAACGGAGGAGGAATTCAAATTACGTCAGAAAGAGGCTAGTGAACGAAAGGCAAACGGTAAATCAGATGAACGATCATCTCGTTACGATAGCCGGGATAAAGACCGGCGCCGCTATGACGATGAGAGCGATACAGACCGAGATCGCAGACGGCGACACGAGAAGCGGAGAGATCGAAGCCGATCTTCTGGTGCTCCTGACCGGCGCCGGTATGCTGACGATGAAGATGATGATGGCAAATGGTCTTCGCGGGATCATCATCGACGGTATCGTGATAGGGACGATAGTGATTATAAGAGTAGACGACGATCTAGAGATCGAGGTCATCGTGAGTCCGGATATTCGAGACGAGATGATGATCATCGTCGTATTAGAGACAGAGATCATGATTCCGACCGGCGTTCAGATAGGGATAGGGATCGCCACAGATGATCGATTGTACAGGGAGGTTTTAGAATATACCCTTTGAAACTTGGAAGGAAATTACATAGTTAGTCGAATAGAGAAACATGCCAACATGTCCAAATAGATCCTCATGAATATGCCAAAGCACAATAGAAACGCAATATATACCTAGTTAATCATCCAATGCAAATGCACACAAGGCGTATCTATACATACAATAAACTCCTTTTCAACAATCAAGGAACGCCATAGAAAAACTTTTAAGCACATCATGCTTCCAGCATAACGACATCCTCTTGTCCAGAGATACCATCAACCTTCTTATCCGCCGACGAACCAGACACCAACCCCATACCACCCTCCATCTCATCCAGAATCCATTCAACCAGATAACTCTCATCAACAAGCTCCTCAACCCGTCGATAATGTCGATCAGTATACGACGAAAGTGCATTGAAAATCTCCTTCAAAGACAACCCACCGACATCTTTCCTGCTTCGTTTCCCCTGCGTAGTCGCTGCCACGGGCGGCGGGCGGTTGGCGAGTTCAATGAATGTCGATGCGGGGTATGAGCGGACTAGAGTGAAAAGTATGCGTTGCGCGACTTTTGCGGTGCGCGCGTTGGTGTTCCAGTCGCGGAGGCGGAGGAGTAGGAGGTATAGATTGTCTTGGTCGAGGGATTGGAGGACTTGATCTACGGAGGTGTTGCCGGTTAGTGCGGACTCGGCATCGTTGTCGTTGTCATCGTCTTTCTCGCTGCTCTTCTTGCCGTCGACTTCGTCGATGGCGGCGGTGAATAGAGACAATAAGCGAGCGGGATGGTTAAGCTGGAGGGCGAGTGTGATTGCTTCTCTGTATGCGCCGGTACGGATGTAGTTTTGTAATTGCTGGTCTTGCTCAATGCGAGCCGAGTTGGCGGATACTGCTGCAGTCAGTGTGGCGGAGGTCGTGTCCGTCCAGAATGTGACCGTGGAGTCGGCAGCTCCGGAAATCAGAGAGTAGGGAGAAGTCGAGGGTGACTTGACATCAGATCGTGATCCGGAAGGTGTTGGCGAAGCAAGTGCCCACACTCTGTCCGTGTGATTGTCAAGAGTAGCCTCCGACTCACCGCTATAAGGAGACCAGATCTTCACCAAACCATCTGCAGCAGAAGAGGCTAGGAGAGGACGGGTCTGCGTCTTAGACTCATCTCCATCTGCATCATTTTCAGACGATAATTGTGAAGGCGGTAGCCAAATCACTTTCAAGACGCTGTTTGTGTGACCCTCAAATGTGAGAAGGCAACTGAAATCGGCCAAGTTCCAGATTTTGACGGTCTTGTCACCTGAACCTGTGGCAATCAAGCCGCGGCTGGTGCTGGTACCAGCATTTGAGCTGATAATGGGCATCTCACGGGGCGAAAATCGGACAGACCATACTCCTCGCTTGTGGCCACGAAGGATACCAACCACCGATCCGTCTTCGGCGGACCAGATCTTTACAGTTCGATCTTGCGAAGCTGAGGCAAAGAGTGTTGCTGTGTAGTTCACATCCAAAGAGTTGATGTCCTTTTCGTGTGCCTTTCTGGTATATGCTGCCTTGGGGGTGGCTTGTGAGATGCCTAATTTACTAGTGTCCCACTTCTTGATCGTCCGATCTTGGGAGCCGGTAAAGAGGAACGCGGGAGGATGGTTCAATGGGTCGTTGTGAGCTTTTGAACCCACTGGAGGTGGGGTTCTTGGGAGTGCAATTGCTCCTAGTGATTCGGCGTGGCCTGTTAGGACTGCCGCGCATGTATATGATGAAGTTGCAGGATCGAGACGCCAGAGACGGGCAGTATTATCTTTGGCACCGGTCGCGAGCCAGTATCCAGACCAGTCGACGTCCAAGCAGATAATAATATCGTCGTGTCCTTCCAAATAAGTGACATCGGCTCCAAAGTAACTATCACCGGTTCCGTTCTGTTGCGTGTTCTGGTCAGGGGCCGTAATAGATACAACACGGATGCTTTCAGTATTTGTGGCCATTGCTAAAAGTGATCTTTCCGGGCCAACATAAGCCAGATCGATGACTTCATCATCATTTCCAGAAATCCTTCTAATTACTGGCAAAGGTTCTAATGACGAGCCTGGTTTGTAATCGGCTAGGGATTCGATAGAGTGGAGTCGAAGCGTTTGATCGGCATGGACAGTAACAACAAAGGGCAATCCTGGGGCATATTGGGTCGCAATGATAGTGTCGGTTTCGGATCCTTCCTCTTGTTGTTGGATTATTTCTCCTCCCCTATTAGTATCCCAGACGCGCAAGACACCTCTCTCGCCACCAGTGAAGCAAAGACCAGTTTCAGAAATGAATCCCGCAGACTCTATACTTTCTAAGACCGGGATTATCCGGCGGCTTTTCCATGTTCGCGCATCCCAGATGATAACTGTTTTGTCGCGGGAAGCTGATAGCAGCGCATTTTCGACTGGAGAATACGACAGACTGCGCACCACGGAGACGTGTGATTCCAAAGAAGCAATGGGCTTTTTCTTGTGCAGATCCCAGACTCGCACTTTGCCCTCTTCGTCACCAGATGCTAGCCGAATTGTCCTTGATTTTTCTGTCTCTACTTCGTCGTCATTCGGTTTCTTGCTGGTTCGCTTGGACCCATTGCGTTCATCCACATTTGTAATGGCTTCAAAGAAATTCAAAGCAGTTATCACTCCTCCGTGTCCGTGAAACGTATGTGTAATAAATCCACCCCGAATATCCCATACTTTGATTGATCCATCGGAACCTCCAGTCGCTAGTAGAGTACCAGTAGGATCAATAGCCGTAGTGACCACGGGAGATGTGTGGGCTTTGACGGTTCTTAGTAGAGTTGTCTCTATAGGGTTTTTGTCATCGATATCGAATGGCGACAGAGAGTAAAAGCGCATGGACATGGATCTCGAGCAGACGACAACGTGAGACGCGGATGGCGTGACTGGAAAGAATTGAATGTCAGCACGAGGCAGCCAGGTTATGACTAGAAAGCGACTCACTTGCTAGACTAGTAATGAGTTCTCCGTCCTATAACAAAGTCATTAGTCCATTGACGATTGTGAGGGTCCGGTCGAGTATCTTACGCCCTCCAGACTGGCCAACTGGTCGCCTGTAGTAAGGTCCACAATAAGCGCATCTTCTCCGACGCATGTTGCAAGAATACGACCGCTGGCATCTAGCGACGTGCTTCCTCCAGTGTAAATGGGGCGCAGCGTTCGCGACGCCTCGAATGTGGTTTTCGCAATGATTCGCGACATGTTGAATTGGGTCAGGTGTCTGACGAGTCGATCCGGTCAATTATGTTCGCATAGCTGACTTGCCACCCAAAAGAAAATAGATGGACACAAAGATCCAAGAACTGCGGTATTAGATTAGGATCGGTGTTGTCGTTTATGCTCTACTTTTGCGGCGGACTTTTTTCTTGAGAAACTTTTGAGTGTTTGCACTGTTTGCACTGGCCGCTTATTGCGGGCCGAAATAAGGTGTGGTCTGTGCGCGACGCCGTCTTTTTCTGGGAAGGCGCCTCTTGCCTGATCAACTTCCTCGAGACGACCTCTGTATTCAATCTCATCAATAATCACATCGCTTGCCAAACCTCAGCATTTCTTTTCAAGGAGTGCATGAAGGGGTTGAAACATAACAATAATCTTCCATTGAAACTTCATGACATGGTGGCACCATCCTCGACCGAAATCAACCAGTGATTGGGCAGGCGATGGGCCGCCAACCATACATAGTGCGACTGGCCTTGGTAAGCCAGGTCCAAGTTCATATCCTATTGTGCTTGCATGCATCTACTGTGGACAAACAGTGTACTGATAAACTACTAGGGCCGCTCTCCATATGAGCCACCTGATCCAAGTGAGTCACAACATCAAACATCGAGTCGCAGTACAGATGGATATGTCCAGCAGTATGATGAAAGAGGTCATCCCATCTTTCCCGAGTCCAAGGCTTTGGCACGCGAGCTCAGGCGAGCGAAAAACGATGTTCTGTCGACCATGGGAGTGGTGGTTAGTGGCGAAGCAGGCCGCACAGGCAACTTGAAAGACAAGAAGAGCTTGCATGCTGTCACTGCTGAGAATGACTACGGTCTAGTCATAGTGGCCTTTGACCATGCTGTACATTTCTTTGGCTCATGGTGGGTTGGCTCACTCAGCCGCCGTATCCAGGTATATACACTATCTTTATGGTTCTATATCTCTATAGCTCAAAATTGCGCTCAACACTGACTGTGCATCAGACCTTCAAAAGCTATACCAATATCCCACTTATCCGCCTGTTTAAATCCGAGTGTCAGAAAATCGGATGGCCGGCTGAATTCTTTGCAGGTATGCCCCTCTGGGCAGCCAGAATCATATTGCCTATATGCAGAACACAGTTGTTTGAGCCCCTGCTTGTCTACATTCAAGACAAGCTCACGGCGTACATGAACCAATCTTATACCCGAATTCTGGAAGGGTGCTTTTCCATGATTCGTTCTTCGTAAGTACCTTCTTTTGACGATTGCCACTGATACGACTAATGATGAACGCAGAGCACGGCTCGTTTCATTCGTATTCTTCGAGCAGTTACATATGTTTTGCATTCTACAAACTCTTCACCTTATTCCTCATAACGTCTATCCAAGACCCGCATTCCTACTCCCGTTCACCAAATACTCTTTAATTCAGTGTCCATCTCTTCCATCTAACTTGTCTCTTATCTCGCTTGGACGCTATGCATCGCAGTTGGCGGCAACACCCTTTGCGTTTGCATTCATCTATGTCCTCGTTCGGCCATACGTTGAAGAGAAGATATACAGGCTGATCAGACGACATTTGCCTAAGCAAGAGAGACCTGATGAGGTTTCCATTCAAGTTGCCATGGAAAATGATCTTCTCGAATGGACATTGCCGATAGCGGGGCGGCGCACCGAGGAAGAAACTCGTCGCAGCAAATTGAGTTTGCTGGACGACATAAAAGAAGAGATACACGAATTACAAAAGTGGTTCTTCCGTCGGCTTGGCTATAATCATGATAATCCTGACGAAAATATGAGCGTTCTCAGTCAGAACGATATTGTCCATGTTCGCGAAGACATCCTCTTCGCACAATCACTGCAGAACAATCAAGATCAGTTGCCAGTATCATCCGCCGATACTGTATCAAACGCTACTAGGCCAGCTCCTCTTGTCCCTGACCGGACATTGACAAATGAGCAACTGACTCATTCGCCCGGCGAAATAACCCCGAATGCCATAAATGAAGTGCATCCGGCGGAGCGTGCTGAAAGAGGCGAAATTGTCCAAGATCAAGTATCAGGGTCTTGGATTCCGTTTCAAGATTTCGATCAAGACTCGCGAGCTGACACATTGTTTTCGCGACCTCGAACGCCGGAATCGCCGCTAGCTTCGCCTCGCATTCGTGCATCGTTGACTCATCAGAATTCATTCACTACGACCATGGAACTGTCACTTCAAGACAGTCGAAGCTCAAATAGACAAGACGGTCTTGAGCCTATTGTCGAGCTTGAGCATGGTGACACCGCGCTAGGCGAATGGCCAATCCATCTTGACGAGTCCCGAACTGACGCTGAGGTGCTTAATCAAGTGAGACGGGACATTGATGAAATAGAGCAACTTGCTGAGTCTTTAAATGTCACCTTAAACCCGACAGAAAACGATCGCCGGTGGGAAACCCTCAACGCGGAGCTTGATACAACGGACCCAGCATCAGATCCCGTCTTACCGCATGTGGTTGAAGAACCTTTGCATAGCCCTACGCATCAGCTCGGCATAGACGCCTTATCAGATGCCGGCACTGAAGCATCAGCCTCTAACCTACCCGCCGATCTAGCTTCATGGACATCTCCAAATGAGACCCGTTCCGAACCAAACAAACAACGTGTCACAGTCCTCTCATCGTACCCTGCAGATGCCTTGGCGCATCACCTAGCCTCGCTCATCAGCGGTATCATCTTCATGCCCTTCGAATCATTTTTCTACCGCTCCCTGGCTAGAAGCTACCTATCTTCACAGCTTGCTTCCGTCTACGGTGGTCAAAGGCGCGCCCCACTTTCTGATATTCGCGATCTTACTGGCTTTGCTGGTGGCGGAGGTAGACGAGACATGGTTGCTTACATGTCCAAACTTGCCTTGATACAGTGGATTCAGATGGGTATCAGTGGCTTAATAATTGGTGTGTGCTCCTCTACGGCGATTGGAATCGGGAAGAGGGTGTTCAAATGGGGGAACCTGTAGCATTAGATATGTATCATATTTGGAGATTATTTTTCCCTCGGTGTTGGCTGTTACATGGCAGAAGCCTGGTTACAATGGATTTTTTGGAATGTAGTCATCAATCAGTTTCGGCATGAAAAACGGGCATACTCTCTGCTTGTTTAATGTATCTCATATGATTAACATGTGTCATCTTTCCATAAATTCCACAATCATCTATTCTACAAAAGTACAATGTTCGTTCAGTCAACCAAGAACTACCATCTTCTTCGACCATTACGTACTACGTACGAAAGAGTTCATCTAGCAGCCCCCTTCCCCTTCTGCACGCCAGGAGTCTTCCTCCTCTCCCAAACCATCAAATACGACTCCCTCGTAAACAACGTCTCACTCTCCGTCCTCTGAACGTACAGATCCTGGATCTCAAGCCACTCCGGTCCCCTCTGTTGCGCCTGTTGCTGTTGATGTCTCGCATTATCAGCTGCCATCGCTTTATCGTGTAATTGGACGAGCCAGGAGACTTTTTCGCTGCCGGCGCCGGCGCCCGTCGTCGTCGCTGCTGCTGCTGCTGAGGCAGAAGAGACGTTTTTGCTACCTGCGGCGGCGAGACCTTTATCTGCTGCAGAGGAATCCTCACCTGTACCAGGGGTAGGCGCGTTTGCGTCTAGGATAATATTTGAGACGAGGTCGTATATAATGGGTTCACCGGGAGGCCAGAGTTCCGGGTTCGGCTCAACGTATGGTGACATATCCAGTGACCTGGGGGAAGGGAATGTGACGATAGTCGGGTTTCGCTCAGACACGAATTTATTTTTGCTGAAGCGTTTGATGTGGAAAAGAAGATAGGGGGGTAGAGGGTGGAGGAGTCGATGACGGACACGATGAGAGAGTTTCTCGGATGCGGTTATACCGTTGTATTTGTTGAGGAGTGTCGTCAATGGGATTTGAGGGATGATGGATTCTCTGTTCGCTGATTGGAATAGAGGTGTGGGTGGGAGATCGAGGGTGAGTATCAAAAAAGGAGATGTCTGGGTGTTTGTTTCACTTGATTCGGCAAAGACTAATCGAGAGTTCGTGGTATCGGAATGCGCTGTGATGGCCTGACTTTCAATTCGCAAATGTCCCTGGAAGGCTTGTTGGATGACGCTCGTTGGTGTTTTTGACGGCTTTTTGGATCCGCCGAGACTGAGATGAAGGTTGTTCAAGAACCACGAGAGAAACTCAACTGGGTCGGACTGATGAGTAAGGGTAAACCGCTTTGAAGAGCGCAGCGCAATCTCTTGGAGCAGTTCGTGAGGTGACACATGTGACTTGAATGCTTTCGGATTCCACAATTTGCGCACTAGAGTGCTGAATCTGACGGATAATTGGGGGGATCCTGGGACCGGGAAATTTTGGAGTAGGAAAAAATTGCGAATGGGCGTGACGTGCGCAAGGACCTGAACAACGACGTTTAAATAATCGTTCGCTTTGATATTGTTCATTCCAACGTATCCTGGAAACATCCATGAGTCAGTGATTGACAAAATCATAAAGGCAGTGAGTTCTTACCAGGCCGATATTTCTTCCCAAGCAAATCCCACGCATCACGGACCTCTTTATCAAGCTTCAACACATCATTCTTCGTAAAAGTCGGGTCCACCACATATTTAATATCATCCAAACTCTTGCTCTTCACCTCGTAGCCCTCAGGTAGAACGTAGACTTTCTTCGTCTCCATGTTCACAAACACATGGTGGCCAATCTCCAGCGCATGGAAATATGCATGAGACTTGTTGCCTCGCCCCTGGAAATATTTACCGCATACCAGACAAGCATACACATTTATATTGGATAACGATATCGAGCAAAGCTTTTCGAAATCGAAGTCCAGCACGGCGCGATTGATTGTATCCAGATACAAGTCTCCATATCCTTCGACGGGTTGCGACTGGCGTTGCGGCGCTGCGAGTAGCGCTTCTTCTTCGACTTCGTCATCGTCATCGTCATCGGCTTCACGGGATTCCAGCTGATCTTGTGCAGCTTCTTGCAGTTCTGCAGCTTCCAGGTCTGCAGCGGCGAGGATGTCTTGGTGGTTGTGTTCGTCTTGCTCCCACTCGCGACCATTTAGATGGCCATTGCGGGATTCAGCTGCAGCAAAACGCGGTTTTTTGGAGGCGGGCGAGTTCACACTGAGCTCTTTTTCGAGATCATTTTCGGCCTGTCGTTTTGCCATGATTTTCTATATGGTGAGTTATGTCGAGGCGTTGATTTTGTTCACGTTGCAAGAGGCCGAATGCGACTGAATTGAGTGCAACAAAAAGTGCTCGGAAAGCTCTCGCTAGTGCAAACAATCCAAACACGTATCGACTCTGACCTCATCATCTTTTGCTTAAACGCCATTTTTTAGGGAGTCAAATTGATTTCAATGCCAGACAATTTTAATGATGAGTATCTGAATCGCTTTCTTGGCTGTTACTTACTACTGCCGGTGTATGTGCTTGCTTTAAGGGATTGGAACTCGTATCGAGGATAAAAACATCTTACTGCAGGTCTGGTACACGAATACATGTCAAGTGATTCGTCATAACAAGGACAGATTATTTCTAGAACTTTGTATCCTAAAAACAGTGAATGCTATGATACAACGCTGCACCAGGCAGTTTGATGATCACTATGCAATCGCCACTTTCCTTTCATTATCATAATCTCTTTCTTCAATTCCATCCTTCGTGACAATCTTGACTAGGACCTGCAAAAAGTTAGCTATCAGATTCGATGCTCTCATGATGTTGACAATGTGCTTACGCCTTTGAAGTCAATGGGTAATCTTCGCTTCAACTCATCCGTGCAAAGGTTCAATAGCTTCATGCCTTGCTCGAGGTCGATATCGGGGTGGTGGTGTTTATCAAGGATTGATAGGCAGTAATATCTGGTTTCGCGTTAGTCGGTTTTATCCAAGTACCCAATACAAGCATCCTTCAGATCGTGATAGTACATACTGGGCATATCCGTGTGCGGCGTAGGGGACCTGGGCGAGGGACGCCAGGTAGTCTACCCAGTAAAGACTGGGGGTGTTGGTAATAGCATCGACACCGCCGAGCAACAAGTTGACAGTATATGGGTTTCGCGAACGCAAGGCTCGTGCAAGCTCTCCTCGAACGAAGTTTCCGACGGCAGCAGGGCTGAGTTCAGTGTCGTTACGCATCGAATATAGCTGTACATTGGCTTGGATGTATTCGGCGAATTGCACTGATCGATCTCGTCAGTCTTTATAGCTCAGCAGCAACATCTGGACTGGTTATTACCTCCATCACCTGGCTCGCCAGAGAATGCCATCAGAGTGTGTTGGTTCAGGTTTCGGGTCTTGTCATCTGTAGCCTTGAGGACAGTCGGGCCTCTCATGGCAGCCTTGGAAGCTGCGATGATGACGAAGTCTTTTCCGGTGATGCCGAGTAGGACCTCCCTGAAGAAACATTGATTGTAAGCTATCTTGAATGGGTTGTGGTGAAGGATGAAGCTCCTTACATCGTGATAGGTAATCGATGTGATCTTGAGTTCAGTCGAAGTATAGCCCGATGCAAGATTGACTTATAGTAAAATAATCGAGTCCGGCTGTCTGATCGAAATTATGGGGTCGCTGTTCTGCAGTGATGATGATGAATAGGTGGAAAGAAGGTCATGGATGGAGATGGGAGAGCTTGACGCCTAGCAGAGCTACGTCGGAGAGAGCTGGGTCCAGCAAACAGAGCAAACACACGCCAACGGGACCTTGATTTAGGCGTTATGGTTTGTCCGGGCTCCGGAAGCCAAGAGTTTATCGGCACGGACCAATCGTGCCTAAGAAAAAAAATATTTGTATGCGGAAGACGGAAAAAAAAGTACAAGCTACAACGGACGACCCTGCCAATCCCATTCCGTGCTGTTTTCTTTAAGATATTAGTATTTTCTATTTGGAGGAGGGACTCGGATCTTCTGGCTTGTTCTTGGAAACGGCGTCATGTCGTCCTTTTTCACGATCCCGGCGTCCCAGCGCAAGCGGAAGAGAGATGATCGTGTGGCCGCACCTGGATCAAAGAAGCGCGGAATTGCAGCAAAGGGAGACGCTCGGGAAGATACATCGCGCAGAAGACAAGAGACCGAGGATGAATCTATATCAGGAAGCGACCTCGAAGACGACGAAGCGGCCTCGGGATCAGAACTTTCGGACGATGCGACTTCAGAAGACTCAGACGACGGCGAGACAGCAGCAGAGCGAAGACTGAAGCTTGCGGAAAGATACTTGGAGAATATCCGTGAGGAGGTTGATGAGGCTGGGTTTGATGCGGCCGAGATTGACCGTGATCTTATTGCTGAACGATTGAAAGAGGATGTGGTATGTTTTCAGTCAAACGTCGATTATCGACGTTCAGATCTAATTGGTCTATGATAGGATGAAGCAAAGGGGCGCATATTTCGAAAGATCGCATCTCAACTCAATTTCTCTAGCGCTTCTCATTCATTCTTCCGAGCCGATACCCAGACAACGACCGCCGTCGCCATACATCCTCCGTTCGCATATACCGTTTCAAAAGACCGGACCCTGATCAAGTGGGAATTAATATCCCCGAAAGCACCGCAACCTACACAAAATAATACGGAGAAGAAACGGCCAGACCATCCTGGAAAGAAAAAACCCATCCAAATAAAGTTCGTCAAAGGCCTCAAGAAAGTTCGCGGAAGTAAAGAAGCTCAAGGACATACTGGAAATATTTTGACTCTTGCGGTATCACCATCCGGTCGATATCTTGCCACAGGAGGTGAAGATAAGAAATTAATAATCTGGGATGCTGAAACACTCACACCCATGAAAACTTTCACACAACATCGAGACTCTGTCGCCAGTCTCTCGTTTACACGACACATCTCTTCACACAGTTCCGGAGAACAACTTTTTTCGGGCTCCTTTGACCGCACAATCAAAATCTGGTCTCTCAGCGCTGGCGGCCATGCGTACGTCGAGACTCTGTTCGGACATCAAGATCACGTATCCGCCGTGGCATCCATGATGACAGACCAATGCGTCAGCGTTGGAGCCCGTGACCGAACAGCACGACTGTGGAAAGTCATTGACGAAACTCAACTCGTGTTCCGTGGCGAATCATCGAAAAAGGAACAATACCAAAACAACGCTATCGACTGTGTGGCCGTGATACCACCCACACACTTCGTCACGGGGTCAGATTCAGGCTCATTATCGCTGTGGTCTATCCACAAGAAGAAGCCCTTGCATACCATCCAACTTGCACATGGAGTCGATCCCGTACCGCCTCCGGAAGAAGTATCATCTGAAGCAGACCCTGAAGTCGGCGCTCGCAACACCCGATTCATGCGTCCCATGCCACGATGGATCACGGCTTTGAGCACCGTACCCGGTACAGATATCGTCCTCAGCGGCAGTTGGGACGGCTGGATTCGAGCATGGCGCGTATCAGACGACAAAAGAACACTCATCCCCCTCGGACCAGTAGGCTCCGTTCGAACAACCCCTCAACCAAAACACACATTCTTCGCCAACGGCGACGACTCCGAACAACCAGAACAACCTACTACGGACACCATGGATCTCGACCCAACTACACCAGCCGTAAACCCCGAAGAACAATTACCACTCCTCAAAGGCGTCGTAAACAGCATCGCAGTCTTTGAACGACGACCCGAAACCGCCAAAATCGGAATGACTGCATCAACCAGCAAATCTCAAAAGAAGAACAAAAACAACAAATCTGGAAAGAACTCATCCTCGACAGCAACAGAGGCAACTACACGTGGATTATGCATCGTCGCTGCCCTCGGCAAAGAGCACCGCTACAGTCGCGCACAACCTTTCGCTCAGAACCACCATAATGGCCCCAGTGCTTCAGGCCGTAATGGCGCAGTCGTCTTTGAGGTGCCGTTCTTCGATAATGTGGACCATGAGCAGATAGAATTGGAGGCTGAGGCTGCTGAGCAATAGGGAGCTCTCTTGGATTTTTTATAGAGAAGAGAGGTTGGTTATACGTTATACATTACCTGTATGTAACTAGCATCGATGGGTTGCATTTTCTGTCTTCTTTATTTTTTCAGCTACATACCTACCTACGTGTATGTGTATGGTGGGTATATTGTACATATTTTTTTTTTCATCGAGCGGCATGATGACCTCGGGATTTGGGATCAAATACAAAAAGTTTCTGTTTTCAATGTCTGGTTTCCGCTTAATTACATTATATAGTATACATAGGCATTTGTCGAATTGGTTTTGGGAAAGTAATAGTCATTATCATCTTGTTTAAAAGTTCATGAAAGGGGGGGGGGAAAGTCTATTTGAACAAGCTATGATGATACACCGAACCTTGGAACCCTGAAACGCACAAAAGTGAGAACGCCTGGCTGAGATGGATATGAGCATCAAGGACAAACCGGAAAAGTGGACTGGAGACAGGGGATATATGTCACGGGTTTGCGAAGGTGAAGTGCAAGAAGGATGGGAAAGAACAATGGTTTGATTAGTAAAAAGTCAGGTGCAAGACTGAATCATAGATCGTCCTGATCTCCCTCACTTTGAGACTTCGGCTTATGTTATTGTATCGTGATCATATGGCAATATGTTGTGGATATCATGGTACTCTGTGATAGCGATGATGTAAACTAAGAATACACCCTTCCAACATAATGCATCTTATCCGATAGGTCGTGATAAACTCTTCAACGCCTGTTGTTTCTTGATCTCCTAGTCGCCGGAACGGGCATTTCATCTTCCGAGTCGTCGTCGACAGTGATGGCATTCGTAGCTGACGTTCCGGCGCCCCGAGTGCCATGTACTGGGCAGAAGTCCCTGGTATTTCGAGATCCCCCTCTATGGCTTGATGTTCCGGCAGCCGAACTGCCATGATGAGATGATGGCTGTGCACTTGTGTAAGATCGAGACAACCCTTGTCTACGGTTCGAAGATCCATGGACTCCACGGTTGATACCCGATGACGGATTTGATGCGGCTCTGGACGACCCCCTCGAAATGGGATTGTTTCGATAGAATGCATTTTGACCCGGCCTTCGAATGGGCGCTGGTCTGATTGGCTCGTCCTCTTCTTCATCCTCGTCATCCTCGGCCTCGTTGTCAGGCCTAGCACGCAATTCAGGAGTAGGTGGCCAATCCGAATCTTCTGAAATGGAAGATTCCGAATATACTCCCGGATGCATTGCCGGATGAATATCGTCACTCCGATCGCCTACTACTGTAGAATGATCTGTGTTGTATCCGCCTTCACTGTCCTGACTGTTCTCATAGTGTATGGAACCGTCGTCGATGAATGAATCCATCTCTTCATCGTCGTCGTCGTCCGAACTGCTGCTGGATTCCTCTGAATTGTCGTCGTCGTCTTCTTCTTCTTCTTCCTCCTCCTCCTCTTCCGATCCATTATCACTTGTATGGGTCATTGACGATACATCCATAGGGCCCATAGGATCGAAACGTTCGTTTCCTACCCAGACTGGTGGCATGAATCGATGGTTGTGCAACGGGTAATGATGGTGATGATGAAAGTGATGATGATCAACCATATCATGGACTTCGTCGTATAATTGTTGTGCCACATGGAATGGTAATGGATGGGGATAGTCGTCCAGCCATGCACCGTCGTAGTCTGTCATATCATCATCCATCTCCTCGTCGTCATCATCCTCATTGTCATCATCTTCGTCGTCCTCGTCCGTCATATCCGAGAAATCCTCGGAGTCGCCAATCGTACCATCCTCGACATGATACCCGCAGTTCAAGCATTCGTCCTCTTCTAGCTCCCAAGCACATCTCGGACACCTCGTTACTCCGTCATCGGCATCGAAAATAGGACCTAGATGATGGGGCTTCGGTTTGAAGCAACCCTGGAATAGACCACCGGTATTGGGGTTATCACTCGTCTTGTCGGCTTCGAGTTTTTCCGCTTCCTCGCGCTGGTTCTTTGAGTGTTCTGCTGTGGTTTCGCCTTTTTCCAAAAGTTCGGCGTTGCTGGTAAACATTTGAACGATGGCTCGGACCTGTAATATCGACTGTATGAGTATTCGGTACCGCGGGGAAACTGATTCAGTGATTTACCAAGTATGCAGGAGCCGGTTGAATCTTCACCTGGGCTCTACAATCTGGACAAGTTTTGTGTGACCTCCCACTGCTAAACCATGATGTGAGGCACTTTTCCGGTTAGTGAGTCGTTATGCAACGCGTCGTGATATTGATATGACTTACTCCATAGCAGAATGTATGGCCGCATGCCAGAGTATATGGCTCGTATAGTGGGCGAACACAGATACCACACTGTATCAGTGCGCGAACTTCTTCAACGTGCCCTTGAAGTGTTTGCAGAAGCTTGTAAAGGTTAACAGATTTACTCGGAAGAATGGATAGACACAACTCACTCCCGAAGAGTCAGCCATGACCGGGCTCTCTTTCTCCTTCTCTTCCTCTTGCGTTATCTGCGGCGTGGCCGATGTTGAACCCATGGCAGCCTTGGCTTTCTTCTTGTCTTTGACGGCCATAACACAGCGAGGGTCGGGAAAATTTGTCCTTTTAAATATTCTGCGATGGGAAAATTGTGGTAATGCGAATTCGTGGACTGTGATTAATCGTGGTGGTCGAAGGAAAATCGTGGACGTTCCTAGCAGTTACGAGACCGCCGAAAGTCGAAGTCAAGACTAATGAAGGTGTTTATTACTTCAGCTCATGATGGTCGTATCGACTCGTAGATCCCGCCGGGTGATGATAAAAGACCGCAATAACAACGTCGAAGGACACGCAGACAGCAGCAAAGGTTGGAGAGAAGTCTTAGGGGAGGATGCGATAATTATGATAAGTCGTGTTCGTTCGTGCTCTCCAACTTCCACCAAAAAGGATATATGAACCTTACCGCCTGATATTGCCTGACGCCGCGGCGCGGCGCGTCACGTGATACTGGCGGTAATTGCCCGCCAATGACAATGAATGGTTTGGTGGGACTCCTCCTTGCGCTGGTGGGGCTGCCCAATCGAGGCTCATTGAGGATCCGACGTCACGTGAATTGATCACATCGCGTGCGCTCTCGGCGCGTATTAAACACCGTCACTTTCCATTCACCAATGACTGACTTTTTTTGATGATTGATTCAACAATGTCAAATGATATGAACGAGGGTGAGCCCTTCGATACGTTTGGCATTTACGAGTATGCACTTTGAAACGGTCAAATCAACATAGGTACCCATACTCTGTCGCTGGTACTACAGCAAAGTATTGTCCTCGTATCGAGAAATACTTGATAGTTACAAGTGACTTTGACCCCTGTTTCTGTATCATGTATGTATGACGTGCTCCGGATAATCGAGCCCAAACCAGAAATTAGGTATTACTTACGTATCGATACAAAGGCGTAACACAATCCGCCTTCCTTCATTTTTAATACAGAACAATATTCCTTCCCTCCTTCCTCTCTCCTTCCTCTTCGTTCTATCTCGATACTTTCACAATTGACAGTCTAGAACCAACGACTATTCGCCAAATTCGCAGCCATGCGACCGCATTATCATCACATCCGGATCGACGATATGCAGACTCTTGCTTTCGTGCATCACTGAATACAATTTCAGATTGAACTCGCCATGAACATCAGGGAAGACAGGACCCGAGCATTTGACCAAACGCAGGCTGAATGATTACTTCGAGGCCATATGTCGTTTTTCATCTCAAATGTTAGAAAGAGAATCAACTTAATGTGTTTAACTACGTTCATTCTTGATCAATCTGAAACCGTCCCGCTTACAGAAACCTGGTTTGATATCATATCGCCCTCGCGACAAACGTCACCTCTGCCCAAGCAGTCATATTAAAAAAGAGAGGAATCTTCGCCGCATGAAACATGAAGACAGAAATCGCTGCAATAACCAATAACAGAGGAACAATCGACCCAAGGCGACTATTCACCCCAAGCGACCATTTATATGTCAAGGCGCCCAAAACAAAATGAAACAATATTAGAACGGAACCCGAATTATGCGATGACCAAATGATTGTATACCCAAAACACAAAGGAATCTCGTCGCGTTATCATACCAGCCAGCAATCCACGTTTTATGCCCTATGCAGCAACAGTCTCCTCCAGGTATATACCTTTCCTCCTGCCAGTCTGTCTGGTCTCGTCAGAAACTAGATGGTCATCACCGATATAACCCATCTGCACCAACTCATCCCGCACAATTTCTCGGTCCATAGCTTCGAGAAATTCAATCTGCTCCCGGATGAAACTTTTTGTTGCTGCTGTATCAAATGGCCGGTTTGCCCGCTTGCGATCTCTCAACTTCCGGCCCACATCCTGGAAGCGATCTTGCAAAATTTCGAAACGGTATTCGGCGTATTGATGGTAGAGCTCTTTGAGGTCAGAGATCGCACGCACGGTGTGGAGGACAGTATCGTCCTTGACAGCCGCTGATTTAGGGCGAAAGGAGGTAACGGAGGTAATACGCTCGGCGGCACCTAGTGCACGAAGGGCTTGATGCTCGATATAACGACCTTGAAGAATAACAGCGGAGCCCTATCACCGTCAGTATGGTGACATAGGAAAGCAAAATTCAAGGTGTAAACATACCATTTGAGGTCCGCGCACTTTGACAGTACCGCCATTACCCTTGCGCAACATGGTCTCACCACCAACCATAGTGGAACAGTCGGAGAGCATCGTCACACAAACAAAAGGATAGCTGTCAGTGTGCCAGTCGACAACTGGCTTGTCATCCTCTTCCAATGCACAGTCGGCAACGCCTTCGTCCGCGTTGCGGTGTACAATCTCCAGCTCCTTGGCCTTTTCTTCTTCGCTTTTTACAGCGATGTTAATGTGAGCGATCTCCCAGTCCATGACAGGGACTAAGTCAATGCCAGCAATCTTTGAGATGATTTCCAGGACTTCCGGACTCTTCCAGGCGTCATAGATGAACGGTGCGCACCTTGCATGATTGTGAGTACGGAAAAGATTACAAAAGGGCTGATACATACTCTGGAGCAAAGCCACGCAGCTGGCACTGAGAAAGGTTACTGGAAAACTTGTACTTGTCCCAAACCCTCTCGTCCAGAATCTCGGCTCGCATCTGCTTGACTGCTTCCTCACTGAAGAGAGGGAAAGGCTCAGACACACCTACGGGAGAGATACCCTTGCCTTCGGGATAGTCAAGCTCTTGCATCGTCCATACTTTTGAAGGAGGGCTGAACTTGATATGTTTGGCTGGGTCAAATGGAACGCGATCACAGGGAGCTAAGTCTGATTTGACGGGGATGATAGGCCTGGTTTTGTTCACTGAAGGTTGCTGAGGACTCACTTTGACTTCTTCGATAGGTTCAGTGGGAAGTCCTTGGGTAGCATCCTGCGTGGCTTCTCGTGTGATTTCTTTGGGCATTTCGTGGGGTATTTCTTGTGGTAGTTCTCTTGGGACTCTCTCAGTCGACTCTTCGGGCATCTCTTGGGGCATTTCTAGGACAGCCTCTTCGACGGTCTCTGGTACAACCGCTTCGGATGCTTCTTGTGAAGATGTCTGAATATCCTCCTGAGGCACCTCTTGCGAAATTTCTGCTGAGACTGCCTCAGTTGTCTTGGATGGGAGATCCTGAGGAATATAGTGATATGTTTCTTCAGAAAGTTCATTCAGAATGGGGGCTTCTGGAAGCAACGGGGCGGTCATAATGTTTGTGGCAGCCATTACTTTGGTGCGATATCAGTATGGGGTCCATCAAGATACAACCACGCTACCAGGAGAAAGGCATGGAAGGGAAAGCCGCTTGTGGGAACCACTCACCGAAAGGTTGTCAATCACAGATAAGGACTGTTGAAGACTGATGTCGACAAATGTGCTTGGTGATGAAGCTTAGTCGACAATCTCATTATCTGGGGTTGAACCAGAAGATGATGCTCTTACTTATACTTATCGTCATCCCTTACTCTACATTTACTACGAGGTTTGAGGTGAAGCGCCGTTGCACCGTTCGTTGCCCGTTGTTGGTGCGACCACTCAGGGAAAGTTACGAATCTGGACCATCATTATTACTATTGACCAGTCAACCAACATACCATACTATACCAAGTTGGTCACGATGACCCGGTGGAAACCTGTGTGGCGTCCAGCAGCAATCTTTCAGTTCGGACAAGACATGCTCTGGTGACTTGTGTATATTTGGAAATCCGCAAACCCTAACTTAGATTGTCTCGTCGCGACCCGGGTCAATCAATATTCGAACCACTATGACACATCAAAAATCTAGCGCAGTCAGTGGCGAGCCCACTTTCGAGGCTACTCCTTGTCTGTATGGAAATTGTGCCTGTGTTTGGTTTGGCACGAACGACCACCTGGACGCCATGAAATTGTTTTGACCTTCTACCGGTGGAGACAGCTTGGATCACGATGATACTTTATGATCGCTATGATAAGTGGATTACGACTGATAGCTTTCCATCATCTAGAGCTAAGCCGACAAAACTTGGCATGGAAAGGTCATATCTGGAACTTAATTTCGAGACGAGCGACAAAACATGAACTCATGATGAGTAGCATCGACATACAGGACAAGAAAAAAAGCAGCAGGATTCGCCGGATCAGTTCCACGCGAGGTGTGGAGGGGCAGTCGCAACAACGTTTCGGCTGAGTGGGTTCGAATGGACTTTTTGACTCGTTTTGGGATATAGGATCTGGATCGTCAAAGCGGGCGATAGTAGTATCTCACTATCGGTACTTTGCTAGTACTTGTCCTACTAACTTTACAGCCTGACTAGCGCGTAGGTACTACTGCCTTGTCTGTCATCCGTTATCGGCATTTTCCCGACTTGAACTGTATCGACATACGGATGACTTCTTGTTTCTGCTCGTGATAAAGGACTCAACGATCATCATGATGACGACGACGATTTAATGGTTTTTGTTCTGAAGAGCTGACTATGTAGCATATATCACTCGCAGAAATAAGGATGCAAGGTATGTTATTCTCAATGTCCTGAGTCCATCCGGGCACGGTCCAGATTGAAGCTAGGTAAGTATTATCCCGGATCCTACATAGGATAAGTTCACAGTCCGAGTTTCCTCAGTTGCCGTCGATATATCAACAATGAAAGCGTCCGAAGACGCTCAAGGCTTGAGCGGGGTTGAGCTGTTCTAGCTCTACTTACGGAAAGCGAATTCCGCCACCCCGTACTCCGTACATACATGTATCAACGTATCTTGTCATTTGTACAGTAAAGAATGAATTTTAAAATAATTCCGGAATAGGAAGGATACTAAATGAAATTATTACAATCAACTACCAGGGCATTTTATGAACCTTCAAATTATCAGTGGACCATATTTAGTACGTATGATGCGGTTCTAAGCCTCTCGGTTTGTCCAGAAGGGTACAGCGATTTTGGACGGTATCGAATCATGAGATCTCTGGAGAAGATCGAGCTGATAAGTGTACGTACACAGTTTGTAATCGTGGTTGACTAACTAACTAACTATGATAGAGTTGACTTCTATCAAGTCCAGGGAGTAGATATCGATAACCAATCAGAATCACAGCCTAAGAACAGCAAAGCCAACCAATCAGAGTCACGAGAATACCTTATTTTCACTTTAGGCTTAGTGCGGGCGCTTATCGTCACGTGCCGCGGGCTAGCCCCGACTACTCAGAAGCCGCCGATTTGCTTCGTCCAGACCCACCGCGACATTTCTCCAACGACAACTACCTTTTCTGTCGGCCAATTCTCCTGAAATACAGGTCCGAAATTAAAATCCGATATACTCACAAAGAGAGAGGAGTCAATATGTCGTCGACTACCAAAGAAGCGGATGGGTCTTCATGGTCCAAGGCGGAAAAGAAGTTTGAAAAGTGAGTTCGTACCGATTGACTCCCTGGGAGTGGAGCTATATCCATGTCAGCATACACTGCTTCTACCCTGTTTGTTATGAGTATGGCCTGGCAAATATACTCAATCTTTGTCTTCGAGCACATCGATCCAACCAGTCAAGATCCATCTTTCCCTTGCCGCCACCAGGAACACACTACTACTCCATAGTCCCGAGGAGGCGTCCAATCCTCAATGAACACGGCATGCACTGCATCTCCAAACAAGCCCAACAAAGGACAAAAGAATAGCTCTTCATCTAAAGGCCCATTTTCTCTTGACTCACTCCGATCACATGCTCTTTGCTACGGACCCTCTTTTTTTTGTTCCGCTTCGACTGACAACGGCTTCTTTTCTGGTTTAGTAAAAGCGCAAGTGAATATTATGACCCGTGTCAGGAGTTTGCGGACCGGAGTATCAGGTGCATGCGCCGGAATGCAGGCGACCGCGAGATGTGTGGTGATTATTTTCAGTGAGTATAGACGTGTGCTGTGGTTGCGTCTTTTGGATTTTCTCCCCCTGCATGTCCATTACACTCGAATGCATTACTTAATAGAGCCTGGCAAGTTTCGATTATGCTGTGAAATTGTGCTTTGTTCATATTTTCAGAGCTGTTTGGTATGTGTTAATACTGATGCTAATCTCTCTGGTGTAGGGCCTACCGTGACTGTAAAAAAGAGTGGGTATGTGTTGTGTTTTTCTACATCTCTTCATGCAAATGAATACCCTCGCCACCAAAGTCTATCAAATATGCTGATTGTGACACTTAGCTAAATTCGAGGAAACTTGCCAAAGCCAAAGCAGCGTCAGAACAACAGCAACAGCAACAGTCATGACATAAAGTCTCCGACCCGGTCTAGTCAGTGTCCGTCTTGACCCTGTCCTCGCCTCATCCATCTCATTCGATCGATAGTCTCACCTTCATATCCCTCCTCCGTTATCATCCATGTCATCATTTGAGGGAAACATCAAAAAGAAGTTCCTCAAATCAGACTACCATATTCCTCTGTCTCTCGGTCCGTCGGGAACAAAAAGATCATCCTCTTTTCTTCCCGGTCTAGGGATCTCCATACCCGATTCAGCAATCATGTGCTATCGCCTACCACCAAAGAGGAAGCTGTGCAGCATAGTTTCATGCATCGTTATCAGTTTCTGGTCGTTTCAGCCCTTGGTATCCACATTCGCATTGGCGTTTTCGTTCTGGTTTATAATTTCATGTGTATTTTTATATGTAAGAATAGGGTTTTGTGTGAATATACTATGTTTCGAGGTAGTTTTACTGGGGTCGTTGGTCCAATGATGGGTGATAGGCGCTACATGTGCAGTAAGATAAGACTAGAGTCAGGCTCCAACGAGACATTGATGTATGCAGACTGAATTTAGTCTGAATCAAGACCTGGGTAGATGATGCGCGTGGCACTCGTCCGGACGGAGATCCGTATATCTACCTCCGCTCAGGTGACCGGAGTTTACCTGTGTATCACTGACTGATTGCTTCGAGAACCTTGAACTAAGCTGCGCATGTGTTTTCACCCCTCTGTTATCCTCAATCGCTGTGCTGGTAGGTTCCAAATGTCAGTGTTGTTTACAATTATAAGTGACCTACGCCATTGGTACCTAGGTACGAGTCAAGACTTGTAGCAACATTTTTGGCCTTTAAGGCATTCCAATTCTTACTTTCCAGGTTTCAGGATTGACACAATCGACTGATGGCAGTTCTTATCAATAATTTTAATGTCAAACCTTGGAAGTCAGATAACAAACCATGTAGCAAGGAGGTTCCAAGGCTGTTTCGCTATTCGTATATATATATTCAAACTCCGCTCAATGTTCTGACATCTGGATCATGCACGTGCCCAGGCCACCACGTTTATTCCGGGCTTGCAGTAGGCAGCATGTAGGAGGAACAAATATTGAGGAAACATTCAAAAATGGCCAGCAGTAAACAGATAATTGATGCATGACGTTGATAGCCAAAATGTAGTGATGCGGAAGGAAGGCGGTGTTTAGCTCCTCCCCGCATTTTGCAAAAAAAAAAGATTGATGTTTGTGCCGGCTGAACCATGACAACACTATCTTGTTTCCGACTGTTCTTTCACTTATACAGCCTTGTCTGGAGCTTTCCTGAATCATAGTGGCACAGTCCTTATTGATCCAGTAACGATCACCCGAATAGAGCGAAGCAGAAAGACGCAAGGCGTGGTGCGGGGAAGACGACAACAATGTCCGCGACGGCAGATCCCGTGTTCCAGCGGCGGAACAAGCAGATTCAAGAGGCCATTGATGCTCAGAATCTGAAGCAGGCTCTACAGTTGATTGACAAGAGGATCAAGAAGGGCGAGGATACGAGGTTCTTACGAGTGAGTTTGTCTTCTAACCCACCAAACCGACTCATTCATGCGGACAATGGCTAATACCGTCGTTCAATCTCAGGCATGGAAAGCGCATATACTCTTCCTACACCCCGATCAAGCGCATTCACAACAAGGAATCGCCGCGACTTTCGACATATGCAAACTTGACCCGCCGACCACAGACTTGGATACCATAGACTTACTAAGCTCAACGCTCAAGGCAATAGGCCAGGACGCTACAGCAAGAACTCTATGGGAAAAGGCGGCCAAGGCGAAGCCTCAGGATCATGAGATTCAGTCACAATGGTTCATCAGGTCGTTTGAAGGGGAGGACTGGAAGTCTGCGCAAAAGGTCAGTGCGGAAAAATATCTGAAATGATGTTCGAAATGCTGAATGATATTCATAGGCGGCCATGAGCCTCAACGCAAACTTCCCCAAGCAGCGAAAGTATTATCTTTGGGCGATCTTTTTGTGCCATCTTCTGGCTGTCAGTCCATCTTCTTCCGAAACGGAAAGCAAACTCTTTGGAACCCTGGCATACCGCATGGTATCCAAGGCCGCGGAAAACGTACCTGCTGACCCTGTATGTACTTTCATGACACCGTGGAGAGACCATCTTTATCCGCCCCGAGACGAAGACCACTAACTGACATGCAATATAGAAAGAATTGTTAAGCCCTCCGAGAGCCATTCAGACTGCCGAGGAGCTGATACTCCTGATCAAGATCTTCCAGGCGCAAGGCAGAGACAATGAAATTTTGAAAATTCTTGACAGCGACAATCTTGGGCTGAACTCACGATTAGTCCAAAATGACTGGTTTTTTATCAGAGAAAAATTACTTGCGCTGGAAAGAGCAGAGAAATGGGCAGATGGTCTTGACTACGCCAAAGAGCTCCTGAATATGCCAGAAGAAGACGAAGCGGCAAAAAAGCTTCTACAGGAAAGAGATGATTGGGGAGTCTGGAGTCTTCTACTGACCTCGACCAAGAAACTGGATGATAAAAAGTAAGTGTATTGGCTTACAGCTATTTATGCATTTGTTGCTAACTTTGGACAATGCTAGAACATCCGAAGACAGCATATCTTTTGTACAAAAATTCACCCAACGTTTTTCGAAGTCTAGAAACGCCCATCTTGCTCTTCTAGAGGTTTCAATATGGAGATTGGAAAGCGGCGAGTTCGAACAGTCTGAATTGCTGGCTGCTTATCAGAACTTTTATGACTTCAATAGCACCAAGATGTACTGTTTCGACGACATCCGGAAGTACGCCTCATACCTTGATCAGACTCAAATTTTGAAGCTGGTCGATTATGTTTTGGGAAAAGCTGATGCTCATAAAGAAGTATGTATACAACACTGCTAAGTTCTGCGGCTAGCTAACGTTTTCAGGTATCTACCACTGCTCAACAGGTTATACTCATCAACGCTTACAAGCTTGAGTATTGTTTCAAAATCTTCTCTGATCCTTCGTTATCGAACAAGCGAGCCAAAGATCTCGTATCGCGTTGCCTCAAAATGTATCGTGCTATGAAAAAGGAGGAATCTGCCGAGAAGACAATCGAAAACCAACCGAGAGACGACCTCGGACTACTCGCCGTCATGACCCTCATACGAATGAATGAGCAATCCAATCAGGAAATGACTCCAAGTCCTGAATTGATTCGTTCTGCAGCTATTCTGGAGCATCTCTGCCAGAACTCACCACACAACTATCAAATCTTGCTTCTTCTTGTGCGAGTATATTCTTTACTTGGGACAAGTTCAATCGCAATGAAAACATTCAGCAAGCTTTCTGTAAAACAAATACAGAATGAAACCGTCGCACACAATCTATATACTCGTCTTGCTACTATTCATCCATCTGGAGGACCACCCATCGAAGCCGAATTCAAAGATTTCATCCCTGAAGTGGCTCTCTCCCAGGCTATTAGCTTTTACGATCAGGCTGACCGAACAACAACACGGCAGCGAACAACAGGATTGAATCTAGGAAGCTATGTCAATGTTGAAGGTACAATTGAGCTTCAAGAAAGCTTGAGAAATAGTATCTGCAAGCGAATGTGGGCTCTGGAAGCGCGCCGCATTGACAGATTGCAAGGAAAAGATCGAACTTACAGATTTAGCGATATAAGTAAGTTTGACCTTCAAGCCGTTTATAAGTGCAAGTATTGACGTTGATAATGTGATAGCTGCAAACCAGTCAAAACTGGTGGACAAGCGAACCTTCGATGCGTTCATGAACTGTGAGCCGTTGAACGCGCCATCATTCGAGGAGAAATTGAGACTTGGACCTTTGCCCAAGGTGGGAGTTATTATACATAGTATGCTTGGCCATTACTGATAGATTGCTACTAGGAACGCTGGATCAACGCCACGGCTATAATCGACCGAATCTGGGTATTGAACCATCATCTGCAATCACAAAAGCCCATACAGGCAGATACCGCGCTTCCCAATATGGAGAAAATGGATTTGTCCGAGAATGCTGTTGTTGACATGACGCAAGCTGAGACGAGCAATGCCGAATTTCACCGCATCCTATTGACAGCTACATTGTTGCTGTCCGATTCCAAATCAGTGCCTGGACAAGATATCAACAAAGTCTTCAAACAGATGGAAGAATGGGTATCAAAGACACTTGAAAGTGTTTCAGACGATGCTACTATTTTTGCAGATACTACAATTGCTTTACCGTCTTCAGAAGGGAACAGCAAGCGGATACTGCCGTCCTGGCAATATCTCCATGCCAGTGTCTTGCTTTTAGAAACCTTGAAGGTGCTATCCTCAACGATATTCTTGGTAGAAACATCGGTAAAGAAACTGCCAAAATCAGGCGCCAAGCCTACGAAAGAAGTTGTGCAGAGTCTGAAAGAAGCTGCCACCCAACTCCAAGAGAAGGTCAAGTCAAACACACGAACTTTGAGGTCAAATGTTATGGGATCCGGTGTTCTCGGTGCGTTGACCGATCTGATATTCCAGCAGAGTCAGGAAGAATTGAGTGAGGACAGCAGTGAGCTTGCTGAAGAATTGGAAAAGACTCTGGATGCGAGTGATGTGGAGGTCTTTTGCGGAGAGCTCTTAGAAAGCTGGGAAGAAGCGCTTGGAGGAGTATTATCACTCAAATAAGCCCAGCTCGTGGTGTAAATAGAATTTATGAGTACAAACACAAATACATACAACATCAACATTGAAGACAACCATCAGCTGTTAACTACATAGTACAAGTGCCACGAGCGACTTCCACTTTTGGAACAAATCCACGTGACCCGCATGTCTCAAGCCCACATCAACAGCCCTAAGCCCTAAGCCCTACCCCCTCGCCTACGGAGACACTCGCGCAAACCGCGACGCTAAACAATCCCCACCGAGCCAAACCACTTTTGGCCACTACACCCATTCCTTCTTACCTCGATTCGATTTGACGAACTTTTCACTTACGACGACGACGACCAACTTTTTCGACAACTCGACAACCCCTTTTCCAACGAGAAAATCAATAATTCGAAAAGATGGCCAAGGAACGTTCCGGTCTCATTGTCGGCTTGAATAAGGGTCACGTATGTTCTTATTCCTTCCTAGAAGTTTGGTGGATTTGATGGTGGTTTTGTGGTCGTGGTGCTGGGAGTTTTGTTTCGAGATCGACGATTCGCTTCCTGCTCGGCGGTTCGATTATACGCTCGGATTTCAGTCTGCGTGCCGGTTTTGTGTGTTCGGAAATTCGTCGAGTCGATGGGAAATCTGAAGGAATACATCGTTGGGAAATGTGCATATTGAAGGCGGACGGATACTCGCTTGTTTGGCGGCAATCAACACGATCTCGAAATCTCAGTGTCGGAACTCGAATTATCGCTTCGAATATTGAGTCCCTGCGTCTTATGAGCGACATTGGAAGAGATTGCTGTCAACATGCACGATCGACCACCAAAATCGAAATCACCCAAATGACCACGCTGAACCACACAACGACTTCGACCGTCACGCCAAAGCAGCTCGAAAGTAAACTCCCAGTACCGCGACGCGACTCCACACTGAAACCACCTTTAAATCTGCGAACGTGAGTGACATCGAACACATACTGATGAAACTCCTAGAAAACCACCCCCATCGAGACCAAAGCCCGCATCAGCCGCAGCAAGGGCCGTCTCTCCCGCCGCACCGCTTTCGTCCGCGACATCGTCAAGGAAGTCGCCGGTCTCGCCCCTTATGAGCGCCGCGTCGTCGAATTGTTGAGGAACTCCCAGGACAAGCGTGCCCGCAAGCTCGCCAAGAAGAGAGTGCGCCAACCCTTCCCTTCCTACGAAACTGGAAACAGGTCATGCTAACATATCTTGTCGTACAGCTCGGCACAATCGGCCGCGCCAAGGCCAAGGTCGACGAGATGCAAAAGGTCATCGCCGAAGCCAGACGGGCTGGTCACTAAAGAAATACACCTTTTTTTTACTTGAAAATAAAAAAAGCCATTTCTTCTTTACTAGTCCTGTCCTCTTGTCTCTTTTTTAACGTGCTTCCGATAACAAAGCCACCGGCGCAAATGCAATACTTTTACGCATTTATTACTTATTCTCCTCTTACTGCTCTGTTTACCCGGTCCACTGAGATATTGTTTTGTTGACCATGTCCCGACTTCTCCTTATGGAAACATTCTCGCGATACCGGGTTGTTTTCATTCTCATTACTATTTTTGTTATTGAAATTTACGGGTCAACGGATGATGGGAGCAGGTCTGGAAGAGGAGAAGGGGATGGAATGGGGAGTGTTTGAGGATATGGATGGGTTGTGATATCCAAGTTTTTCCTGATCGACCATGTTCTCATACCACACATACATTAGATGAAATATGAAGATGAGATGTCGGACAAGAAATATCGCCAATTCTCAAACGTCGTACCTATTGTTACGATCTAACTTCTCCTTAAGAGAGAGAGAGAGATGGATACAGTAAAAGGATATGTAATGTCATTCTGGTCATGAATCAATCAAGTCTATCATGAGTCATTATCATACATTATTTCTTCCCAGGAAGTTTGAGCCATTTCGGCACTCCTCCCTTTTTACCTCCTGGAGGCTTGCCTCCACCCTCTTCGTCACCCTTCATGCCAAGCTTTGTCATAAGTGATGGTTTATCTTTTGTATCTTCCTCGACAATGCCCGGCACAGTCGGGATGCGTATGTCTTGTGCCTGGCTGCTCAATTCGGGTTTCAATAAAGTTGTCGTTCGTGTTGCTGCCGCCATGGCAGATGCTTGGTTTGTATCGATCCATGTGAAATTAACGAGGACCCTTCCTCGCAGACCCTGGTCTTTGATAAGGTATTGTTGGTCTGAGTCTGGAATTGTTTGACTTGAGCCGCCGGGACTTGTTCGGGGTTGCTTTGCTGTTGCACCGAATACTACGAGTAAAAACTTCTCGTTGGCGAACTTTGCGTTCAAGCAGCCTCGTACGAACGTATATAGAGTTGACCCTGTATCGGTTTGCTTGAACTTGGCGACGACCTGACTTTGCTCCGGAAATCGGACTTTAACATCAATTTCTGTGATGGCCGCTAGTTTTTCCTGCTCTGCTGCTGCCTTTTCGGCAATCTCTTTGTCGCTTGGGAGACGGACGTTCTTGGACAGCTGGTTGAGCCGTCCTTGATGTGATTTGGCGTGTTCGATGCTGGGAATGTAGTCTTCCTCGTTATAGGATGTCAAAGCGGAGTGAGGAGTTGTATTTGTAGGTGGCTTATAGACGGTGACTGGACGGTCGGATACCAGTGGAGGAACTGTTTCTGTTTGAGCCTCTGGTACTGACAATTCGGTCGGTTGTGTTATATCGTCTTGTGTATCCATAGCTTCTGCCTCGGCTTCGACGGCCGTTGCAGCAGGCTCTACAAGTTGCGTCGGCTGAGTCAAGCTTGTTGCAGCTGGAGCACTGACTTTACTTTCCTCACCAATCGACTCAAAATACTTATCAATCATTGCCACCGCTTCTTCAAACGGCTGTTGCGTCGTTCGGAACGATAGTCGGAAGAGCACATTGCCACTATTAAAACCCAACTGTGCCAACGATTTTTGTAAATCCGAAAACTCGGATAACTCTCGACCCATTACCTGAAGCACTGGTGTCTGATAATATAACCTTCCAGTTCCATTGTTCGCGCTATCTGTGGCAGGCGCCGCTCGAGCTGTTAAATTTCTCGTAGATCCGTTTCCGGCCACACCCGCTTCGAATTTTCGCAGCACGAGCCACAGAGTGGTTGTACTAGGAAATTTATCCAGAAGTCGGCCGTTTGGAGCACCTTGCGCTTCGGACTGGGGAAGTTGGAGGGCGACTGTTACGACGGATGGCGATTTCGAGAGCTGGACGAGTTCGAGTTTTGCGCCGGAGCTGAGGCCGGATAGTCGGAATATAAGTGATAAATCGACTTGTTTGCTCTGATGTCTGCAAAATAAAAGATCCCATCAGTACGACGCGTTACATTTGAGGAAGTGTTATCACTTACTTGAGTCCATATTGACTGGCGTCCAGTCCTAGCTTACTGCAAGCTTCTTGCAGCACATCTGCTAATGGTTTCGACGGGTTCGTCTTTATAGTAGCCCTTCTAGCTGTCGAATCGATAACCACCACATGCGAACTCATGGTTATGAATGGCACTCAGGTTTGCGTAAATATTGATAAAGCGCCCCGGATTGTAGTTGTAAAGCGGGGCAGCTTTACTTTGATGCTTAGCGTCGATGACAAGATGATGCGCAGTATGATTTTCGAAGATTGTTGATTATAGATGAGTCTGTGATATCCAAGACGTGTATCAAGAAGTGACTGAGATGTGCTTGCTAAGCAAAGATGTACAAGTTCGATGAGATTCGTCTGTAGCATTTGAGGCAGCGTCATCCTAAGAAGGTCCGTCCCAAAAAGGTTACCGCCTGGCCCGAGCTCCCTCGCAGTCTCGCGTCCGCCCAAAGAGAGCGACAGACTGTCTGTCCAGCTTCATCCAGGCAAACACTCTCATCACGACCTTTTTCCTCTCGTTGCAGCTTTCATTTATCTCTGCAATAGATAAATAGCTTTGATTTCTACCTGTTCTGCACGATATACAGTTTACTTGATAATAGTTCATCATGGTACGATCTGGAGCTTCCAGCCTTTCATAGCTGCTGCTGACTGACTTCATCTAGAGCTCGCCTTTCGACATCAGTATGTCCGCCCGACTCATCACTACAATTTATACCATCCCAAACTAACAAAATAGATGGCGGTGCCTGCGTGGCCATGGTGGGAAAAGACTGCGTCGCAATCGCCTGCGATCTCCGACTCGGCATGCAAGCCCTGACCGTCTCCAACAACTTCCCCAAGATCTTCAACTACGCACCATCCACCTATCTCGGTCTCACGGGCCTCGCAACCGACGTGACCACCGTCTCCGATCTGTTCCGCTACAAGGTCAACATGTACCGCCTCCGCGAAGAACGACACATTTCTCCACAGACGCTGGCGAACCTCGTCAGCTCGAGTCTGTACGAGCGACGATTCGGTCCTTATTTTGTTTCTCCCGTCATTGCTGGCATCAATCATACAACTGGCAAGCCGTTCATTTGCGGGTTTGATAGTATCGGATGTATCGACTTTGCCAAGGACTTTATTGTCAGCGGTACAGCTAGTGATCAGTTATTTGGCACTTGCGAGGGACTCTGGGAGCCTGATTTGGTGCGCCATGATCCACGCTTATGTTTGACAATTACTGACTGATATGATAGGGCCCCGAGGACCTCTTCGAGACTATTTCTCAGGCACTCTTGAACGCCGTCGACAGAGATGCACTCTCCGGTTGGGGTGCCAACGTCTATATTATAGAGAAGGACAAGGTCACAAAGAGGTTACTTAAAGGACGACAAGATTAGACGGTCGTGTGTCAATTCAGCGTTTCAAATATCCTTCTACGTACGCACTTGGGCTAAATCATGTCAAAGACTTAGACCTATTATAAGTAAAATCCATTTTTTCCTGGAACAACACCATAAGCTTCCACCAACCTGCCCATCAAAGCCCTCAGATTCTTTATCAACACCTCCGGCGTCTCCCACGCCACAAACTGCCCCCCTTCTTCAAACTCCGTCTCCCGCACGATATTCGCAATTGTCTTTAACCATGTACCTGGAACCTGAATAATCTCCCCTCGGGAAAATCCGCAACAGCAATCTTGACGCGATCCTCTATTCGCGTCGAGAGGACCTCATCACGCGATAACCATGTACTTGTCAGACCATCTTTACAATTAACAGCAGCAGTGGCAGTCCGCGTAAAAGACTCATGAAATCTCCTCAACGAAACAGCCGGCCCAGTCCTCGAAACAACTAAATACTTACCTATTCCAAGATCTCGTCATCTGACCAAGGTACCCGTCCGCTCATCTACGCAGCTTGTCATACTCCCACGCCAATCACCTCACGGGACTGTCGTTGATCGCATGCCCCAGTGTTTGGGGGTGCGTATCCTGCCGCTTTCGCATACGCATTTTCTCGACTTAGTATGACTGTAGATTCGCTAGTTTCCGTCTGTTAGATGTCGAGAATGGTGGTAGCAGATAGCCCGAAACGGACTGGAGTATTAAGATGGGGTTGTGCCAGGGGTAAGGGGGAGAGTTGGAGATGAAGTTGGAGATGTAGAGCTTTTGTGTGTGGGGGGGGGAGCGCAGGGATGGTTATATCGTGCGGGTGATGAAGGAGCCCCAGTCGCTTCCATGGATGACTTTGTATATGCGCGTAGGTGGATTGGTCTTGAGGGGGGAGGGAAGGACGAACTGTATTCTGTGTATCCTAGTGTGGTTAATGGAGTGTGCATGGAACCTGGAGGTCGAAATCCTCTGATATACAAAATGCACATCAACATCCTGCTAAAACTCCTCCACGGATACAGTAGTTATATACTGCGTCAGAGTCTCGTTGAGTTCCCTCTCGGCTCTGCGCCAATCAAAACTATCACGCCAGTATGTTTTGAGGGCTTTTAAGTCGTCTAGTGGAACGCCAATGTTCCATTCCTGGGATTTGTCGTGGGATAATAATTCATCTGGGAGGGATGTATTTTCGAGTCTCGGTGGAGGGCGAATAGTTGGGGTCTGAGATGGAGATTTTGAAGGGTTTTGTTCTGGGGCTTAGGCCTGGTTTTGATTGATGGATATGGGGAGGCGCTTTTGGTGGTTGCTGGTGTTTCCATTTTGAGACATGTAGATACCGATATGGTCACGATCCAGGGCTAGGCTTGATGTTAGGTAGCACAAGTCAATGCTCAGATTCGACTGACTAGCATTGCATTGATGATGTTCTTGGATCAAGTCAGATTTCAATAGATGGGATAAATACGTAAGTACATGTCCCCGGGTGGTCACATCTGGATGATCGCTGGGATATTGATGCTTGACCGCAGATACCGAGGCACCTATACTGTAGGTATATGCAAGTATCCGGGAGAAACGTAACCCTAGGTGCCTGGCATCATCCAAATGTATACATAGTACGGAGTACACAACAAACTGTCTTTTCTGTCTCATCATATTCGGGCCAAACTCGGAAAACAGACCGCAGCAATTCATTTCTCATTGTTTGATGTTTAATAACCTCGTCTCAGCCATATCACCAGACCCAAGGTTCAAACATTTGAACGCTTACTTATACAACGCCGTGGGTCTGGCTGGGGACCTGACCCCGATTTTCATTTCGACTGCACCCATGGAGTGAGAGGAATATTCTCGATTCATTCTACTTCACCGGGTCACTAAATGAACGTGGCATCAAATGTAGTCCATTCGTCAAGACGTTGGAGATTGCATCCGGCTTTAATGGAAATCCATCGCTGAATCTGTCCAGACTTTGACCGATGGCCCCCACCAATTCATCCTTGAAGCAGGCCTGCACGATCGATGACAGTAAATATTGTGGAGAAAGTGGGCAATTCCAGAGAAACTAAGGACATTCATCGATACAGTTGTTGCATGATTTGTGTGTGCGGTGTGCACAGTAAGGCACGAAGCTCTGACAGGCTGACCAGATAACTACGTGCTCCATCGAGTCAAGTGATTAGGGCTCGCGCGGTAAAATCGGCAGCGGTCGTCGGCCTCGTGGTTACGCGAACTCTAAGTATTGAATGTCCTGCTTTGAGCCCTCTTCCTCTTCCAAGCGAGAACATGGAATGACTCCCGATCCAGAGTCCATTTGACTTTGGTTGTGAGTGCTACATAGTAAGTGTAGCAAAGTCTAGCAGAGCAAGTCGTTCCGTATCAGGTAATTCATCATGCAAGGTTCGCCGCGCATTACAGAGTACGATACCGCTAGCTGGGCCTAGCTCAGCCTAGCTGGATATTTTCCGGTCCAGACTGGATCCATAGACTCTGATGGCGGGCGCTGATTCGAGATCCGCCGCTTTGGCCGGGCCATCTTGGACGATCACTTGGCGCGCTAGCTGTATCTGGGATGCCGGACACGTAACAGACCGTATGACAATCTCAGTACAGCACGTTGTTTCTTCAATTACATACCCCGTAATACAATTTGACCATCGATGATTGTACTATGTACGCCTCAGAACTTAAAGATTGGGCTTTAATGCCAGGATTAAGATATATTATCCAGCACGCATTTAGAGAAGCCAGCTACGTAGTTATCAAAATATACGATCAAATTGAAGTTCTGACAGCAAAGTCTCTCAACTGGCTGCAAGATGATGTCCCGGATGTTCGGATTACTCTCTCCCGTGTACACGCTATGTACTCCAGACTATGTAACTACTTCGTACCGGATCAGTTTGTATGCTCGAGTAATTCGCTAAGTGGCGTTCGTTGTTCCCTACGTATTGGCTCTACTACGTAGTATGCACTATGTAGTACTGTACATACGCTTACCGTACGGCGTACAGTAATAACTGTACACGATCCACTGGATCGGTCTGGGCCCTGAGCGGGCTGGAATCTGGATGCCCTCCAGGGCTCCTTCCCGCCGACTGAACCAGCACGGCGCCAAAGAGGCCTGAGAGTCTTTCTGACGTTGCTCTTCGTCTGCTAACTAGTAGTTAAACACTCCCTGTCTTATTACTGTACCATCTTGTCAACTGCCGTGACTCGTGTGTGCAACAACAACCACAAGAACGTCAATATCCGGTTTATATCGACATCCGAAGCGTTTCTCGAGATAGCGACACGCAGCCTCGTGGTGGGATGATGATTGGAGACTCTGTGGTCTAGGATATGATTTGTTATACGTTCGGCCAGCAAACATCCTAATTCAATACAAATCTCATAAATACCGTGGTGCCGAGCATGTAAGTGTTTTGTTTTGCAGGATTAATTCCACGTTGCTCAGATCGTGTGCAAATGCTGACATACGGCAGTCTGAGTATAGGTAGTCTCGACTTTGTCGGGCCAATTCAACCTCTTGTAATGGTTGGTCCTTCGTCTTTCGTACAATTCCACTCATAACCTACTACCACGACCGACATAATGGACGCCAGTTCGGATAACCACACAATCGGGACGACACTTGACACGCCGCTTCCTCGACTGTCTCTGTGCCTGGGTAGCGAGACACTTGACAAATCGCTGCATCATGGAGACCCGGAATTCGCTACACTCCTGAATAAAAACTTCAAGAATAGCGAGAGTGACGCTGCAGAACGTTTGGTCACACTTAAGAAGGCCTTGAAGTCGTCGAGTGCAGAATTACCCTGGGATAAAATCCTTGGAGAGTTGGCAACACTCAGCCAGGCCCAATGTGCATTCGTTAGCTATGAATCGAACAACACAAGCAACGATGGAACTTCTCGGGATACGATCACAAAATGCTACTATAAAGACGGATCTGGAAATCAGTCTTCGCTTGGAGACCGCAACCACCCCGCCATCACTTCGGTCCATCAACATATGAAACACGGCAAGGTGTTTCTCATTCCAAAGGGATTGAGTTCAGTTGCACAATCCATTGACACACCATTCGCAGCAGAGGCACTAATTGCTGTACCTCTCTCGTCTGTAGAGCACAACGTCGGCCACTTCGGACTGATATGGGCCGTTCAAGGCCTGCAGAAGCAAACGCTATCTTGGTCGTATATTGAAATGATTCTGCATTCATTGGAAGATCTGATCACCCAACGAATTGTGAATGAGACTGCATTGCCGGCTGAATCAAGCGAACCGGCACGCTCGGTACTTGAGCCTATATCACACGAAGTGGACGCCCCTCAATCCGTATCGGCCCCAGCATCGCCCATCTTTGCGCACCCTTTGAAACCATACGCACCCAGTCTATCACACGAACTACGAACTCCCATGCAAGGAGTCGTTGGTATGCTAGATGTCATGCATGCAAACGTGGAAGAAGCAATAGACGCTAGAGTTACTACAAAGTCTTTCCGGCTCTTGCAAGATTTGAAAGAAAACATCGAGCTGGTTCAAGACAGCGCTCGACGTGCAGTCGAAGCAGCAGATAATGTTGTTCATGCCTACGATCTCAACATGGAAGTTCCAGAGACACCACAGAAAGAACTCTACGCCGACATCATGGGAGATCAGACTACCTCTGACCGCTTCTCGTTCAAAGACAACAAACTTCCGATCAACCCATACAAACGCCGCCGCAGTATCTCCATTGACTGGACAGGACATGGACGGCCAGCCAAACGCTCCTCAAGGAGGAACGCCTCGCAAGGTGACTTGTCTCCACGAAGCGAAGTAAAGAATGCGGTCCAGGAAAGTGACAAGATTGTGTACTCACCAGAAAAAGGCCGCATTGAAGAGGTGGTCGGTAATGCCGTTGCCCAGAGACCATCGCTAGCTGCAAGGCGAATGGCACCACAGATGATTGTCGAAGGCGTTCCCCCTACCGCTGTACGCCAGACCAAGATTCGCGAGCTCTTACATTTAGTCATCAATGAATCATTACATGTCGGCAAACGACCAGAGTCGACGACCAGTCAGAGAACCTTGCTAGGTGAGCATATCAATGTCCACGCGCTGGCATCGAATGGCCACACCTGCATCAAGAGTATCGAATGGTCCGTTGAACCAACGGTGCCGGAAAATCTCTACGTTGATGAGCGTGACCTTGCGAAATTGATCTCATGTGTCTTCTTGAACGCCGTCAAATTCACGGAAAGTGGCGAGATCAAGGTCATGGCCACATCAAGCAACAAGACACCCCAGTATATCCGAGTCAACATCCGCGATACAGGTACAGGAATTCCAGAAGAGTTCTTTCCCAGCCTCTTCAAGCCCTTTGCACGAGAAGATGACTCAACGACTCGGACGAGAGATGGGCTTGGTCTTGGCCTTTTGGTGGCCAAAGGACTGGCGAGAAAAATGGGCGGTGATTTGCTTTGTATTCATTCCTCTACTTCTGGTCCTGAGCGAGGATCCGAGTTTGAGATTCGTATTCCTCTTAACCCTGGTGGTATTTTTAACCGACCAAACACTTCACACAATGGGGCTGCCCCGTTAGCCACTCCTCCGCTGCCTCTCGAAGTCGATGCACCTACGAATCCTGCTGATGTTGCAACGGCCAATGCAAATAGCCATGCAGAGAGGTTAGATATGCTGCCGCCACCGGAGTCAGTCGTTATCGATCGGCCTGTCATTTCTATTCCCACTATGCACTCGGCTAGCCAGCTGTCTAGCGCTCTCCACGGCGTCGGTCTTGGCAAGACACATCCTCTTACTTTCTTAGTGGCAGAGGATAATCAGATCAACCGAAAAATATTAGTAAACATGCTACGCAAACTCGGATATGGAGATGTTTACGAAGCTTACGACGGACGAGAAGCAGTCCGAATCATGCAAGAGACGCTATTATCGTCCTATCCGCTATCCTCGCCCATGTCATCACCGTCTATTCAAGGTAGCGACAGTGGCAGTGAGCAATCACTTTCTTCGTCTGAAATGGCCAATCCAGGCAACCGAAAGAAGGTCAAGCCGATTGATGTCGTCCTTATGGATCTCTGGATGCCCGAGATGGATGGCTATGAGGCTACATCCAAGATCTTACAGATGGTGGACGAGCATTGCCATCGCTTGGCACCTATGGACAAGACTGAGCAGAGTCCCGTAGAAAATTGGGATCAAAGAAGTGGATCGGATTCTCCGTCGTTGTTCGACATCTCGCCCAAGGTTCTAGCTGTGAGCGCAGATGTGACGGACGAAGCATTGAACCGAGCTTCACAAGTCGGCATCCAGGGTTACATGACCAAGCCATACAAATTGGCTGATTTGGAGCGGCTGATTGTGGACTGTTGTTTCCCTCAGCTATGAAATAAAGTATGTGTTTGATAAAGCATGTCAACATCTATGTGTATGATACATGATACATGATAGACGCATTTTGAGGTGTTAGACTACGCTGGTAGCAGCTTAACGATAGATATATACCATGTACATACTTATTTGTCTATGAAGACTTCTATAGATCATTTCTTCGTTGTAGCGATCCTATTTGGTAGTAATTAGGTCTGCGTAAATCATGTGACGGGCGCCGATGACGTGCGGTGAATCGGGAAGGCAGAGTAATTTTCAATGATCTGTCAAATCCTCAAGACCGTAACCTATCTATCATTCATCACGGGGCTTGCATTTCAAATTTTTATCATGGCAACAAGTATCGGAATTTTTGACTCAACTCTTGACCTTATTACATCTGCGAAACTTACTCCTACAGAACACTTGCTGCTTAAGGGATTTCTTACTGAAGCGGTCGATCCTGAATATACGGCGCGATACATTTCCCAAAGAATCGAAAACGGCGGAGATCGCAATGTTGAAGAGGCCCTTCGAGAATTAAAACAGGATTGGAAACAACTAGTTCTGAAGTGTGAGTAAGCACAACCTCCACCAGCTATATCTATTAAACGCTTATCATCACCTTTGGTTAGTTTCCAAGAGAGAAGATATGTCGCCAAAAATAGCAGATCTTGTCAAGAGTCGAGATGGTACACATTGTTGTTTAGCACCAGTTGAGGATAAATTAGACGTGAACAATGTCGCTCTTATTGAACCTGCATGGATCATACCACCGAAATTCTTTGATGATGAGCAGATGGAGCCTCGGGTAGGCAGTCTTCTTTTAATATTAAACCCCAAAGTATTTTCTTGCTAACTTCTGTACCAAGAAGCCACTCTTTTCTCTTTTGGATGCTTTCCTAACACCCGCCAAAACATCGCAACTGCGGAAAGTTCTCTGCGATAGAAATGAAGCGCATGTATTAAAGAACCTCTGGCTGTTATCACCAAGCATCCATTCTGCTTTTAGGAATGGCCATGTTCACATTATTCCTTTTACTGGCCGATGGACCTGGCACACAGCTGAGGATGATCAGGAAAATGCAATGACAGTTCAAGTTGGTGTTCATCCCATGGAAGATGCTTTACTTTCTTACTTATGTACTTGGATACCTACAGTATACCATTGTCCGGCAGTGTCCAGAGGAATCTATGGACCTTTATTTCAGCGACGGGACGCCATTCTCTGCATATTCTCATATGTTCACCATGAATACGGAAAACCCAACTACTCATTGTCTTCCCAGTTCTTTTTTATTTCATGTACACCATATGGTTGCTTCTGCATTGCATCTTTTCTTTATCGAAGATCGCATTGCCATGGGCTGGCCACCAACTCCATTAGGTAGGTTGCTTCTGTTCTCAGTATGATAAACCAAACAAGAGCTAAGAGGAACAGTTATTTGGAGTAAACCTACCCTACAAATAATGCGGAAATTTTGGCATTTTGTGCCTAAGACCGTAAGAGTGTGCTGCTACCATATCATGTCAAAAGTAGGAAAGTACTTCTACCCGTCTGACCACGCCTTGGTCCGCCGGCTCCCTTTCGGGCTATACTTGAAATCCTGTGCACGCTCCCAACGGAATGAGGCGGTGGCTTTACAACTTGTTGAGGAATATACATCTGTTCCAGCTCCGCTTTGGATTGATGATTATGAGGAAGATGGAAACACAACTTTGATTATGACATCAGTGCGGGGGCAACCACTACAAAGTGTTTTTCACAGACTTTCTTATCAAGAGCGCGAGCAGCTTTCCAAGGATCTAAAAATAATCATCTGTGAACTTCGGCGCATTCCAAACCAAACACCCTATTGTTTCGCGAACACGTTAGGCGGCGCCCTTTTCGATTACCGTGTCGGTGAATTTGGACCGTTCATTCAAGCATCGGATTTCCATAAACACCTTATCCCAGAGCACACGCTAACCGAAACTAGAAAAGCAGTTACCCCAATCCATTCACGTCATCATTCGTCATTCTTCACCCATGCGGACATTAACTGGACGAATATTCTCATTGACCAGGGCAGACTGACTGCATTGGTAGATTGGGAATGTGCTGGATACTTTCCTGTGTATTGGGAGTTCACCAAAGCAATGTATGGAATAATTAATGACGAGGCCATGGAGAAGGTTGTGCGCGACACATTTGATCAGGACTATACAGACGAGCTGGAAGTGGAGAGGAAGCTTTGGAGAGAGTCACCATGGGGTATTTAGGATTTGAGTTACTAATCGCAATCCCGTCTAGTTAAAGTATTTGAACTGTCCTTATATTATTTGGAAGGTAGGAGTAATCTGTAATTCGAATCAGACTCTCATGGCCACCTAGTTTGTTTTCACATAACATGCTTACATGCAAGCTGACACTCAGAACCTTTCTTCCAACAGCTCGAGGAAGGAGGAATCAGGTGTATCAGGCCAATTTATGCTATTCAAAGAACCATCGACGGATCCTTCTATGAGTCATTATATTCCTCTCGAGACCGTTTGGGAGAGCCTGAGTGTGTTGATTGCTATACTGTAACACACAAGGGTGTCGGACAGTTACCACATGGCACTGGGCATGATATCGCCATCGCATAGCTACGAGACTTAACTTAAGAGTGGGTAGCTAATGACTAATAAGTGGTGGGTGAGTGGGGGTGCGTAATACCGTCGAGACGCTATCCCTAAAATAGTAATTTTCTAAGTTCTATAAGTTCTGGCTTGCTAGCTAATTAGATTATAGCCGGGACTTAGCAATTTCTACAAGGTGCTTTGTAGTGTATAGATAATACATCTCTACAGTCGCGAATCCCATATTATTTCTTAAAGATTATAGATATGATGATGTATCTTATTAGTGTTTGATAATTATAAGTTGAATAAGCGCGCTGACTGAGAAATTATGGCGTATAATCTTATATGTACTATCGCGTCGCCTTCTCTCACTATACGTAGAGAAATAGTAAGCTCTAATTGGCCTAAAAGTCTATATAGCTTTTTGGGCTAATTAGAGCTTATATGTAGAGTAGTGGACTTAGAATATTTAACTATATAGTCTTTGTATTTAGTAAGATGTAGAGGGTAAACGAGGTAATATGATTGGCTGATTCGCCAGGAGCGGCAAGATGGCGGCACAGAAAATAATTACTATCTTAGGGATAGCGTCTCGACCGTATTACGCACCCCGCGGTACCGCGAATCTCCGCTCCCGCTCGCTTCTCCAAGATAAGCTTCAATTGAGGAGCTCATTAACCTCCGTTTTCGTGCTTTCCAATTTCTATCACCTCGATATTAATTATGAAAGTCTCCTCACTCCTCCCTTCTGTCCTCCTCCTCGTTGGAGCAGCTCGCTCATCTTCGCACCTCGCACAACCTCCGCAACAACAACAACCATTTACCAACATCATCGAAGAATCAAACACGCAGACGAGTCTCCCCAACAAACATGACCTAGAACATGTAATCGACACATCTCCACTCCTATCACTGCACCGTGACCTCGTCAAATTCGAGTCCATCACCGGCAACGAAGCCGACGTCGGCGCCTTTGTCATCCAATACCTCCAAGCGCGCGATTTCAAAGTCGAGAAGCAAGTCGTCGCGCAAAAGGGATCCGATGGTAAAGGAGAACGATTCAATATCTACGCATACCCA
Organism: Talaromyces thailandensis; assembly: GCA_019828575.1. NCBI lineage: Eukaryota > Fungi > Ascomycota > Eurotiomycetes > Eurotiales > Trichocomaceae > Talaromyces > Talaromyces thailandensis. Next base: position 666,941 of record JACVQZ010000053.1, on the reverse strand, counting down.
AAATCGAGTCAGGCACCGCCCAAGGTCCTTTTGTCGAGTCACATCGACACCGTACCGCCCTACATCCCGTACAGTCTCGATCTACCTTCTTCTAATGAATCAGATGCGCTGAACTGGCGCGACAACATTTTAATTTCTGGACGCGGCTCCGTCGACGCAAAAGCGAGCGTCGCAGCCCAGATCCTCGCTGTGCTCGAATACCTCCAGCTCAACCCTGAAGCACCCTTGGGACTGCTCTTCGTCGTCGGCGAAGAAGTCGATGGCGTCGGTATGCAGTACTTTTCGCAGTCGGAACTCAACACTTCTCCCCCAACTTTTCATACTGTTATATTCGGCGAACCCACTGAACTGGCACTCGTATCCGGCCACAAGGGCTCACTATTCTTCAAAATACGCGCAAAGGGTAAAGCGGCGCATTCGGGGTATCCATGGTTGGGCCACAGCGCTGTATCGTCTTTGTTACCTGCACTCGTCAAACTGGATTCCCTCGCTGATCTCCCCGTCGAAGAGGGCGGAATTCCGGGGAGCGAGAAATTGGGCAAATCGACTTTAAATATTGGTCGGATTGAAGCGGGGATTGCGTCGAACGTCGTTCCGGCCGAGGCAGAGGCATCCGTCAATATCCGTCTAGCGTACCACGACGTCGAAAAAACCAAGGAAATAGTCCTGAAAGCCATCGACGAAGCTACCAATGGCGACGAGAATATCATTATTTTATGGGGCAATAAAGGTCACACGCCGATTGATTTTGATACGGATGTTGATGGTTTTAATGTTACGACTGTTAACTATGCCACTGATGCGTGGTATTTGCAGATTCATGAGGGATCGGGAGGTAGTCGCGAAGGTCGTGTGCATACGTATCTGTATGGACCGGGCAGTATCTTTGTGGCTCATGGGGCTGCTGAGGCGATTACCGTGGGCGATTTAGAAGATGCGGTGGACGGGTATAAGAGGTTGATCGATGCTGCTTTTGAGAGGAATAAACTTTGATGTGTTGGATGTGCGTGGCTGCATTGGCGATGGTGGATGTCCATGGGACATATATATACAGAGACCTTTAGAGTACAAGGCATGTATGTGTATATGCACCTCCATCTACTTCAAAAACAGTCTCCCGTATAACATGCCTACCTAGGTATGTATAGGAGCGGGAATATACGGACCTCTGTCAAATTCGAAGGGCTAGTTGTGCATTGACAGCATGATAGTAAGGTGACGTGAATTTTTACATACATATTATACTATTATTTACAAATAGCTAATGATAGCCATGACACCCGACGCTCCTAAATATCCACAGCACCCAGGTCCTGTACCCATATTCGCCCCAATATTAAGACCAATCAATGTCATACTTGTGTAGGTAGGCTCAGCATGGAATCGTACCCCCAGATCTATACACGAGGGCATTAGCTAGATTGGAGCATTAGAGAGATTCGCTCGCTAGATTCAGCACCAGAATAAGACCTTGTGAAGAGGATTGTAAGTCTAGATTTGTACATGAGTGGAATGGCGGCTAGAGTACATAGATTGGGGGATTGGGGGTATCGCTTTCTAAGTTTAATACCAAAGGGCCTTGTATGTAGATTAATATTTAGAGATATGTAAGTATATAATAACAGAAATAGGCTTCAATTCACCTGAATCGGATAGAGGAATGAGGCCATATACGGTGCAATGTGCGTACCTAGGTCAACTGGTGCGCATCAATAGGTCAACGAGGAGGCATACATATGTAGGTAGTCTAGTAGGTATATTTGAATCGGCTGTCACGTTGGTGCGGACGGCCAGAGTAAGTTGACGGCTGGTTTGATATAACGCCGAATTAGGAAGGCATGTACTGAATTGAGCTTTGCAATGCCTTGTCAAAGTATAGGTAGTTAAGTATCATGGTGCTGTCCATCAAGGGTTTTTCTGTTCAATGTTACGGCGTGTTGTCTTAGCACTATGATAGGACTACTGGTAGATCGTACCAATGCATGTACGTACTCAGGGGTAAAAGTCAAGTTATGACATGAATCCCAAGCTCTGCTTTCTCAATATTGATTCATACCCTTAATGATATCGAAGCAATCAAGCAATGCAGATGAAATTTGACCTTATCCTTACATTAAATGCTACCTTACAGCAAAATCCAGCTTGCTACGAAGATCATCAAGCCTGAGCGGTGTTGGATCGTCATTGGGTGCAATGCTGGCTGATTGGTCGCCTAATAAATCCTGCCATGAAAACGCGATTTCCTGACATTCATGGTGTCTAGGGACGGGGTAAAGTTGCTTATTTGACCATAATCATCATCATGTCAGTATGTATCAAATTGACCAAATTTTCCTGGGTTGGCTGGCTCTGTTAGCCAGAAATCCAGCAGGGGCTTACCAGTCTCCCTCCATACATCCTTGCAGTCATATCTGATCTATCAAACTTCCAGAGTTCGATGAATGCATACTGAAGTGATGTTTCGTCTTCTTTCAATGGCTGCATCTTTAGAATGATCACTTTATTGATACGACCTTGAGCGCCCTCTAGGATTAGAGTAACATCATCAACGAGTTCATCGTAGAATTTGGTATATCCAACTTCAAGCACAATAGAGGGCAGTGGCTCTGTCCTGTCTTTGAAGTCAAATTCCCTATATAGATCTATACCACTGGTCTTTGGCTCAGCTTAAATACCCATATGAAAGTTCGATTGGAGAGGCTGTTTTTTTTTTACCCACCTACCCTTATACCGACCACCAAAAATTCGCGTCCACCCACCACAGGGAAATATGATATTTTTGAGTTCTGGGTATTTTCTTCCCAAGTCAAATATCCATTCGGCAAACCATGTCCGAGGAAGACACCACATATGGGTTTGCCCCGTTAAGAAACTCAGTGTCTCTTTGTGCGTGTTGAGGGTCAGGTCACTGTTATTAAGTAAGTGTGGATTAGTACCTACTCAGTGATAGCCATAGCCATAGCCATAACTGAAGGAACTTGGGAAAGAAGGATTTACACTTACTGGATAAATCGACGATCGCAGAACCGATCCTCGAGCTCGAGGCGCTCGAAGTCTGCGAGTGTGCAGTGGAAGTGGTGGACTTGTTCTTGTGCGCCGAGTCTTTGAGCGGCTTCGTAGGCGGCTTCGATGGCTTCGATGCTTACGTTTGGGTACGTCGCCATGGCTGTAGTTGGGTCTGTGTAGTTGAGAGGAAAAGTTTACTGAGGAGGAATGTCTTTGGAAGGTTCATGGAAGAAGATGGGTGCCTGGACAACGTGACCACGGATTGTTGTCATGACCTGACCAAACTGTGTACACTTCAATACATTAAGCTTACTCTTCTCTATTCATTGGACTGAATCATATGAAAGAATCTGGTAGATAATAACATGATCTATCTTGTAGGGTCACGGTGATAGTGTTTTATACCAGTTCTCGAATTCGTGTATAATTTCCGAAGTTGTGTCAGCTGGTTCTTAATTTAGATTTAATGTAATAACTCTTTTAAAAAGTCGTATAATTAGATCGCAATTACGATGATTATCGATACTGTGACGGTTCTAGGTTGTGGTTAGACGCACCGTTGAGATCATTTAGGGCTTCTCTTGTGTTGCCCTAGGTTGAAGGATCCTTTGTATACAAGTTACCGATCAGCGCCGCATTGCAATATTCATAATATAGATGAGCGACCGATCTTTATTTCATGAAGACTCTGTTCACGAAGATGAATAGCGTAATCGAAGCAGAATCACGTGTAGGGCTTGATGATTAGGCTGATCAAAGACAGGTTCTTAGATCAGAAACGCTACTGACTAGGTAGAATCGAGCTGACTATCGCAAATACTAGGCACTTCAAGATAAATAAAGAGAAACAGCCTTATCGAGCATTCGAGCCAAAGAGAGAAATAAGAGCTCCCTATACGGATCAATTGATTGAACCTATTTTCACTATATCTAATAGCTACTTGTAACTTTTTATATTCAATAGTGCCCAAAAATATATAAATCTCACCACGCTGTTTTATGTGCTCTTGCTGACAATGAACGAAACAGCATCGCTACCCCAGGTAGGAACCTCCTGACTGTGAGCGGTCGAATCGTCTCCAGAAGCGCAGTATACATCGCCAGTATCACAGTAGCTCTGGATCTTGGAGGCGTAGGTGTTGAGCAGTGCAAGGCTATTGCCACCTCGGGAGAAGATCTATATTTGCGGTCAGAAATGCTCTTTTTGATCTTGAATTACGACTGGATAGACTTACGCCGTCGCTGCTGGTGTCGGTACCAACATCAAATGACTGTCCATGAGTGAAAGTTGGGTCTCCGAAGACGGTGATAGCCGAGACTAATGAAATGTAAGAGATCATTCTCTTCAACAGAGGTGCTATACTTACTATGGTTGATATAGCTTGCAGTCAAAGGTGTGGGCTTATCCACGCCTCCAGCAAGAGCATCAGTGATAACGTTCGCACCCTGGCTAAAGCCCACGAGAACAATATCACCACTGCAGCTGTTGGCATAATTCTCAACTAAGCTAATCAAAGCATTGATGCCATCCGTGACTGATGAAGGGTAAAGGGGATCTAGCCACGAGGCCGGGTAGTCGAGTGCGACACCCCCAGAGCCAGGAATAGCAGCGATCACACTGTTTACAACAGAAGCAGTGCTTCCGTAGCCTGCACTCTCGCTGGTACCACGAACACCGATAACATAGACACCGCTGTAGCAGGTGGTTCGGCTTTCCAGAGCGACAGGCGCTGCTGAAGCAACGGCAGCGAGGCCAAGGGCGAGGAAAGAGGTACGCATGATGTACTCAGTAGTTCTTGACGGGGCAATGCAGACGGCTACGAGGAGGCTGGGTTCCTAATTCCTGGTTCCTGAAAACTCGAGATTCGGAGGGAGGGCAGCACTCTAATATACCTACTACACATCTGGCCATGTAGTCAGCATCTACTTACTCCTCACTTTCAATCTTTTGACTCCCGCATTATGTTACATCGTGCCATCTACTCTTCTCGAGTTCTACATCAAATCGTGTGAGGACGGCCTGTAGTCATTGGTGGATGGATGCAAGCCCCGAAAATCTGACCTCTCGAGCCATTCTGCAGGACGCTTAAGCTCTCTTTTGAAGTAACCCTCTTTTATAGATTGCCGGATATCTAGGATATTTGTGGTTTAGTCTGTCGCTTAGATCAGACACGCCGCAAAGCTTGGAGAGTTTATTGGCGATCTTAAGCTACTAGCTGAACTAGCCGTGATAGTAGTCTAATCTATTGCAGAAATGCTGGCAGGGAAATTTCCCCACCTAGGTCACTATACGAACTTGATTTTTCCTGCCAGGTAGGGCTTTCCTTTTTTGGCTGTCGCCGCTTTTGTGAGGGCGCTTATAGTCTTACTCACTGAGTAGATTTCAGTCTAGGCTCATGCTCTCTGAGGCACTTAGCATTAGTTATTATATGATAAATGTTAAGGATAGTGTTGTCGCTTAGTGAGTGTTTACTAAGTATGATCAGCTTCTTATTATTCATTTAATAGTAGCTATACTAGTTTAGTATTATTTCTAATATATTATTTCTAGTTCTAATATGATAGTCTTTTTAGATATATCTAAGCTTAAAAATACTAGTATATGAAACCCCGTGATATGATTAGATAGGAAAGATTATTATTATTGTTTGAAACTATCCAGAGAGTGCTCACGATGATGCAGGTACGACCTAAGGATTTGGATTCGCGGACTTGCAACTAACGCAATCTGGATCCGGATTGTTATACCACACTCTTTCACTGGATCCAGAAGCCACAAGCTCCTTGTCTACTTGAGGCTCTAACTCCAGAACGATGATTTCATTGTCCTCTCTCAGCCATGCTCCAGGTATGTATTGACTCTGTGCTGGCCCTACCGTCCAATACTTCCCAAGGTTGTATCCATTGACATACAGGACACCCTTGATTCCACCGCTGATACTAAGAAACGTATCAGCTGCAGCAGTTCCAGCAACCCTGCCGTCTAGTTTGAAATTGCCTTTGTACCAGACTGGCGTACTGTTGGCACTGACTGTAATCATTGGTAGATGATTAGTACCCTTACCGATCAAGCCCTGGGGTGGTGTTGGTACGGAATATGACTGTATGGTCCAGGGTGAGACAAGATTTGATCCAATGTACACATCGCCGATTATTCCCTTCCGTTGATCTAATAGCGGTGACGAATAGTCCACCCGGCCCTGGTTCTCGACTAAGAGTTCGAGAACATCTCCACCTACGATTTGTATCGTAACGTTCTGTGGAGGGTTATATGTCGCGTCAATCACACCTCGCTTGTTCCCATTAACATAAACGAGGACACGATCGCGAGGACCATCGCCAGGGTGTAGTTGGCCAGATATGTTCGCCCCATAAGGTGCCTGGTAACGGTACAAGATGTAACCATAAGATTGCCCAAGCTGCTCCATGTTGATCGGACTATCAGATTTGATTGTCCCCGAAGATTCCTCTAGCAGAGTGGCCACCGGCCTCAATGGCACGTCGGATATATTAGACATTGGCAAGGTTTGCACAATATTTGGCGTCTTGCCCGTGTAGTTCGCGATTGCAGACCTTAGCTCCCAGTATAACTCGCGAGGGCGGCCACTTTCGTCTAAAGGGGCACCATAATCGTAGCTAGTCGTGACAGCCTCGAGTTGGCCAAAATTGAGGCCACCATTACTGAAAGCAAAGTTTGTTCCACCGTGAAACATATACAAGGAGAAACTGGAGGCTTGGTTCAATATCCATGATGCCCCTGCGACTATGGCCGAATTATTGTAGCCGATACCGCTCACGGTTGGGTAGAGAGAGTTAGAACCCCACGTCGTTAGCCATTTCGCTAATTCCTTCTGGTTAACTGGCTGTTTTTGAATGGGGCATGACATGGATATTCATGACACTCACAATAGTATTCACCGTCGAGGTTAGGCCCCATTTCTGTCGGATCACTGATATAATTCTTCCTCGTGGCAAAGCCCTGGTAAGGATCGCCGTCGATCTCAGCGAGGACACCATGGACGGGACCGTTGGGAAACTGGGTCTGAGATCCGCCATCGTTCGTATATTGTAGCAGATTGAAATGCTTGGCAATAAGAGCTGAAAGTGCTGCTGTGTAGGCGTGGTCGCTACCATACTGGCCGTACTCATTTTCTACTTGTGCTAGCAAAATAGGTCCACCCTGTGAGACCTGGTATTTAGATATTTGCTGAGATAAATTACCGAAATAGTAGTCTGAATGCTCAAGGAACTGAGGGTTATTCGATCGAACAGTCACTATTTCTGTTTTTAAGTACAATCGGCCTGACATTTTAGAAGCAACGTACCTACAATTTTGAATTTGGCTCAACCACGCAGGCATCCCTCCCCAGTCACGTTCTCCGCAGATGTAACCACCCGGACGGAGCACCGCTTGCAATCCAGCATCTTGTACGGCCTGGTACCAAGCGGCGATGTCGTTCATACCACGAATCCCATCCCAATCCCAGACTCCAGGAGATGGCTCCAATTCATTCCAGAAAATATAGGAGAAGATGGTATTTAGCCCCATAGCTTTAGCGTGCTCTAAGCGGTCACGCCAATACTCCCGCGGCACTCGCTGTGGATCAATCTGACCCCCTATCATCTGGTAAGGCCTTCCATGCAGATAGAAAGAGGTGTTAGAGTAACCGAACGTGGAGTTACCGACATTGCTGGCCCAGGGTATTCCTAAACATAGTGTGGGCAGAATAGCTAGGCTGACAATGCGATGAGATTGCACCATTATTGGTATTGAATTGCAGGAAAAGATGCACAGATATAAGGAGTACTACAGGATTGAAGTGAAACACGAGAATAGGCAGGCGCAGAGTTCCGAGTAACTTATAGCCAAAAATACCCAGTAACATCTGTAGCTGCTGCATCAAAATTAGCCTTGGCTTGATTTTGGTACCGTATATATTTCCCCGCCAAATGCTTCGGAAGTGATAGCGGATAATATTCTGTTCCGTCTTGGAGCTTAATGAGGACAGGAATATTCTCCGCTATCACTTCCGGATCATTTGGCACGGAGATATGTATGCACCGTAATTAAGCGACATAGTGCATGGGATGATTTGGATCGACAGAGCTTGCCCTCCAACCTACTATGTATAACCCAATGAGGGTTTGCCCGAGTGGCTCGAATTGATTAATCGTTCCGTCGCGTACTACAACATAGCCAATAACCATCCACTCGGTAAAGGATACGGTTGGAAATCAGCCAGAAAGATAAATTATCCTGGTAAAAGTGAGTGGCTGTTGGGTGGAGAGACCGGTAGGTACTAGGTACGCCTTTGGCAGCCTTCTCCGCAAACCTTAAGCTCCTCATCCGTACCAATTTCGTAGATTTCTTCAGGTCAGGTCCCAGCGCAATGAGCCAATATGGTTAACCAATAGGGTAATTCCCAGCTCTTAAAACCCCATGCTGCCAAGTACAATCTCACCGACGGTCAATTGGCGTACAAGAAAGTAATTTGGGCATCCACCCTGCGACATCGATCCCCCCCGTTGTAACCAACATCGTGAACTGGTGTACTTGGGGAGTTTGAAACCGGGCTGTTTTCGTTTAGATGTTGGAGGAAATAGCTGATATTCCCATCTATTCATCATAAATTCAAAGCTGGCAATTGCACTTAAGGCTAGTTCGAGCTGGATGAAGTCTAAAATTAGACCTGGCTAAAAGAGAATCTCGGCGCTAGATCCATATGTAGGGTACGTCAAGCCTGGCTTTGCCAACATGCTCCAAGCCAAACATGCTTCAAGCCAGATGTTAATCAAACTCATAAGCTGTTTCTGGCTTTGCCAACCTGGCAAAGCTGCTCCTTGCCAAACGTGCTCCTTGCCAAACGTGCTCCATGCCAAAGCTGCCCATGCGAGCCCCCAAAAGTGAACCACAGCCGATCGATTAAGCTATCTGCATATAACGGAAAAAGGGATTTCCGAAGGATGCAAACAGCCCAAACCGACGGAATCGATGGAACAAGGTTAACGGAACAATAATCAGATTCTCCCGAGAAATCAATGCCATATAAGTAAGTAGCCTCTCCCCAGAAGCAGAAGAGTACTATGTAGTGTCGACATTGAGCGGGGTAGATAGTTGAGAACAAAGGAAAGCAATCATGTGAGTCGTGTAGCGTGTCGTAAAAAACCTGACCAGGTCCGTCAGTGTAAATTGTGACATGACAAGCCTTGTCATGGTAATGTGTTGGAAATGTGGAACGGCGTAAAAACACGGAAACACTGCTTTACTAACAAAATTGTATGCGTGTGAATGCTTGATTTTTTTTTTCTGTCCCTCCAATGTCCATACATCAGGTTCCAAAGCCGGGTTTATATCATTTTGAGCTATCACCCGAGGTAAACTTTTGACATTTCTCTTACACGTAATGGTTTCGGATTGATCGCCTCATTCGATAACTTCATTGGAAAGCCAGCTTGTCTCACATAATACGAGATTTGTAACAGCTTCCAACAAATACTTTGCTCCCAATGCCTGAATGGAACGAAGTGGAATGAAGGGTAAAATATCTGCCGGGTGTAAAGATTTTCCGATATGCTGCTGACTAAGAGTAAAGTGAAGGGGAGATCCCATTCAGGCCACGGGCGCCCTGGCGGAGCGCGCGTTAAGTTACCGGTTTCGCTATATTGACCAGCTCACCCCTTATTATGTTATTAGGCTAGTTGGATTAGTCTTGCACCAACCCTTGCTTCGTGTTCTGGGACCGTACTAAACCAATACCATTAATATAATGATATCAAGCTCAGCTATATGCCAGTAAGAGCTAATTCGTTGTTGAAACTCTAGCCGACTACTCCGTACGTACGTATCAAGAATTCAGCCCTACTAACTAGTGTGCCATGGGCCTAGGTAGCGCGTTATGGGCACTCGTCTTGGCTCTGGGGCTGAATCCCTACGTACGTAGGCGATGGCGATCATGGAGCTGCAATATCAAAACAGGTGGATATCACATTTCAGAGACAAATTACCTAGATTATCATTGATACATCTACGGCTTCATGATGTTGAAAATACTGTATATTGTGGCGATCTGCCTCCTTCTCTATGCCGTGCGATCAGTCGCAACGGTGATTTCTGACCGGCGCAAAGCTAGAGCCCTCGGCTGCCAGCCAGGCCGCTGGATCAAGAACCGGATGCCCCTGGGGTTCGACATGTTTCAGAGGTACAAGGCGGCCTTTGATGCTGGCTGCTTCCAAGAAGAAATAGCAAGAATATTTGCTGAACAGGGATCTCGAACTGTCGGGATGACCTTGTTTGGTACTAGATTTTTCCAAACTTTCGAACCAAAGAATATTCAAGCTTTGCTTGCCACTCAGTTCTATGATTTCGATTTAGGGGATTTACGTCGGCAGGCATTCTTTCCCCTGTTGGGAAATGGCATTTTCACAGCTGATGGCAAGGCATGGTGTGTTGTGTTATCCCATATGTTGCTTGTATTTGACAGAGCTAACCGGGAGAGCAGGGAGCATTCTCGAGCGATGATCCGACCACAGTTTGTGCGAGATCAAGTAGCCGACCTCATGCATGAAGAAAACCATGTGCAAGAATTGCTTCAACAACTAGTCACCGATCAGTCGGGCTGGACTAAGCCAACGAACATCACCGCCTTGATCTTCCGGCTGACGCTTGACTCTGCAACCGAATTTCTATTTGGCACCAACGTATATTCTCAACGTCATTCGGGCTCCCAAAGTGAGACAGATTTATTCGAATGGAAGACACTATCTGCTAGCTTTGACTCGGCCAAGAACCATCTGTGCAGTCGTATGCAACTTGCGGATCTTTACTGGCTACACAATCCCAAAGATTTTCAAAACAACATTCAAGAGGTGCATCGCTTTGCCGATTATTGTGTCCAGAACGCGCTCAAGCGAGTCGAGCAGCTCGACAACCAGCCATCCGAAAAGTCTGGCAGCACCAAGCAGAATTACACTTTCCTTGACGAACTTGCCAAAGTCACAAATGATCCCGTTGAGTTGAGAAGCCAGACGATGAACCTCCTCCTTGCCGGGCGAGATACTACTGCAAGTCTTCTCAGCTGGACAATCTGGCTGTTGGCTCGTCACCCAGCTGTTTTCAACAGACTTCGTAGCCATATACTTGAAGACTTTGGGCCATATGAACAGACAGAGAAAATCACATTCAGTTCGCTCAAGTCCTGCACATACCTTCAGCATGTCTTGAACGAGGTACTACGTCTGTACCCGCCTGTTCCCATGAATTCACGACGAGCTATCAAGGACACAACTCTACCGCTTGGAGGTGGACCGGATGGGAGATCACCTCTTTTTGTCAAAAAGGGCGTTGAAATCGAATACTTTGTGTATGTCATGCACAGAGACGAGGAGTTTTGGGGCAAGGATGCGAACAAGTTCAATCCAGACCGCTGGGTAGATCGCAAGAGTGGCTGGGAGTATCTCCCATTCAATGGTGGGCCGCGAATATGTTTGGGCCAGCAATATGCTCTCACTGAGGCGGGTTATGTCCTTACAAGGCTGTTACAGAGATTTGATCAGTTGAAGTTGGAGGACGAGGGTTTTACGCCGGTTCATCGATTGGGTCTTACCGATGCGCCGCAAGAATACAATGTTTACCTTCACAAGAGCAGATGAAGTTTTTAGATAAATGATATCAATGTTTCTAAATTTGAGGAGTTGGACAGCATTACAATGATCGGCGATGATTATTCTTTCATGAAACTTTTGACAGAACCACATCCAGGAAACAGCCTTCTCGCAGTAGCAGTCATAACAGACAGGAAAAGCGTTACTGTGACACTACACCGAAATACGCTGTTTCTTCATAAACGTAGCTCTTAGTCAGTTGCATTGGCTAGATTCCGTTATATCGATGCTTGCAAGTTCCATGGCCTTAGGGCTTCACTTTCTTCTTCCCGATTAGGCAACTTTGAGGCATCTAGGCATCAGGCAGCATAGCTGCGCCCTAGGAGCAGGGCACGCGAATTGTCGTCGTCTGGATAATCCCTGTTTTCTTCTTATGCTCACTGTAATATTACAAAGTTGTGTGATACCAATTTATCCTTGGTTCTACTAGATATTGTGTTACGTGTAATATATCTTATCGCGGCCGGCGCGAGGTATGCTTAACTTCAGTCTAACTGACACCTGACCAGTCAAAGATAGGTACACATTTTTACGAAACACGGTCGTCGATTACAGTCTCAGTCTTGTAATATAAGAGTACTCAGTAAAGATTCCCATATACATTGCCGTTGATCTGGGATCCGCCGCCTGTGTTATGAATACCGCCTTCGACCATGTACGAAGAATGAATTTTCGTCCCTCCGTACCTAAACCCGTTCTCACCGTCATCTTTTCTGGCTCCGTGTGTAGATGTAGGTTTACGGATCTGGGTTCCAGCTCCATCTAGAGCGTGGACTTCACTTCCATCCTTTTTATTGACGTCGATTTCACCTGCCGACATCCGTACATCAGCCCCATGTTTTAGGATCCCGAACATGGATGTTCCCAGAACCACCGTCTGATGGTATGGAGGAACCTCCTCGTCTTCGGAATCGGTGGATACCTCGTCGTCGATGTCCTCCAGCTTTGCTCCTCTGTCTCTCGTCTGCTCATGCTTACCGACATCCACATTCTCATAGAAACATGCCCCGGGGAATATAGACCCTGTACCACTGCTGACGTTATACACATTCCCCTGAGATGAGAATGTCTTGAACTGAGTCCCGTCACCCGTGTTGTTGTTATTCTGGTTGCTTCCAGAAGACGTGACTCGCCGAGTCGTTGGCGGAGAAGAAGTTACCTTACTCGGTTTCCTGCGTAGCCATCACGATACCATTACCATAGTAAGCGGTCACGGTTTGATTCCCAACACATAATGGCGCCCATTACCCGTATTGAAATTATACACACTGCTTGATATGAGAAGGTACCGATTGCTCTTCTCAATATCGGACTGGAAAGTGGTTGAGGAGAGGAGGAAGGAAAAGGAAGGGTAGAGGACAAGAAGTTTGGTCATATCGTCAAGGGGAAAACTGAAACGTGGTGACGGAGAGGAAGAGACTGCCAAAGTGACTGCCAAGGTGACTGATAAAAGTGACCAGGAGAGATGACTGGTGCCACGATGACGATGTACGTAGCCCGGAGACAAGGAGCAAAGTACTCAGACAGGGTTGAGATGATATTTGACCGTCAAAGAAGAATCCAGGACGAGTCACGGACAATTAGGACCATCGACATTACCCAGCCCCATCAATTGATGGATGAATGAATAGTACAGCCAATAGCTCAGACCTGAGCAAATGGTATATTGCGACAATATCTGATATCAGTCGACTAGCCCAATAGTATATGGTGACGAAAAATGAAGCGACTGTACAATGCTATTTACAATATAGAAAATGTCAAACAATACAAAGACCCCTCGGGGGTGATGAGATGATAAGTTTAATCGCGTGGCTTTCTCGACCACCCCGTCTTCAAATCCCCTCCAACCTTAAAGCGAGGGAATATATGGGCCTCGGTGTTGAACACCACATCCTCCAATGAAATGAAGTCCCGATCCGAGAACAACAGATAGAAATATTTCAACGTCTCTGCCATCCAGAAGCTTTCCATGTTGTCACGTGTCACAGGTGGGTCGATGTTCGCATTAGAGAGGGATGTGAAACCCACGATACGGAAGGAAGAATGGCTCTCGTCATCGGCGGCATCACCGCCATGATTGATGACGCGTTGTTGGGTGCTTTCGTCACCTTCATGGTCCCCCGAAGACACCTTTTCGACGACCGCGGTGTGCTTGACGAAGGATTTGAACATTTGCCAGCCCCATTCGCGGTACTGCTCGTCGCCTGTGATGCGGTACATGTAGAGAAGGGATTCGACTGTTTCTGGTCGTTGGAGGTTGTGGGTGTCTTGGGCGTGAATCTCAATGTCGGACTTCCATACTTCTGTGTTCTCTAGCGGCGTGGATATGAGATCGAGATCTTCCGGGGTATATGAAGCGTCTTCGGTTCTTGCCCGCGGTAGAAGTAAAGCTGAATCGGGGTATACGTCGGATAGCATTAGAGGCGAGCTACCAGTCTTGAAGTAGGTGATTTCAGGCGCAAGTCCAGTTGCCGTTGCCAGGTATGTAGCCCAGCAGGTCTTCATCAATTCACGTGCAAGGAGTATTTCCTCGTCTTGTCGTCGGGTCCAAGTCGATGATTGCCTTGCTTTGGAGAGTAATTGGCCGTGTGTTGCTCCGAGAGCTATCGTACCAGGCATGAAGCATACCAGGTGGTCCATCTTAGGTAGCAGGGAATGGTCGAGGCCGTCTGGTCTCTCAGCCAGAACTGCCATCTTTCCATTTTTGGTGTATGTGATCAAATGTTTACTGATCCCGGTAAGTGCTTCATCCCACATTTCCTTGTAGATAGGCTCTCCTTCAGATGTCTGGAGGTACTGTTTGATGAGGTATTCTGAAACAGTCAGTGAGGAATAGTTGAATATCAAAGGCCGCTTACCATAGTAAGAGTCACCCCTACTTCCCAATCGAATATTCCTACCACGGAACTGACCGTTGTCCGCATAGATGAAAATTGGTACGAGCCCATCCTTCGCTTTTTGGTTATCGACAACCTCCATGACGTGCTCCACAATCTCCCAGTACTCTGCCTCACCGGTCAGTTTGGCAAGATACTTGAATTCAAGCTGCACGGTCGTCGCTTCTGCTGTTGAAGATGCGCCGCCATCTGCATGGGACGGTATCCCGTGTGACGTATTTAAATTTATACTGGCATAAGGTACTCCTGATGGAGACTCAAAGGCACCTAGGAGTCGATCCGCCAAATCGGTTGCTTTCTCGATATACAGGTCTTCACCAGGTGCGCCAGGGTCATCATCGGTTATCGGTGCCAGCTTAGGGTAGTTTGTGGATAGGTAGTGCGCCGATAAAAGCCCACCGAGCATCCGAATAGTGGTCTCAAAAGTATTTACATCGTGATTTTGATCGTATCGTAACGAGTTATGGATCCAATGCCGAGCGTGCTGCACTCGAGAAGTAAGATTCATCAGGATCATAGTGTCGAGAGCATCAACGATCGTCCATCCCATGCCACCTTCGACCATATTCCTGCCTTTTTTAGAAACAGGTTTGTACTCGTCGTATCCTAGTGAACGGTCAATATATTATACCACTAATGTATCCTTCGCAAACTCACCCCAACCATATTTCTCATACGAGTCCCAACTTATAGTAAAGACATCCTTCACTTTCTCCCTCCTCTCTTCCCAGTTCACCTTCTTAGAGGCAACGCTCTCATCTTCAGCGTCAAACGTCTGCATCCATCTCCACAGGTTCTCCCCAGTCTCACCAACAGGCCCAACGGCAACCGGACTACTCCAACCACCCCAGAAGACATACAACAGCATCATCATGAAACACGCAAGCACCGCATATACGACGCGAGATGCAGTTCGATTCGGTCCCGTCCGACGTGGCTTAAAGTACGGCTTGTCCTTGTACACCGGCAAATCTCGATTCTTCTTGCCACCAAAGAAGCTATTCATTTTACCGAGACCGGCACCACCACCGCTACTGCCGTTGCCGTTACCATGTCCGTCCTTGCTTTTGGATGCGAAGCCATAGCCGCCTAGATTACCGCTGCTGCGTGCCGTTGATGCGCGCCAATCAAGACCTTGTTGGGAGCGGTCGTTTTGCGATGAGTGAACGAAGCCGCCGCCCACCATTGTGCCTTGAGCCAGGCGATTGCTGGCTTCTTGAATTTTCTCCGGCCAACTATTCCTTTGTAACTATGGTTGCGTAGACCCGTGGAACGAGGGGTGGCTGTTTCTCCGGATGGGTATAGATTTCCGATCAACGATTTTGAAGACGAACCCACGCAGACACACGTGGTAAAAGAGCGAAGGGCGTACTGGATGTATAGCAAATCATTGATGGTCAGTATTCAGAAACATAAAACACAGACATATGAAATCTTTGACTGACTGTAACTGGAACAATCCCAGACAAGCGATCGAGGTATGAGCCTTGGAAGCTCCACCGTGGCCGCAACGGAGTTCTATGATTAGATAAAATGACGAACTCACCTCATTTAAGGGGCTGTATGAGCGCGGAAGATGATGACTCCTGCAAATCAATTTCAGGAGTAAACAACGAATTAATAAGCCTCAGTCAATGAGGGCATTGCATAAAAAGAGTGGTGGAATAGTGTTCCAAAGTTCAGTTGTCTTCTGGATAGATTTCTACTCCGCATTGACGGAGACTAGGGGGGAAGCTCGGCACTTCGCCGACCCTAGCTGATTGGTCACTACGTAAGTTACAGTACGTTCAAGCAGAAACAATGTAGTGAATGCAGAGATAAATTGCAAGGCATCTAGTTAATTTACATGCATCCGCTTAGACACCAGAAGAAACATATGCAGCTCTATAGTTTCTGGTACTCCAACTTGCCCTCGAGCTTCTTTGCTTCGGCCACCTTGCGGACTGCCTTGTTGAAATCGTCTTGGTTGATAGAGTCACGTTCATCTTTGATCGCGAAGAAACCACTTTGAAATATGTTAGCCATCATTATCCTTTTTGAGAAAAAAGAGGTACATACGCTTCAGTCACGACGTTACGCAAATCGGCTCCGTTGAGACCATCACTCATCTTCACTATACTTTCAAAGTCAATTTCGCCCTCGGTCACCACCGTACTGGCATGAATTTTGAGAATCTCCAAACGGCCAACCTCATTAGGCAGAGGAATTTCGATCTTTCGGTCCAGACGTCCGGCACGCAAAAGAGCTGGGTCAAGGGTATCAGGTCGATTCGTAGCCATGATAATCTTTGTCTTTCCAAGGTAATCGAAGCCGTCGAGTTGATTTAGTAGTTCCATTAGAGTTCTTTGAATTTCACGATCCGCCGAAGTGCCCTCAGAGAATCGTCGTCCACCGATAGCATCGATCTCGTCCATGAAAATAATACAGGGTTCGTGTTCCTTTGCGTATCCAAACATTTCTCGAATTAATCGCGCCGATTCACCGATGTATTTGTCGACGATAGCAGATGAGACCACTATAATAACGAGCATTAGCACAGGAACCGCGACAAATTCGACCAGTGTAGTCACCTTTCAAAAAGTTGGTTTCCAAAGAGCTAGCTACAGCTCTTGCCAGCAGTGTCTTTCCTGTACCCGGAGGACCATACAACAAGACACCCTTTGGCGGCTTAATACCAACTCGCATAAAGAGCTCCGGGTTCTTCAAGGGCAGCTCGATGACTTCTCGAAGTTCTCGGATCTGATCGTTCAAGCCACCGATTCCAGCAAAGTTGACTTGACCCGGGTCTTCCAGAGACATGTTGTACACCAAGGGATCGACTTCACGGGGCAGCATTCGCATAATCGTAAGTGTTGTCATGTCGAGGGCCACACGAGTGCCTTGTTTGAGCTTTGCCTTGTCGACTTTGGAGCGGCATCCGACGACGTATCTCGGACCAGAGGATGCCTTGACGATGACTAATTAAAATGTCAGAACCGTTCAAAGATGGATAGTGTCGAGTAGATGCTTACATCGTTCTTCATCTAGCTGTTTGAGGACTTCGCCGATGATCTGACCAACACTTTGCAGTGCTTTGATGTTTTCTTCTGTTATATCGTACTCTTTCTGGGAGTCTTTAATCTCCATCCGGAGAGTCTTGAGCTTTGCCTCCCATTCTCGGAGATCCAAGAGTGTCTTTTTGTAATCTTCGATAGCCTGGTTCCTCTCGGGATCGCCAGCGCCGTTCATCGTGACGGGAACCAGCTGGTTCGAAACTCGGAATGATTCGGGCTTGAGGTGTTATGGTGTAGCTTTTCTCTTCAGTTCCGAGACGTAATGAGCGGACGAGAAAAGTCTGGTTGGAGGTTGGTGATGATGGTGATGATGGATTGGTGAGCTTCCTTCCAACAAGCTCCCGTTGCTTCTGCCGCCAGCTGCTCCTTCCATACGTAGCCTCACGTGACCTTTCAATGATAGCACGCACGGACCAGTAGTGCAAACATTGCAAACACCAATCTGGACTTGGTGCCTCGTGGCCTTACTGCCTTGCTGCCTGACGGTCTTGTAGGTGCCTGAACTGCCAGGCCTCATCCAGAGCTCTCTCTCCGCATCTCTCCGACTCTCCAAGCGGGAGAAATCGCCTTGGGGTCAGATCATTTGTAAATAAATTCACGGAGCTGTAAACAATTGATCCAGATCTATCCGAAAAGCACACTTTCTGCCCCACAAGGCTCTTTGTATCCTCGGGATGTGCAGCTATTCTGATGCTCTGGACTTGGTGATACATGAGTATATAGAGCCGGGCTGCCCCTCGTAAGTGAGAGCATCTAAGATCTTGACTAACCCATTAGACCGTGCGAGCTTGCCCTACTACAATTACTAGTTACTCTACATTGAGACCGATCAGATCAGGTCACAGTCAGTTCATAGCTTATTTGCATTCAATATTTGTTTACTCTCAGCAGGTAAGTCTCTCTGTTTCTGGAACGCATCATTGGAGCTTGCCCCACCATCCCACCAAACACAGCGACTGCCTGCTTTCGTCTTCTTCTTCTTCTTCTTCTCCTCCATCCATCTTCAATTATTCCACGCATTGATTCATACTGTCAGCTGCACAAGGTGACTCATTCCCGGTGAGTGATCAATTGACGCTATTCATCGCGTCACGTTGCGAGGTCTAGAAGACGTTCAATCATCGCTCTCTTTTTGGGCCGTCGGTGAAACCTTTGAGACCTTAGCAGCTCGCCCAGTGGCCCTCTAGAAAAACCATCCCACCCTCTGCATTCTTTCCTTTCTTCTCTTTTTTCTTCTCTCATTCAGCAAGACATCAGTCTCTAATCATTTCATCAGACTACAACATGCCTATCTCCAAGATCCACGCTCGTTCCGTCTACGACTCTCGCGGTAACCCTACCGTCGAGGTCGATGTCGTCACCGAGACCGGCTTGCACCGCGCCATTGTCCCTTCTGGAGCTTCCACTGGTTTGTCCACGTCTATCTGCTTTTAATAAGCCTTGCTAATTGACATTTTAGGTCAACACGAGGCCTGCGAACTCCGTGACGGTGACAAGACCAAGTGGGGTGGAAAGGGTGAGTTCCAAATGAGATCCGAGAGAATTCGTGTACTGACTTTTCTGAAGGTGTCCTCAAGGCCGTCGCAAACGTCAACGAGACCATCGGACCCGCCATCATCAAGGAGAACATCGACGTCAAGGACCAGAGCAAGGTTGACGAGTTCCTCATCAAGCTCGACGGCACAGCTAACAAGACCAACCTCGGTGCCAACGCCATCCTCGGTGTCTCCTTGGCTATTGCCAAGGCTGGTGCTGCTGAGAAGGGTGTCCCTCTCTACGCTCATATTTCCGACCTTGCCGGAACCAAGAAGCCATATGTTCTCCCCGTTCCTTTCCAGAACGTCTTGAACGGTGGTTCCCACGCCGGTGGCCGTCTTGCCTTCCAGGAATTCATGATTGTCCCTGAGTAAGCTGCCATCAAATAAACAGACGTGACGAAATCAAAGCTAACGTTTGACAGTACTGCCCCCACATTCAGCGAAGGTCTCCGCCAAGGTGCCGAAGTCTATCAGAAGCTCAAGTCTTTGGCCAAGAAGAAGTACGGCCAGTCTGCCGGTAACGTCGGTGACGAGGGTGGTGTTGCTCCCGATATTCAGACCGCCGAGGAGGCTCTCGACTTGATCACCGAGGCCATTGAGCAGGCCGGATACACTGGCAAAATCAAGATTGCCATGGACGTTGCCTCCAGCGAGTTCTACAAGACCGACGTTAAGAAATACGACCTCGACTTCAAGAACCCCGAGAGCGACCCTGAGAAGTGGCTCACCTACGAGCAGCTTGCCGATTTGTACAAGAACCTCGCTAAGAAGTACCCCATCGTCAGCATTGAGGATCCTTTTGCTGAGGATGACTGGGAGGCTTGGAGCTACTTCTACAAGACCTCTGACTTCCAGATTGTTGGGTACGTTACCTTACTCCACCAGACTCGTTATTGATAAGCTGACGATTATAGTGATGATTTGACCGTCACCAACCCCCTCCGCATCAAGAAGGCCATCGAGCTCAAGTCCTGCAACGCTCTTTTGCTCAAGGTCAACCAGATCGGTACCCTCACCGAGTCCATCCAGGCCGCCAAGGACTCCTACGCCGGTGGCTGGGGCGTCATGGTCTCTCACCGTTCCGGTGAGACCGAGGACGTCACCATTGCCGACATCGTCGTCGGTCTCCGCTCCGGTCAGATCAAGACCGGTGCTCCTGCCCGTTCTGAGCGTCTTGCCAAGCTCAATCAGATCCTCCGTATCGAGGAAGAGTTGGGCGAAAACGCCATCTACGCTGGCGAGAAGTTCCGCACATCTGTCAACCTTTAAATTAGTCGTGAAGACTTGACTCAAAATAAGTGCTACGAAGCTACGATCTTGGGCGACATTACTTCGAGATGGGAAGAAAAAGCAATCTCTCTTGATTAATGATAGTATGTTGCCATAGCTGATAGAAATTTAAGAAAAATAAGTTAAAAGCCTTTCCCCATCAATAAATGATTAGACTCGCCGACTTATCGTCACTGGAGGATTATGAATAGAACAACCACACCCCCTGTATTTCCATGTCCCTGAGGATGTCCATATCAGTATTGCAGCCATTGAATAGCACGCAAGGTCATGTCTGAACAGTGGACTGATGATTCAGTATGGTACTCTGGAGAAGCAACATGATCAGGCAGAGCCATTGAGATGATGGCGAGCATTGAGGGGTTGGATGAAGAAGAGAGACAGGAGAGAGGAAGAAGAGGAAGGAAGAACCTTTACTAGATGAACGTTGAAACCCATATCATGCAGGAGGTCTATTGTAGAGATTGAATCATCAAAGCCTGAATGAGAAGAAAAAATGCAAGTCGTCTATTGATTCGTTTTGTTTAAGTTTTACACTGATCTAACTCCAATTCTTCGCCTCTATATGTCCCTGAGCCCTATTGCGCACCAGTCCTCTCGTGGAATGGCAGTCTCATGGAATTCCGTCCGTCATTATTAAGCTTCGCCGTGATTTCGTCCAGGCATCCGGCGGCGGCGGCGAAGAAGCCGAGAACAGTCTATACACCTCGTTAGATCATTGATACGAGAAAGAAAGAAGGAAAGGAACATACGAAGCTAGGCGACAACACGCGCGAGAGATACTCAGGATGGAACTGCACGCCCACAAACCAGGGGTGGTCCTTCAGTTCAATAATCTCCATCCGCTCACCCTTGACATCCTTGCCGACGAAAGTGAGACCGGCCTTTTCGAGACGCTCAACCATTTCTGGATTGACCTCGTAACGGTGTCGGTGTCGTTCTTGGATTTGAGGCGCTGATCCGTACAGAGCGCGCAGTTTTGACCATTCGCTGCCGGGCTGGAAGATGCAGGGATGTTTGCCGAGACGCATTGTGCCGCCGAGTTTTGTCTTGTCGACCTGTGGAATTATTTGTCAGTAGGAGTTCGTTTAATCTGAAAGGGGGAGATTCACCTCAGGCATGTAGACAATGGCATAGTTCTTAGCATCAGGATGCAACTCTTCACTGCCTGCATCCTCGATTTCGGCCACGTTGCGAGCATACTCGATAACAGCAAGCTGCATACCGAGACAGATACCCAAAAAGGGCACGTTCTTGGTACGCGCCCAGGTAATCGCCTTCATCATACCGAGCGTGGCGCGAGTTCCGAATCCTCCAGGAACACACAATCCGTCAGCGGTGCACACATTGTGCCACGCCTTGTGGAACTCTGCAGGCGAGACTTCCAAGGTCTCATCTTCGAGGTGCGAGGCGTCGACCCAGATAACCTTGAGCTTCTTGCGGCAGTACATGGCTGCATGCTCAAAGGACTTGCTGAGACTGATATATGCGTCATGAAGCGTCGTATATTTACCCACGAGCGCAATGTTCACTGTGTCGTGCAAGTTGTCCTGGCTATGTGCAAGGTCAACCCAGTCTCTCCACATTCGACTACCCTGCTCAATGCGTGGGATTGGTTGTTGAATGGAGGAGAGGTTGAGAAGCTCGCTGAGTGTTTTGAGGAGTTTCTGTTTTTCGAGAAGAAGAGGAACGTGGTATGTGGTGGATACGTTGTGGACCGCAACGACTTGTTTTCGCTCCATCTGGCACATGTTTGCGATCTTGTCGATTGTAGAATCCTCTAGGGGTTGCTCACAACGGCAGGCAATCTGATTTCCAATGTTAGTTGTGTTGGATTTGCTAGTCGACAGATAACATACCAAATCTGGGTTGAGACCGGCACTTCGAACATCGCTAACGGCTCTCTGTGTCGGTTTCGTCTTTTGCTCACCACCAGGTCCAGGTCTAACCTGTTATTAGCCCCATTCCTTCTTGGCCGGACAATGAACTTACGGGATAACAGGAACGTATGAGACGTGGATCTGTGCATAGTTTCCTTTGCCAGCCCGTCTCTGAAGCTGACTGACCGCATGAATGAAAGGAGCACTCTCAATATCTCCGACGGTACCACCTTTTAAAGTCAGCCTCGTCGATCTAGTTCACAATTAAAAACTTACCCAATTCAATAATGCAAACATCAGGCTCGGCTCCGGACTCATCAACGGGCACCTTAGCAACACGTTCAATCCAATCTTGAATGGCATTGGTAATATGTGGTACGCTTCTCATTGTCAGAACAATCTCAATCTGGCGGTGTTTTGGACATACACTTGAACTGTTTTACCGAGATACTGTCCGACACGCTCTCTCTCAATAACGTGTTGGTAGATCTTGCCGGTGGTGATGTTGTGGTCTCGGGTGAGTGTAGTGAGAAGATATCGCTCATAATTGCCGAGATCGAGATCCATTTCCTATACTCGAATGAGAATGATGTCGCAGAGAGCATAGGTTTGAAGGGCACATACACCACCGTCTAGTCTCGATTAGCTATCAGCTTTGTACTCGGGATAACTAGAACATACCATCTGTAACGTAGACCTCGCCATGCCTACAGAGCGATGATTAGCATACAAAGCGGCGAAGGAGCAGATCCAGTACGAACTCTATAGGTGACATTGTGCCAGCCTAGATTTATATAATCAGCCATGGCCTTATAGGCCGGATTTGAATCAAAGATAGGTCTACTCACATCAATGTTAATGTATGGATCAATTTTCTACTCTAAGTCAGCAATTGACAATAAAACCTCATCCAATCCCTCAAATACACGCAAAAGAGACCATCAAAACAGGCAAAGCGGCCACATACTATACTCGTAACCGTAAGACCAATAGTCTTCAGCAGCAAACCAGTGCTGGAGGCAATAATGCCCTTTCCGACACCGGATATGACACCTGTTAAACATAACATTTAGTACTTTTGCAATGAAAAGTACATCAGCTTCTCGAGAACAGCTTACCTCCTGACACTAAAACGTACTTCATCTTGAAAACGTTAGATGGACCACAGCTATAACAGCTATGGTGCGGAAACAAAATTCTCGAGGAAGACGCGCTTTTTGCAATTTGATGATAAAAGAAAAAAAAGAAGGCGCGCTAAGCCTTATCGGTGGGGTTTATCATGTGACGGTGCCAAGACTGGATCTGTGAGGGGACAAGAAATAACCCTAACTTTGATGAGTCGGAATTATTTTCTCCGCAAAGATCGATAGATGAGAGAAATTGTAGCGTGACGTTTCCAAGAGTGATAGACAATGCATTTTCTCGATGGCCATAGATTGAGATAGAGACCACAATGATGAGTACAACGCTTAACTAACACGTACTATGCATAGCCAAACGACATAGGGTTAGGGTTGATATCGCTCGGATTGGTGCCTAGTTTGATTAATCTACTCGTCGGTATGACTCACCTGGATAGAATCTGTGCCTCATATCGCTTTGATGACTGAAAAATTACTCTGGTTAGCCATGAATAATCCACTATGAGTCAATGAGTCCATTGAGTGCGTTGATGCCTTGCATCGTCCGGGCAACCGGGAGGGAGTCCAATAATTGTAAGATCACAAGAGGCCTAGAGATTCGATAGGCTGAGGATACATGCTAACAAGGAAAAGACATACAACACAGCCAGCACCGAAATCTGCACTCCGCACCGTCGGTTGTCTTGTTAGACATGTTGGGCAAGTGGTCTTTGCGGAACTGCGACTGGCATCTGGACGTATATTGAGAGTCAACCCGGTACGACAGTTATGATTTCAGATGGGCTAAGCAGGTTGTGAGCCAGATGGAGGCGCGTATCGCTTCATCAAACTAACTTAGGGCTGTTAATACTAAATAGTTAGTTATAGGGCCAGTCCTATGTTAGTCTGATATAGCCAGGATGACGTAGACGTGCAGTTGACAAGTAATCGTGCAGTCCATCAATTTTGCTAGCATGTGGTCCATTCTGTATCGTGTGCCTTCGCAAGGACAACTATCTATTGGCCAGATAGCGAGTCAACGATACTTATTGTTCATTCTTGATTTCTGGAAGTGTCTTCAAAACCCAAAGAATACTCGTCGGAAGGATTGCCATCCCGAAATTCCCGCTGTTGCAGCCCAATATATTCACGTGATTGCCCAGGCTGACCCCTCTCTTTGCTTTGTGATAGGGCCTTTTTTTTTTCCAAGTTTCCCCCTGCCATTTTTCGTCACACACGCTCTCCCAAGGCGACGCCTTTGCCTATTGATCCTGTTTCTTACTGGAGAGTAAGAACAAAGAGAGACCTTCTTCGCAACTTTCCCAGATCTTCTCGACAGAGTTCAAGCAAAAGATTCTCGCCATGGCGCCTTCAAAGTGGGGTGAGTCGAATCGGATCCTGTCGAGACAGACACTTTACGAACAATCTTCGTGATATTGGGCTCATGGAAAGAAATTGTTGACTGACAATGTTTCAACAAACAGATGACGAAGAGGATAGCACCCCTCCCTCCTCCCCGCCCCCCGTCGCCGGTCGTCGAAAGTTCGACGACGAAGAAGATGGCGAAGTAAGCCTACACCCCGCTAGTCGCATACACATATATGCGCCTTATGAACTTGACTGACTTGCTATTCAACAAGGTCCTAGACTCCTGGGACGCCGCTGAAGACTCCGAAGTCGAGCGCGAAAAAGCTGCCGCCGCCGCCGCCGCAAAGGCCAAAGCCGAGGCCGAAGCCGCCGCCAGAAAGAAAAGCAAAGCTCAACGCATACAAGAACACCAACAAGAGCGCAAACGAGCCGAAGAAGAAGATGACTCGGACGAAGAGGATAGCAGCGAAGACGAGGCCGAGCGCCGGGCACGCCTGCGCAAGACCGAGAAGGACTCGGATCTCAAGCACGCGGAGGATTTGTTCGGCGATATCGACTTGAACCGTAATCGGGGCAAGGCGAAAGCCATTGTCGTGGGCGATGCGTCGGATCCCACAAAGGCGATTGATCTGTCCGCCATGCCGCTCTTCAAACCCACGACAAAAGACCAATTCAGCGCGTTGACTGCCGCACTCATCCCACTGCTGACGGCAAACTCCAAAAAGGCGCAATACGCGCTGTGGGTGCCGGAGTTCGCGAAGCAATTGGTCAAGGACTTGCCGAGTGACCAAGTGAAGAAAGTGGCCAGCGCGCTGACGACGCTCAGCAACGAGAAGATGCGCGAGGAGCGTCAGGCGGATAAGGGAGGCAAGAAGTCCAAGGCTGCAAAGACCAAGACTTCGCTGAATACTGCGCGCGACTTTGCCAAGGTGGATACTAATGCTTATGATGATGATGACTTGGGTGATGACGATTTCATGTAATTTATTCCGTTTCTATTCCGAGTCGTCTTTTTTTTTTACCTCCACGTTGGCCCTCTTTTTCTCCTCTTGGGAATTGACATTGAGTGGTTCGTTCTACATGCATAGCTATTGCTCGGTGTCTTTACTGCTTTTTTTTTTCTTTCGTTGCTCTTTTTGTTCCCTCGCAGTGCAAGTTGTCTTTCTTGTCTATTGGATCGAAAAGTTTCTATACATTACATCAATTGTTTCCCTACGTGTTGATATGTACTTGAAGAACATTGCGCAAGTATAGATTAACAGTACTGCTTTCTTGACAATAGACGCTATCTTTACACATTAGGCCTGGCATACATACCCTGCCATGTTTCGATCAATCGCAATTTTTTTTACTAGACGATTCTAGTCGGGAAAAGATATGAGTTAAATGATTGTTTGGTTTGGATCTCATTTGTGTTTGCTTATAGAAACTGTTTAAAACAACAAGTCTGAAAGGGGAATAAGACAAGAGGTAAGATTTGCTGGGCTCGTTGATAAAAAGAGATGAAGGCCAGAAAAAAGTCCAAAATAGAAAGAATATTTCTATATTGAAAATCATCTGTAACTGTCCAACTCATTCGATTTCTCGGTTCCTGCAATAACGTACGACATCAAGGACGAGAAAATCGAACAGAAAGGGCAGGGGATAAGACAAGGAAGAAAAGATTATTGGAGAGATGAAATACCACGAAATTCTCGCAAACAGATATCCGGCTCCAACCTGGCGTTTCTCCAAATTATCAAACTCCGCATCCAACTACAGGCCTGATCAGGGAACAAACAACAAGGGCGACCAAAGGCAGTCGTTTAGACTTGCCTGGCAGCGAGGGGGAAAGGGGGTGTAGGCTGAGATTTGCTGCATCGATTGAGGGGGGTAACAGGGGAAGAAAAAAAGCAAAAAAGCAGGGCGCTCAAGACTCCGATTCGAAAGACGCGTTAAGACATGAAGCGGTAGCTTTGAGGTCATTGAAGACGGTGAAAGACCAGCTTCCTTGTGCGTTTTCGTAAAGATAACAGACTTTCTACTCTGCTGGAGCGGGAGCGGCAGCAGGAGCCTCCTCCTCAGCCTTTTCCTCAGCAGGAGCTGCGGCCTCCTCAACGGGCTTCTCTTCCTTGGGCTCGGCAGCTTCAGGCTCACCGCCGTCAGATGAGGTCCAGAGGGTGAGGTTGTCACGCAACAACTGCATAATGAGGGTGCTGTCGCGGTAGGACTCCTCGGAGAGAGAGTCGAGCTCAGCAATGGCGTCGTCGAATGCCTGCTTGGCCAAGTGGCAAGCACGGTCGGGCGAGTTCAAGATTTCGTAGTAGAAGACTGAGAAGTTGAGGGCGAGACCAAGGCGGATGGGGTGGGTAGGAGTGAGCTCAGTCTGTGCGACATCGGTGGCGTTCTGAAATCGTTAGCAAGACGAAGCGAGCAAATCCAGCGACTGAAACAAACCTTGTAAGCCTCGTGAGCGGCAGTGGCTGCGACCTTGCGCTTGTTGCCGGATGCGAACTCAGCGAGATAACGGTGATAGTCACCCTTCCTGCGTTGAATCAATGACATGTTCTGAATCTCCAATATTCGGAACGGTTGCGTACATCTTGTGATAGAAAACCTTCGACTCGCCAGACTCGGCCTTGGGAATGAGGGACTCGTCGAGAACGTCCAAGACATCTTGGCACACTTTCTCGAGCTCAGTCTCGATCTTCTGGCGGTAGTCACGGATAATTGAAACGTGCTCGGACGATCCCTTGGATTCTTCCTTTTGCTCGATGGAGGAGATGATGCGCCAGGAGGCACGACGGGTACCGACGACGTTCTTGTAGGCGACGGAGAGGAGATTGCGCTCGTCGACGGAAAGTTCACCATTCAGCTGTTATTTGTTAATTTCGAATCGCAAGTGGTACGAGGAAATCAGCTCGAAAGGGAGGACATCGTACGTTGGCAACTTCCTGTAGAGATGGTGGTTAGATAAGTGTCCAATTATGATCAATGTGTCGTGGCGATTGCTTACCTTCATGTATGTGACCATCTCTAATTACACAAGCTTGATTAGTCGCCGATGCTCGGTACTATGATAATGCTTGACTCACCATCGTAACGCTCAGCCTGCTCGCAGAGGCGTGCAAGGAAAGTCTTGCTTTTGGGGTATTAGTGACTGGACATTCGGAAGTAGTAAACATGATTTCGAGTGCTATACCTTTCACGCTGTAGCCAAAAAGAAGTTAGTCAAATCATTATCACAATCAAGAATCAGGCCGATTCGAGACAGAGCAGAACCCAGCATTTTGGAGGTGCTGGTGGTGCCAGCCTGGTGCCGTGACAAAATGAGGGGTTATGATGTGTACAAACCTCAGAAACGTCGGAAGTCATGGTGGATGGATGTCAATAGCAACAGGGAGGATGATCTGGCTCAGGCTAGAGACTGGGGATCGAAATACGAGGTTGATAGATTGGGGGCAAGATTTGCACGATAGGGCAAGAATAAGAAGAAATTGCAGTGATGAGGAGAAGAGAAAAAAAAATATGGCAGGAGTCGAATGATAGTTTAGTTCGATGTCGTTGGCAGAGAGAACGCTTGAGGGATGGCGGCGCAGTCGGTGGTGACCAGCCCAGCCGTGCAGCGCCCGATTAGGCTTAGCGAGCCAGCGAACAGTTTCTGTTTGGACGTGTCTGCCTTACTATGAAGTAGTATGAACTACGGAGTAGTTATTGTCTATTATTATACTGGATAACTAACATATTGTGCTGGCATATGTGTGTATCATCATTTAGAGAATGATAATCTGATACTCATTGACTTGGTTGAAGTTGAAGGGCGAGGAGGAAACACCATCCTCGATCTCTGCAGATCATGTGAGGGTCAAATTTCGTTGCTATGACTGTATGACATGTGCCAGCAATACGAACTCGTCTTTTCGTTGCTTTTGAACGGATTTGAGTATCAGCTGAACCAACTTGGCTTGCCCGTATTCTCGACTTCGGAGTGCACACCAAGACACGCTCACAGCCCTAACCGTTCTACAGCTAGGTACGTACCCGTCAAGTCTTCTGGATATCGGTTATCGAATGATGGCTGACTGCGACTGGCTAATACAAGCCTAGAAAAGCCTCAACAAGCTACAACAGGGCTCGACAGAGGAAGCACGTTGCTGGTTGAGAACCTGATCGTGATGAGACTCGACGTGACCTGTTAACAAGTTACCGGTAGGGCTTGGAGACTTGGCTAGAAACAAAAAGAACATTGTGCATCACATGATCATTCTAGTTGTTTCAACTTGTTTGTATGGAGAATTCCTTGGCAGGTCTATCAAGGCCATGTGGGACTGTATCTATACCTGTATGATGCCGTATACGTAGTATATTACCACTCTTCGTTGCATGCTTTTTAAATACCATCTACACGCCGAGTTCTTATCTTCAACGTCTTGTGCTCGTGCAAATAGAAGCGTTCGTTCATTCGGTTCGCCTTGGAACATACTTTATCTTCATACAACATATGTAAATATATGCCCAAAAGGTGCTGCCGGCGCGAAATATAAAGTCGCGATATGGCTAGACCGGTTTCAAGCGGCAAACGGCGGCGCCTATCGACAGCCTCCAGGCAAAGCATTGCTCCGTGCTGCGCTCTTGATGGGTTAGCGGCCTGCAGTCTCCAGGGCTATTTGAACCCTAAGACTGCCTAAGGTGTCTCTCGGATTGATAACCGGCCAATCTGCCGTACTGGAGCCGTTAATTACACGTATTCTGTAATTCCAATACCATCGAGCGGTAATCATCGATATTGCTTGCTGTCCTTTTCTAAACCAAACCTTCTTTCTTTGCTTGATCATCCCTACTCCCTTCCTCCCCATACAATCTTGCTGCTTTCTTTTTGGTCGTCGTCAGGCTCTCTGATAACGACATTGAGATTGTCTGCAAGCCATGGATCACTCATTTACCCGCTCTCCTGCAGAGCTACTCCGCGACTTTGGTGTTTCGGAGGAAGCAGGCTTGACGCAGGATCAAGTCTTGCGCTTGCGCGAGAAGCATGGTCCGAATGGTAAGTTTTTTTCTTCTTCTGTATTTGGACTGAGATGCATATTCAGAACGAGTACTTGTCGTCAAGGAAATGAATTCCGAGCTAACACTTCGTTTCTCAGCTCTTGAGGAAGAGGAAGCTACCCCTCTCTGGAAACTAGTCCTCGAGCAGTTTAAAGACCAACTTGTTCTCATCCTTCTCGGCTCTGCCGCAATTTCGTTCGTTTTGGCTCTTTTTGAAGAAGGAGATGACTGGACTGCATTTGTTGACCCGGCCGTGGTAAGCCTTTCCCGCGCAATGATAACGGAATGTTTACTAAAGTGCTCTGTATAGATCCTTACCATCCTTATTCTCAATGCTATCGTCGGTGTATCCCAAGAAAGCAGTGCCGAAAAAGCCATTGCAGCTCTTCAAGAATATTCCGCAAATGTCACAAAGGTCGTTCGTAATGGTACATTGCAAAAGCTCAAGGCCGAGGAGCTGGTTCCCGGAGACATCATCCACATCGCAGTGGGTGACCGCGTTCCGGCCGACTGCCGGTTGCTGACAATCCAAAGCAACAGCTTCCGCGTCGATCAGGCAATCTTGACTGGTGAGAGTGAAAGTGTTAGCAAGGACACCAAAGTCGTTCCGGATAAGCAGGCTGTGAAGCAGGATCAAACCAATATGTTGTTCTCCGGTACCACTGTTGTGGCTGGTCATGCCACTGCAATTGTCGTTCTTACTGGAGCATCGACCGCTATCGGCGGTATTCATGAGAGCATTACTTCTCAGATTTCCGAGCCCACGCCTCTGAAACAGAAGCTGAACGACTTTGGCGATGTTCTTGCAAAGGTTATTACGGTTATCTGCATTGTCGTCTGGTTGATCAACATTGAGCATTTCAACGATCCTTCTCATGGCGGCTGGGCCAAGGGTGCCATCTACTATCTCAAGATTGCCGTGTCTTTGGGTGTTGCTGCTATCCCGGAAGGTCTTGCTGTCGTTATTACTACATGTTTGGCTCTGGGCACTCGCAAAATGGCAGCCAAAAACGCCGTCGTTCGATCGCTGCCCTCTGTTGAAACTTTGGGAAGCTGCAGTGTAATCTGCTCTGACAAAACCGGTACTTTGACCACCAACCAGATGAGTGTTGAGCGGGTTCTCTATCTAGATTCTACCGGACAAGGTTTTGAGGAGATTGATGTGGAGGGTACCACCTTTGCACCCGTTGGCGCATTGAAGAAGGGAGGAAAGCCATTGAAAGATCTGGCTGTCACTTCATCGACAATTCGCCAAATGACTGAAGTGCTGTTTTTGAACAACGAAGCTATCCTGGCTTACGACCCCAAAACCGGATATTCTTGCATTGGTGAGCCCACGGAGGGTGCTTTACGTGTTTTGGCTGAAAAGATTGGAACCGACAACGCCGCTTTCAACGAGAACATTCGGTCCTTGCCTGCATCTAGCGCTTTGCACGCCACTAGCAAATACTACGAGAATAAACTTCCACTAAAGGCAACATACGAGTTCTCTCGTGACCGCAAGAGCATGTCTGTGTTGGTCGGCGAAGGCAAAGATCAGAAGCTTTTGGTCAAGGGTGCCCCTGAATCTATTCTCGAACGCTGCTCTCACGTCCTTCTTGGGTCGGATGGTCCTCGCGTACCATTGACCCAGAGCCACATCGGTTTGATCTCTGAACAGGTAGTCGAATGCGGTAACCGGGGTCTTCGTGTCATCGCCCTGGCCACCGTCAGCGACGTCTCAACCAATCCACTTTTGCACACTGCCAAGACATCCGAAGAGTACGCCCAGTTGGAGCGCAACATGACCCTGATCGGCCTTGTCGGTATGCTTGATCCTCCTCGCCCGGAGGTTGCAAGCTCCATCCAAAAATGCCGTGAAGCCGGAATCCGTATTATTGTCATTACTGGAGATAATCGCAACACTGCCGAGTCCATCTGCCGCCAGATTGGTGTCTTTGGCGCAGATGAGAAGCTACAGGGCAAGAGTTTTACCGGCAGAGAGTTTGACGATTTGACCGATAGCCAGAAATTGGAAGCCGTCAAGAACGCATCTCTCTTTTCTCGTACCGAACCCGCCCACAAGTCCAAGCTTGTTGATTTGCTTCAATCCCTCGGCCATGTTGTCGCCATGACTGGCGATGGCGTCAACGATGCCCCCGCCTTGAAGAAGGCAGATATCGGTGTTGCCATGGGTACAGGAACCGACGTTGCCAAACTGGCCGCCGACATGGTCCTCGCCGATGACAACTTCGCAACCATCGAAGTCGCAGTCGAAGAAGGCCGTTCCATCTACAGCAATACGCAACAATTCATCCGCTACTTGATTTCGTCCAACATCGGTGAAGTGGTATCCATCTTCTTGACGGCTGCTTTGGGCTTGCCAGAGGCCTTGATTCCTGTTCAGCTGCTGTGGGTGAACTTGGTTACTGACGGTCTCCCTGCTACCGCGCTCTCATTCAATCCTCCCGATCACGACGTCATGCGCCGACCTCCCCGTAAGCGTGACGAGGCTCTCGTTGGCGGATGGCTCTTCTTCCGTTACATGGTGATTGGAACCTACGTCGGCGCCGCTACCGTTTTTGGCTATGTCTGGTGGTTCATGTTCAATCCTGCCGGACCTCAAATCTCCTACTACCAACTGGTCAGTCCTTTGCTTTCTGACTACTAATCTTATATACTGACAAGCTACAGTCACATTTCCACAAATGCGCCAGCACCTTCCCCGAAATCGGCTGCAACATGTTCCACAACGACATGTCCAAATCCGCCTCCACCGTCTCTCTATCGATTCTCGTCGTAATTGAAATGCTCAACGCCATGAACGCCCTATCCTCCAGCGAATCCCTCTTGACGTTTCCACTCTGGCACAACCCCATGCTCGTTTATGCCATTGTGTTGTCCATGTCGCTCCATTTCGCGATCTTGTACATCCCGTTCTTGCAGGGACTGTTTGCGATTGTGCCGCTGGATTGGAATGAGTGGCAGGCTGTTATTGGGATTAGTTTGCCTGTTATGTAAGTCCCTCTCCTTTCTCCGCCCTGTTTTTTTTTTTTTTTTTCCTTGATTGAAAGAGATAAGTGGCTAATGCGGGGATGATGGTAGTCTAATCGACGAAATCCTGAAATACTTTGAGCGACGCCTGTACGACCAACGCGTTGAGCAGCCATCATCATCTGCAGAGAAGCAGAACGGGAAGATCAAAGCTGCTTGATTCTTATCCGGGTCGACGGTCAAATGAATGAATTATTATAGACAGCAGCAGAAGCAAGCAAGCAAGCAGACATATCCATTATATCTATCGTCTTGTCTGAAGAGAAGAGCGTCAAAACAGACGAGCGAAAAAAAAAAAAAAAAAAGCGAACTCGTCCTGCTTTAGAAAAAGAGGAAAGAATGATAACGATATGACTATGTAGCTCTAGACTATAGACATACACGTTGTGTTTGCTCGTGATATTCAAATATAGCTCACGAATGGTATCGATGCAAGATTCGTTCCCTCTTTCTGCGCTACATATGTATTATACTCTATATCCATTAGATTGAGCAAAATTGAAAGAAAAGAAAGAAAAAAAGAAAGAAAGAAAATAAGTCTATACTCCAACCAGAAACCACAGCTACTGTAAACGTACACACATAGAAATAGTATATTAATCGAAAACAAAGACATGAAAAGGTTGAAAAGAACAGGGCTAGATCCGTGTTTCGATGCATGCATGCTTAATGCTTAGTTAATGCTCAGGATGGCTGCATGGTGGTGGACGGGGGGGTGGGTATAAAGGTGAGGAAAATACAGAGTGTAGAATGAAGATTGTCATGGATGGATGATGTATATACGAAAGTGGTGGGTGGAGAAGGCGGATAGTGAGTGGAAGAGATTAGGTGGAAGGAGATTTTTGGTCGGATGGATCGTCGGTTGATGCGGCGGTTGGGTTTGGTTCTGCTTCTTGGTCGGGTGTGATTGACTTGACGTCTTTGGCGGTTTCTGGCGCTGACTCGGTTTCGAGGGCTGGTCGCTCTTCTATCGTCTCGTCTGTCGCGGTTTGAAGAACCTCAGGGTCGTTCAACGACGATGTTCGTGGTGGAATAGAAGACGAGGATTCAATCCCCGGTTCGAGACTTTGTTCTTCATGATTATCTTTAGTTTCCGTGTCCTCAACTGGTGCAAAGACTATTGTTTGATCGCCGTCCTCTTCATTGTCTGCACCAGGCTCAGCAGGCTCAATAGGCTCGGCCGTAAAGCTAATGTCCGCGCCAGGCTCGCTGAATGTGTCAACCTCCTCAATGTCCTCCTCCATATCATCATCTTCCTCTTCTATAATCTGGCTTTTGCGCGTGTGCGGCTTGACCGTCTCGCTGGACGCGGCCTCTCGTTGAAGTGGAGGCGATAGATTAGGCGTTCCCGGTCCATTCGTAAACATCAGTGTGTTAGTATGCAGCATTGGCCCCCGGAATGGCGTTCTTTTCCGCCTAGCAAAGATAAAGCCAGGCGACTGCTGAGCTGCTGACGACGGACCGGCCACAGCTTCATTAAACACCGAGTAGATACCATGATTATTGGGATCGTTCACGTCTCGTAGAGCATGTGGTGGGTTGCGGACTAGCCGGATATTGCTGGGAAAGCGGGAACTGGCATTAGGTGTTGCGGGGAGTACCTTGACGGAGGTATGTGGAGAGCGGCTCATCCTTGATGATGCAGTTGGCGTAGACATGGTATCGATACTGTTTGATGATATAGAAGAAGCTTTAGAGTGGGAATGAGCATGATGGATGCTCCTCACAGAAGAGACGGAAGAGGAAGTCGATTTGCGCCCGCGCAAACCAGCGGATGAACGTCGATAAGAACCACGAGGAGTGAGAGGAGCAGGAGACAATGAGTTGCGATGACTACGCGGCGCGCGTCCGTATGAGTTTCGATGATGAGCATAAGACGCGCTGTTGGGCGCCAGACTGCTGGCATTTGACGAGCGCTTAGCCTGCGTCGGTGTCATGAGCGGTGCTTCCGCATTCGTGGTTGATACCGCTACTTCTCTGCGTTGAGTGTCCGAGTTTTTTCCTGGGCTAGATTTTGACTTCGAAGATTGGCCGCTAGTGCTTTTTGGAGTTCGGGGATGAGGTGATTTGGCACGTTTTGCAGACTCGACTATCCAGTGTTTGAGTGATGCCAGTTGGCTCATTAGAGAGTGCTGATTGCGTCGACCTGTACGGCGTCTAAAGAGGCCGCTGGAATGAGATGCTAGTTCTGGCTGAGACGCACTAACGTGCAGCATGCTAGGTCGTGAAGGACGATTCTCTTTTGGTGGAGGCACTGGGCGTCGTCTGGTGGAACTCAACGAACGTATTGAGTCTTTGTCAATTGGTTGCGGAGGTATTGAAATATCCAAAGCTGGAAGATTGGCGTAGGCTTCTGGTACTTTGGGAACCTCGGGAATCGACAGTTCGGCTGAAAAGTAAGTATTGAACCAAACTCCGCACACAAAGGAACTTACGATTCGGTAGACTGCGACGATCTCTTCTTCCCCTTGTTTGTAGAGTGTCTGCAGCAACACCCTCCTCATCGACTTCAACTAATGCAGAAATCTTTTCTAACCGGCTGCTAGCAGCACTCAAGCGACGCAAGCTGCGAGCCTCGGCTTCTTTCTCTTTTCTCCTTTTCTCGCGTTTCTTTTCTTTTCGTTCCTCTTTTTCGATTAACAGGGCCCACCATCCGGCCAAAGCATCACACCGTTGCGCCAGTACATGTTCTATGACCTGGTCTATATTCACTCCGGCACTTTTCATACGTAGCAGAGTCGTTTTCTCCAGGGCTGCCGTAAATGGAGACGGTCGTGGTGCTTGCAAAATCATCTGCTGCTCCAACCCGTGTTCTGCCAGAAAGGGATGCGTCAGAATATCGGCCAAAGTTGGACGTAATAGAGGGCGTTTCGACAGCAGAATCTTGATCAATGCCTGCGAGTCGTCTGGGAATTTGTCATTGAAAACAGGGTCCTCCTTGAGGATTTTTGCCTTTGTTTCTTGGTCGTCATCTTCGTCATATGGAAGCTCTCCTGCCAAAAGCGCGTATAGAATAATTCCTAAACTCCACACATCGACTTTTTCTCCCGCATATTTCTCTCCTTTGAGCATCTCCGGCGCGCTATAACATATGGTGCCGCAAAAAGTCTGCAGATAGCTGGCCTTGCCTTCATATTCGCGAGTAAACCCAAAGTCGCACAATTTGACGTTTCCATGTTTATCCAGCAAGATATTTTCGAGCTTCAAGTCTCTGTGCACGCACGATTTGCTGTGGACGTATGCGACGGCTCCGACTAACTGTGCGAAAATGCGGCGGACCTTGTCAACGGGCAGCGGGCCATGATTTAAGATGTGGTTGTATAGTTCATCGCCTGTATATCACGTTAACGGTTGTCCTGGAGCCAAAATGATGTAACATACCCGGACAGTATTCCAGCACCAGCCAAACCAAATTTTCCGTCACAATGACCTCGTAAAGTCGCGCGATATGAGGATGAAGGAATTGGCGGTGATGATGTATTTCGCGCGCAAGATTGGAGTCTTGCTTATTCGAGGATTTAAGAACGACCTAACAAGCTCCGTCAGAGGAATGCGTCGGCATTGCTTCGTCAGACGCACCTTGGAATTATTCGTAAGCTTGTGAGTTGCGAGATAGACCTTGCCAAAGGAGCCTTTGCCAATCAGTTTTCCAAGAGTGTAATTGCCGACGCTGCGGAGGTCCGTCGAGGAGAACTCCCTAAATCAGTCAGTTGGAACCTGATGTCGTATTGATAGGAAAATCTTACTGAAGTAACTCATTGTACGAGTTGACAAGCTTTTCCTTTTGGGACAGGACCTCTGCTTTCGTCCTGGCCTGCATGTGTTGTTATTGGGGTGGGAGCTGTTACATCAATTGTTGGCTGTCCCAATTCTGTGTAGGTGTGCAAGCCGGTGAATGATCACAGTATCGATAAGGCCATTCGGATATACCGCTATACACTGCGCGATTTCGTCGAATTCCTGTAAGGTTGTGTTGGCTCCGGGCTTCGTTTTTTTCTGACGGAAATACGGAAGTCGAGCGGCGATAACGCGATGGGGCGAAACGGTTCGAAATCGAGCTCGTCACGATCCGGATAAAACGGCTCGTAGAATGAGTGTGAATAGGGACAGCAGGCGACAGTATAGCGGCGTTCTCAGTCGACTATATTCGAGTATCAACTCGAAAGGACAAAGGAGCTCGACGATTAGATCAAGAGTGTTGATGGTCGCATGTTCCGAAACGTGTGACAGGCCGGATAGTCTGTATCCAGCAACAATTCAAGATGATTCACTGATTGACGGTGAAGTAGTTAGGAAATCATGAAGATGCTGTTGCAACGTTGAAGAAAACAAGATCACAAAGTCATGCTTAAGTTAGTTAAGTTAGTTAAGTTAGCCCACGTCGAGAATGCTGGTCATCCAGGCACCGCCCTGATTGGTGAGCTGTTAGGGGAAGTTGGAACTAGGAAGGAGCCACCCGATCAGGGAACGTGCCTTCTCCTTTAATTCATTCGTCTTGTCGTTGCTTAACATCAAAGGTATCATTTACTCTCTTCTCTCTTCTCTCTTCTCTCTTCTGTCTTCTCTCCTCTTTCTTCTCTCTACTCTTTCTCTCTTCTCTCTTCTCTCTACTCTCTACACAACTGCTTCTCCCTCCACCACGGCAACTTCCTCAAATTCTCCATCAGACTGAGCCCCGTACACAACGCCGGATCCGCCTTTTCCAGCCCCGGCTCATTGACCAACGCCAGGCTAATCAGGCCCAGATACGCGTGATAAATATCTAATCCTCATTCAGGATGAGCAAGAATCAACCCGAGTCTCTAGGATGAGGTGACTGACCTGGAACTTCTCCGACGGATTTACCGAAACCGCCGATAATGTGCTGTGTTTTGTCGAGGAGGTAGTGCCGCATGCTAGAGGCGTCGATGAGGGGTATGTTGTCCATTATCTGATCAGTCAGTATGCTGTGGATAGTGCGACGTTGGAATACTCACGCCTAGAGTCCCGGTTACCCAGAAGCAGTAACAAGTGTCTGCGAGTTTGTTGAGACGACCGTTGAAGCCTGCCCATCTGAGTGATTCCTCATCGAGTGGCGTAAAGTCTGGTAATTTCTCGATCTGTTCACTCAAAGTCATTCCGTTCGGTCGTTCCTGTGCTTTTTGTGGATCCGATGCTGAGTCTTCTGTGGCATCTGCCTCTTCCTCTTCCTCCTCCTCCTCCTCTAGGTCAGTTGTCTGCCGTGACACAAGCCACCCGAGCAAAGACTGGAATCGTTCGCTTTGTGGTGAAAGAATCGCTGGTTGGTCGATTGAACCTGTTCTATGCAGTAGAGCGAGAGCTCCCATTGCGCAGTATGTCAAGCCAGCTTCGTACTTTAGCCATATCCTCCACCGTAGCAAGTGAAATAATCTTACCATGAGCCTCTCGGAAAGGTGTCTCTCCCAGTCCTCCATCATACGACTTGAAC
This sequence comes from Talaromyces thailandensis, assembly GCA_019828575.1. NCBI lineage: Eukaryota > Fungi > Ascomycota > Eurotiomycetes > Eurotiales > Trichocomaceae > Talaromyces > Talaromyces thailandensis. The sequence continues at coordinate 628,617 of JACVQZ010000053.1, read as the reverse complement.
ATGTTAGCATGTGTAGATGAACATATTCGGAAGAAGGCAAGGACAAACCTGACAAGACTGCACATAAGCAACCAGCTTCCCAACCTCAATATCTCTCACATCCTCCACACCGGTAGCATTCGGCCCACGAAGCAAATACCTAATCCCTGCCGCACAATAACAAAACCTCAAATCCTGCCCGCCCGAAACTTTCCCTCCATCGCCCAACAAATCCCCGAAACTGCCGTCCTGTCTCTGCAACCGCGGCAACCACTCCAAACACTCCCTTCTTTTCACGCGCGACAAATCATCACCCAAAATCAGCAGGGTTTGAAGCGCCAAGAATGTAGCGGGCACATTCGCTGGATCCCAGGCTTTATTGTCGTCGTTGTAGATTTCTTGATTGCCGAAGATTGTGCCTGTGAAGCCTCGAAAGCCCCCCTCAGGATGCTGGCAGTGATAGAGCCAGTTGATGTAGGATTGGCGTTCTGTGGGGGTGGTTACTTGGTACAGCGCACCGAGTAAGTCGAGACCGGCGATGATGAAGAAGCCGAGTAAGATGCGGCCACCGTCGCCCGTGGTGTATTGGTGCGGAAGTTGGGTTTTGAGGCAGCGGAGGAAGTATTTTATGTGTCGTTCTTTGGTGAATGTTGTTGAGGACATGGCTACTTTTGTTGCGTTGTGATGAGGTGTTGAGATGTTTTGATGTTTTATATCCAAGATATCTTGAGCAGTTGACGGAGCAAAAAGACGAAATGGTCAGCGAGGGCCATTTATCTACGCCGCTGGACAGGGCCGGATATGGAAGCTATTGTTCTCTGCAGGACATATTGTTCTCGATTTCATTATTCTGGGTGTATTATTCTTTGTTGAAGGTCAAGCAGAGTCCAGCCAACCATCAAGCCTGATGACGGTGCGGGTCAATCCCGCAGTGCGGAGCGATCTAGCTCCGTGTTTTTTCCTACCTACCAACCCTTGACGATATCTACAACATCTTCCAGATTCATCACATCAATCGTGTATACTCCATACTGGCCACGGCTTTGACAAAATGGCCCTCCTCTCATCCAAAACCCTCATCCAAGCGCACGCGCTCTTCACATTCATCCTCGCCGTGTACCTCATCGTTTCTCCCAGCTCAATCACCGAATCAGACATCATCTTCATCATCGGCGAAGCAATGCAAATCGTACTCCCAACCCTCCTGCCCCAGAAACCCAATCCAAACCGAAAAAAAAAAATTAAAGCTAATAAAAGAAACACAGGACCTCGACCCCGCAATGACAAAAACAACCCACTACCCCCTCGCCATCTGCGCCATCCTTCTAACTGGCGAGGCCCTAATCGATCTCATAATCGTACGCAAACTGCCCCAAATCGACGATATCCTATCTACCGTACAACACGAACAACGACGCACAGAAGACACGGGATTTTCGCGCATCACATTCCAGAAACCGAAACAGAGCATTAATGCGTTGACCATACAGTTGGCGACGCTGTATAATGAGATTTGGACGTTTGTTGCGGGGGCGCGGTTCTGTTTCTTTTTTGCGGTTTCGTTGTTTATCTATACCAGCGGCGGGCAGAAGGTGAGTGGTGCTTCGGGGTGGGAGGATGGTGGTGATGATGGGATGGTGAAAATGGGGATGGAGCAGGTTAAGAGTAGACTTGTGTTTACGTATGCGTTTGTGGAGATGATGTTTTGGCTATGGGTTCGTTCCCTCTTTTCCCCTCCGTTCTGATACCAGTTCGCCATTGGGGTTGTTAAGCTAATGATGTATAGACACTCTCGAATGTGCGCGAGGAGCGGCGCGAGGTGGCTACTCGCCTGGCGCAGCAACAAGCAGCCGAGAACGAGCGGAATCTCAATCTCTAGCCTGAAATCAGGAAGGGAATGTACAATAAATATATACACTATCTTATGCATAATTAGGAGTTGGGATAGGAACACCTTCATTATCACTCGTGCAGTATCTATGACAAAAGAGACGACTACAACACCACATGCAGAATCTCAGGCTGAAAGTCTAGACGAAAATGGCAGCCAACAAAGCAGCAGCACCCGCACCCGCAGCAGCAACACCATTACCCTTGGCCAATGGCGTAGCCGCGCCCGAGTGGCTGGTCGACGACGCAGACGACGAGGCGGTTCCAGAAACGCTCGTCTTGGTCGAAATCATCGTGGCAGAGTTGCTGACGGCGGGCGCAGACGTCTTTGCGGATGTCACGGCGGTAGAGCCGGTGCTGGCCTTGGAGGTGGTGGTGCCTGAAGCAGTCGAGGTATCGGCAGAGGTAGCGGCGGCACCCGTGGCGGAACAGCCGGCTGCGCTGGGGAGGTTGGTGATGCCTGCACCGGCGCAGATTTGTTCTGCGAATTGGAGGGTTGCTATTATCACTGTTGTTAGCATGTGTTTGGTCGGAGTGGTGGTGGTCGTGGTGTTGACTTACCCTTCTGATCGGCGGCGTCACAGGCAGTAGCAACGCAGCAGGAGACGGAGGTAATGAACGAGGAAGCGCTGCAGATACACTTGATGTCTAGACCACAGGAGGCGGGGATAGCGTTTGTAGCACAGCCTTGCTGTATGCATTGAATTATGTGATCAGTTGGATTCTTATTCTAAGCATGGAGGCAGACGTACAGCGCAGGGGGGCAGATCACCAAAGCTCTGAGCGGCAACGTTGGCAACGCACAGGGCGAGGCCAGAAAGGACGCTGGTGGTGAACTTCATGATGTAGATTCTTGTACGTTGAGGTTGAGAGTTCGTACTTTTCGTTGAGCGAGAATGTTGTGGGAATCTTGGAGTGTAGCACAGAAGCGAGACAGATGCAGGAGAAAACCAAAGTACTGACTGACTGGCAGAGTCCAGACAGGGAGTCATCGGCAATTTATATTAACCAGCGACAAGTCACCGGTGACAGACAAAGCAGAACCTTAGTTACGGAAGTTAAGCTCAAGCTTCAACTGTTCAAGTTGACTCGGAGTAAGGGTCCGAACATGTCTGGAACCTCCTACCTACATGTTTGTACCGTATTTCGTATACTACGTGGATTACACTTCCTAGGCTACTCATAAATTTGTTCAGTCTAGCCATTACTATTCTTGCCCAGGTGGCTTAGGTACGAGCTGTGAATTCGACGGGTATCATATCCAGAGCAGCATCAGGCAAGTCACCGAGGCGAAGTCATCTGAACGAAAGTATCATGTACCACATTCCCGGTAACACAGAACTATTGAATCTTATGTGATATAATATATTCGCTCATTGACCAATCAATGACTCACGACTCTTCACAAATTCGGGGGTACCGCCAACCAGCACCAGATTGTGGTATGGATCCGAGCACAGAGAGAAAGTTTGTCACAAGTTTGACCGTATCTTACCTAGGTACAGTGCCCTCTTCTTCTTCTTCTTCTTCTTCTTCTTCTTCTTCTTCTTAGCCAGTTGAAATTCAGCCTCTGTTCTTCTTGCTTCCCCTCCCAGGAATCGCTTCTTTGTGCATTATACCATCTGATGCTCGCATATACACACCCTCTAAGCCGGCATGGGGCTGGGTGTTTTGGAAGACCACAAGTTGGACCATGTTCCTGGTATGCATGCATCTGCTAGATACGCTGGAGTACATCCCTCTAGCTAACACGAACAGGAACGTCCTACGTGAACGAGAATGCAGACGCAGACCTTACTCAAACCCTCCCAGACCAACAACCATGGCTGAAATACGACCGCTCCGGTCCAGTTCCAATCCTTCTCCTTCCCCAACCCAGCGATGACCCTTATGATCCATTAGTATGTTCTCTCTACACTGACACATCGTACATCGTCTGACGACAGCAGAATTGGCCGCTATGGCGCCGCGATCTCATCCTAGCAATCCTCTCCCTCGTCGCCGTCATCTGCGCAACCATGAGTCCCATCATGGCCGCCAACACCGTCACTATCGCCCTCGTCTTCAGGAAAGATTTCACGCAGGTCGCCTTGTTGACGGGCTATCACCTTCTGGGCGTTGGATTGGCGGGTATACTATGCGTGCCCACGGCGAGGATATGGGGGAAAAGGCATCTGTTTATAATCGGTAATATATTAATGATCGTCAGTACTGCGTGGGCAGGAGGGAGTGCCGGGAATTGGCGAAGCTTGGTGGCGGCGCGAGTCTTTCAGGGGTTTGCGCTGGCGCCGTTTGAGGCGTTGGTGAATGCTTGTGTTGGGGATTTGTTCTTTATGCATGTAAGCTTTTATATTTTCTGCAAACATCCTTCAGATCATTCGTTGATTGTTCCAGGAGCGTGGAAAACGCATGGCCTTCTCGAACGTCGCCCTCTTCGGCGGCGCGTTTTTGACACCGGTGGTTGTGGGCAAGATGACGGCGACGCTGGGATGGCAGTGGTCGTTCTATTTTGTTTCTATATTCACTGCGGCGGTGCTGCCGTTTGTGTTCTTTTTTGTTCCGGAGACTGCATATCGTCGTGCTGAGTATTTGAACATGGATTTCTCGGGTGATGCTCAGAATCAGGGGCATGGCTCTCCGACGGGGATTGTCGATTCGCTTGGTGACAGTCATGACAGTTCTCAGGTGCAAGAGAAACCACATCCGTCAGGGCCGGAACATGAGATTAATACCACGCAATACTCGTACTGGCAAACTCTCAGACTCTTCAATGGAAGAAAGACGGACGAGAACTTTCTCAAATTGTTTCTTCGGCCGTTTCCGCTTTTCTTTCATCCTGGCATTCTTTGGGTGAGTCCCACGGGTATTCTTCTTTGTCAAGATACTGACTATGTAGGCCTGCCTCACTCAAGGTGTACTGATCGGATGGACGGTGTTTATCGGCGTTGTCCTGGCCGCTGTCTTCCTCGGCCCACCTCTATGGTTTAACCAAGTCAAAACTGGCTATTTATACACCGGCGCATTTATTGGATCAATACTCGGTTTGGTCTTGTCCGGCCTGCTGTCTGACTGGATCAACAAGCGCATGATCAAACTCAACAAGGGGACTTATGAGCCTGAATTTCGAATCGTCCTCGTATTTTTCCAAGTGCTGTTCAGCGGCATTGGCCTTTACGGATTCGGCTTTACTGCAGAGAACGTCAAGCGATACGGCTGGCTCATTCCAGACGTATTCTTTGCGTTTGTCGTCATGGGAATGGTCATGGGCGCTGTGTCGAGCGCCCTGTATATCGTAGATGCACACCGTACGTTTTGTCTACGTTTCGTCTTGATTTTTTTTTGCTGAACTTGACAGGTCAAATCTCCGTCGAAGCATTTACATGCATGCTGTTTTTCAAAAACGTGTTTAGTTTCATCCTCACGTTCTTTGCCTACGACTGGCTCGTGGTCAAGGCCGGCTCGCGCGCACCGTTTATTGCGATTGGCACGATCCAAGTGGGTGTCTGTCTGCTGGCGATTCCTATGTGTAAGTCATTGTTGAATTGAAAAGTAGCTATGCTGACTGGGGTTGTCTAGATGTTTTTGGCAAACGAAACAGGTCTTTTTTTGCGCGGCATAACATGCTGAAAGCGTTGCATTTGTGGTGACAGGATACCTTCTAGCCAATTCAGTGTATTTACTACATAGTACATAGTACATAGTACATAGTACCTAGTACCTAGTACATAGTACATAGTAGTAGCGTCTGATTCATAGACATGACGCAGTTGCCTCAGGCCAAAGCACTCTAAAAGTAAAATCCACAGAACTGTCCGACGATCGACCAATCAGAGCACGCCAATCGCAGGACTTGAAGACGATCAGACACTAACTCCAGAAAGAGACTAGCGTACTCCATATCTTTGGGGAGATCCTTCTCAAAAAGGAAGCTTGGTAGCAATCTAAGCACTGTGATTGGTTGATCAGCTAGTAACTTACCGTATCAGCGCTAAGCCAATCACAGACTAGTCCGCCTCCCGCCCGGCTCAGCCCCGACTACGTCACTCATACAGAACGCAGCCTCGTATATGATGAGATGACTTTTTCTGCCACTTACTTCGTACTGCTTGGTTCGGATTGTCTTGTATATGTATGTATGTGCATGCTAGGTGTGTATGACCCTGAGTCATATTTCTTCTTTATAAGAGGATATTTGATGCCAGCCTGATATACTGCATATACATAGAATGGCGGCGGTACGGACCAACAGCGGCTCTGCCCACTTGGCGGATCATGGTATGTCCAATTCACCATTTGAACGACAAGTACTGACCCGTGCAACAGCTGCGACGGCCGCCTTGTATGCGACAGATCCAATGCGGAAACGTGCTGGAAGCGAGGCCCTCTCTCAACCGCAGAACCAGCGTATGTCTTACCGTACACATGCATGCATATCTCGCAACTGACCGATGTTATAGCAACTCCACTTCCGGCAGGTCTCACCCTCGCCAACGCCAGCGCCGCTGCAAGCCTTGCGCACGCAAACCAGAAATCGACAGCGGCCTGGCGCCCGGAACGACAGCCCTACGCCGAAAAAGCGGCTGCCTCTGTGCGAAGCTACCAGGCCCCCGAGCCGGCACCTCCCAAACAACCAAACCCAGATGTCTACAAGGCTGCACTCGTAGCCGCGCAGGACCGCGTGTATACCACTTCTCCTCCGGCGGTGACTACCCCAGAACTCAAATTCGATAAAGCCGCGTTCGAAAACATCATGGCTGATAAGAGTCAGAGAGAAAAAGACACTGCACCAGCCGTGCAGTTTAGTCCCGGTGCGTTGACGGCAGCTACGGGTGCAGTGTCGAATCGACGACGGACCGAGTCTGCTCCCACGAAGCCCATGTTTCATCCGGATGCGTCTGCTGCGCTTACGGCTGCGACGATATCGCATCGTGCCAGTCAGGATGCGTATGCGCGGAATGTCTTGAGTGATCTTGAGCCGGGCATGGAGGCTGCTCGGATCCATCACATTGCGCGCACGAACGTGCAATTGTACACGGCCACGCCGCCCGTTGAGCTTGAGCTTGAGGAGCAAAGATACAAGGATACTCTCCGCGTGGCTGCGGTGTCAATGGCGAAAGACATGTATGCATTGGCCGCCGCGGCGAAGGAAGAGCCTTCTGGCGAGACTGATTTTGCGAGTGCGGCGGCACAAAAGAGGTTGTCGCATCGTCTGTCGCAGTCTCAGTTCTCATGGGCGCCTGGAGATGAGTACAATGCCACGCAACAGCGACCGCCGCCGAATCTTCATGAAGCAGCTCAGAAGATTGCGGCGGAGAAACTTGCAAAGATGCAGCGGAATGATTTATATAATCAGCAGCAGTATTATGGAACTGCTGCAAGTCCCAAATCGCGCCAGAACTTTACTCGTCGTTTGAGGAGGAGGACGTCGAGTGAGGGGGATGTATCGGAGATTGACTGGCAACGATCTGAGCGCATCAGACATCAAATGTCCTCTCTACAGAGCCGTGTGAACGCAATTGACGAGAAAAAGTCCAAGGACAGAGCTGATCTAATGGAAATTGCGCGTAAGAATGTACACGCCGCTATCCACGATATGGATGAAAAGGTCTATGCGCACACCGGCAAACCGTCACCAACTATGCAACGCGAATGGGAGGAGAAAGCGCAACTACGCGCGAAGCAAGAAAGTGAAGCGCGTCTGACGAATTTCGGTCGTGTTGCTGTTGGCGGTGACAAGTATATGGATCAGACTGAGGTAGAGGCCATTGCCCGATCGCGTATTCAGCCTACCTTGGATGAGATTGATAACCGGGTTGAGGAGCAGCGTGCGCGGGAGGTTGAGGAGAGGTTGGAGCAGGAAAGGAGACAGCGGAGGCTGGAGACGGATCGTGCGAGAGAGGCGCAGGTGCGAGCGGAGGAGAAGAAGCAAGATGGTTTGTCTATATTTTTTTTTTCTCTGCACGTGCAGCAATTACTGACAGGTGATAGAAGCAAATCAGGAAAAGGGAAAAGCGTCACTTGGTCGAAGACGTTCCATATTAGGTAGTAGAAAGATCTTCTCTCGCACTAGTAGGAAGCCTACGGAAAAGACGGCGGAGAATGAAGAAAGAAGGGAGGAGGTTGCAACGCCTGTTACCAATGGCGTTGACGGACAGTTCGATCGTGGTTCTGTGAATGTTACTGCACCAGTGCTAGAGTCTGAGTCAACTGCCGAAAGAACGACCGAATCTAATCCTGGCCCGTCTCATGAGCAAGTCGTATCTGAAGCCGCAGACGCTGAACCACAGACAAGCGACCCGTCGCCAAAGTCGGAATCAAAGATTAAATCCTGGTTCAGAGGACGACTCAGCCGCCGATTCAGCAAGCCACCACCTCCTGAAGAACCTACTCGACAAGAAGAAGCCGTCGCGACCGGCAGCGTCTCAGCAGCAGAAGCCAGCCAACGCGCGGCGCCTCTCACCTCGCACCCCATCCGAGACACAGATCTAGTATCAGACCTCGCACCCCAACGCCCCGAAGTGGAAGAGGAAACTTTCAACGAAGGAGTCTGCCGGCAATGGAGCAGCTCTACCGAAGAATCAAGACGCCGGTGGTCCTCCAGTCCCACCGGCGAAGACGGCGCCCGACGCAAGAAGGGTCTACGCATGAGTTTGCGCGATATGATCGCGCGACGATCAACTTCTGACACGGGGGGATCAGCCGCAGGATCGCCAATGGCGTCCCCGACTACTTCTGCTCCTGCCGCCGGTGCTGGTAGCACAACGGTCGGTACGGCCGCGATGTCGTCTCCACGTCCACCTGTGGTGCCGAGATTGAATACCATGGAACGTAACGAATTGCACGACAGTTTTACGGAGGAGTCCTTGCCGCCGCCGCCGAGTCTGGTGCAGGCTGAACGGAGGAGTTTGAGTGGTTCTGCGCGTGACTCGAAGTTTTCTGAAGATCTTTAATCTGGACTGTGGGGTTGGTTATTTTTTTTTATATTGTCATATGATCCGACGTTGCACGTTTGTCTTTCTGGATGTTTATGATGCAATATTCCCATTCGTTATGACCTGGATGTATACGCTCGTTAGTGTAATGATATGTTTTATGTCGCGATATGTTGATGTATTTGAGAGATGTTGTGTGTACTATATAACTAATGACTGCGCTTTATATTACCTGGTTTGAATTGTTCAACATTCACATGAGCGTTGTCCTAGAAATCAAATTTACAGTATCAGCTACATGTAGGTGTAGTATACGAGTTGGAGAATACCTACATGCGAATACCTACATCTACCCCGATGCCTCAGGCAACGACCGGAACTGTATCTCTCGTTCGTGCCGTCGTCAAACAACCAGTCCCTCCATCTACAATTGTACAATACGTTGACATGCAAACAACACAGCCCAAAACTTCAAATGTATCAATGCCCTCAATGCGATAAATCTTACGCGCGAAGGAGTCATTTGGCTCGGCATGAACTTACCCGTCAGTTCCCCCCGAATCATCCGGTAGCGATACCTACTGACCAACATGTCAATATCCAGACGGGAATAAACCACCAGCGAGCTGCCCTATATGCAAGAAGGAGTTTCAGAAACCGTATCCCTATCCCTCCTTCCCCTTATTCTGCCTTCGAGAGAGACTGACTGACTGACTGACTGACTGACTTGGTATTAGCGAGGTCGCACGCCGACACAGCATCCAATGCGCCAAAAAGCACAACCAACCCATCCCACCGGCTGCAAGAGCGGGCCGGAAAAAGGTTTCTTGTGACGCATGTGCCGTCGCGAGGACGGCGTGCGAGAAATCCTCAATTCCGTGCGTGAGATGTACGGCTTTGCGGGTTGGGTGTTCTCTGGCAGAGGCTGATACTTCTACTTCGACGGATCGGGCTACGGTCATCAGTACCTCCAGTACGAGTCGAGGGTTTATGGTGGGCAGTAAAGAGCCGTTTTATTTCCTGCTGCATTTCACGGATCCCTCGGTGAAGAATGATCGATTGGCTATTTCGGAGACGGCGGGATGTTCGATCAGAAGAGGGATGAGGAAGGATTTTGGCAATGCCCTTGAGTCGTTTGAGAGCTCGTTTTTGAGTAGTAGCGGTTCCATGGAGTTTTTTATTGGCGATGTTGTGGATCCGGGGTTGTTGAGTTTGACGGATTGGACGAGTCAAGATGATTATTTTCGGCTCGAGGAGTTCATGTCTGGGAGTGCGGGTTTGCCCTCCGGGCTGTCGATGCGATTACATGGTATAGTGGCCCAGTTGGTTGAGACGTCGAGGTCTATGAGTCCTGATATCGGGGACGAGGGAGACAGCCTCAACATTACGGAGCTAAATGCGCTCTTTACCGTGGAAAATCTCACTGTATTCATCAGGGCCTTCTTCCACTCGCTTCACTGGCACATGCCCGTCGTGCACTGCCCGACCTTCAATCCAGCCAACGTCTCAGACAATCTTCTTCTCGCAATCTTCCTCGCAGGCGCAGTGTACACAATCCCCTTCAACGGCACAGATTCATCTCTCCCCGCAACTCTCCTCAGCGTCGCTGAAGAGTACATCTTCCGCAAAGTCATGGATCTATCCACTTCTTCTTCAATGATCCTTGCCGACCACCCCGTCAAAGGCTACGGGATAGAGACGGTTCAGGCCGCACTCATACTCGAGATGCTGCAATTCTCGCAGGGTGATCCGCTCATACGACGACGGATTAGGATTGTGAGACATCCGTGTCTGGTCTCGACGATACGGTCTATGGGGCTTTTTCGGTATAAGAGACGCCAGGCGCCGGGTATGGTGTGTGATGACAAAGGATGGAGGGATCTTGCGGTTGAGGAGGTCTGTATTAGGTCAGTCCTTTTCTATCATTTTCTAGTGGGATTGAGTGAGTTCTTATTTTTTCGTGTCTGTGGTAGAGTCGCATGCTGGACATTTCTGGCTGATGGGTTTCTGACCGTCTGCTTCAAAAATCATCCGCAACTGACGATTTTTGAGATGGATTGCGACTTTCCGTGGAGCACTGAACTATTCGAGGCTGAAAATGTGTCTTCGTTCAACGACGTCGTCGCTACCCAAACAACTGGGCAATCACTTCCGACGCTACGAAAGGTTGCAGAGAGTCTGCTGCAAACTCCGTCATCTACCAATCGGATCTCGTGGGATCGATCGTTGTCCGTTGAGCATCTTCTAATGCTTATATACGGTATGCATCTCTTTCGCTATTGCTGATACATACTGATTGGTACAGCAATGAACTCCCTCGCCTTCCAAGCCCGATCCGGCCTGCTAGGTTTCATATCACTCGACACCATCAAACACGCCGCCATGAACTGGAGCAAACTCTGGAAGTCAGTCTCAAGTAGTTTCCTGCCCTCGCAAAAGACGCCGCCTACGACCGAAGATAATCTGCATTTGGGATATCCGAAACATGCAGAGGAACTATGGTGGTTGTTGATGACTACGCTTGACGCAACTGCGAACAAGGATAAGGGAATTGGAGAAAGGTTTCAGTATTTGGATAGCATTGCCACGGATGATTTGGGGAAGTTGAATGAGTTTATACAGTTTGCTGTGCCGAGGGTTATATAACGAACAGCATTTGATGATATCTGTACATATGAAACCAAGGTTATGATCAATCAACCTTCTTCGCAACCCGATCTAAAACCTCATCCCGACTATAAGAGGTAAAAGCCCTCCCATGCGGCACCTGATACGTCCCACCAACCCGATCCCAAAACGTCGTAAACTGGCCATAATTATAATTGAAATACAAATGATGCATCGTATGGCACGCCGCTCCATTAATCACTCTCGAGTCTGACAAGTACTCCGCATCATCTGCACCCAAAACCCCCACAGTAGTCAGCAAATCATACCTATCGAAGACAAAAGAAAAGGGGGTGGAGGGAACATACGGATAAAGACAGTCCAAACCGTCACACTCACAAACAATCCTATATAGGCACATTTCTGCAATGGAAACAACAACGGAAAAACATGATAAGGCAGACTCTGCGCCCATCCATCCAGCGGATTGAATGCATAGCTCGCAAAGGGTGTAGGCACGATCCATTTGTGGTGCCGTTTGTGGATGAAGCGATATATAGATGGGTGGTGCTCGAGGCGGTGGATGAAGTATATCCCGGTATCTGTGAAGAGAATGAAGAGCGGGTATTGGAGGTATGTCCATAGGCGCCAGGGTATGCCCAGTGGAGGATGGAAGTCGATGGTAGTGCTGGGGAAGTCGTATAGTTTTGTGTAACCGTGGATTTCGGCGAGAAAAAAGGGGACGGTGAGAAGGGCCATGATGGGCATTGCGAACATGCTTTGGGCTACTTCTTGATGGATCTGATGAGGGAGGGATTTTGGGTGCTGGAGGAGGGATTTGTTGTAGATTGTATGGTAGAGGAGGGTGCTGCCGAGAAGGTACATGAGGACGCCGAAGAGCCTGGTCGATTATTCCGTTGGCATTAGTATGGACAGATTGTAATGGAGAGGGGTGGATACCATGTTATTAGAAATAGTGATAAGGCTTGCCTAGAAAGATCGTCGCGTTTCCAGGAGCTGGATGATGCCCATTGAGATGCTTGAAAGGGGTAGTAGAGTTGGACGTGCTGATTGTATGCTTCAGTCTTTATTCCGTGGAGAGTGTTGTTGTTGTTGTTGTTGTTGTTGTTGTTGTTGTTGTTGTTGTTGTTGGAGAGGTCTGTTCGTGGTAGGATGGTGGCGTATAGCCGGTCGAAGAAGAAGGTGTCGCAGATGTCGAGGAGGATGTCCATTGTGCTGGGCGACTGTAGGAGAACTGGGGATGTAGGTAGGTGGGCAGGTTACCAAGATAAGTTTTATACTGAGGTCATTGGATCTTTTGTAGATTTGTGGTGAATACCTACTTGTTGCCTGGATTGAATACCTACATGAATACCTACATGAATACCTACATGAATACCTACATGAATACCTACATGAATACCTACATGAATACCTACATGAATACCTACATGAAAACCTACATGAATATCCACATGTTGCAATCTCCGTTGGTAGTAATTCTCAATCACCAAATACATATCAAGCTTTATCTACATATCAAGCAACTCGTGTGTAGAGATAGCAACATCAAATACATCGAATATCTGTCTACTGCACAAAGCTTTCAACGTTAGTATCGCACCGGTGCAAACGGGGATTTTCAATAGTAGCACAGATTCGGAGTAATCATCAAGTGAATGATAATATCTGCTTATAGAGATCTAATGATGGTCTATAGCTACCCATTCTATGTTCTAACAACTATCTTCTAGGCCCTGCATACACGTAGAAGTGGCATTCAGTACCGGCTCTTAGCCCTGAGACTTGAGCCGAACTTGAAAAATACCCAGGGAATTGGTAAGAGAGCCAAGGCAACAAAACCTAATAAGCTACTAGCCCATGCTATTCCAAGTCTTTCGTACACTATTTAATTCCCGTATTGTTAGCTTATGATCTGGGCCAAATGGCGCGGCTCACCACTTACTGGGTATCGTGAATAGAGGAAAGACGCCCGCAAATGTGTAGCGCGCGAGACTGTTTGCACTAGCAGCGCTGGCAACAACGTTTCCGTTGTACGTATCGGTTAGATATTGCATGGCAGAGACGAACACGCAGATGTTTCCCCATGCAAAGGGTATGATAGCGGCGGCCGGAACTGCCCAGGATACACCGCCACGAGCACTCCAGCCAAACCAGAAAAGACCAAGAGGTAGCCCGAGACTTCCTATCATAGCAGGATAAAGGCGATGTTCAGGGGGTACGCTGTGTTGTGCATGTTTCGGTATCTGCTTCCTATAGATGAAGATATCACAGAGAAATACTGTGATGATTCCGAGGAAGCAACCGATGGCAATAGACAGGAAGACCAGCCCGGATTGTTCAATGGTGAAGCCATACACCTTGGTGAACGTGTAAGGTACTGCCGCAAAGAAACTAAATAGTGTGCCGAAAGCGCAGGAGATGTAGAGGCAAGTAAAAGACACGATTGGTTCCAATAATAGCATCTGAATCGGTCGTGCAAGGCCTACTATGGCAAATACCCGTATTCTGGCCGCGAGATCTGGTCTTACTGGAACTTCTAAACCCCTTTTTCTTGCTAGACGTCGTTTGATAACAGGGTGAAATGTTTCACTGGTGAGAAGTGTCAAGAGGAGGGTCAAAAGAGCGAAGAAAAGAACAGTCCATTGAGACCAGCGCCAATCCTTACGGCTCACTGTAAACGAACCTATTACAGGTCTAAATTGAGTCAATGAAACTCCAGAAAAAAAAGATTAATAGCAGGCAAACGTACCCAAGACCTGGCCCTAGAAAGGGCATGAGAATGAAGACAGCCGAAACAGGGCCTCGAGCCGCAGGAAGAAATGTTTCAGACAAAGAACCCGGACCCACCGCTAGAATCGATGCCCAAGAAAAGCCAGACATGAACCGAAAAAATAGTAGCTCTCCGAAATTGCGAGAGAATCCCGCTCCAATAGTGAATGCGGAGCCAAGAATGATCGAGCCCAGATATACAGGATATCGGCCTACGGTCTCGGAGAGCGGGCCACCGAGAACAGGTCCGAAGCCAAGTGCAAACACGTATAAAGTGACTGGGAGGATGGCGACCGTGCTGCTGACGTGGAAATCTTGCATGAACTCTGTATGAGCGGGAGTAACGATAGAAGTTGATATGGACCTAGGAGACGAGGTATCAGCAAATCTGTCTGGATATCAAAAGTAATCCTGATTTTGTATTTTTCAAACACGCACGCGGTGATGGCCGAGGAGGACATCGCAGCCAAAAGAATCATTTTCCTCCATGTAGGCCAATTCAGAGGGTTTTCAATCGCTATTTCCCAGCCCAGCGGGTCGTCTAGCTTGTCTGTAGATGTCTGCCCTTTCTCCATGCTGTCACCTACAAGGGCTGACCCTGTATCTGCAGTCTGTTCCTTCTCAAGATGATCTGCCATCATGGGGCATTCGAGATCTCAACTGTTTGTTTGGCAATTGAACATGAATGTCGTGTCACATTGGCTCAACTTCCACTTATGAATCTTCGGTTTTTTTCTACTCTACAGTGTAACAGCGGCTCTAATCAGCGTTTGCTCGACTTTCAGAGCAATGAGAAATAAATACAAACCAGCTGGCTGATTCATGGGTTGTAGAATGCCATTTAAGTGATTAGTGATCAATGAAGATTAATGATCAAGGAACGTTGAAGCGCCACATTTCGCTCAACCGGCCTGCGACCGAGGCATTCTCAATATAAATTGGACGCTAAATCACTTGAATCACCGGCTTAAAGATTGATAAGTAATCATTATGGCAAGATCAGCCTCGGAGCTGCAGAGCTTTACCGCTGCAATAGACAAATCAGTAACACTATGAACGGATTCGACGTTAAAAGGTGTCATGTGCATGAGACAGTGCTCTATCACTTTCGATATTGTGATTACTATTGGGCTATAACTTCCAAATTCCGGCACAGTTGTTAGTGACTGTGCCTTTTGAGCCGGGGCGAAGGTTTCTTTGAAAAATTGAGGTTGCGAGGCCTGACCTCAAGCTCTCCTCTATCCGTCGGCTTCACAACGAATGGTAATTTAGCGTCTCATAAGCCTGCCTCGTCTATGATCGCTGCCAATGTTTGATCTTGTGTCAGCAATCATTGCGAGCAATGCTCCTCTTAAAATACTGCTCTCAAACGAAGCACTCTTCTGTCGACAAGCAGGACACCATCGAAAACTGGTCTGCTGACTGCGGAGCGTTGCGCGGATATCTCCTATCTTAGTTATGTTGAGACTAATACATGTAAGGACCGAACTGACTGTTCATAGTTCCTTTACTCAAGTACTTTGAACAATTCGGGGACCTGTGTGAAGTTCAACCGACCCGACGTATCTCGGCACACCGCTGTTGAAACTGAGGTTTGTCCAGGTCTGTGACAACACGAAGAATGTTTCGAACTACTTCTAATTGCATTACAAAATCTTTGCTATATTTTCAAATCATGTTGTTGCCACAAAGCCTCGTTCGTGAAAAGTATCTTCAAGTCACTCTGGAATGGATGTACTCTCAGACCGCAGAAACGACGCATCAAAGTCTAACAGAAGTTCAATCAAACCGTTGAAATTAAGATTTGGTATGGGTTATATCAGAAATACTACCATTAAGGAGCTTTGAAGAGCCCTTCCTGTGCTCAAATCCAGATCTGAGAGATCGGATGCCGAAGGGAAAGTCGTCGGCAGTGTATCAGTGGGTTGCTCTAGTCTTGGTAAATCCCATTGCTCAGGAATAACCTCTAGGCGTTTTGAAGGATGTTTTGGCGCACTGGCTGCAGAAAAAATTTGATAATGACGATCCACGCACTGTCGCACACATTCAAGTTGTTCGTACAGATCTTTGGCAGCCAGGTTGTTTGAACTTTTGAGAATTCTAAGCATCTCCATTGCAGTTTCGACAGATGTTGGATCACTCGGGCTTCCTATAGATATATGATTTGATATGGTCAAGACCAATATGGATGAGAAAATACGCAGGAAACGCGTAGACAGAGTCTGCAAGTGCTACACCTGCCCATTCATCCTGGCACAGCTTCAATGACCGTCGTGCAGTATGGATGCATGCTTCACCCAAAGTCAACAAGATAGTATTGACATCATCAGGAAAGCTCCAAGGGCGTTTCTTTGCGTGACAGCCCAGAAGATTGAGCAAGACCGGGCGAAGCGCCAAGATAACGATCGAAACTTCAAAGTCAGCAACGTTTCAGAAATCAGGGAACACAATCAAACACCCACAGAGCTGAATTGCAGATGCATACAGTCACCGCGTTGGCAAAAATGCATCTCTATTACCACAGACAGCTGAAGAGGCAGGTAAACGGCTTTAGCCCTAGCCCTAGGGGTATAGTGTCCACCCTCGCAGCTATGATGAGGAGCTCAACATGCGAGACGCCAATTCGCTAGTCAAGATAAGCTAGTATATTTAAACCACATTATCCACTCACATCAGATCTCAGCAATGCATATAACTCCTTACTCATCACTCGGCATCCAGTGGCTTTTGCGCATACACGACGTGGGTTTTCTCTTCAAGTTAGCACCACTGCAAGTTCTCTATGATTAACCATTTTATGTGGAGAGATTCAACCTACAAATTGTGCTGTGCCTGAAGTCTTGGATTTTTGAGATCTTGTCTAACTCCCACGAGAAAGACTTGAACTGCTTCAGGTTTCCACCCTTCAAAGCGAACATTGGGAGGCACTCTGCAAGTTGGTAAGCGAGATTACGCTACCTAACTAGATGATTCATACAATGTCGGTTGAATAGGACTAAGGTCATTTCCCAGAACCTTTGGTTTACAATATCGATGTTAGTACTCGGTTCTAGATGAACAAGCTGAGGGATCTCATCTCACCAAGGCTGATGGAAACTTATCACCTGTCTACGGCATCAGAACATACATCCAGTCCTGCCTTTCCGTTGCACAAGAGACCGTGGAGCTACTCACCCATATTAATGACCCAAATGCCGGTCCCGGTTCCTAAGTCTAAGATTCGTTGGGTATCGGGGCCGAGAGGAGCCAGATGCAGCTCCCCGTCGCAGCGACGTGTTAATATCTCATGGAAAAGATCCAGGCGATCGCTTTCCATCTGAACAGTTCCAATTCGATGAATAATTGCTGCAAATGGCATATTTAAACGGAACATCAAGGGGCCCATACCTTGTCGTTTGGGAGGAAATAAGCTGATACACGAAGAGCGTTAGTACACTTCTCAGAACCTTCAAATACAGAACTCACCCTCGTCCCGGAACGCATGATATCGACGACCATTTTCGTATCTATAGTATCTAATGCTGGACTGCAAGCTTGTCGTGTAGCTTTCACTACGCATGACTCATATCAGGAGACAATTCCAGCAACCCCAAGTTCACCATGGTTTCAAACACTTACATCTCGTCACCATATGCCGATCCAGTATCTATCTGAACAATTCATAATGGAAAATCGTGAGTATGAGATAGCCACGGACAAGATAGAGCTAAAATGGATAAAGGAGAATCCCTACTTCTGATGCCTCGATGAATACGCGGTCTGGCGTTCGCTCATCTCTGGGGGGTGTGGCCATGACGAACTAGGTCAGTGAAAGTGTACCGGACTGAGAAAAGAGTGCAGTATTATATCTAATTTTGAGAATATAAATAATGAAGACGGGTGGAAGAATGCTATCAAGAAAGACCAAGGACAAGGCCCTAGTTAGCATGGCTTCAAGTCAACCACATCTGCGCCTGGTCTCTTAGTTCAAGAAAGGCGACATTATTCGTCCGGAATGCATGGAGCACATTGCCGCGAACGCGAAGCGGGCCCACTAGATGGGATAGACCGAGTCAATCACATTTTAATTGGCTTTCGGTTGCCTGCTGTACTCGCTAGTTAACGATGAAAGTCTCTTTGACACATCACGCGGTCGACACCACTCGGGCTCTCTCTACCTATATAATAGTCCCACCTGCAAAAAGAACATGTCACATAATATATTCTGGCGCCTTTACCTCGCTGAACACCGGATGGGGTGATTGATTTCGACTTGACCTGGTAGTCTGTCACACGGAGAATCCACGCTAAAATCTCAAGTCGTTGTCCTCTGTACCACATATTTCGAGGCCTTCTACTACAAAGTACGCAAAATCCCTTGATGATGATCACATATCCATGGAGTATGAACGTCTGGTTTCTTGGGGCCGTTAGCCTCGTTCTGTGGCTGGTGTCACTCGCCGTCTATCGACTGTACCTGCACCCACTGGCCAGGACGGGAGTTCCTGGCCCCTTTTTAGCTGCCCTGACAACGTGGTATGAGGCTTATTACGATGTCATTTGGAAGGGACAATACATTTTCGAGATTGAGCGCATGCATGGGAAATATGGTATTTGCTTTCTGCTGTTCGAAATTCTGAAGAAGACATTCTGCAATTATTCTTTGTTCGATGAAAGAAATACAAAGGACGCCTGCATTAACTCTCTACCTGGGAAATAGGACCTATTGTACGAATTGGCCCAAATGAGGTCCACGTCCTTGACCATGAATACTACGACAAGTTGTATAACATGTCCAACCGCCTCGATAAATCCGCCTACTTCTATTGCATGCTGGGCAACCCCGATGCGTCGTTCGGAACGATTCCAGCCGACTTACATCGCATCCGTCGCGGAGCCCTGAATCCATTCTTTTCCCAACAGGCCGTCTCCAAGTTCTCAGGCCATATCCAGGCCATTGTGGATCGATTTGTGGATCGTATTGATTTATGCGCGAAGCGGGCAGAGCCCATCCCACTTTTCTATGCCTACCGGTGCGTCACGGTAGATATTATTACCGAATATATATTTGGCCATCAATTCAATCTCTTGGATCGAGCCGACTGGGGCCGGGCCTTTTATTCAGCATGGAGGAGTCTGTGGGAGCTATCTCCCACCATTCGCCAGTTTCCCTGGATATTGGACGCCTTCATGGCGATGCCCCGCTGGTTGACGGCGTTGACAAATCCCAAAGCATTGGAAGTCGTAGATTTGTTCTCCAAGGTGGATGAACAAACTAAGATACTGCTCTCCTCTGATCCTAAACGAAAAGAATCAAAACCATATCCGATTGTGATCTGGGAGCTCTCCAAGTCTACTATGCTACCGGCCGGTGAGAAGACTTTCACTAGACTTGCTGTGGAGGCAAATGGTTTGCTAGCTGCCGGATTCGAGACAACCGGTGCTGTACTGACTCACACCACATATCATATCCTTGCCAATCCCGCGGTACATTGCCGACTGTCAGCAGAATTGACAGAAGCAATCCCCTACCCGGATCGTATACCAGGTTTTCAACAACTTGAGCAGCTTCCTTATTTACGGGCAGTGGTGAAAGAGGGTCTCCGGTTTGATTTTCCCACTCTCCGGCATTCTCCCCTTCGAAATTAATTGTCAGTAGTCTCGCTGTGGGGCCATACTCTCGTCTTCCCCGTGTTAATCCTTCCGAAGACATGCAATACAAAAATTGGGTTATTCCCGCTGGCGTAAGTAGATCAGTGTCTCTGGTTGAAAGCGTAGATCGACAAAGTCTTAATATCTCAAATAGACCGCAATCGGCATGTCCGCGCTCTTCATCGCTAAGAGCCCCCTGCTCTTCCCGGACCCCGACACTTTCAAACCCGAAAGATGGATCATTAACGATCTGGATGCCCGAAGTGAGCGCCTAGAACAATATATTCTGGCATTTGGCAAAGGAACACGATCATGTGTAGGCATCAACCTGGCCTATGCAGAGATGTATACAATTCTCGCCACGATCTTCCGAAAGTTCCCCCATATCAAATTGCATAATACTATGCCTAAGGATGTTGAGCTTGTGCATGATTATTTCGCAGGAATGACGAGGGCCTCTTCTCAGGGACTGCAAATTATTGTCGGTCAAGGAAATCGATCGCAAACACAATAAACGGATGGAATGGGGGAAAAAAAAGCTTATCAGAAGGAGATGGAATCAAGGCCGATGCTTGTCTACGTATACATGAGAATATCCCTGCAGGCATACAATATGAGAAGTAGCTTCACTATCGCCTCATATCCTTCTGATGCAGCCTTTGACAGTATATCGGTGCTTGAATCTGGATTGACTGCATCCATGTTGAGAAGTAGATTCACTATTGCTTATGCCCTTCTGATGCCGCGTATGATAGTGGTATTGAGCTATGATCATCCTTTGGATCTGGATTATCACCATATTGAATGCTAAACCAAACAGTACTCTCATTCTCATTTTTAGCAACCCATAGCAGTGCGAAGCCATTTTTTCTTCTTAATTTTTTTATATTTTTATATATATATATATTTTTGATGGTCATACCGATAAAAGACGTGAAATAAACACAGAATAACAATATCGGCTGGTCCGAGATAATGCGCTTAAATCCTTTTCCGTTCTGGGAATTCTGTCAGGAGTTGTAATCATTCAGTAGGTAAATCTATCCATTTCATTGTGATGTGCCAGGGATGTTCATAAGTAGTCGGGATTATGATCTATCCAAGAACCCGTTGCTGGTCAACAGGAGACAGAAGTTTGCCTACTAGGCTTGCATCTACTAACGACGGAGTTTAGTAGTAGTAGTAGTAGTAGTAGTAGTAGTAAATATTTACGCAGTTTTAGAACACGTGTTGGACTATTGTATTTATCGCCATACATGTATTGTAAATAAAACTGTGTATCGACAGATACAGTATTATTTTCGGGTTAACGTTATACCCACACTGTTCTATATTTTACCTACCATGGTGTCTGCATTTCAGTGCCTTTGCATCTTAGAGTCTTGAGTCTTGACACATTCAGCCCCAGGCATCTCTTGATTAGTCAATATTGCAATGCAAGCTTGGCTATAGCTGGCCGTAGCGCAACCCGAAAGTTGTGATTTCAGGATTAGCATCAAAGATGATTGTTGGTCCGCTCAGCTTCAAGGCGGCAGTACATATCTTATTTTCAGATGAGAGCAGCTGTCTTTCCATCCCTTTGGTGCAACGTAACCTATTGATAGCGAATACGAAAGTGATTGGCTAGCGAGTACGAAAGCGATTGGCCAGTGAGTACGAAAGCGATTAGCCAGTGAGTATGGAAGTGATTGGCCAGTGAGTACGAAAGCGATTGGCTAGCGAGTACGAAAGTGATCGCATATGTTAGTTATATAAAATGCAGCTCTTATCCCAATAGTATCCAGTCCGTGTTGAACTAAATTTAGTACTGTAAGTCTGTAACCTAAGAGTTTTCTTTACCATTGGTCAGCTGTGTGCTCAGCCAGGCCCTAGTTACCTAGTATAGTAACAATCTGTAATATAGGAAGATGCAAAAGTGGCAGAATCAAAGCAATGATTCTAGGTATTATTCAATAATACTCATTAATCAATATACTTTAATAGATATAGTAATAATAATTATAACGATTAATAAAGTATCTTATGAGAATTCTTTACCAAAAGATAAAAAGCCGGTCTGCAGCGTAAGAAGCGGAGTTGCATTGGGCTGCGCAGGGCAAAGACAGTAAAGCTCTACCTCCTCCTTATCTAACGTCTTGTACCATCGTGGAGTAGTCGCACGTAGCAATGAAGCAGAAATCTGATACTGAGTATCTCATTTTCCGGTATTAAATGCCCCTTTATATGAGAATGCTACATTATGTGGTATTTTTAGACTCTTCCTCTTTCTCCCTCTTCAAGTTTCTCCTTCTATCCTCCAAAGATTTTTCCCCATAACATACCGAAGAAACCCATCTTTTTGTAGACCGTATGCACTACTCCTTTCCCCTCAATAGTCGCCACAACATTATCCCAGACCTGTTCTAATTCTGGTCTATCACTTGCTCCACCAATATTCATCGTACTCGGAACAATGGCCCACTTCTCTATGACTGATCCCTTCTCTCCTATCATATCGTTTCTTTCACCCCCTCGCAAGACCAGAAACCCCGGCTGTGCCATTCCGTGCTCATAGCCCTTCTTTTGGGTCACGGCAATCTCCAGGTCGTATCTCTCCTTGACGAATGGCACAAGTGTATTTTCTGGATCAACGACGGCGTCACCGGAATAGCCGCTGATTTTGCGCATTTCAGGTAGAAAGTCAGAGGGTTGAGATGTGACGATTAGCGTCTTGCCGCCCAGTGCGTTTATGCGAGGTGAGAGGCTTTGGAGCGCACGGAGATAGGCCTGGCAGAAGGGACACCAGTGACCGCGATAAACTGAGGAAGTTAGCTCTAGAGGGCAGGGAGAAGGGTAGCACTGGAACAAGGAGAATGCGGAATTCGAGAGCAAAAGAACATGTATGCATAACTCACAAACAACAAAGAGGAGCGAGGAGTTCGAGAGTAGGGAAGTGAACTCATCAATGGGGGTCGGAGAAGACATTGAGAAAGATGTATAGAACTGGTTCAACTGTAAGCAATGCGACGAGCCGTTTTTCTATATTTGAAGACGATGCAGGCAGAGATGCAATGGCGGGTAACAATTCAAAATAGGAATTAGCAGTACTTAACTATGCAGGTCAATTAAAAGATCTATCTATACCTATGTGTCTCGGGGCAATTGTGTCCCGAACCTTGCATACACCATCACTAATCGATTTGTTCACAATTGCACGCTTGAAGTTCGGTGACAGTAACCATAGGTCGGCGCTTTGGTCGGCGAACGCTGGTATAATTACAAACATGGAGTGTAACAAATGCCGCATCTCCGGCGATTAGTTATTAGAAACCTGCTCGCGAGTCGAGTACTGAAGTGACAAGGATCACAAACGCGTCTCTGTTGTCGATATATATCGCCTTATTCTACCTTAGTGGTCTCTTCTAACGGATCCTGGATTTCTACATCGTTGATACAATTCTAGAGCTCTTTAACTACTCCACCTACTAACGTTACTACTTGAGCCCTGGCCCTGACCTGAGCTCGGCAACCCGATCCTCGTCCCTGGGTACCTTGAACCTAAGAGGGTTATCGTGCTTCCTGCACTACGCACAAACGGCTGTTACACTAAGCTTGTCAGGCGCGTAGTAACGCATCACTGCCTCATAACACACGACAACCTTGCATTTTCTGGACGAAAGAAAAAGTCGGCTGCAGTGAGCAGTGACCTGTCCTATACCCTGCCGTGTTGTTTCAACCGCTGAAACACAAGATGGGTGACATAGGCAGCTTAACAACCCAGAAGGCGAAGCCAATCATCGTGGCTGTAGCCTTCCCAGCATTCGGACACAACAGCGGCATGATTCATATCTCGAGCCATTTGGTCAAAGTCGGTTTCAAGGTCTACTTTGTCAGCGGCTCTGATTTCGAGGGCCCAATCAAGGAAAGTGGTGCCCAATACATTGAGAATACCTTCAACTTCGTCACCCCTGCGTGGTTGGAAGGTGTATCTAAGCTGAATGGTATCGACAGCTTCCTTTTCGCCCTCAAGGAAGTGTTTTTGAAATCGACGCCAACGGGGTTTCCGGTGCTCAGGGCCACGCTCGAGAGGGTCCGGGACGAGAATCCGGGGCGCCAGGTCGTTATAATTCATGAGTCCATGTCAAGCTGCGTTCTTCCGTATTTCTATGGAGCGCCCTTACCCAAGGGCTACGATCAACTACCCAAGATAATCAACTTCCACACAACGATCAACTTTGAGCAGAGCCGCGATGTGTTTCCCATCGGCCCAGCCCTGCCACCCGCAACAAGCGACAGGGAGCGGGCCACCGTCAAGGAAATGTGGGATTCTGTCATCTCCAAATCCACGACACTCAACGACTACGCCAGCGACATCTACAAATCCCTGGGTGCAGCCAAAGACGTGACAGATTTCTACTTCGACAGGCTCATGAACATTGGCGAAGTAACACTCTTGCCTTACAGCCCAAGCATGGAATTTCCACGCTCTGACCTCAACCCCAAGATCAGATACATTGGGGCCCTGCCGGTGAATCCCACTAGGCTCGACCTCGTATATCCGTCCTGGTGGCCTGAGATTGAGGCCAACGCCAGACTCCCCGTCGATTCAACCGACCGTAAAAAAGTCGTTTTCATTACCCAAGGCACCGTAACGGTCGACCATACGGAGCTCTTAATCCCTGCAATCTGTGCGCTTGCCTCTCGGAGCGATCTCATCATCATTGCCACGCTGGGCTCCCGGGGTAAAACGCTTCCCAGCAATGTTAAAGTCGGGGCCAACGCACGGATTCTTGACTATTTCTCTTACGATGCTGTACTGCAGAAGGCAGACGTGTTTGTTACCAACGGGGGCTTCGGTAGCTATTTACACGGCGTCGTCCATGGTGTGCCGATGGTGCTGGCAGGTGCTCAGCTGGACAAGGCTGATGTTTGTGCAAGGGCTGAGTACTGCGGCATTGCTATCGACCTAAGGACACAAAACCCGACGGAAGAAGCTCTGGCCGATGCCGTCGACAAGGTATTGAGGGACCCGAAGTATAAGATGCGTGCTGTTGAGATTAAGAAGGAAAACGAGGCCTTAGACGCTCTGGGAACCCTTGAGAAGATTCTGTTAAGCTATGCCTAACCTACGAAGGAGTTCGTTTTTCTGAGTCGTGTGTCCGTGCTGCATCGCGTACTAACAAGAACCCGGCAGTCCCAGAATTAGCGGCTGTCAGGAGTCAGTATGCGCTCAGATCGAGGATATACGGGTGTGATCGAAATGGCGAATTGGCGAAGGGGGAACCAATCTATAATGACTAGCCACTCCTGCTTGGAACCTAGATTGCTGAGAAACGCTATATCACAGAATATACAATACAGGACCTATCTATGCACCACGATCAGAAAGACTATATTCCATATTAAATTCTGCATCAACTCATCGTATTGGATGGGACGCTGGCGGTACAGATTGCTGGTCAATCTTCCGGGTCGCGGAGCGAAAGGTTCATCTCAGTTGATATCGCCTGCTACGAAGCTATATATAATCTAGCAGACAATTAAGCGACAGCGAAGAATCATAACCTAGATATTTCCAGACTTCCCCCGTATCGGTAATCCCAACACTATGCTATCACTATCTAGATTGGTAGAGCTAATGTGCAAGGCAGGACAGCTGGCGGGGCATAAAAATCTATTAGAAATTAGCATTTGTATAATCACAGGTTTAGTTATTATATACAAGAAGCTTTTCTTGACTAGAGTCAGTGGCGATTCTCCTCGCCTTATTATTAACTACATCCTAGTACATGATATATACTATCAGTTAATCTTCTTCTTCCGAATCCCACATCAACTAATGCGGTTTGCTGAATCTCGTAATCTGCACATGAGATCAACATAATAATCTCTGGTAGTAAAGTGTCAGATCGCAGAACTCAGAGCTGAAATCTTCATAAACCCTGCTGGGATTATAGTCCTATTAGCCCCAGGCAAAAGCACAATCAGTGAGGACACCCCAAGATGCGTTAAGAATGTCCTAAGTAATGGGGCTCACATACACTTTCACTCGAGGCTCAATTGGTAATGAATGGTATCCATGAAAGCTATTCTTATCGCGATGAAAAGACTCCACAGCGGTCACCGTCTATCGTGGGCAACTGGAAGCGGAAATCATATAAGATGGACGGGCTTCATTTGCCATATATTATAATCTCGTGAATTGTGAGACGTACTGCGTCCTAAAGAGCTTCTCATTAAGAAGCCTTGAAAGAGAAGTGCGGAGGCTAGAGCCGCAAACGTCGGGTAAAAGCTGGACCTTTGGGTGCTTACAGACAGGATTTGGATTCTGGATCATGTAGCTCAACTGATTTTTCACACTCAGTGGCTATCTTTCAACTTTGTGCACCAATACACTTGGATAAAGTCTCCGATTCTCCCCGGAAATTTCTCTGTGAAGCGCATCACCACCTCAGACCATGCTAATTTCTGTTCTTTCCTTAACCACACTAAAAGATCAATTTCCTCATACTCCCACTGCTCGCCTTTTCTTTAATCGGACGGGGACCGGCTCTATTAGATTGCCCTACTACTCATCTATGCTTTTGTGATACAGACCATAGTAAACCGACATTTCTTTTCATGATGGACAACCAGATTGATCAAACTCCTTGGATCTTTACTGTGATCTAGATTTGACCTCAGTAATATAAATTACATAATCACGGAGTATTTCTTTTCCATTTCGTACGTCAGTGAGTTCAAGGGAAGAGTGGCTTAGGCATCGACGAATATGCAGGAACAGCGAACTAGGATCATTAAAGTATGCCATAATGCCACTATGTATAAGTGGGCCATCTACGTACTCTATCGAAAAGGAGACTAGGTGTTGATCTCATGCGACGCGTCATCAGCTGGGAAGCTTAATACAAGCTACATCTCGCCTGATTAAACATGAAACTTGCACAGTTGACATCAGCTCCCTGGAATATTCATCATCCGGGAAAATACTTATCCTGCACACGCAAGCATCTGCACCTTGAGCTTGGAAATCCGCATTTCCTGGGTATAGCATCATCAGTATGGTTGTTATTAGGAATTTACGCCTTTGTGTCGCATACTAACTCCGGCGATCTCAGATAGCCAGCGTACGCGTACTTGAATCAAATAGAAACAATGTTTCGTCGACGTGTCTCATTCATGAATCCTAATGGATTAAAGGCGTACGCAAGCTTCACGAGGCAGAAACAGCCTTGCTCATACCTAGTTGATATGTAGTTTATAAAGCAGCACAATCGCCAGTCCATCACGAGTTCTCTTCACTTTTCAAAATAGACAACATACCATCCTAGCACCATGCATAAAACAATGCGCGCTACTCTTACTGCCGCCCTAGCGGCAACAGTCTCTGCCACATCCCTCTCTGATGTCTGCACAGTCTCCAACGTCCAAGTGGCTTTACCAGCAAACGGAACCCTCCTCGGCATAGAGTTGATCCCTTCAAGCGTGACTGCCAACAGCGTTTACAATGCATCTGTCTCATCCATGCTCACTACTTCAACCGGCGCAACCTACAACTACTGCAACGTCACCGTTTCTTATACCCATTCCGGAAAAGGCGACAAAGTCGTTGTCAAGTATGCTCTTCCAGAACCCTCCAGCTATGCCAACCGATTTTACGTCGCTGGCGGGGGCGGTTATGAGCTCGCGACAGATGCTACAGGCGGACTTCCATACGGTGCTGCCAGTGGTGCCACTGATGCAGGTTATGATGCTTTTTCCTATTCCTACGATGAAGTCTTTCTCTATGGAAACGGCTCCATCAACTGGGATGCCACGTACATGTTTGCCTACCAGGCACTCGGCGAGTTGACAATCATTGGCAAACCTCTCTCGCGAGCATTCTACGGCACGTCTGACAAGATCTACACCTACTTTGAAGGATGCTCGGATGGTGGAAGAGAGGCTATGAGTCAAGCCCAACGCTGGGGAGCTGAATACGACGGAATTGTTGCCGGTGCTCCTGCTTTCCGTTACGCCCAACAGCAAGTAAACCATGTCTTCCCCGCTGAAGTTGAGTACACCCTGGGCTACTATCCGCCTCCATGTGAGCTGGAGAAGATTGTCAACGCTACTATTGCCGCATGTGATCCTCTAGACGGAAGGACAGACGGAGTTGTATCACGCACGGATCTGTGCCAACTCAATTTCAACCTCAGCTCAATCACCGGCGAATCCTACTACTGCGCTGCCGAGACTAGTTCTTCTCTTGGCTTTGGATTCGGTAAACGCCAGGCTGAAGGGAGCACTACTTCTACGACACCCGCCCAGAATGGGACTGTAACTGCCGAGGGAGTTGCTGTTGCTCAAGCAATCTACAATGGTCTCCATGATTCCGAGGGCCGCCGGGCCTACCTTTCATGGCAAATTGCTTCTTCGCTCGAAGACGCTGAGACCCAGTACGATAACACAACCGAGTCGTGGGTGCTAGACATTCCATCTACCGGAGGTGAATACGTGACCAAGTACGTTCAGCTGCTAGATCTCGACAACCTCTCCAGCCTGGAAAACACCACCTACGACACCCTGGTTGAATGGATGAACACAGCCTTTTACAGGTACCAAGACAGCCTGCAAACCACAGACCCGGATCTCACGACTTTCCAGTCTTCGGGTGGCAAGCTTTTGCATTATCACGGCGAATCCGACCCTAGTGTTCCCGCAGCCTCATCAATCCACTACTGGCAATCCGTTGCATCGGTCATGTACAACAGTACTTCCGCCCACGCCAGCTGGAATGACTTGCAGAGCTGGTATCAGCTATACCTCATTCCCGGTGCAGCTCATTGTTCTACCAACTCTCTACAGCCAGGTCCTTACCCTAAGACAAACATGGAGATCATGATCGATTGGGTTGAGAATGGCGTGCAGCCAACTAGGTTGAATACCACCGTCTCTTCCGGAACGTATAAAGGAGAGACACAAATGCTTTGTCAGTGGCCGACTCGACCTTTATGGCAGGGTAACAGCTCTTCTTTTGATTGTGTATATGACCAGAAGTCTTATGATGCCTGGACTTATACCTTCCCTGCTTCCAAGACTGTCGTGTACTAGTTCATGAACTATTCCGAATGTTTCAGCTATCAGAGACGGAGGCGGAAGGCGTGCTGACATTATATACTATGTCTCTGATCAGAAGAAAGTACTTAACATACATTTATACATAGTTATAATATAGGGCAGGATTCAATAGACTTATTGAACATTGAACAAAAGTGATTGTCAGTAAAATCTTGTGTCAAGAAAGCTTACTATCTAATAAAATAACGTTACTGTCAATTTTCACCCTCACACCGAAGTAGTCGGTAATATCACTGCCACTCTGCTTGATCTAGCCAGCCTCAAGAGAAAACCTGGCAGCTAGCCACCACGCTGCCGGGAGAAAGTCGTATGCAAAACTCAAGTCAAACTTCAGCTTGGTTATAGGCTTTTGCACGAGGTCCTTGACGACGAAAATATATTCTTTTCGCCCATTTCCAAACCTCCACTCCAAAACAGAAAACAATAGCTTCGGCAAACACAACAATCCATTCCCAAGAGATCCCCGTATGCTTGAAGACATCATGGTTGATGACAGGGATATAAAGGGTTGGAAAGATTGTAACGAAGCCGGCAACAATCGCCCAAAAGAGAAATTTGTTCCGCCAAACATCATGAAACCACTGCGTAAAATACCTCTTGGATCCGGGTTGCATACGGAAAAATGATCGACGCATGTCAACCATTTCCCATGCCAGAAAGAGGGCAAACCAGGTGAGGCAGACAAAGGTAGTAGCACGAGCACGAAAGACCAAGTCACATTCAGCACTGTACGATCCGTTGCAGCCACGGGCAAGGTCTCCATTGCCGAATCCATACATGACCAAGGAGAAGGCAGTGAGACAAAGAGCGGCCATCCAGACGCCGTAGACTCCGATATCAATGATGACTTCCCATGTGAAGATGCCTTGTTTCTGTAGAAGTTTAGTTACCGAAATGAGTGAAAGGGACGGGAGGAACTTACGCTTTGTGGTGAGCGATCCATGATGTTGGCAGCAGCAACCTCCATTCCCAAGCCCATATCAGGCATACCAGAAGTAATCATGATGATCCACAGAATCTCAACCGGTGCCAACGGAAAGACGGATTGTCCTTCTCTATCCTTGAAAGCAAGACCAATCAAGAGTGTACATGCCTGCGCAATGTTTTCGGCTAAGAGATGAAGGACAAATTTCTGGATGTTGTCGAAAATACGTCGTCCTTCTTCGACAGCGTTTAGAATGGAAGCGAAGTTGTCGTCTGTCAAAATAATATCTGACGCATCCTTGGCAACGTCGGAGCCATTCTGACCCATTGCTATTCCGACATCTGCATGCTTGAGCGAAGGGGAATCATTCACACCGTCTCCAGTCATTGCCACAAAGTGGCCACGACGGTGAAGGGCATTTATCATACGGACCTTGGTCTGTGGCGCACACCGAGCAACCACCAGAGGCAACGTGGGTAGGGCGTCGATTTCATCTTCTGTAAGGCGGTCGAAGTCACTGGCAGCCATCACCATTGCATCAAGCACATCCCCGGCAAGGCAATTGAGATCAATGGGTAAAATACCAACCTGCTGAGCGATGGCTCTAGCGGTTGCGATGTGGTCTCCTGTCACCATATGCACTGCAATTCCCGCTTTATGACAGATTGCAATGGAATTTTGGGTCTCTGGCCGAGGAGGGTCATATATGCCAATCAAACCTAAAAAGCACAGATTTTTCTCGACTTCACTTCGACTGGGCTCGACCGAAGAAACCTCGTTGGTGAAAGGTCTACTACCAAATGCGAGAACTCTCAATCCAAGTTGAGCGAGTGATTCCATGTTTTCGAGGATGGACTGGCGGTGGTCTTCGGTTATTGGCACTGCTTCAGAATTCTTGTCCCAAATGATCGTGGTACAAGCATCAAGAACACGTTCTACTGCGCCTTTAGTGAAGACGGAGAGGACTTCTTCCCCTTGATTGTCGTATTTACCAAAGATAACTGACATCAGTTTGATATCAGAATCAAAGGGATACTCATATTTGTGATGCCATAGCGCTTTGGGACCTGTAGTCCACCGGTCACGGTTCCAGTTGAAGCGTGACGCGAAAACTTGGATGGCGATCTCGGTGGGCTCACCCCGTGCGTGCCATTCATTACTGCCAGATTCGGCTCGGTAAACATGGGCTAGGTTCGCCATGGAAGCGATGTTTAGGAAGTCCTCCAAGCATTCATTGTTGGCTAAAAGACTTGCAGGAGTGGCGGGATCCCCATTCTCGGCTTCTTCGAGGGAAACATCACGCGGGGATTTATCAAAGAAGAATATATTGCCCATTGTCGGATTGTAGGGCTCGGGCGAAGGACTAAATGAATAAGTCCCATTGCTTGGAATCCATACTCTCTTTACAATCATCTTTCCCTGAGTCAAGGTGCCAGTTTTGTCGGAGCATATGTTGGTCACAGCTCCAAGGGCTTCCAGCGAATCAAGTTTGCGGACAATAACGTGACGTTCAGCCATTCGCTTGGTCCCTACAGCCATAGTTATAGTCAAAACAACCACCAGACAGGCTGGGATCATGCTCAGCCCGGTGGCGACTGCATAAATGATAACCTCTTTGTTGCTGCTCCAAAGATTCGCACTCATCACAACAATGGCTAATACGACTGCGACTCCAAATAGGATGACGGCTAATTTTGAAAGCTTTCTTTGCAACAAGGTACCAGTATTGACGCCCAGAAAGCGACCAATGGCATCCGTTATAGTCAACGTCCAAGCCTGAAGATACCAGCGCTTTTTCGTTGCGCCTTCAGGTGTTCGTTTGACGGGTCGGCGTTTTGATCCTTTTGCATTCAGTGCAGCAGCAATTTGTCCAACTTCTGTGGTCATCCCCGTGGCGATAACAATGCCACGTCCTCGGCCCTTGGTCACGGTGCTGGAACTGTAGGCGATGTTTAGACGGTCCCCTGGGCTAGTGTCTTCGTCGTAAATAGCTTCGGCTATCTTGTGAACAGAAAGAGACTCTCCGGTCAGAAGCATTTCATCTGTCTCAAGATTGACTGCTTCGACTAGTCTTGAAAATGAATCATTCAGATTAGCAGTATGCATCCATGGATTAGATAAGGATGCTCACCTGAGATCTGCCGGTATAGTGTTGCCAGTTTTTAGCTCTACCATATCACCGGGGACAATGTTGGCAGTCGGAACGGCCTTTGCCTGCCCATCTCTCGTTACTGTTCCGGTAGGTGAAGACAAAGAATGCAGAGACTCCATAGTTTTCTCCGCGGCATATTCTTGGAAGAAGCCGACGACGATATTGAGCCCGATCACAGCCGCGATCACTCCGCCCTCGATCCAAGACTGGATACCAAAACTGACGCCCATGGCCAGGATCAAAACCTAGATATACCGAGACAGAATCTGATCAGAACGGGGATTGAATCATCGTAACAAAGGATATGGGCGGCTTAACTAGCATCATTGCATTGGCCACCTGCCGCACGAGTATTTTGGCAATCGACACCCCTTCACCTTCCTCCAATTTGTTATGGCCATGTGTTTGAAGGCGCTCATTTGCCTCGATCTCAGTCAGACCGTCCTCTTTCCTAGTAGAAAGCTGCTGGAGCACATCTTCAATGGATAAACTGTGGGCCGGACTTGACAAGTGGCCCCTGCCGAAGCTCTTTTCGTCTTCTAGAGGCTCTTTTTGAGTCATCCTCTGAAATGAATCAAGTGAAAAACCTAAGTTGACTGTAAAGGTATATACAAGTACGTGCAATTCGCGATGGGAAAATACGATTAACGAGGGCGCAGCACTTGTTAAGAGGGTTCTTTCTTAATTTAAGTATTAGAGACGGATCTAATGCCAAGTGGCCGAGAGACGTGTAACAGGCTCTGATTCTTGGTGAGAACTATATCGTAGGTACGAAGCTGGGTATTCACTCTTGGAAAAGCCTATAACGTTCATATACATCGTGAAAAGGGACCAATTTTCCGCCAGGGCCAAGAGATCCAGAAACAGACGCGTAATCGCCAAGAACAAAAGCCATGTTTCCGCTCGGGAGGTCGTCATGCAAACGTTAAATATGGCTTGGCGGCATTGACGGGCATTGGCGGACATTGCCAAGACTCTCGGCACGGGCTCCGCCCAGGCGGAGCCCATCTCTATGTTCTTGGCGACGAAACCAGTCTATTACGTGGGAAACATTGTACGGGCTTGAGGTCGAGTCATATGATTGAGAAACAGTAGATATATGTGAACGATAGAGAAGAACATGGTTCGTGATTTATTTTGTATTTAAAAAGGTGCACTCTCTTATGACAGAATCGTCGTCAAGTGGTTACTTGCATGATTTTATCTGATGGCTATGACCGGATCGCACGCTGCTGCAATCGCCGCGGCAGTTTTCATCTTGTGCGCTATGACTTTCTATCCGCTGTAAGCGATGATGCTCCGGTGGCTTCTCCGAGCGTATCACTGCTAGATGCACTAATGCTTATAAAAGATACATGGTCTGGCGGGATCGGAGAAGACAGCGTCGGCTGTGTACCAGTGTGATGTGCTCTGAACCAGGCGATATCTTTTATCACACTCTTGGAAATGCGTTAAGACTCCAGCGCCTTGATCGATGGATTGAGGGGGCAAGGCGAGAAGGTCGAGCAACCACATATAACGAGATATGGTAAATGACCTTGCCCTTTTTTCATAAGTTACCTACACGTCTCTTCCTTGTTTGTTCCATCCGTGTAATATTTTTTATTTCATCAATTTGATTTTCACTTTTGACAATATAAATAGTGTGGTATGTTATACACCACTACAACCTCCCATCGACCTACCTCATCCACAACCTGCACGAATTCGCGAATTTGCCACAACGGATCTGGAAAATGTCGGACCAAGTGATACTTTTGTGTTGGTACACCGAAAATGCAACAATGCATTTCATAATTCATGCATGGCATCATGGCTGTCTCGGCGTCATTCGTCCTGCCCTATTTGTCGCTACACCTTGTTGGGAAGTAAATAGGATTATGTCAATATGCGCATTAAGCACCTCAGATTAGGAATCCATAGTTGTTTAAGTGAGCTCTGACACGCCCCATGAGATTTTGAATGATAGAACTCTGAGGATAAGTATAGGGAGAAAAATACTTTTATGTAGGCATCAAAAGTGTTATGTCGTATATGTCATGGCTATGGGATTCGGGATCATGTAATAAATTTCGCAGCAAATAGCGGCCTCGGACAGCGTTCGATAAGTTACATCTAGACTGTCGTAGCACCTTACCGACCATACGGCGTTTGGAGCCACACGGTGCACACGTCTTTCCAGGAACAAGACCTCGGAACATCATTCTCTCTAGACAACCATTTTATGTCATGTCCTATGTGGTACTTGTGTTCTAATCGAGATCCAAAAGCTGACTTCAAAGTCATGTATAGTTACTTGGCGTCCATCAATGGTCAGTTTACTGTAATCGAAGTACTGCCTGTGCCTGATCACGCTTTCACTATCATTTCTATTATTATACGATGAATGAGACACATACAAGGCAAGCTTGAAACCGTGACAATCAAAGGATAGGAGAGATTGGATTGGCTATCATAGGTAACAATCTTACCAAAATAAGGATAAAAAGTGACCTATACTAACGATACTTTGTAAAATTAGTACTACTGAATAGGTTCTAGATCAATGCATACTATTTAATCAAGCTTTTCATATTTACGTGCGTTTAGTTTCGTAAAAAGACGCGATTATGATTTCTTAGCAATCTTGAAGGCCGCAACATGAACAATATCAGCAATCAATACATTTCTCCCGAGGCAAGCCTGTCTAAGAAATTCATCTTTGCCAGCATCAAAATATCAGCCGGTTTGCTGCCACCCTACTTGGATAGGGTCAAGAGACCTGGTTGGTAGGGAAGGTCGTTATAGGAATCGCCGTCGGAGCTAGGGCTTCTTCCCTGGTAGAGCAACTGAAGGTTGCAGGGGTCTACCGGCTTAGTCTGATCAGCGCTGATACGGATGAGATCGCCACTGCTGATGTCCTTGCTCCAGGTAGCACCACTATTGGCGTATCCAGCGAACGGGTTCGACTCAGTACTAGCCTGAGGGGTCCACGTGCCACCTAGACTAGTAGCTGTGAAGGAGCGGAAATATCTTCCATTAGAACCAATGCACTCAACAATCATAAGGTAGAGTTTCTGGCCCTTAATAGAGTACACTTGGACAGCTTCGAAGAGGTTGTAAGTCGAGTCACTCAGGATCGTTTCAGCAGAAGACCCAAAGCTAGCTGGGAAGTTGCCAATCGGCATAGAAGCTCGGTAGATGTGTCCGTTATCGCCGGCGAAGAAAAGATAAACATTCTGATCATCAGCAATAATAGCAGGATCGATGGGACCTGTTCCTCCAGATAAGGTCCCTTGGTAAAGTGGTTGCGGCGAAGACCACCCATTCGGATTGGTTGGGTTGGAAGATGTCAGATAGCAAAAGGCGTATTGACACCATTCATATCCCATAACCCAGATATCTTTTGGTGCGAAGTATAAGAGATCAGGGGCAACAGCTCCCTGACTCATCTGCGTCTGGGTAGCGGATCCCATTTGAGACCAGTCAGAGAACAGAGAGAAGCTCATGGAGCCATAGCTTCCACCGCTATTGACGTCGGAGGCATATACAAGATGCTGGCCATTGTATGGCACATGGGTGAAGTCCTTAAGCGACACGTAGCCTGATTTTGGATTTGCGAGCGATCCGCTCGAGGTCCATTTATACTGGGACGGCAGAGGGCATGTGGTCGAAGAGCCGGTGGCAGTGGAAGTGGACTTGGTGGTGGTAGTTAAAGTTGTCGAGGCAGTAGTAGTAGTTCCACTGCCGCCGGAGCACGGAAGACACTGCGAATACCAGGCATTGGAGTAGGTACAACAGGAGCCAGAAGCACAGGAAGTAGCACCCGTCCAGCCCTGACCGCCGCCTGCGTGCAACCTTTAGTTTTACTGCAAGATACAAGCATCGCATCCTTCGAAACTTGGAACTTACATTGACCATAAAGTGGTGCTTGAGCTGTGACAGCTGGTATCACCAGGAGCAGAGACGCAGCCCAGAGCATCGTGAAAGCGTCAATTCTGTTAATAATAACTCAAGAATAGTGCATTAAATGTTGTCTCTTGTCTGATCAATGCTGGTGCAGAATCATATTTTTTCCAGGTCAGACAGTGAGCTTACCCTTCCAATTTATATCTTCCGTATTGCAATAACAAATGCTCCATCTCTGCCTACCTAGATACAAAGCCGGCAACCAAATTGGACACAATGCCGACATTGGTAAGGTTCGGTTGTGTTTTTTAGGCTAATAGGCGATATTTGACCTCTATCGACTAACTGTTCATGGTGATTACTTCCCACACGGCGTTCGAACAGGCCTATAAACGAGGCCGCGTAACGATGTTGCAGTAGAAATCTAGGTGCGGAGTACTAGCTGTCGTTACTGAATTGAAGAATGCGGGGTTGAAAGCCTCAAGTGTTGAAACATGTTTTATAGTGGCGTGAGAATCCTTACTACTTTGAATGACTAGTGCAAGCCATCTGTGTTTCGTAGAAGTGGTTCGCGGAATGGCGGCACATATTAGTGCTGTAACTGGCAAATTAAAGGAGCATGTAGGTAAGCATCCCTGGACTAAGACGGACAGATTCCATGAGACAATCTATATGTGTGGTAAATGTAATATAGGGAGCCGCACGTGCAGTCCCTCTATTATTTTCTTCACTATTCAAAGGACCTTCTTAGAGAGAAGCATTTGCTACACCTAGCCAGTTAGCATTTTAGGAGCTACCCTGGCTGAAATTTAAGGGAACTTCGTTGTAGGCTGATATTGCACCTTGCATTGAGA
The DNA here is from genome assembly GCA_019828575.1 of Talaromyces thailandensis. Lineage (NCBI taxonomy): Eukaryota > Fungi > Ascomycota > Eurotiomycetes > Eurotiales > Trichocomaceae > Talaromyces > Talaromyces thailandensis. Next base: position 591,867 of record JACVQZ010000053.1, on the reverse strand, counting down.
TAACCAGGCGGACGGTTAAAAGAATGTAATCGCCTGATTGTACAAGAGCTAATTTAGAGACATTGAATATACCCTAATATAGATCCTCCAGCTCCTTTGCCGCTGTGATCATTTCTCTAGAGTCCTGTGAGGCTACAGGTGCTCTCTGTGCCTTGTATCTAGGCAGGAAGACACTGCGAATAGTACGCGTTCGAGTATGTGCAGACATAAGGACTCACGCAGGTAGTCGGTCCCGTCCAGCCCTGACCACCGCATTGACCCCATTCTTGGGCGGCACCTGAGGAGGTACTCGTGGTGGTAGACGAAGTTGAGGTGGTAAATGTGCTACTCGTCTTTGTTGTAGTAGTTGAACCGCCTGTGGTGATTACAAAGGTGACCACGGAGCGCGCCGGAAGGGAGCCTCCCACCGTGCCGCCGTTCAACGTCGCAGAGAAAGCTGATGGCGCGGACACAGCACTATCCATGTAGTATGCAGACACTTTAGAGGCCGTGATTCCACTCAAGGAAATGGCTTGGCTGTTTCCATTGTTGTTGATGGCGACAACCACGATTGAGCCGTCAGTGTTTTTGAAGGCTCCAACGTTGACATTGCTAGGTGAGCCAGAGGTACTGATTCGCACGGCATCAGGTCGAATGAATCGTGAAAACATGGCAAAAGCCCAGAGAGTTCCCGATGCTTGCACCGAAGACCCATTTAGTGTTACGAGAGCAGCAGCATTGCTGTTCGATTGTGCACCTAGAACTTTGGGTCAGTAAAAAGTTCCTTGGACTTGGTGGCATGTTTGGGTAAAATGGCTCATGATAAACTCACCAATCCAATACAAGAAGGCACTCAGATCGGCCTCAACAAGACCCTGCCAGATGAGATTTGCCCAAGTCAAACCTTCATTGGCTGCTCCGCTTGAGTACCATGTCGTGGTGAATGCGTCGTCGAGGTCGGCGTACTCAGTCTCCCAGACCCTGAGATTGGTATTAATGGGCGAAGTTCCCTTGGAAGCATACCAGTGAGAAGTGATACGGGCTAGATATTGGGTAGCACCAGCCGATGCAAGTTGTGCTGTCCAGGTAACCGCGTCACTCCAGCCGAAGGGATCACAGCAAGCAATGCCAGTTGATAGCCCTGCGCTCTGGATAGTCTTATATAGTGTCGGAATGAAGGAGGCAGCCTGTGTGCCGCTTGTGATTAGCATTGAGTCGTAATCGGGTCTTTGGTCATGTTAGTAAATCCTCATATAGAAGAAGGATACGACATGAGACGCACGAATAATCAGGCTCGTTCAGCCATCCGATAAAGTCGATAGTAATACCCTCGCTCTCATAGTATTTGATGTACTGGACAAGGTAATTTGCATACGCCTGTCTCCAGTCACCAGATGAACAGGTTTCTCCGGTGGTGCCGCAAAGATAGCCTCCATTTGCCTACAATCACAATCTGGTGTAAGTAAAAAATTTGCTCTACAATGCTCAAAATCAGCACCTACTGTATTGTCATTCGTTTTCATGAATGCCGGGGCGGTCCAGGCATCAGCGTAGATGTATTTCACTCCGTTTGCGCGAGCTTGTTTGGACCACCAAACCTGTCATTTCGAGCCCGTCAAGATCAACACTCAAAATTTTCAGGGAGATGTGATGATCATACCTGTCCAGAATCATTGCCATCCCAGGTATAAGTAGGCTGAGCATTTGGGCCCGAGGGCGCATTTGGCTCGATCGAGCCATAACCTGCGGCAATACGATTACGCAGAATAGTCAAACCAGCACCGTTGGTAGTGCTAAACAAGTAGTTGGTCACTTGCGTCTGGATTGAAGCCGATGCACTAGCTATAGATGATCCAAATCCGAAGGCCTCAGAAAAACCGAAACCATCGATAGTCTGGTAGGTGGTGCTTGGGTTAACGGTAATGGCTTGACCAAGGGCCCCAATACCACCCAGTGCAAGTGCCAATGCAGCGGAGTTCGTGTTTAAATTCCACATAGCGAGTTAAAGGTACCTTTTCAGATGGCTTCAAAATGTAGAAGTAAGCTGAGAAGTCTCTGAATCTTGATCTACTTATTTGACTGGTCTTGGCCGAGGATGGAACTTTATACAAATCAGCATCGTATCCATGCTTATTACACTACATATTGACTAAGTAAGCAATGAAACATTCTCGGTAAATTTGTCTCAGTTCTTCAGGCCCGAGTTTCTTTTTGACCGACCATCTCATTAAACTTGAATTGAATGTTTTCCAACCACAACCCCGACAATCCGCAGGCTACCAAATCCGTGGCTTTTACCCAATCTCAGACAGAAATTCTTGTCGCTGCGTTTCAGATCGGTTAAAATCTCATTTCAATCAGTTGCCTTTCAATACCCGCTTTCGTTTCTGATATAAAAGTTTATCCTTTACATGAAACATGAAACGGAGGACAACGCCACGTCTCAATTTTACAAATTTACCGAGTGCATAATGCCGAGAACGCGACATTACGCGGTCAAGACTCAAGCACTTCCTTCTAAAGCCTAGTTATGACCACGAGTCCTCGAGTATATGTTAAAGAGTGGTTAAAATCACCCTGTAACCGAGATCTCTTTGCAGTAATTGAATCTGACAATGTACTAAACGTTGCTGGACTTCTTCATCAAAACACATGATCATGACATTTCAAGCTCTTCAGACATAGCCATCTACCGGTGTGACATCGCAGACTTCATCTTTATTGTGGTATCCATGCTTGCCGAATTCGTTTTTGAGGACATTGGCCTGGTGGGATCAATGACCATCTCTCCATTTCTCCCTCGTTGCTTGCCTTTCAACATCAGCATCTCTCTTGTTCTATGTCATGCTGCCCACTGCTTGCGTTCTTCTTGCAACTTTTGATCGTCTCCGAGTTTGCGACTCGCGCCCTTGGCGAAGAAAAGTGTAAAGAAGAATGATCCACAGCAGCATGAGATCACGAAGTAATGAATATTGCGAATACCATATGCTTTAACCAATTAGTACATACTTCCGCAGTAAGGGGTCGTCTTCACTCACTGTGTGCCGTAATGACTGCCTTTGGTTGCGAGTCTATTAATCCTTAGGACGGCGAATTGATCTGAGTGGGATCCGAGATGACACTACCGATTTGACTCGAAGAAAGTATCGATTTTGGCAAGGAGGACCCCTATTAGCATGTATCATCAGATGAGCCGGGGAGTCCATTGACCTGGGTGTATTGTTGATGATCGCTGCGCAAGCGGCTAGGTCAGCATTTCCGCCAAACAGTCACAGGAAGTCACGCGTTCCTGTCGTCACGGCCATCTTGCTCCTTTTGACACCTGCCTGTATCGCAATCAAAATTGTCGAGAACTTTTGTCCGGCTCCAGTACCACCTAGAATCCGGTATCCAACAAGCTTCGCGTCGGATATTGTAGGTAAAACTATAGACAAGAGGCCGCATGCAATGGCCCATATTCCAAATCCAAACATGGTCTGGACAAGACCTAAGGGCAAAAGTAGAACAGCAGAGTTAATAGGAACAATAAAACGACGTTGATCGAGACATTGCGGATCGTATAAGTCCACATTGGGTCAATTTAACTAAGAATAGCAATCCCAATGAAGATAGATTGACGTAGTGGCCAAATGCCGCGGAAGATGAAGATCATGTAATAGAGCTTGGTGAAGAGCAACGATTGAATCCGAATGCGAAGAGTAAGGAGCGAAAGATATCCTGAAAACAGTATTTTGAACCACGGAAATTTTGGTAAGCATGGACAAACGACTGTACGACTACTCGATCCCCACAAACACCCCGGATACTCTCCAGACTAGCAGACATGAGATGCGAGAATGTCTATCCTATGATCTATAAGTGCGAGGGCAACGTTTATTCGGGCCTTCCTGGCCCAGCGGTAGGCCATGCGGACTTCACCAGACATGTCGTTTTGGAAAGTTTCTAATATTTGAAGGGATTACGGTCAGGTTCGTTGCGTAATACTGGACATACTTTTTGTTATTCGTCCTTGACCTGATATCATTGCCAGATTAAAAGGTTCTCACATATGATACAAGATGTTTTGTCATCCCGGACAGCCGTAGGCTCAGAATTTTTGCATTTGATAATATTTTGCATTCATTTTATCCAGAGCCACGAAGTCTTTGATCTATCTAACGTCTTCAAGGGGCTCTTGCAGAAAGGGAAGCACCTGGTCTAGTGCGGGCATGACAGCTTCGGGCTTGTCGTGAAGCATGTAATGCGAGATTCCCGGTAGCACAATAACAGGCTTCTCCTGCGAGCCAGTCCGTCCATGGATTTCCTGAGCGTCACGGTAGGCGCCGAAGCCGCCAGGTTTGTCACCAACAGCGACCATTAGTGGCTTCCTCATGAGTATTTCAGCATGGTTGAAGGCATCCCACACGAGAGCAGCACTATTGAATGAATAAAGAGCACTGGTGCAACCATTGAGCGCCTGGTCGCGGCTGGTCTTATAGTGTTCAGTCGCCTCAATGACATCGATATCTGTGGTCGACTTTCTGGCCTCATCAACGGGAGGGGAAGTAAATTGATGACAAGCCGCTCGCCGTCTTGTGCTTCAAAAATCCCCTGTTTGGCTATCGTCTCCAGTGAGCTTGCGGGGTCAAAGTTGCCGAAAGCTTCACGAGAGTCTGCCAAAGTTCACTGGCGTGATACCGACGCAACAACTGAAGCGGTAGTCTGTCATGCCCGCGTTGATGGCATAGCCACCTCTATCGCATATGCCAGCTACTCCAATGCGTTCGGCGTCAACATATGGAAGTTCCTGGACGTAGTCGACAACAAAAGAAAAGTCCGAACCGCGGAATTCGGGGTTCTCGATGAAGCGAGGCTCACCACCTGAGGCGCCCTGGAAAGATGCGTGGAAGGCTCCATCCTATGCTAAGATCTACACTACATAATATAAACACGGATCCTAAGAACCAATATAACCTGCCCAGAAAGAAGTCGCTAAACTAATTGAAGACGTCGATTTAACCTTAAAGAAATACTCGGCGTACCTATCTCTTTAGCCGTGCTAACCCCACAAAATCTTCCACCAATCAAAGCCAGTTCACGGGATATCATTCGAGCGACTGGCGAAGGTCGGGGTAATTCATATCACGTCATTTATGGGATATCAGCTCGCGAAAATGGGGAAAATAGGTGGATGAATAGTATTTAAATACCCCGAGAAGTACTTTGTGGAGGAAGACCGGACAAGGGTGTTGGATAGGGCAGTATTAGGGTGACTACCGGAGTAGTCAGTCTAAGTGTTTAGAGATGTTCTTCTTCAGGTTCCTGACAACAGTCTTGTTGCTGTTCAGTGCCAAATTCGCTGTAGCGCAAACGTCGAATACTTCCTCGCCCGTGCATTGGGATAAGTACAGTCTTTCGATCAACGGCGAGAGACTGTTTGTCTTTGCTGGAGAGTTTCATTACATTCGTCTGCCTGTCCCAGAGCTATGGCTTGACGTGTTTCAGAAATTGAAAGCAAATGGCTTCAATGCCATCTCAGGTACTATCTTCACTCCTTATCTTTTCTTGGCCAATCTGACAGCATAGTGTACTTCTACTGGAACCACCACAGCGCTTCCGAGGGCGTCTATGACTTCGAGACCGGCGGGCACAATGTCCAACGCTTGTTCGACTACGCCAAACAAGCAGGCGTATACATCATCGCCAGACCGGGACCATACGCCAACGGCGAACTCTCTGCAGGCGGACACGCACTCTGGGCCGCCAACGGCCGGTTAGGCAAAGAGCGTACTAGCGATGCGCAATACTACAATTTGTGGTCACCCTGGATGACCGAGATAGGCAAAATCATAGCCGCTAATCAAATCACCGAGGGCGGACCGGTGATTATGGTCCAGCATGAGAATGAGCTGCAGGAAACGACTCATAGTGCGAATAATACGTTGGTTCTGTACATGGAGCAGATCACCCAAGTACTTGACGACGCCGGAATTGTCGTGCCAAGTACTCATAACGAAAAGGGCATGCGGTCTATGAGCTGGTCAACGGATTACGAAGATGTCGGCGGTGCCGTCAATATCTACGGTCTGGACAGTTATCCCGGTGGATTGTCCTGCACGAACCCCAATGCGGGCTTTGATCTTATTCGGACGTATTACCAGTGGTTCCAGAATTACTCGTATACGCAGCCTGAGTATCTACCAGAGTTTGAAGGAGGTTACTTTACGCCTTGGGGAGGTGTGTTCTATGACGACTGTTCTGCGATACTTCAGCCGGAGTATGCAGACGTCTTTTACAAGAATAATATCGGAAGTCGTGTTACCATGCAGAGTCTGTACATGACGTACGGAGGCACAAATTGGGGTCATATCGCTGCTCCAGTGGTGTATACATCATATGACTACGATGCGCCGCTGAGAGAGACTCGAGAGATTCGTGATAAGCTGAAACAGACGAAGCTTTTGGGTTTGTTTACGCGGGTGTCCACGGATCTGCTGCAGACTGAGATGATGGGTAACGGCACTGGTTATACGACTGGCGCGGATATATTTACGTGGGCCTTGAGAAATACAGTGACGAATGCTGGTTTTTATGTCGTTGCGCAGGATGACAGTTCTTCGAGGACAGATGTCGTGTTTGACCTTGAGGTTGAGACTTCAGCAGGTACGTTTGTACCTTTTCTCAAATTTGAACGCACACTAACGAGACAGGCACCGTGAACATCACAAACATTGGCCTCGACGGCCGCCAAAGCAAAATCATTACCACAGACTACAAAGTCGGCAATACAACGCTCCTTTACTGCTCCGCAGATATTCTAACCTACGCCACTTTGGACATCAACGTGCTTGCCTTATACCTCAACGAAGGCCAGACCGGTAGCTTTGTACTCGCAAACGCCAGCTCTCACCTAAAATACACCTTTTACGGCAACTCAACCGTCACAACATCTAATTCCAGCCAGGGAACAGTGTACACATATACACAAGGCGCCGGAATCTCAGCCATCAAGTTCTCAAATGGATTCTTGGTCTACTTGCTCGACAAGTATACTGCATGGAACTTTTTTGCTCCACCACTGCAATTGTCAGATCCAATTGTGAAACCCGATGAGCATATATTCGTGATTGGACCTTACCTCGTGCGAGAGGCTACCATCAAAGGCCGCACGCTAGAACTCACTGGTGACAATCAAAACACTACATCGATCGAGTAAGACCACCTCTTTCCTCATTGACGTTCCATTGCTAATCTAGACAGAATCTACCACGGCAATCCATCCATCTCTTCCATAACCTGGAACTCCAAGCACCTCTCCACCAAACGCACTGCCTACGGCAGTCTGACAGCCACCATTCCCGGCACTGAATCAATAAGCATTTCACTTCCAAAGCTCACCACTTGGAAATCGCACGACACAATCCCGGAAATTGACCCTGAGTACGACGACTCGAAATGGACCGTGTGCAACAAGTCAACCACCTACAATGCCATCGTCCCCCTGTCGTTGCCTGTGCTCTACTCTGGTGATTATGGCTACCACGCAGGCCCAAAGATCTACCGCGGCCGCTTCGGCGCCACAAACGCAACTGGCGTGAACGTCACAGCCCAAAATGGGTATGCAGCAGGCTGGTCCGCATGGCTCAATGGCGTATACGTCGGCGGCGTAACCGGCAACCCCAGCATCGAAGCAACCAGCGCCGTCCTCAACTTCAACGCTACAATCCTCCACCAAAACGGTACGGACAACGTGCTTACCGTACTGGTTGACTATACGGGCCATGACGAAAATAACGTGAAACCAGCCGGAACTCAGAACCCGCGCGGTCTGTTAGGCGCCGTCTTCGTAGGCGACAGCACTGCAAATTTCACTTCGTGGAAAATACAGGGTAACGCAGGTGGCGAGAAAAACATCGACGCTCTTCGCGGGCCCATGAATGAAGGCGGTTTCTACGCCGAGCGTCTGGGTTGGCATCTACCGGGCTTCGAGCCTTCAACCAAACCATCATCATCATCATCATCATTATCATCCGCAGGAAAGGGAGGATGGGACAGTAGATCGCCCTCGGACGGCGTCGCCGGCGGCGCACACAGATTCTTCCTGACAGAATTCACACTCGATCTCGGTCCAAACAGTCATTCCCTCGACGTTCCCATCGGCATCCACTTGAATGCATCCTCCACCTCCGGGCCGGCGGTGGCATACGTCTGGCTTAACGGATACAAATTCGCGCATTACCTGCCTCACATCGGTCCTCAGACTGTGTTCCCGTTTCAGCCTGGCGTGCTAAACATTCAGGGGAATAATGGACACAAAAGGGGGAATACGCTGGCTATAAGTTTGTGGGCGTTGACGGACGAGCCTGCGGCGTTGGAGACGGTGGAACTCGTGGCGTATGGGACGTATACGTCCTCATTTGATTTTAATAGGGATTGGAGTTATTTGCAACCAAAATGGGTGGATAGGAGTGAATATGCTTAGCCCTTCCCCGAGACAGTCAAGAAAAAAATTGTGGTATCATGATAGTTTATACACGAAATTAAAAAAAAACAACAGGGGTATCATTATGACAACAACCTCATCCTAATCCTCTCGATATTTGCCTCTTCACACCCAATCGACAACAAATACGCTTTTGTGCCTCCATATTTCGTATCTAAATACCCCTTAAGCGCCTCCGTAAACCCCGGCGGCGTCTTTGCATATTCCTCATCAAGACCTATATCCGTAATCTCCTTCATGAACGAGTCGAATTCAGGCTTTAATTCCGTCTCGGATTTAGAGTAATCCGCCGCTATGGCCGTGAGCGGTATATTTGGTTCCGCCTCTTTGGCAAGAAGCAGCAACAACATGATAATCAACCCGGTCCGGTCCTTGCCCTGCGTGCAATGGATCAGGACCGGGTATGATTCATCTTTGGTGAGAACATCGAAAACGGCACGGATCTCGGACCCGGCGCTGTCCAGAGTGTCTTGGCCGAGTCCGATGAGGCCGCGCGGTTTCATGACTTGCGTTGCGATGACTTTGATGGCGTCTTTGCGGTAGCCGGATGCCAAAAGGGTTAGGACTCTCCTATCTCTTGGTTAGCATTGATGAATTCTGACTGTGGAAAGGAAGGGTGTACATGAAGTTATACCAGTCTAGTCGCCACAAGAGTAATTTCTCGAAAGCGCGGCCTGTGAGACTGATAAAGTGCCGTTGCACGCCTGGCAAGTCTAGGAGGTGTGGTCGATGAGCAGTTTCTGGGATAGTGATGTCCTCTGAGGGATTCAATGATAGAGAATTCTGACGTCTCCGCGTCGCCAATTCGTGTTCCGTACTGTCCAACATTAGTTTAAGAATCATTGGAAACAAGGAGAAGGACATACTTTGAGCGTAGGTCGATGATGGTAGAGAGATTAACGTCATCTATGAGACGAAGCTTATCTCGCTCTGATGCATCGTCGAGCTATATCAAGTCATCAGCAACGCATTTCCTTATACCACTTATTTTTCTTCTAAACAGGGTATTTAAAGACATACCCTCGCACTTCGAAACAAAATTCCCTCCTTCAAAATCCTGTCGTAGACATTAGCACTACTTCTATCCTTGAGACGCCGAATGGAGCAAATACATACTTCTTCCCCGCAAACTCATTAACCGACCTCCCAACATCCCGAAAATTCAAAATGTTATCAAACGGGCGATCGGGCGAGGCAAGATCAAAATCGAAACCCGACGAGATTGAGCTCGTCGATGGACTCGGTGAAGGGGTGAGTCTGGTTGGTCTTTTGGATCGTTTTTGACGCATTTTCTTTCCCTTTCTTCCTTCCTGAAAAGAGAAATAAACTCTTGTTTTAACTAGGATGAGAGAATTGAAAATCAAGTCGTTTGGAAATTCAAGAATTGATCCGTGGTAATGATCCCGAGGGACGAGCTGTTGTTATTGCAGAATACCGAACGCGCCGAATCAAGTCCAACATGGATGATGAATGTAATCATTAGACCAGACAGTATCTTTAAAATTTGCAAATGCGACAATCAATCTTTTCTTTCTCTCTCGAGTTGCGATGAATTGAATGAACCGTTGCAAGGATGCTGAAAGATGTGGAAGAAGATTAAAGTTGGCACAAGGTTCCAGATGCCGGTGGGTAGAAAACTAGAAATACGACAAAAGGGGGCAGCGTAAACAAAGAGGATCCAATAGAATCAATCAGGTTAATGAATTGTATGGAGCGAGTATAAACAATGCTGTTTGAATCTTGAAGTGTCGGTGAGTGTGTCAGACGAATAGCTTGTTCGTAGCTTGTTGGTCAGGTCTGGAGTCTAGATCGTAACTTAATGTGTTGGCGCCTTAACGCCTTGACCGTTGACGCCTGCCGAAATTGGTGCCTTACCATAGATCCACTCTCAACATCCTCATGATGTACTCCGTGTTCACTTCAAGATTTACTAGTAGTCATTTTCTCGGATTATAGGACATTACTAAATGAATTATGTGCCTACGAGGATACTCCACAACAACAACAAGAACAATACCACACTCCTAACGCCATATGAACCACCTGGAGCGCCCCAGCCATAAACAGTGTTAACGTAACAATGAAGGATCCAAAACGAAGAGTATAATTACAATTATTAATTCATCAGCATGGACTGCTGGTCTATGTAGATAAATACTCGATGATTCTTCCCACACCATCGACGGATTATCATTTCGAGGGGATTTTGTTTCAACGGATTATGTTCAATGGATTAAAAGTCTCGAGGCAGATAAGTGCCGTTTGTGTGGTGACCGTTGACAACTTGGCCGCGGTAGGTGTTTCCTCGATCGCCCATGGAGTCGGTGGTGACTGGCTCTTCGTAGGTAACTTCATGTTGAGGCCCGGAACTCGTGCTTGGCCGGCCCATGTGAAGTGCCTTCTCGCCCTGTGGGATATGATGGCGAGTGCGTACGGATGGCAATAGGTCGATAATGAACGACAGAACGTAGAACGTAAAGACCAGCGCAATGACTATACAAAGTTAGTATACGCGCTGTTCCGCTAAGAAAGGGGTTAGCTGGTTAGACGTACCCCATTCAAGAACCGCCGCGGCGTTTGTTGCGCCTCTCTCTTTCTGGTTCAAGACTCCGAAGCCAATTGCGAGGCCGAGCTCAATGACGATAAACAAGGCCTTGATCCAGAAACTCACGAACAGGACGCGGTGCTGTCTGCGATACGTGACACCCAGGCGCAGATACTCCAGACAGATAAAAATAGCGCTAATAAGGTAGGCTCCACTATTCGAATTGTCAGAACTAAGCCATCGACGGTTCAAAACGTAGGATGTCGCATGATCGAGAAATAATCAAGGATCAAGGCATAGAAGGATATCACACGACTCGACCATCGAACTCTCAAAAGACACGAAAAGGTAGAGGTTTCATAGACAAGGATCCAGAAACGCGAATCACTTACATGAACACTCCCAACATCGCATCATGCACATTACGATAATCAACGTCATTGAAGATGGACAGCAAGATTAACCCAGCAGCTCCAAGAAACGAGAAGATAATCGAGATGATCGAGCAGGCCTTATCGAAGCGTCCTTTGTTTCGCACGAGTTGGCCCGAGTGTCGTAGCCAGCGCTCCGATAAGAACGAGAGATCTAGAAAGACGACCGTGACCACGCTGCCTGCGATAAAGAGAGGTTGAATTCCGGTTGCGCCGATATCTGAGATGTATCTACGTAGGTTAGAGGTTTAGTCAAAGACTCGAGCGGCCAACAGGAGAGTAAGTAGCGGATAGACTCACGGGATTGTGCGAGTGGCGGGCATGTTACTGTAATGCGGCTTTCCCTTGGCTGCCCATGTCGATATCATCGCAATCAGCATTGCGAGCCACATACAGGCCGAGATGACGGGGAAGACCCAGAACGAGACGATCCACATGGTTGCAGATGGGAATGTGTAGAGCTGCTGAGATGGATTCGCGTTTCGAATTGAAGATGCTGGCTAGGTAGTTATACGAATGCTGGCGCGAATGCGACGGGGAAAGAGGCGGCTCGAACGAAACAGCAACTATACACTTCCCTGAACGAGAGAAGCCAGCGGAGGGACTGGCGATTATTAAATGAACGGAAGAAACAGACTGTCATAGCAATAATCAAGAGTTTTTGAGTTGTAAGAATGCGTGCCATGACTTCATCGCTTGGTTCTGGCCGAAAGAAGGAGATGAGGGCAGTGGAGCACCGACGTCACCGGCCGCGATGGACAGGCCCAACAATCGCGGCCACCTAACTTAGTAGTGGTCACTCTTTGTTTACTAGGTATCAACAAGCTTGAAGAAATAGTTGCATTATTAGATAAACAAACATAATAATCTATATACAGAACACACAATAACTAAATTCTATAATCATAACTAATCGCTCTACAACTCCGTTCCACGAAATAAGCCCGGCATAACATATGTATAAGCGCATGTTACAACAACAAATGGCGAAGATCAGAAAAACAAACAAAGGATATGGCAGAAAATCAGATCACAGGCAAAGGTCCAGGGCAAGGCACAGTCAAGAGTCATCGACCACGCCGGCGACGAGTTTCGCGGTTCCCACCGGAGCCACCGCCAGCCACTGCCGCTCGCGTTGCATATGCGCGGACAACTGATGGCTGTGTAACTTGTACTCCCTCATCGTCGTCGTCGTCGTCGTCGTCATCATCTTCTTCTTCTTCTTCGCTATCGTTGTCATCGCTCGATTCATCTTCGGAGACTTCGTCATGAACGCGACGGCTAGATGAGTTCACTGTCTCTCGACGAGGAATGTTCTGACTTGCAGATGTAGGTGCATGGTTGGTATCATAGGATGATGCGTCCGACGGAACCGGTCGACGGCTCGGAAGACTGGCGTAGCGTGGTTCAATAGGAATCGTTCCGTACTGCTGTTGTAGATACACAGGATTGTCATAGGGATACGGCAAAACATTGGACTGGGAGCGCTGCCGAGGCGCCCATTGCGGATCATCAGGTAGGGCACGCACGTAAGGCGGTTCACGCTCGGACGGGTACCGCTGCATATAAGTCGTTTGATGCATGGGAGAATTAGCAGACGGCAGCGGGCGCAGTGATTGCATTGTCGGGGTTCTTGGACGAGATGACGAACTGGTCGGACTGTTGGTCATATTCGAATAGAGACCAGTTGACGGCCGTAGCGGTACTCCAGAATACTCGTTCACTGAATTTTGGCTTTGTGAGCTGCGTCGCGATTCAGGAGCGCCACTGGCTCTGGGAGAGATCTTCGCGACTGATTCTCTACTTTTTGGCCGTCTATCGGATGTAGGCGCACGACCAGGAGAACCGATAGGAACAGTAACTGTCGCTTTTTTATTGGTGGTTCCCTTTCGTCTTCGCTCCAACGCGTCCAATTCTTCTTGAGAAAGGCGAACGTTCTTCTTTCCCAGCATCTGAGCACGTCTGATCCTCTCCAACGCTTTCTCGACCAACATTTCTTCCTTGTCTCGCATCGCCAACTGCACTGCATACGCCACAGTGCTGTCCGCATCGTCGTCCAAATCGAATTCCGCGCCGTCCGACAACTCGCTCTCGTAGTCATATCCATTACTCCTCAACCGCAACTCACGAGCGCTCGACTTGCTTCCAATCCTCGCGTTTCGTCGCGATCCATCAAATTTCACACCATTATAGCCATCATCTCCCTCACTGTCAACCTCCTCGACCCGCACACCATTGAAATCCTCCCATTGTCCTGCCCTCCTCCGCGCCTGATTTCCCTGCCATACCCCTGGTGGTCTTCCCCATCGGGGCATATCGTAAGGAGTTCGCGGCCGACCACCTAGACCGCCTCCTCGGAAAAAGCATTCTCGATAGGTTTTTCCATAAAAGCGGCGTGACCGAGAGTGGTCACGCCAGTAGCACCAATCAACCAGAGGGCGAACGCGATGGGGGATGCCCAGAGACCGAGAGGAACAGCAATGATAAGCAATGTGGTGTAGAGTTGAGAGGTGCTTGCGCGAAGGAATCCGACGTCGAGATCGCGACCGTCGAGCTTGCCGATTCCGTACATACCACCGGCGACCAAGACAATGACGAACAAGAGAACGGGGTTCGTGAGAAGTCCGTAGATGCTCAGCATGAGAAAGACGACGAAGTAGTTGCTGGAGAAGTATGAGAGGTTGTAGTTGACACGGCTCTGCACTTCGCCAAAGTCGGCTGGCTTGGAGAGGCGCTTGATGTCGAGGAACTCGGAGATGGGCTTGAGGTTGGCAAAGCGCGAGCTCATGGACGTGTTACGCATGCTCTGGAAGCGGTCGCCGAAGCGAGAGGTGATAAGGTCGACTGGGATCTTGAATTGGGCCATTGTTGTTGATGGTGTGACTGAACGAACCAGACGGTAAGAAAAGAAGCAATTAGAGAATTATGAATGAGGTAAAACCAATGATCTGGATAGAGACCGCTGGGAGTCAGGGGCAATGATTGAGTGAGAAGGTTGTGATGACGGACGCGATGTAGAAGGCAGAAAGGTTGAAACAAAAAAAAAAAGTGAAGCCTAAGAGGAAGGCGCGATGGGCTGAGCAGTGAGCTCAGCCAGGGGGCAACCGCGAGCCAATCCGCTCCTGCCAAATTCCCCCTATCCCCCGGAAGGGGACTAGCGCGATCGAGATGTTCAATCAGCGCTTTATTGCTTGGATTGTCTCACTCTCCCTCGTACAATTATTGTCCTTCGCGTCAATTAGACATGATGCAAAAGGATCAAAAAGTCTGGCGGGAAGACTGCCATTAAATACGAGACTGCGGGAAAAGTGTTGTCTCTCTTTGACTGTTTTTAGCTTTCGCTTGGCCGGCTTCCAATGCCAACCCCGCAGACTCGCTGCATTCTACGACCAAGGCGGACGTCCATTGGCATTAGGCCCATGATTATTGAGCAATCACAGTGCCGGCAGAATCAAGACATGTCAGATTGACCTCCACCGCCAGTTTTCAGTCAGTCTGCCTGGCCTACTCTTACTCATCATCGCCCTGTTTGCTCCGGTGCGTCCTGAGTTAGCCAGAGCGAGCTGACGTGTCATGTCGGAGGGAACCCGCCAATGTGACATGAAAGATTAGCAGATTTCAACTACGCTTATGAGATCAAGACACGACTTGGTCTGCACTCGTTGCTATGAGTTTTGTCTGATTGGGGTGAGAAAAGGGTGTAGCATTCTGAGAACACCTTTGATTCGGTTGAATCTACCAAAATGCCAGCAAGATATCACCTTGGATAGTTTGACCCCTCACTGCTTCAGTACTATGTAAATACTGAACTAATAGCGTCGACCAATTGATGCCTCGCAGCCTGGACCGGCCCTTGAATCAGGCACGCCTCGATTGATGCCTGAGGCATCCTCACCACATCACGTGCACGATCGAGACCTAAGACCTGTTCATCCTTTTCTTCCTCGTAATTGTTCTAGTAATCAATCTCTCCGACCATTTATCCAAGGCAACAATTTCCTTCGTCGGCCCTCGCAAAGCACTTCCATTCTCTCATCGCCCATGCCATTCCCCCGTGAAAAAGGCGTATTGTTACTAAACACTTACTCAGCCCGTCCTGCGTAGAACGGCCGTTTGGTAATCCAAACTTGCTAGACGCCTTCACGGTCGTTCTCTTTCAGCTACTAATCTTATCTTTACATCTCACTCAGTTTTAACATTTGCTTCGTTGTTTTGTCTCAACATCTAGCATACTGGTATGGATAAAGACACGCTTGCTCTTTGATGACGAGAATTCTCAACTGCACAACTACGGGGCATTAGGTGCTATTGCTGGAACTAAATAATCGGCGATAATAGCATGTCTACCAGTACTGGTATCCGTAAGTTCTAGGTCTTATTCCTTAATTTGGAGGTACAAATCCTCGGCTTTATCGTCTAATATTCCCTCATCTAGCCGCACGAAGTCTCTATGGCTGCTGGACCTGCAGAGTTCGCAGGAAGAAATGCGACGAAAATCGCCCGTTTTGCAACACTTGCAGCTCTCTGAGACTACAATGCCACGGCTACGGATCGAGACCAGAGTGGATGGATAACGGAGCATTGCAGAAGGGAAAGGCTTTGGAGTTCAAACAGATCGTCAGTCATACGAAATGGAAAAAGGGAAAGCAGAGTTTGCTTCACACATCACTTCACTCATCACAAGACCAAAGTATCCATGATTATCTAATTTCGACGAGTCGTCAAGCGCCGATTATTTCTGCATCCGACTCCACGAACTCACAGTTGGCACAACCTAACCGTTTCATGGGTGAAGATAAGTCAAGCGATGATTGGCTTGACTCGGAACGGACAAGCTACATTGAGCAGATATGGAGCGTACCACCCCATGCTGGCATTATTTCACCTGATTCTGTCTGTCTCCGTAAACCGGGGAACTACACACCCAATTCATATCCAGCTGCAGCGCAAATGAGTGATATCGACTGGGTCGACGTTGCCCCTCGAGATATACTAGACCTGGCCATTGACGGCAGCAACAACTCACACCAGTTCGATGAAAAGATGTGGACTGGGAGTATGCCCCAATATACCACTTCTACCGTCCCGGCAATTACAGCTCCAGATCACTGCAAAACATCGTCGAATACGTTCCCTCTGGGGCCTTCGGTATCAGAAGTATCAAGATGCACAACTCCCAGAAAGACAACGCCGGATTCTCAAAAGGAGGATGCTCTATTTATGCATTACCTTGACGATGTATTCTATACGCAGAACATGTTCTACAACCCAGCGGACAAGTATAAAAGAGCTTGGTTGTTTTCAGTCATAAAGCAAGTCAAGCCAGCATACTATGCAACCCTGGCCTTGAGTGAGCGTGACATTCGCATCTCGTCAATGTCTCGAGATGTGGACATTGAGGCGTTGACGGAGCGGCTGAGAGCCAAAGATAGCTACTATGATCTTGCGGTACAAGGTCTGAAGCCATATGTAGATGATACTCAAACTCTGCGGGGTCAGGGTGACTTGGGGCGTTGCGTCGAGGGTCTTACGTCCATTCTTCAGATTCTATACTGGGAAGTACGTCAACACCATATCGTGATGATACACTTCTATGCTAACAATATTCGCAATGATAGTTATTTTCTGGTGGAAGCAGGAATTGGCAGCGCCTTCTCCGCTCAGCTTCACCTCTGATAAATCCTCTGATTACGATGCGATTACCGAATCACGGGTCCGATCTCCAGCAAACTGGGAGCAATTCCTTGACTCCAGAACAAGACGGCGCGACATGTGTCTTGATTGGCTCTCTCATATCCCTGGACATCCTTGCATGTGCTTCAACACGAAGCACCCCTTTCCTGAAAATCGATCACCTCCAGGCTCTCAGCCAACTCGGCATTACAATGGAGCGTATGATGGGCTGCCAAAACCTCGTTCTATCACTCATATTCGAGGTTACCGTGCTGGATAAATGGAAGTCAGAGTCGCAGGCAACCCACAAACTAAGCATTGTCGAGCTGGCGAAGCGCGGTACTCAAATCGAGCAACGACTTCGGCAAGAGTTAGCAACCCTCAACAGTACACAAGCACCATCTCAACTATTGAATACTCACGCCTCGATGACTCATTCTATTCCGTCATATATTATAGCCACCAAAGCCTATGCGCTTGCTGCCATCATCTATCTACACGTCGTTATATCCGGCCCATATCCCGAAGTCCTAGAGATTGCGAGCCCCGTCTCTGACGCAATAGCTCTCTTTGAAAGCATACAAGACAATCAGAGACTATTACTGAACATGATCTGGCCCCTATGCGTCACCGGTTGTATGGCAGTGCAGAGTCAGCAAAGCTTTTTCCGTGACTTGGCAGGATCATTCGCTCAGAAACCTACTGGGAAGGGGTCATCACTACCGACCGGGACGTTCGTTGAGGCAATGAAAATAATAGAGCAGTGTTGGCATATGAGGAAGACGCTTCCTTTTGATTGTGATTGGGCTTCGATTATGGATCAGAGTGCTTGTTATGTTTTACTTAGGTAGATGATAGACCTAGACAACCATCGATTTCGTCTTATTACAATAGTCCTATTCAATACCACTTACTTTGCTATTTGAACATCGATGGACGAGGCTATCAGTACGCCCCTAATCAGTCCTAGATCTCTTGATGATGGCGCACGCACCGAATGAACCCGAGTCACGTTGGATCTGGGATACTCGAAAAGAGTTTGCAAAATCGCACAAAGTCCCCTCGTATCAAAGACCAGCATATGAAAAATTAAGTACGACGGAGTAAGAGGAAGGCCGCCCATGGATCTTGGAGCATGCGCGCTCCGGGCCTTGGCGGCGGCGGCAACCTTAACCTTAAAACTCTGAACTGCGCGTTAACGCTAAGCCAAATCGAGGTTGTCTGCGTTGATTCTTCTGATTGGTTGAGGAGTTTATACTCTTTCATCTCACACCTTTCTCAATAGATTGATATTCGCGTGCTACTGACAACCCTGTACGAGATCTTTGAGAATGGTTTTTGATAGCTGACAAATGCTTTATAATAGCCGTATAATCAGACCGCGCTTCCATGGGGTGTGGGATCGTTGGTCGAGTGAAGTCTTTTGACGCCGGCTAAGTGTCCAGATAATATGCATTATCCACTTGCTGTGTAGTACGTATGACCAGAAGGCATCCGCCTGATACGGAACAGGGGCTATTCGTTCCTCCGTAGCTCGGGCAGTTTCCTAGTCTCTATTCTCCTGGATGTAAGCATCACTAATACATGCCGACTTAGATGGGTACATATATATCTCGTCATTGGGACGGAAACTTAATATTCTGACGCCCAACGATTTATCCAGGCCAGTGAGTTGGTCTGCAAATAGCTTGAAAGTCAAGACCAGAGACAGCAACCATGGATACCAGTAATTTCGAAGAGAACTACTCTCCTCATCCCCCCCTCAAAGGCGACGACAATCGAGATGACGTCCACAATGACGCAGGATCCGACCCTGAGAAAGAAGCCGTCAGGACCAAGCCCAACACCGAAGCTGCTCCTCGCAAAATATCAGGCTTGAAATGGGCACTCGTCGTCGCAGCCATCTACAGCTCCCAGTTCCTTTTCGCGCTCGACAACACAATCGTCGCAAACGTCCAGCCGGTCATCGTCGAGCATTTCAATGCCGTCACAAAGCTCTCCTGGATCAGTGTTTCGTTTCTGATTGGTTCTGCCGGCACAAATCTGATATGGGGTAAAGTCTATGCTCAGTTCAACGCCAAATGGACGTATATCGCTTGCGTGGTTGTCTTTGAGGTTGGATCGGCTGTCTGTGGAGCCGCGCCGTCGGTTGATGCGTTTATAGTTGCTCGCGCTATATGCGGCGTTTCGGGAGCGGGCATGTACGTTGGGCTCATGACTTTGCTTGCTGTCACAACGACCATTCAGGAGCGTCCCATGTACGTTAGTGGCGCAGGGTTCACCTGGGGTCTGGGGACGGTTTTGGGTCCTATTATTGGCGGAGCGTTCACGGACTCGTCGGCTGGATGGCGTTGGTCGTTTTATATCAATCTCTGTGTTGGTGCCGTGTGTGCTCCCGTCTATCTCTTCATGCTTCCGTCGGACAAGGATCCGCGTCCGGGAGTCAGCTTTCTTGATCGTGCTCGTGAGCTGGACTACGTAGGCGGTACCCTGCTCACTGGTGCGTTTGTCTCCGGTGTCATGGCGGTGTCCTTTGGAGGAGTAATGTTTCCCTGGAATTCGGGAAGAATCATTGGTTTATTTGTCTGCTCTGGCGTCCTCTTCATTCTCCTTGGCATCCAGCAGACATACACAATTTTCACCACTGTTACGCGACGTATTATGCCCGTTGAATTCTTCAAGATGCCTACTATCTTGACTCTTTTTGCTGCAACAGCTGCAGGCGGTACAGCCATCTTTGTCCCGGTATATATGGCGCCTCTCTTCTTTCAGTTTACGCGAGGGGATTCTGCTCTTCAATCCGGTGTTCGTCTACTGCCATTCATCTTCATCATGATTGTAGCGGTTATTGCCAACGGCGCCGTCCTCTCAAAGCATGGAATGTACATGCCTTGGTATTTTGCCGGAGGGATCCTGATCGTTATTGGCGCCGCACTGATGTATACCGTCGACCTTTCAACGTCCGTCTCTCACATATACGGTTATACTGTATTAATCGGATTCGGCGTCGGCCTGTTTTCTCAAACATCTTTCTCGGTTGCCCAAGCCCTTGTGGAGCCGCCCATGATCCCTGCTGCCGTTGGATTCATCTCAAGCGCTCAGATTACTGGCATCGCACTGTCCCTTGCTATCGCCAATGCAGTATTCTTGAACAAGAGCGAAGAGGGTATCAAAGCTATCTTGCCCAACATTCCCACTGCGGAGATTGAGCAGACCATTGCGGGAGCACGCTCTACTCTTTTGCAGAGTTTGTCGCCAAACGTTAAGGAGCGCGTGTTGGGGGTCATTGTCGACGCTCAGAACAATGCATATATCCTAGTGATGACCGCGGGTGCCTTCGTGACTCTGCTGAGTCTTACTATGAAACGCGAGAAGCTTTTTATGGAGGCGTCTGCTGGTGGTGCTTGAGTATGGTTGAACGAGCTGTGGTGGTCTGAAGTGAAAGCGGTGCATAAATAGAATGTGACAATTGTCTTGTATTCGCTTATTGAGTTCAGGAGATAGAATGATCAAAGACGAGAACGAAATCGAGATAGTATAGAGATAGGAATTTTGAGTTTTGATTGGCTGAGAAGGTGGATGATCGCCCTAGCCCGATATAGTAAAGCGCACATCTGTCTGGACCAAAATTAACGAGACAACATTGACATGTGTCCGTATGGAATTGTGTGCTTTGTATGTCGACAATCTGAGTGTTCACCATGCGGCACACAGCTTTTCAGTTCCTGGTCGTGGCCATTCTTTTCGTACTCGTCGCGGCCTGGACGAAAGAAGGTAGGCTTCCTACAGCCTGTCGAGATTCTGCGGACATTTGCACTGACTAAAAGCCCTCCTCAGACCATGAGATTTTCCAGATTAGAGATGAGATTCTAGCCAAGGAAGGCGCCAATGTCACATTTTACGGTAAGCGCTATCGATTGCCATATCAGTCGTTACATGCATGCTGACCAGGACAATCGTCAGATTTCCTCGGAGTCGCACCAAACGCAAACCAAGATGACATCAACAAAGCCTACCGCAAAAAGTCCAAACAACTCCATCCCGACAAAGTAAAACGCTCCTTCATCGCCAACAGTTCGCGAGGCGACGGCAAGCAAAAAGGCAAAAAGCCAGGTGTCCACGTCTCCAAGGGCCCCTCAGAACGTCAAATCGCAAACGCCGTCAAAGAAGCCACCGAGCGTTCCGCACGACTCAACACCGTTGCAAATATTCTTCGAGGACCCTCGCGTGAGAGATATGATCATTTCATGAAATATGGTTTCCCGACTTGGAAGGGAACGGGTTATTATTACTCTAGGTTCCGGCCGGGTCTTGGAAGTGTGCTGCTGGGTCTTTTTGTTGCATTTGGCGGGTTCGGACACTATATTGCTCTTCTGCTTTCTTATAGACGGCAGAGGGAGTTTATGGAGAGGTATATTCGTCATGCAAGGAAAGCTGCTTGGGGAGATGAACGAGCCTTGGGTGGTATCCCCGGTCTCGATGCTACTGCGGCTGCAACTGCGACTCCGGCTGCGCCACCTCAAACTGAGGCTGAGGAATCTCCAGCAGCTATGGCATTGAACCGTCGACAGAAACGCATGATGGAGCGTGAAAATCGCAAGGAGAGCAAGAAGGGAAACAAAGGTACTGGACCAAGCGACTCAGCACCAGGGTCTGGCACAGCTACCCCTGTCAGTGAGAATGTGACGGGTGCATCTGGCACGAAAAAGCGTGTTTACGCGGAGAATGGAAAGATTTTGGTTGTGGATTCGATCGGAAATGTGTTTTTGGAGGAACAAACAGAGGATGGCGAGAAGCAGGAATTCTTGTTGGATATTGAAGAAATTCCGCGACCCGCAATTCGGGACACGTTTGTATTCCGTCTACCGCGTTGGGTGTATCGCAGAGCGTTCGGCAAGAAAGACTCAGAGGAGCTTGGTGAGGCTGTTGAAGGATCAGATGATGTGGATGCCAATGAGCAGGATGTTCTCGCTGACACGGAGGTGATCAAGTCAACTTCCACCAGAAGTTCTGCTGCCACTGCTGCCACAAGGAAGCGTGGCAAGCGAGGCCAGAAAAAGTAATGGAGCAAATCGTTCCGGGAATGTGAATCTATTGTGTATAAAATATTGATAGTCATTGCTTCATAAAAGAAACACTTTATGTCCACCTTCTATCTTTCAACATGTCGCTAATATCAATGATTGATTGTCAAGTCTATGCAGTATCGCCTCGGTTTATGAGTATTGTACAAATGAAAAGACATGAGAAAAGAGTGGAGCTAATCTTCCAGCCTTTAATCAAACGAATGATTTCTTACATCAACAAGCGCCAAGCACCGACAATGAGGGCAGCGGTGCCAGTGCAAACACCACTATCATAGATTAGTATGAAGAAATCAAGTAGGATGATCGATAGACTTACACTAGCCATTGCAAAGTCGACTGTTTCACAGCTTGCACCCGTTCCCTCAGCCCGGCAACTTCCTGCTCGATTCTCGTCTCGGTCTCCTTAATTCGCATCTCCTGACTATTGGCCTCTTCGCGAATGCGGCCTTTTTCAAGATTCAAATCTAATCGCACGGAGGCTTGTGTACGGCTGATTTCGTCTCGTAAGCGGGAGTTCATTTTGGCCAAGTCTGCTGCTATTCGTTCGTGAGAGGAGCGTGTTAGTTGTGCTTCTGTCGAGTCGGAGTTCAATAATTCGGATCGCAGTTTTGCGAAATCGACTTTCTGGGTATATGTCGCTCGCTCGGAGTCTAGACGCCTGTGTGTTAGTTCTGTTCGTAAGGTCCATGTATAATGCGGCAACCATACCTTCTTTCAAGACCATAGTCCTTGTTAGATTTTGAATGGACTCTTGAATAACGTCATTAAGCACCTTCATCATGGCCACCGCTTGTTCTTCGCTGAAGCCTTCCATCTTCAGTCTTTGCACGAACTTCAGCGTATCGAAATGGTGGTCCCTGCTCATGATAGCGGACGCATGAAATGCGCGCCGCGCAGGTTTGAAAGCAGCAACATATACACCATTATGTCGGATAGGCGTGCTGTCGGCATTTGTAGAGATTTTTGTAGGGGTTGATGACGTTAAGGACGAGAAGCGAGATGAGGATGAGACCGAGGATCTGCGGATGGGAGACGACGATGTGTGATACTTTCGACTGTTTAGATGATATTCTTCTGCTTTATTGGCTTGCGAACGGATGGTCGAGATGGGCGCGCCTTGGATGGCTGTGATGGTGATGCGGGGTGTACCATTCCAGGTCAACCGGGGAAGGAGATATCGAGGCGTGACGGTGATTTGTTTTGAGGGCGCCATCTTGGCAAGTAGATTACGATGTCCAAGTCGAATGAGATAGCAAGTATGCTAACAAAGGCGAAATAACGCTGCAAGAGTAGGGATAACAAGAAAACGCATTTGTCGGAGGTGTACAGATCATGGAGGAGTCATTGGATGCGCTCGCCGCGGGAAAAAAAGACAACGCCGAATGCCGGGCCGGCGTGTTTGTTTTGTTTGTCTTTTCTCCGTGCCAAGACCAGACCTTCCTTCCCCGGCTTGACATTTTTTGCTTCACATCGTCCAGACATATGACCTTGAAGCACTCCATCACAATTGCCACAATTCATCATGGCCTCATGGGCCGCAGGTCTGCCCTACAGGCAGCTCATACAGGGCTGTAAGTTTTACCATGCTTTAAGGTTGATGCAGGAATTGACAGCTAGTAGCTCGCTCGACAATATCCCGACGAACAATCAGCTACACTCGCCCATTACGCGCCGAAGTCGAGCAAGACAAGAATGAAAAGGATAGCAAGCCTACCAAAAAATCATCTTTATTGGACTCAATGAAAAGCCTTATCTTCAGCAGACCAGCACAGCCGGGAGACAAGCCGAGACGAAAACCTCAACCTCCTGCACAACCTCAGCGATCAGGTTCCCTGGGTGAAGAATCTATTTTTGCAGATGAGGCTGTTGGCGAACTTGAAGAAACAGAGACAACTGCTGGAAAGAAACTTCCCGATCTGCAGGAACGGTCGTACGAGAATATCCAATGGGGAATTGACCCCAAACCCGAGGCGCGCAAGCGATGGGAGCGAAAGATGATCATTCGAGAGATTCGGAAACGAGGTCGTTTGACAAAGCAGGAGATCATTGCGGCAACAGAGCGTGAATCGCTCGTCAAGTCCCATTGGTTCAAGACCTCAGTCAAGAAGTTGACTCCGCTCGCAAGACAGATTGCAGGCAAGAATATCGACGAAGCCATTCTGCAGATGCGATTTAGCAAGAAGAAGGCCGCCAAGGATGTTTTGGATCATTTGAAGCTCGCCAAGAACACAGCTATCGTCCGTTACGGTATGGGACTTGGGACAAGCGACTCGGCCAAGAAGATGGAACCAATTACTGTCATTCTGAAAGACGGCGAGAAACACACCATCACCGACCCAACATCGATTTACATATCAGAGGCATGGGTGAACAGAGGTCCCTTCGATAGAGGATACGACCACCGAGCCAGAGGAAAAATCAACATACTACGCCTGCCATATACCGGTTTATCGGTGATGCTCAAGGAAGAAAAGACCAGAATTCGCGAGTGGAAGGACCGAGAGACGAGAGCGCTGCGTCAGCGTAAATCCCAGCTGTGGACACAATTGCCGGATCGACCTGTGTCGCAACAGAACCAGTACTACAGCTGGTAATCTTATCTGTGTTTTACACCGTGTATTCCGCTTGAGCATGCCGCCGTTTACGGGTTTCTTCTCCTTTTGTCGTTATATTTACCAATCTTGTCCGACTGTACTATAGAAATCAAATCATTTTTTGACAACCACCGGACCAGTGCGCAGATGTTGACCATAGATTCCAGTCATTGTACTGCCTCGATTTAGTCACAGCCGTCTAAAGTTCGGAGTGCGCCGCCTCCTCTCGAAGCGACCTAGGTTCTTTGTCCCAGCAATCGACGCCCTGCGATCCTTGTGAGCTAGATATGCTAGGCACTGACCGGATTGTCTAATCAAAACAACGGACTTTGCCAGGGAATTTGTTCTACCTGGGGTATAGTCCTCCCAATTCGCAGCCTCTTCTTTTTGATATCATACTCATATATGAGTCCTAGTCATCACTTGTTTTGCTCTCCTCTTTACCCTCAGTCACCACCTCTGAGTTGAAGCACTGCGCAGTTTCGACAGAGTTGCCTTGTCAACGATTGTATCAGACTTGACATCTGAGCACCATGCGGTCCCCAGGGCGAGATCTGACCAAGTCTTCGCCCCAACAAACGAATGCTACCCATTTGTCAAACGGATTTGTAGGAGTCATGGGTATTCAACCCCAGCCTTCTTTTGTGCGTGATGACGACGTTGACCCTACAAACGAGTCCAATCCCTGTAAGGATTCTTCTGATTCTTCCTCCTCTGGTTTTACTTCGTCTTTCTCCTCGTCGCCACACCCATCCAACACGACAAAACATCCCTCAGTTCTTCTCCAAGGCGTTCAATACTCCCATATCCATCATCACGACGCAACCCACCTCTTCCAGAATTTATCCTCGCTAGAGAACACAAATCCAGACACTGCCAAATCCATGGCTCGACGCAAACTTTTTTTCTCCCGCTCACCTACTTCATCTTCACGACCAGGCTCTAAGAAAGAACACAAAGTCCAGAAATCAGTCGTCAAGAAGAAGCGTACATCTCTCAAATTCAAACATTATCGCCATCCAGGTGCGATGGCTGCTATCACGAGCGCCATGGAAGCTCTGGACACCCACGATGATAAGTCGACGGATGCTCAGCCAGTTGACCATAGTCTTGTGATTAGACTGAAATACAAGAGCCCTGATACTGCTGCGACTTTGGCTACGGATGAACAGGATGCCGACAACTATTCTTCTATCCAGCACCGCCGTGTGGCTAATCGAGACATCATGCGCATCGATTCTGTGCTGAACGACAACCCAGCGCAGACTATGTCTAGACCTCCGCCGTCTTCCTCGCCGGCGGCAGCATCCAACGTCGATGCATCTCCATCATCATCATCACCCCAAGCTCCACCGCTTAACGTGTCTAATCAGAACATCGAGCATACCAACACCGACATCACGCCCAACAACAACGATAACGCGTGCTCTCAATTCGCCAAATTCTGTCTGCGACAGGAATACATCGAGATGCTCACAAATCCCAAACGTCAGCGTTTAGAAGATGCGTTAGTCGAGATTGTGGGTGATTTGGAATTACCGATTTTCGGGGATCGGTACGGTCGTGGACATGGATGATCCTTCTTTTCAATAGTAGGAATGTAGTAACTAGTATCAGGGGGGCGATGATGATGATGGTTTTTTTCATGATTCCATGTTTCGATGCTTGACTTTTCAGATGATTACCATGCTAGTGCAAATGATATCGATGATGATGAATATCTAATAGACTCTAATTTGACGTAAAAATAAATAGAACTACAAGTCAACAACCTCCCTAACCTGCAACGGCCCCTTCCCACCCGCCGTCAACGGATCACTCTTACACTTCGGCACGCCCGTAGGCGGCTCAATAATCCTCTCCGGCTCCTTTCCTGGCACTCTCTCTACCTTGGCCAGGACCGGTATGACGCCTCCAGTCTGTAGTTCGAATCGTCTATGGCCCACGACATCCAGAATTGAGGTAATGGCGCCCGAATGCGCGGTTACAGAGATGTATGTTTTGTCGCTATTGGCAGCGAAAATATCGTCGAGGAATGTCTTGATACGCGCGTTTCGCGCAGAGTCTGATTCACGCTGTTCGGGATGCCAGAGTTTGTCGTTTTCGGCGAATACTTCTTCAATGATGTAGTCGGGATATTCCTCCTGGATAGCGGTCTTGCTGGAGCGGCGGTCGCAGGTGTGTATGCCAATGGTCTCGCGCACCGACTAGGTACTTGCCAGTCAGCGCCATCCTGCCCTCACTTCACTACCTAATTACTCACTTCTTTAACGATCGGCCTAAAAGGCTTCACAACCTCCTTCTCCAATCCCTCAAACGTAATCGCCGCGGTCTCCAAACACCGATTCAACGGACTAGCGTAAAACACTTCTGGAAACGGGACTTGTGCCTGGATCTGTTTCCGCCACGCGTCATGCGCGGTCAGAGCTTGCGCTTTTCCGACTTGTGTCAGTCGTGCGTCGGACCAGGTTGATGTTTCGTTGCCGTCTTGGAGGGACCAGTAGCACTTTTTTTCTTTACCGTTAGCAAGCGATTTGAAGAATAGGTTTTGAGACAGAGTCGAAGGGGGGACGTACATCCCAGGCGTCGTCGCCGTACCAGCTCTGCGCGACGTTGTGGAAGCCCTCGCCATGGCGGCCAAGGTAGAGGACTTTATACGCCACGTCGTGTTCTGCTTGTTCGTTTAGAAGGCGAACTTGTCGCTCAAAGCGAGACCACTGAGTTGTTGGCTCGGCTTCATCTTCATGGCCCTCGTGGCGTGCACTGATAGCCGCCTCGTAATCATAAGTCCGATTAATAAGGCCGAAATTGGTCGCAACCTGTCAACATCAATTAGTCTCCTATCCTTTGAAAAATAAAGGGTATAAGAGGGAATACGTACGTAGTCGAATCTACTTGAATCTGTGTCGTCCTCATCCTGTAGGAAATATCCCTTCACAGTAGAGTAGGTCAAATATGATTCTGCATCCCGTTTCGCTATGGATAGCGATTCGATCATGGCCATGAAGCCTGCAAGCACGATTGTGAGGAAGAGTAGGAGTGGTCTGTACGATCAGCATGTACTCTCAATAGCATATATATAAATATATATAAAAAAAAAGTAGTACAACATGTAGAGAAGAAATTAGAACCGTCCGAGAGGAGCATACATAATAAATAGCGGGGAAGCGCTAATCAGATTTATTACTGGGCTGCTTTGGAGGAACGTACATGATTACCACGACGCGACAAAAGATCTGGCTTGGTATCTGTCTGCGAGCGAATAACGGATTGTATGGTGCATTTTGCCGGTGTGGTCTTGAGCTATTTGATTTTGTTGTCTCATCTCCGTACATTCTGGGTGATTGTTGTTTGAGCAGAGAGTTAGGTAGAGGACGGGCCGAACAATCTTAACCAGGCTGAGGTACATACCACCAGCATCATCAATAAGAAGAATAAGCTAAAAGCGCACTTTATATTAATATATATATATATATGCATAACTACATTTTATAGATTATGTTTATTTACTTCTATAACCTTATTTATTTTAATTATTGCTATATCTTTTAGAATTTATTAATTTCTGTGATCTAGTCTAGTTCATTCATCTTAGAGCTGGTTCTATATATTACTTAATCTATATTCAAGTTGAGACTTCTATGACCATATTTAGTGTTTGTTTTATGTCATATAATTATTTAACATCAAGTTAATGTTGAAAGAATAGTGGCCCACAACCTGAAGTTAATGTTGATGTGAGCCAGGAAGCCGTAAGTGACGAAATGGCTACCTGAAGAGATCCTTTCCTAAAAGCCGTAGATGATTTTAAGACGCCAAACAATTCCCAATTTAAAACGTCCGATGATGAACGAAAGATAGAAGATATCAAACAAGAGCAGGGGTGTGATGCGATTCCAAGGAGCGAAGCCAAATAGGGATACTGTAGATATGATGTACCGTAAGCAGAATGAAAATCATAAGTTAGTGTCTTAAGCTCTTGCCAGTCCTATGCCCTTTTAAGATCGAGGCTAGCCTTTCCATTCTCTGCTAAGCAGTGAAAACCATAGATAGTATAGTTTCAAGCATGGAGTTGATCTAACAAAAGTGACAAAGCATCTGGCTTTGATCGGGCCATCGACAATGGAGGAGTCGACTCGATCTCCTACAGCATGCAGGAAGTCAGATCCACCAACAACAAAATCGACGCAGAAAGAGGTGTCCAAGAGTGTGCAGGGTGTTCGCAGGATAGCGGTTAGCCACACATGTTCCTGACCTTTTATACAATAGAGCCGTCGGTTTTATATGCATGGTCCCAAGTTGGTTCAGATCTGGCCTGGATAATGCTCTGAACTTAAGAAATACAACACAAGAGACCATAAGCGGAGTATCAACGTCTGGAGAATGACAACGACCACGCAAGTATAAATAGACTATAGAAACCTCGGATTAGTCGCTCTCAATCTTCCAGAACCATGGATTAGACAAGATTTGCGCTGGCGAAGGTCTCTTCGTGGGATCATATTGCAAAATCAATCGAATCAGCGCTTTCACTTCGTAGGCTTCCTCGTCATCAAGGTCCGGCTCTGACCGATCGAATAATTCTTCCATAGACGTCTGCTCTACCATAAGCGGTTCCTCCCCCGGGGCGACTCCTCCGAGCTTACAATTAAAGAGCTTCCTCTCGGGCGTAAAGTAGAGCGACGACGTCTTCCAATGCCTGAAAAGCTCGTCGGGGAGGGCGCCGAGCCGGGCGGTAAGGGAGAGAAGATGATCATCATTTTCATACTCGGACCCCGGTATACAGAAGAGTGGCTGTCCGGTGATAAGCTCAAAGACAAGGCAGCCGAAACTCCAGACATCAAAAGTATTGTTAATGGCTCCGGTAAGAATCGATTCAGGAGCTCGAAGACCGAGTGGAGTAACGGGCTTTGTTGGCGGATCGGTGAAGAAATATGCTGTTCAGGGTAGGCAGGTATGAGTATAGATATTCGCCAAGGGCAAAAAAACAATCAATCAAAGCGGGAGGGACTGACCACCGCCCATATCGGATAATTTAACCTTGAAACCATCGGTGTAGCGGGTGAAGGGCACCAACGGCTGTGCAACGCAAAGATATCGAGGAGCCCATTTATCTTGTTTACCATCTAGCCTCTCTACCGGGAAGGATATCGACCGGGCTTGTACATCTTTCTCCTGCCGGAGCATGTCCTCAGGCGCCGAGTCAATATCGTTTAGAGTAAAGAGTATATTTCCCGGTTGGAAGTCTCCATGGGCGACCCCATTTTCGTGGAGAAATGCAAGAGCCTGCAAGGACTGCTTGAGGATGCTCTTTGCCATCCGAAGCGGGTAGCGGATCTTCATTCCTCGCCTGCGGGGTTTAAACTGCGGCAGCTCCTCGACCATAGTATTCACACTCGGACCCATAGGCTCAAACACCAGGCACCTGTGGACGCCATTGGGGCCGCGATGGTCGAACTCACCCAGCAGTCGCGTGACATGCCGGGCCACTTCTGTTGGTGCGATTTCGGTGAGGTGGCGTAAAATTTGTAGTTCGGTCGTCGATCCCGAGATTTCCGACACAAGAATCTTCAAGGCGACATATTCACTGTTTCTTAAAAGGGAAATAAGTAGCGATAAATCTACAGCATCGCGGGCAGGCGACGCAAAAAATGAACTCACTTCAGGTCACGGGCGAGCCAAACCGTTGAGTAGGAGCCCTCGCCGAGCTTCCGGATAACCTTGTACTGACCGTTGTTGAAGACATCGCCGAGAACGACGGGATGGTAACCACCTGGGCGGTAATCCTCTACCCACTCACACGGTAATGTAATAGTTTTAAATCTCCGCTCGTCATCTCTGAAGGCCCTCGACGGCGTGGGAGGAGGCGTAATAATCATGGCTGCGACGGAGTTGCGCTGTCCAAGAGTTGTCGAGCGGAATGTCTTAGGGATGGAAGATTGTGACGAGGTCTCTTTCCAAAACTCCGAGAGACACTGAACAGCTGATTTCAGAGAGCGTGGGGGACGGCCTCGGGACGTACATTTATATCCTCTCGACATCGACGAGTCACGGAACCTGTTGTCGGAACTTAAACGTAATACCATTTCACCAAAAAGGACGGCCTTCAAGGGAACCTGGTATTTTTGAGGTACTTGAGGTATGTCGAGGACGAACTACGGGTCCGCCGCGACGGTCACAGTTGTGTACAGTAGTGTCGTATGATCTAGAGAAAAAGGAAACTTAGGAAAGGATGTCAATGAACGGCTTAAGGAGGCTACATATATGTTTTACTTAGGGTAGCTATTCGTACACACCCGCATGCTGAATGGAATGAAGTGGATTGAATGTTGAATTGCCTCCCAGGTGAAAGGCACTACCACGAGTAGAACATCGTGTAAGTCCAAAGGGTAAAAAGTTCGACACCTGTGTGTCGAACACACTCCCGAAGGAAATGCCTGACTTATACTTAAGAAGAATAGCAGGGCATTGTTAACTACTCTCGCCAAAGTCCCTCGTCGAAGGTTATTGAAATTCTTATATAGTAATATTATGCATATATTCAACCAAATCAGAGTCATACCATTATTACACCCTGTCTCAACTCAAGCTCAAGAACTGAAAGCTGAAGACTTAAGTAGAAAGTCTCTTATTTAACTGTTCAACTGCCTCATCAATAAACCCCTCAACCTCTACATCCGAAATAATCGCATGTCTCCTATTAATCTCCTGCTCAATTTTCATAAAATCGTTTCCAATACCCGGAGCGCGCCATTCGTAGCAGTCGCCGCTAAACCGACTACTTTGGACGAGAAATTGGCATCGTTCGCGGCGCACGGCATCAAAGGTTTCAAAGACCTTCTGGACGTCGGAGACAGTGGTGACTTTATTGGATGCGAGCATGGAGGCGAGGATGGCGCTGCTTTCAATACAAAAGCCGGCGCCGGAGCCATGGTGAGGGGATGTAGCGTGCGCGGCGTCGCCAACGATGCAAATACGGCCTTTGGAAAAGGTGGGGACTGGGTGGTCGCCTAGGTCAAAGATTGCCCACTTTTGTCACGTTAGTTAGGATGTTATTAGTTGATTATGTATGAGAGAAAGGTAGCGTACAATATCCAAGTCAGGCTTGGTGAGTTTCAAGAGTTTCTGGATGTAGGGTGCCCAGCCTTCAAAGTCCTTCAGGAGATCTTCTTGGTGAGCGGGCTTAGTTAAGTGGACATGGTCCTCCCATTCATCGGCTGTTGTGCGGAAGGCGACTAGGTTGAGAGTCTCGCCCTTATTAATTGGGAAGGTCAGGATATGTCCACCGGGGCCCATCTAAATTCTGTATTAGTACAATCCGCAAAAAAGAGAAAGTGAGGGCGGGGAAACATACATGCATATATGAGTTCTCAGCCATCTCATTTCCAATAGCCGCAATAGCATCTTCCATGTGCACCAATCCACGATAAGCGTACTTATGCGTGTAACTAGGCCAAGCACAAGGGCTATCTTCACCAACCAAGTGCCGTCGCACTGCAGACTTGATACCATCACAACCAATAATTGCATCGGTTTCAGCGGAGGTGCCATCAGTAAAATGAATAACCAGCTTTCCGAACTCGGTCGCAGGCTCATCAATGGTTGTTACACGTTTACCAAAATGCGCAACTCCCTCCGGGATCAAGTGAATCATCTCCTCCAAGAATCGAGCACGATGAACACCATTTTGACCCAGGCTATTAGAAATAGTGAAAGCGGTCTCGGGCAGTTCCTCAGCCGTCAATGGGCTACCATCAGCCTTGACTTTGCTGTAACCATCGACATAGTCAAACCAGACTTTTTGCTTGGACTCCCACTTGTTATGTGTAGCGACTTTTTTGAAGGCTTCATAGACTCCGTCATGGCAGACCTTCATGGCTCCAACGGCATTGGGACTGAAGGAAACGCCGGCACCAATTTCGCCAAAGGCGTGAGCGGCTTCGTAGATGGTGACTTTGAGGCCGCGGTGGTGAAGGGCGATGGCGAGGGTTGCGCCTGCAATGCCGGCCCCGATGATGGCGATTTCGAAATTTTTGCTCATTTTGATGTGTGATCTTTCGATATCAGATATCAGATATTGGTAAGGGTGTGATGAAGTTTTTGTCGATTGTCTCTATTAAGCGGAGCTGCTGTTGCTTGAGATGTTGTTCTGTCGTTGTTGCATGAACTGTTGTTATGTTGCTGTGTTGCTGTATTGTTGGTGTTGTGTGATTTTCTGATTGAGTCCATGATGGACTTCCATCGTCTTTGTATACTTAGCCTCCTCCATACATACTATCGCCTCTCCAATCGGCTCATGACGTAAAGCACAGAAGTAGAGGCGATGGAACATTATCCGCATCTCCAAAAATAAATGAAGCTGTGATGGTCAAATACAGTGGGACGAAATATGTTTCCGCACCCCTCTTATCCGAGGTGTAAGATTCGGATACGGGGGGGGGGAGGGATTGCGGAAAGTCGGAAACATGACTATTTCGTCCCACTGTAACTACTACATAGTACGTAGCTGGTAAGCAGTCGGAGAATGCACTGATTGGACGACCAGTCCTTAGGGCAGCGGGTAACTTCCCGCAATTCAGCCGCAAAAGATTCCGAATATATTGCGTGTGGATAGTCTATATAGTACTTTTGCATTTCTCGGATCTCTCACCATCCGATCACTGCTAGAGCGCTTTCGCAACTTTCCTGTAAAGTGTAAAACTCATGTCGGAAGAAAAATTAGTCACAAAAGCGGCGGCAGCTGAAAAAGGAAGGCCCCTGGCAGGAAAAATCAAGTTCGTAGGTAGCCGTTGATGCCAATCTATCGTACTATTACATTGATATAGTCTACGTTATAAAAGGTGCCATCGCCATCAACACTGATCAAGCAGAAAAAACATCCTTCCACAACCACACCAACCCCTCCAACACAAGCTCCACACCCACATCAACACTCTTACCTTCTACACCCTCCTTCGTAGCAGCAGCGATAGTATCATTCTGCCACTGCAACTCCCACTTCAACAACTCCGCATTAAACGCCGTCTGGTTATACTGCGCCGGCTTCGTGTCGAGCAGATACTCAATAAACTTCTCCCAGCGCGGGATGTAGTACGACGACACCAATCCAGCCCAGGACTTGGATGCGTAATCGCTAATCTGGCCCGCGGGACCCCAGAGGGTGATTTGGTTGATGGCGTCGTATTCCAGGAAATCTTCAAGATTGTGCTGCCCTGCAGAAGTACGAGCTGCATTGATCCACGTTGAGAGTCTGAAGTTCTCGTTTGTGCTGAGAATGGTGTCGACAGCGGTCAAAATGCCGATGAGTTCTGCGCCGATGGCTCGGATTTGAAATGTCGATGGGTTTGTCGTGTTCCACGCAGCGACTAAGTCTTCGTACACAGGAATGAAAGCGTTTGCAAGTACCTGGCGAGACATGTCGACGAGGTCAAACTCGTAGGCTGGATTGAGCCAGAGAGAGGGTTCCTTAAAAGCACTGCCGTAGAATAGACTCCATGCTTTGACCATGTCGGCTGGGTTGTAGTTGAGGGTTGTTGGGTGGTGGCCCGTCCGATTCAACAAACCGCTTGTGCTGGGGATCAGCTCGAAGATTGCCTTGGGGACGGCGTTGGATTTGAGGTTGGTGTTGTTGTAGACGGTCGTTCGCAGAATGTCCCATGACTTGTAGACGTCGGTCGGGATGGATTTGCTGCCTGCATATCTGGCTGTAACCCAGTCGTGGAAGTATGTGGCTGTATCAATCGGCGTCGCGCTCCAAGCCTGGTCAAGCAACAGATCGTAGACAATCTCGTTACCTTCCTGGCCTTCCATGGACAGACCGAATCCAACGAGAGAGCTTGTTGCATTGTTGAGTGCAGCGATGGGGTTGACGGTGATATTCATGACCTGTCCGTAGAATCCCATGTTACCGCCATAGTCATGGATCTGGCACCATATCCACGGCTTGCCGAAATAAGAGTTTGTGCGCTGCCACTGCGGCAACGACTCAGATGCGAGATCCAGAATCAACAGATCCGAGTCAACGGTCACACCGCCAAGGTACGCCTCGACACGATCGTTGGTCCAGAAGGCGGAGTTACTCGAAAACAGCCATCCCTGCATGACCCATGTAGCGTTCGGAGCGGCGGCTTTGAGTGCTTGCCACGTTCCCGAACTGACGTTTTTCAAGTAACTCAAGTCACCAGACGACGGATTATTCTCATTAAACTGATCAAGAGTGTAGAAAGTGGTGACGTTCCCATACGCAGCAGTCTGCTTGGAGATAAAACTCTTCTGAATCTCAGTAAAATGAGGATCAGTAGGCTCCATAAACGTATCGTTCGTATACAACGCTGGAAACGCCTCCCACGCAGATCCATTGATAACATCCGCATCAGGAAGCACCCTCGTAATCGCTCTAGGCACAAAACCCGGGAAAGCAGGCAGGATGGGCGTCATACCCAACTCAACCATCCGCTGGACAATCTTCTTTTGCAATTCGAATTGACTATCAACCCAAGCATAGGGCAAAGAACCACCCCACGATCCTTGGATGTTACCGAAATGGTTCCATGCAAGGAAAGCAGGTCCGCTAAGGAAATCCGCGATTTCGGCGTCGGTCAGTCCCAATTCTTGAAAGACTTCGATGAAGATCTTTTCGACGCCGATCCAGGCCAGAGGCAAGTTTACGCCACGAAGCGCCATCCAGTCGAGTTGGAGTTCCCAGTCTTCCCAGGACCAGAATGCGGCGGTGTAGGATGTTGTTACTACATTCATTAGTTTCACACAAGCAAAGAACCAAGGTAGAGGAAGGGTTACCAGTGTTGAAATGATATCGATACGGCACAACGCTAGATCCCGTCAAGGTCTCGTTGATCTTTGGAAGTTGTCCGCCAGAGATCTGGTCAAGACGACTACCGATAAACCAGTAGATATCGACATGCGCGACATCAGCCAGATAGCGATGCAATCTACCACCATCAGTATCTCGGACATACACATGTAACACCTGCCGGAATGAAAAGAGACATACCCCGTAGCCAACGCACTCAGCGTACTACCCTCAACCTTAATCTTCCCATTCTCCCCATTCGACACGGCATATACATCGTTCTGTCCGAGAGAGGTCGCATTCACAATACTGAACTCGAATTTCTCCGCGTGTTGCGGTAATCGGCGCTGCAGGAGCGACTCGATGCCGGTCGTGGACGGCTCTGAGGGCGTACAGCGAGGAGTAGGGGAAGCTACAGCCGTGCTGGCGATAGCTAG
Organism: Talaromyces thailandensis; assembly: GCA_019828575.1. Lineage (NCBI taxonomy): Eukaryota > Fungi > Ascomycota > Eurotiomycetes > Eurotiales > Trichocomaceae > Talaromyces > Talaromyces thailandensis. The sequence goes on along the minus strand of JACVQZ010000053.1, from coordinate 555,829 downwards.
TAGGCCGGATATGAGGTTGAGGATCTGCATGTTGCAGGTCACAGATGATACCTCACTATTCACCGTGCGATGTGCGTCAAGGGAGGAAAAGAAGAGAAGCCACAGGACAGGAAAAGAAAAGCATTTATCCCCTCGCAGAGTCGCAGCTAATGGAGCTACTAACCCCAACGCGGGATAATCATCACACGCACCACGGCAGCTCGGAACGAAACGTGCCAACGTGGGATGGAGTTAATCTAGCTGGACTCCATACCTAGAAAGCGGGTCGTTATAGATTAGTTTATCGTCATGGCCTTGAATCCTTTTAAGCAGTGAAGCAGATCGTGTATGCTTTGACTCGGACAGTCTGGGCGATGTGCGCGTTTTGATCGCTACAGTAACTTGGTAGAGATGGTGATAGGGTCATTCTGCAACAGAAAATGATGTAAACAGGGAGAGTGACAGCCTCACAGGAAGAAGAAATTAAGCAATTCAGCTATCGGTCCACGTGTTGATAAGCAGAAGTTTCTATGGAATGTTTGATCTGCCAATCAGATAGGGCCAGTGGGGCTGATATGTAGTTGGGGTGTTTACTGACTCGAGTACATTTATTATTATTCTAATATTCACTCATCTACAAGTCTATCACGGTGTGGGGAGGGAACGAAGACAGGGTGTAGACTATCATTTTACTATCACTCAAACTATGTAATCTGGCCATTTACCCATCAGTTGTTGAGACTCCTCCCGATGCTACCTGGGCATGTTTCTTCATGAAATGGTCTATCAGTAGGTGCCAGGCTTGCAGTAAAACCAGGCCAACCTGATCAAACTTGCAGAGCCATTGGACGGCCTAAAGACAGTGAAGTAGTCGGTCCCAAAGAGCAGGTACTGGTCGCAGAACTCCATTGGCGTTGGCGAAATCGCTCAGCAAAGTTACGCAAGGTTGACTGGAACAGCATCGCAACTTGTTGCATGCCTTGCAAAGCCATGACACACATTCCTGACATCCAGTAGACCGCGGATAATACAGCTGTAGAAATTCTGGAGAATTGCTGAACAGCCAGATAGGCGGTCTGGTAGACGTCTTTGGACATTGCGCCGGCCGAGGCCGACGCTTGTAGTCCGCTGAACAATGTTTGCAGTCCAGGCGCGAGCATTGCTGAGAGGGCCAGCAGTGATGGTGCCAAGGTCTCTTGCCGCGTCGATAGTACCGACGCAACAGGTGAAGGTGCAACCGCCGGGAGGCGCGAAAGTACGGGCGCTGTCGTAGATGACAGTGGTGGAAGGCTTGAAGTTTGCACTGTCTGTCGGGCCAAGTTTGATGCCGGCACACCAACTTCCATTGGCAGTCCTTGCTGGACCGAACGTACCAGTGATGCTGCCGGTGGAACCAGCGAGCTGGTCGTCGGTAGCATCTGCGGGGTGAATGGCTGTTGTTGTCCGCTTTGCAGTACCATCGTGCTCGATTCTGGTGAGCCTAGCCGTACAGGGGAAATATTCTGCACAAGGGTCGATGTGTCTCCCGGTCGTCGCGGTGGCACTCCTTGGTGAACCAGCGAGCTGGTCGTTGGAACCACCTGCTGAGTCGGGCTGGACATCTGTCCTTGTGAGTTCGCTAGTCCGGTCAGGCCTGTTGTCAGTACACCTGTGCGTCCAAAGGAGGTATTGGGCATGAGGCCAGTTGTGCCTTCTGCTAGTCCTGACTGTCCTCCTGTCGTGACCAGTCCGCCAACACGGCGTGAAAGGCCATCGCTGATGTCGTCGCGTAGTCCCAGCAAGTGATTGAAGGCTTCGTCCCGCTGTGGCAAGTATCCAACGTTGGTCTGTAGATTGGTGGATACCTCCGGCGTGTTGATGTTGCGGTGACGAACAAGCGACAAGCCATGAGACTCCGTTTGATAGTAATGGTGCGGTGCATCTGCCGTCGTTGTATGCGATACCAGGTTGGCCCACTGCTCCATGTCCTTCAAGTCATCCAAGCTTGCCAAGGCAGAGTCGATCTCCTCGTTGAAAGATTGGCTATCAACCTGAGAAAATATGGATGGCGAGAAAGATGAACGTGAAATAGTGGATGGAGTCTCGGATGGTGAAGTCGACACCAGTCCTGGGGCAGGCCTAGCAACCTTGGGCAATGCTGCCTTGCGTTTCTTCTTGGCATCCAATGCAACCTTGACAGATTGTTTCTCGTGGCAGTTGCACTATTCATGTTAGCTCCAGACGAAATAGTATACGGGGTAGACTAACCTTCTTGTGTTGCCTCTTGTGCTTGAGACAAGCGCCATTCCGGCGGGCATTAATGTAGTCATCTATCTGAGCTTGAGTGCGCTTCTTCTGTTTTTTTGGTAGATTCGTAGCCGTGTTCAAATTGATGTCGAACACAAGCTCCTGGCCACCGGTCTGAGGAGCCGATCGATCGCTGTGAGAAGTTGACGAGATCGGTGTGCTCGCAACAGGGCTCTGCTGTGATGATTGAGAGCACGAGTTTGAAGGCGAATCGGAGAAGGAGAATTCCGAATCAGTGGTAAATAATTGGGTGTCGGAATGCGTGTTCATGAACCGCTGGAGATGCAGATCAATGGCGGCGTCTCTTCTCTTTTGCTTCATGGACCGTGAGCGTTGGTCTTCAGCAGCCCATGAGTCTACCAGGAAACGGAAATCATCCGCTTGAGGTGCAAAGGATTCGTAGTTCGTCGTGAGAGGACTCTCATTGACCGAGGATGCAGGATATTCAACTTCAAAAGTTTCAAAATTGTTGAAATCCGCATCGTACTGGGAGAAGTCCATGTCTGGAATGAGCTGCATGTCCGAGAAGCTCAGGTCGGCAGAGATATCCTCTGTAGGGAACTGGAAGTCCATGTTGTTGGAGTCTGTGTTGGAGTCTGTGTTGTTGTCTTCGGGAAAGTTGATGAACGAACCAAAGTCGAAGCCTTGGTCGTAAACGTGATAATTATCCATGATGAGTGTTTTTTGTCTTCTTCTTCTTCTTCGTCTGGACTTTTCAATGATTGGGGTTTGGCGACAGTGAGTGCAATTGACTGATTATGACTGATTATCAGATCAATTCCTCGCCACTGCTTCAGAGCAAAGCTCGCGATTGCAAAAGTGATGATTAAGGAAGAGAAAGAGAACAAGAAAGTTCAGACGTCTACGACGGTTAAAAGAAATGGAGAGCCTGAGGAAGAAGGGAAATGCGGAGACTCCTGATATTGAACGGCCTCGTTATGGTTGCACCGCTTCGAGTCCGTGGGTGAGTCAGCCTCAGGCTACGCTTAGATTGGCCAATCAGAGCCACAGGAAAGCACAGCCTAAGTGAGTGCGCCTTCCCTCTTTGGGACCCCGCAACTTCCTAAGCCTCAGAGAATTGCATTACGCTAACCCAATTATGGACGCCGACTCTGTCCCGTCTGCGCCAATCACGCTACACTTTGAACCCTGAATCTGGCCCTAAGCCCTGAGCCCTAAGTCTATGATCGTTGACGTTTGGACGATGGTCTAGATCGCTGGGATCCGGCGTACTTCGTAAATACTAAATAAGTTAGTTCAAGTTTCGGCCCAGCAGTAGAAGAGCCAGTAAAAGCCCAACACCTCTCCGAATGCGACACTCATGATTGTATGACCTTGAGTGTCCCTCCTTCACAAGCAATCAGTCTTAACTATATCTATGCAAACTCACTCTACAACTGAAGGTAAAAAGTATATCCCATGGTAACACTGCCTCAACCGAGAGAGCCAATTGTACCGCATTCGTACTACAGCGCTTCGCGAAACAAGACAGTATGAGTTTCATCTCAGCTTCAACACACCTGGACGAAGTAATTGGGTGCGATGCAATATCGGCAATGAGCACGATCGAACCGTTCGCGATTTGGAGCATTTGCTGCAGAGAGCGGGGATCATTCTAATCGGGTGGTGACCAATCACAGCGCATAGATCGGCCTCTAGCGCGGTCTGGCGGACAGACCGGGATGACGTAACCATCGTCATATCGTCGTCGCAGAAAGAGCACAAGGGAAAAAAATGTACGTATCACCTCCCTTGCTCCCGACATTCTTCCCTTCAAATATCCTCGTGCTGCACTCTTCCATCTTCCTTTTTGAACAAACAGTACATAGGTATCGCGTCCTTGGCTCATCATCTGTCGGAAACACCCCCTCTCACTTCAGCCATCATCACAACACACCACACACAATGCCGCGCATCATCGGACTCGGCCTCCGGGCCCTCGAATTCGTCTTTACCGTCATCCTGCTCGGATTGATCGGTTCCCTCGAAGCTCAGAGCAGCAGCAACCCAGAAAGTGTGCACTTGTCCATGTTCACTGCCGCCTTTTCGGCCTTTTTCCTGCTATACTTGATCCCTGCTACCTTCACTGAGTCGTTTACCGGTCATCCTATTCTGCCGATCATTGTGGATGCATTGAACGTAATCTTTACTTTCTGCGCGGCTGTTACTTTGGCTGCTCGAACCAAGGCGAAGAGCTGCTCGAACTCTGTATGCATTTTTCCTTTCTGTTCAAGAGATAAGAACGCTAATTGGTGTTATAGGCCTTCCTCGCTACCAATGAGATCGCCATGGGATCCGAGAACCGTTGCCGCGAGGCTCAGGCAGCCTGTGCATTCTTCTGGTTTCTCTGGGCTTGCTACGTGGGAAGCTTGATCAGCTCGGTTGTCGGTGGACGGTCCAGCGCCAATCTCCGATCTCGCCCTTCTACTCGCCGACCCATGTCGCAGGTCTAAATGATTGACTATTCAATGTCAATTACTACCGGGTGATCATTAAATCAAAAACCACACCACGTCGGCACTAGGTGTGACCACATCACACCTGACGACATCATTTCACTCCTACAGCAGCTTTGGCACTTTGGGGCATGAACGGAGACGATAATTGGATGATAATATATATACTAATATCCGATGATGTATGATTATTCTACAGTTACTCTTTTCACGATGTTATGTACTATTCTTAATGTTGATACGCTATGCTTATTTAATTACACGCCCGTTATCCACGCGACTCTTTTTCGAAAGATCACCAGCTCGTCAGCCCCCTCTCCCTATCAAATCCCCCCCTCAACTGAGTCTCCGGATGCACAACCTTGCCCTGTAAAATCGTATATGTCACAATCCCCTCGCAATGTTCAGGTCGTATGCGCGCTAGCCAAATCAACTGCCCTTCTTCCCTACGATACACCAACACATTCGCCGAGAATTTGTGTCCGCCTACATGCGAGACGTAATATATCCCCACGCCTCCCGGCCTTTCGTCGTTGGCGTCACGATAGAGGCCTGCGGGCCGCAAATGCCGTTGTAGCTCCTTTTTGATCAAAGGTGCTGAGATGCCGCAGCGAGCGTCGCGGCGTTTGTGGGAACATAAAAGCACGACGTAGTCGTGTGGACAGGCGCGGGGTTTTAGCGATGAAGTTTCCGATGAAGTGGATGTGTCGTTGTCGGTGTCGATGAAGCGGGAGACGAGTTCTGGGACGGAACGGGTTGTGACGTTGTCTATGAATTGGAATGAGGGCAACAACAACACTGTTGTTGCATTGTCTTCTCCATCGGTTGAGGTAGAGGACTCGTCTCTATGCGCCGTGAGATTGGACGCGTTTACCATGAGACGCTGTTCGAGTCGTCAGCCTTCAACCCGACTCAACACTACCTGGGGAGGACGACAGGAAACATACCTCCTTCGAACTCGCCTCACACAACGCATGCACAACCGTCCCCTTCTCCCACTCTGGCTTCGACACCCAATCCGACTTTCCCGTCGCGACGAGCACATGCGTCCCGAAAGGTTTGATTTTGCCGTATATTTTGCGCTCGCTATCAATATGGAACTTGTCGGGGAAATTTACTGTGCAATCTGAGCAGTCTTTTAGGCAGTCTGCGCCGTCTTCTTTTGTGTTGACGGTGGGGAATATGTAGTCTTTGTTGTTGTCGCCGCCGATGCGGGAGATGAACGATTTGAACATGATGCCAGCTACCGATGAAGAGTAGCACAGTTCTCTTATGTCTTGTCTTGTACTTTTCAAAAATGGGACAAATTCTTTTCATTAATGGCAATAGCTGACTTATAACTTAATATATAGCTACGCAGGTACGACTAGGTACTGCTCGTAAAGCCGAGCCCGAGACGGAGAGTTGTTTATCGCCGAGATGCCATGCCTATCTGGGCAATTGGTACACGAAAAATCGTCTGCCTAGAATCCTTAAGGGCTGTGGATGCATTGATTAGTGCTTGATGAGGGTATGACCAGGGTCTTAAGATATCTGGAGCAATTTGACTTGGGTCAAATGCTGGAGTCCGCAAGTGATTTGTATGTGGTTTCCGGTGGTACGACATGGTTCCGGGAAGTTGCAGCGCGGCATTAGATGAATGAAGCTACTCAATGGAAAGCGTGAATGCTTGAACTTCTTCAGATTTGTGGATTAGTTAGAAGGAGCAGTTATAGTGCTCGTGTGGTATGACTGTTAGTGTTAGTGGTATGACTGTTATCAGATGAGCCGGAAGGAAGCCCGACAAAACGCGGAACGAAAGCGGCTTCCGAGTCACGTGTTGTGCAGACAGTCTGATTGGCCAGACGGGCTCAAAGTGTCTCCACAGGCTCGGGCTTGTGTTCCCCTTTAGGAATCGGGCAGAGAAACACCAGCCCATTTCATCTTCAATTCAACTGTCGGATTTCTTTATTCTCAACCTCGACTGTTACAAATCATTCGGACTTCGTTGCTGCTGCACCGATTTGCTGGTAACAAACTGTTTCGTTATCTGTCAGTGACGATTAGAAACGGTCAGCATGGCCGCCGCGGAGATGGATCTCCTAGACCCGGAATCCGTCAACAACACCAACAACAACTCCCCTGCCGAGGCGCGCCCACGCAAACGTCGCAGGCGAACCGTCGCCTGTACTCAGTGTCGCACCAGAAAACTAAAATGCGACCGCGAATATCCAGCTTGCAGTCGCTGTCTCAAGAGCGGTATTCCAGACAGATGTAAATACGAAGATAGCTTTGTCTGGCAGCAGCCAAACACCGTAACTGCATCAACGGGTCCCGCTACAGCTTCAACGACAACATCGCCACATGGAGGAGTGCCCGGAATTGACCGGCTGAGTGGTAGCCATATCACGCTTCCTCCTCCAAGTCGTGTTGCGGCTGGAGCTTCACCTAGGTTTGCTACGGTTTTACCGGCGTATCCGAAGCCCGCAGCAGCCCCGGCACCATTACCACTGCCGGCATCGCATTCGCAACAGTCATCCAGGTTTGAGAATGTTTCTGCTTCGAATTCGAGGCAGCCTGGACCGTCCAGAGCTCGGTTTCTGGATACTGTTTTGGATGCGCCTAATCCGCCTGCCAACAGTACCTGGCGGGCGGAGGGCAACGCGGCCCAGCCCGGTCATGCCGGTGGCTATCAGCATGCACTTGCTACGCCATCGCAGAGACTTGAGTTGCCTAATAAAGTCATGATTCGAGGAAAAGAGACCAGAACTCGTTTCAATGGCGGAGGGATTATGTCTAATCTGATGCTTCAGGTATAATGCGAACTCACTTTTGTGCCAGCTTGTGCTAAATTGTGGATAGTTCCCTGAGCTAAAGGCTTTTCTTCACGAAGTCAAGACGCACAATCCCAATTTTGCCAAAATACGCAATGCAAAAGATGCACTCAAATTCACTAACCTCAAGTCTAAGCTCAAAGAGACCATTCCCACTATCAATACGACCACCTTGCTGTCGCTTCTTCCACCAAAGCCGGTCGTGGACATGTTGCTACGCTTGTATATGCTCTATGTAGAGTCCATGCACCGCGTGATTCATGTTCCCTCTTTCCGACGGGAGCTAGCCGAGCTGCATGCCAACATACACAACCCCGACATGATCTCGGCTGCCTTTGTGGTCCAGCTTTTGCTCATGCTTGCTGCTGCAGTGGGATTCTATGAGGCAGAGCCGTCACTCGAGTATGCGGATGCAATTATTAGCAAGTCATTTCAGGTCGTGGAGTGGATCCGCTATGCGGAAAAATGGATGGATACGACTTATATCAAGCGGCCTGATATGACTGTTCTACGTATACAATGCTTGCTTATTATCGCCAAGAACAACCAAGGTCTGAATCGAAGTCAGGCATGGCTGGCTACAGGTAATCTGGTCAAGATGGCTATGCTCGCTGGCTATCACCGGGATCCAGCCAATATCCCCAAAATCACTCTTTTCAATAAAGAAATGCGAAGACGGATGTGGGCGACTATCATTGAGCTGGATGCTCAGATTGCGATAGACAGGGGTATGCCGCCGACTTTGCAGGCATCTGATTTCGATACTGCGTCACCTCTGAATATCAACGACGATGAAATCCACGAAAATACAACGGAAGAGCCTCAATCCCGGCCGTTGCACGAAGTTACCGACTGCACCTTCCAAGTTGTCCTCACTCAGTCACTTCCACTACGACTCAAGATCTTCAGTCTCATGAACTCGCCCGTTGTCTCATGCTCTTATGAAGATATCCTCAGACTTGAATGGGAGCTTGGCCGCTTCCAAGCCAGTCTCCCACTGTGGCAGGCCCCCGCAGACCGAGAAATAAGCCACAAACTCATGCTATGGAGCGCAGTTCTCGAAACAAAACTCGGCCAAGCTCTGTTAGCAATCCACACCCCGTTCGCCATCGAAGCCAACGACGACCCTCTATTCGAGCCCTCATCAAGAGCCCGTCTGGAAGTCGCCACCGTCATACTATCACGACATCTCAAACTGCACGAAACATCCGCGCGACTCTCCTTTGGCCACTCAGCCGACAGCACAGGTCAAGCCTGTTTCTCCATTTTGCAACATTTGTTTGCACGACGAACGGGGTACACATCTAATCTCCTCCGCCAAGTCCTCCCCGCATTCACAGAGTCCTTGCTCGACCTCGTCGAAAAGACAATCTCCTGCATGGAAACTAGATTGTTGCTAATCATCAAAGGCGCGAAGCAATTCTTCTTTCTGTACATGATTTTTGCTTTGGTGAAGGCGGAATTGTATCCCGATCAGGCGGAGGAGACCAAGAGGCTTATTCTCGATCGGATCTTGTCGGTCACGTATCGCATTTTGCGGGGGTCGGATGGGATGAATATTCTCGAGGGGATTGAATTGGTACGTTCTTTTTCCCCCCAAATCTGTCTACGTACTAACGGTTCGTAGCAGCCTTCTATTTCTCAAGTTCCGAGTCTTACGCCTGGCAATGAGCACCACACGCCGCTCGAGAGTGTACCCGATTCATTCAATAGTAATAATCTCTCTGATCTCATGTTGACGGTACGTTTCCCAATCTCTTTCTGTCCTGTAATTTCGATAGACTGACATGTGATGTTTCAGCCCCCGGATGACTTCAACAGTCTCCTACAAGTCTTTGACTGGGAAGATTTTTCTACATTCCCATTCTCCATTTGATCTACGACCATTTTCTGTCGAATAGATAAATCCCTCATTTTGGTCCTATGAGTTGGATACTGTATCTATCCGGAACGATTGTACATCAATTCATTTTTTCGTCATTCTCATCCAAACCTCATCGTTCTGAAAACCTGTTTTGAATATGTACAAGACCGACATAGCACAAAGAAAAGCGACATACCTGAAGAGGCTTGTATCAAGCAGTAATTGAGTCATTTTGGTTGCCGTAGGTTTCCTTTTCCGCTGTCCATCTGATGTCCAAGTTCATTTAACGAAAGAGTTCAAGTGCAATGTCGGACAGTGTATACCTAGCAATACAGGAGTGTGTCTCAAGTAATCTCACTCAATAGATCATGGAGAAATAATGGAGAAATCCCAGGGAAACATATGACCTCAACATTTCGGAGCGAGTCCTGATACATCTCACAAGAAAAAAAAAAAAAAAAAACAAGATCAGCCAAAACAGACACGTCTTTTTTCTTGATGTGTTTCAATGGTTATACAATGTACAATCCTGCAAATGGCGCAAGAACAAAGAAACATCATTTCATTGCATGATGCCCTTTGGACGTCCTATCCGTGATATCGGATTTCTCAGTCATGGCCCGGCCCAACTTTAGGGCGGTACCGGATTTGGAGCGGTAGTGCAGGTATGAGGTTATGATTGAGGTAGATGGGGGGGATAGTCTTCAAGGTAGGTGTCACCTAGTTATGTACCTATGTACCTATGGCAGGAGTGTGTGTATGCAATGGTGATACGTACATGTCAGACTTTCAGATGAAGTGGTCGAAATGATCATCAGGATGGCGGTCATGTGTACAGTCCTAGATACTGAGGTGAAGCCTCATCTGAGCACAATTGGAGCTGGATTGAAAGTATTTAAAGAGGCATCTTTCCACCTCTGGCACAGGTTTTGTTGTTGCTACATCATCTTCAAGTCCTGATATCAAAGACTCAAGCTCCATCTTTCATCTTCAAGAGACATCTCACATCCAAGACACGAGGACAACCAATTCAATATGCGTCTCTCACTCGCCATCTTCGCGACATACCTCGCCACCACCACCGTAGCTCTTCCAACCACTCCCAGTCCGTTTTCCCCTTTTCCTTGAGCTCTCATCACAGAAAACTAATCCATAAACCTCACAGCCACCGACGCAAAAACCCTCGATACCTCCAACCCCACAGACAACCTAGTCTTCTCCCACGGCGGCGAGCCCATCCTAAAAGCCAAACGGGCGCAATGTCACGGCGTCGGCGACCCAACGAACTTGCAATGCTGGCAGGACATTGAAGAGGAGGAGAAGGAGCACATCGAGAAGAGATGCGATATCACGGATTTGGAGTGTTGGCAGCATGGTCATGGGGTGGTTGAGAGACGGGGAGGTGAGGCGGGGCCTGTGTATGGGATTCCGGTGGCTGTGGATGCCTGATTACATGTGGTAGATGCACCGGGTGATGTTGGTTATTTCAGGTTGAGGGTGATTCAGGGATATGGGGGAAGGAGGTTTGCTGCTTTTGTGGCTGTCCGCTCGTTTCTAAGGGGGAATTAGGAGGTATGCTGTGGTGCCGATAAGTAGTCTGCTTGCTAGGTAGCGAGAGAAATGGACCATAATCAACCTATGATAATGTGCGGAGTCGTAGTTGCGTGGCCTAATACTCATCTCGGCCAAAGACAATGCATCAACGCTCGGGATAATGACAGTACATATACATCAAATAACAATAAATATGACAGGCGCCAATGTTCAATATATATCATAAAGTCGTCGATTTCGTCATAACGCTTGCATGCAAATGATAAATTCTGCTGAGAACAACCCAAGAAGTAAGAAAATTTAACGCCGCCCAAATCGCCCCCTGCCGAATCTCCCCTGCCCCTTCGAGCGAATCTTAAGAGACCGGTAATTAGCATGTGCGTCAGGATTGACCTTTCTCTTCTTCGGCGATGAAGGCTTCTTTTTATCTTGGCCATCTTTTTCGGCAACTGTCTTTTTCATCTTTTTGAGTGGCTGAACAGCGGAGAATGCGGCTTTCAGTTTCTCGGAGAAACTGGACATTGGTTTGCCGGTTGTGGTAGGTAGTGCTTGTTTTGTAGAAAGGATTTCGGCGAAGTCTGAGTCTGAGGAGGAGGAGTCTGAGGCCATGTCGTTGTATTCTTCTTCGTCTTCGATGGCGTCGTCTCCGTTGTCTTCAGCAGTTTGCTTCCTCTGTCTGAGTGTTCTGGTCGGTAATAGGGAGTTTTCATCGGCATCTGCTGCCTGAGTGCTGGTTTGAAGTTCGTCTTCGCTTTCCTCCTCTTTTTTGTCGTTCTCTTGTTCGGTGCTTTTCGACGCCTTTGCTGCAGTCGTTTGTGGTGGTTTATGCACCACCGGCTTCATTTTGACAAGTCGAGTAGTTCTCTTTTGTCCCTTCTTTTTCCATACCCTTCCACCATTCAAATCCTCGCTTGTGGCATCATGAGGCACTTGACTATCACCCACTTGAACATTCTCTCCTGCCGTTCCGTTATTTTGCTCGGCTTCCAATTCGTTTAGAATATCCCAATCATCCTCCATCCGCTCATTTTCCATATCTCGCAGCCCTTGTACTAGCGCACTAAGTCCTTTGCCATTATATCGCTGATGTTTTCGAACACCAACCGGACTGAGCGGGTTAGCAACATAGTTGTCAACACTATTAGTCGCATAACGCCCCGAATTCGACCGTCGTAGAAAGCTAGGCGTTCCCGAAGCAAGCGCATCTTGCTCCTCTGTCTGTACTTCTTGCTTTTGATATAGTATCCGCTGTGGCTGATTATTTTCCTCCTCTTCCATCATAGTCGCAAATCGAAGCGTCGTCGGAGTCGCAAACAGTCTTTCAAGATATAGTCTCTTACTTGACGAAGCCGGCGTTCTACCCATGTCTGTATGTCCATATTCATCTTCTTCCAGGCTTCCTTCTTTGTCTTCGATTTCGGGAATTCCGTTTAACTTCTGACCATTTTTTCTTCTTGACGGCGTCTGCACAATCGCATGATCAAGTGCCGCAACCCGTTTTGCGGATGGTGTCGCCGTACTTCCCCCTGAAGCAGAGAGCATATCGAACAGGCCCATGATTTTTCCATTTCGTTGCGGCGTCGGTCCAATAGCGGTTTTGAGTGGAAGTGGAGATGGCTGTTGCGATTGACGGTGGGTTGATGGGCTGAACAATCGTCTAAACACAGATGGGGAGTCGTAAGGATCTAGCGTCGCTGGATGATTCGCATTGATGGTGTTCTTTGATGGGGTGATGATTTCTCGACGCGCTTTGCGGGGTGTGTACTGGTTGTTTGCTGATGTGTCGTTTGGGTTAACGTCTGCATGTTTACGTTTTGCGCGATTATGTGATTTCGATGGTGTTTTGTTTTGACCACGGACGTTGTGGGTGGATGTTGATGATTCCTCGAGGGCGCGCAGTCGACCGTAGGTCTTGTATTTGGCGGCTGTCGTCAATTTACTTAGCAAAAATTTCCAAACTGTTAGAGCAAGAGGTCATACCTATGCTTGGATCCTGCTTGATATCATGTCTCCCCGCTTTTCGTCCTCCATTTGCATCCGCAAACGCCTTTTCCCATTGTTTCAGTTCGACACGTAGAGTATTGAGTTGGGTTGCATCAGCGGTGCTCAACATGATTGCTGTTGCCATGATGTCTCATCTTCTGTTTGTCTGAATTAACAAGAAATGAGTATATTTACTGGCGGTGGTAGTAGTCTTTTGAAGTTGAAGATGGACGCGTCGTGAGAAATGCCTGAATGGAATGAAGTGGAATGAAGGGTAAAATATCTGCTAGGTATAAAGATTTTCTGATATAGTGCTGACTAAGGGATTGTATAAAAAGGGTTAATTTAATCTATTAAGCTTAAAAAGATAATTTTTATCTTATTTAATTAGACTATTTTTTAAAAAAAAAATTAATTATATTAATTCTAAATAGGAATAGTGCTATATTACTTAATAAGTATTAATAAATATTAATAAGTTTTTAAAAATCTTTATAAGTTAGTAAGATAATTTATTTAAAATTAAAATTTTATCTATTAAGTTTATTATAATATATTCTTTAATTTCTAAAATATTTCTATTATAAGGAGATTCTAGCTAGGAGTGATAATAATATAATAAAATCTATAATATAATAATAGCTAAGAGTAGTAATAGTATAATAAGATTAATAATATAATCTAATAAGACTAATAAGATAATAAAAATAGTAATATAATATAATAAATAATTTAATCTAATAGATATATATTATAGAAATTAATTTAAATAAAAAATCTATTTATATATTAATCTTAATTTATATATTTAATATATTAAATATAAATTTAAAACTATATAAGAATATAGATAAAAACTTAAAAAGATATTTTAATATAAAAAAAGATATATAATAATATTAAAATATTAATACTAAATATTTATTTTTAAATATTATTATTTATAAAATTTATTTTCTTCTTTTTATTAAGTAGATATAATTAATAGAATAAACTATATATTAATTAATTAATTTTTATAATTAAATTTATATTAGATATTTTAAAGAGTTTAATTTATAGTCTACTAATTATTAAAGATCTAATAAAACTTTCTTTATAAAAAAGAATAATTAATAATAAAATTATTATATTAATACTTATAATTAAATCTATTTAGAATATTTTAAAATATTTAGTTTATAGCCTACTAGTTATTAAAAATAAATTTAAAGTTTATTTATAAAGTATAATAAAGCTTACTTAATTTTATATTATTAATAATATTTATATTATAATATTTATATTTCTAGCTTTTAAATTAGAATCTCTTAATAGCTAAAAAGCTAAGTCTTATATTAAAAAAAATAAAACTAAATTATATTTATAATTTTTATACTATTTTAATATAGAATATTTATTAGCTAAAAAATTTTTAGTATAATAAAATCTATATATATTTTCTAGATATTTTATTTATTATTTACTTTTTTTAAAATAGATCTAACAATCCTATTTATTTATATAATAGATAATATATTTTTTATTATTTAATATTTTTTTATTAAGCTTAATCTTTATAATCTAACTAATATAACTAAATATAGGATTTTTTAGATTTTTTTTAATTTAGTTATATTATTATTTACTAATTTTTTATAATTTATAAGGCTTAGTTATCTTATAATTTATAATAGATTAGTTCTATAGATAATAAGATTAATTAGTTTAAAAAGCTCTATTAAGATTTATTTAAAAAGTAATAGTAGTATAATATAACTAAATAAAAAAAAAAAAAGAATATAATATAATAAGAAATATTAATAAAGAAAATAAATATAATAATAATAAAAAAGATAGTTAAAGAGATAGTAAGTATAATAATAATAGAGAAAATATAGATAGAGATAATTTATATAAACTATTAATTAGTACTTATTAATATTTTATATAATATTAATATTGTCTTAGTAGATTGCTATTTAGTATAATTATTAAGATATTAATTTTATATATTAATAAAAAGATAATACTAAAAATAAGAAAATTTAGATATATAATTAAGAATTAAAAAATAATTCCTCTTTTTATATAAAAAGTTTAGTGAAATTATTAGTATTTTAATTACTAAATTTATTCTAATTATTAATTTATCTTTAGTTACTTCTATTATTACTAAAAAGTAGTAGTAAGTTAGTAAATTATTAATTTATAATAAAATAATTATTTTTTTCTTAAACTTATTAGAATTTTTATTTAAATTTTTTTAAAGATTATACTATATATAAAAAAGAGAAATAAAAAGAATATAAAAAAAAATTATTAATAAATTAATTTTTAAATCTATTTTTTATATAATTTAATTTAAAGATATTTATAAAGATTCTAGTCTAATAAAACTTAATTAAAGCTAGTAATAAAGAAATCTCTTTATTATATAAAAAATCTTATTTTTATTAAGTAAAATAATAAATAAATATATAAATATCTAAATTATAAGGATATATATTATTTTAAAGCTTTTATCTAGTTATAGAAGAGAAAGAGAGAGAAAAAAAATAAAAAAAAAAAAAAATATACTTTATAAATTAAAATCTTTTAATATAGTTTATTTATTTATTTAAGCTAATTACTT
Organism: Talaromyces thailandensis; assembly: GCA_019828575.1. Lineage (NCBI taxonomy): Eukaryota > Fungi > Ascomycota > Eurotiomycetes > Eurotiales > Trichocomaceae > Talaromyces > Talaromyces thailandensis. The sequence continues at coordinate 540,280 of JACVQZ010000053.1, read as the reverse complement.
ATTTAAAATAGCTTTTTATATTTATTAGATTAGTATATAAAAGCTAATAATAAATATATTTAATTAACTTATAAAAAATTATAAAGATATATAATAAGATACTAAGATATTTAAAAAATTCTAAAAATTTATAAAAATTTAAGAAGTTATTTATATTAATTATTTTTTTAAATAGCTTCTCTTCTTAATCAAATTAATATATAAAAATTAATAATAAATACTTTTTATTAGCTTATAAAAAGATATAAAGAAATATAAAAAGTTATTAAATTATTTAAAAAATTATAAAAATTTATAAAAACTTAAAAAATTATTTTTAATAATTATATTTTTAAGATAATTCTTATTTTTTATTAAATAAGAATATAAAAGCTAGTAATAAATATATCTAATTAATTTATAAAAAGATATAAAGAGATATAATAAATTAAAAAAAACTAAGAAATTATATTTAGAGTAAAAAGAATATAAAATTCTAGTTTTAATTAGAATTAATATAATTAAAAGAAAGATTATAAATAAGCTTATATATTAATTAATAAACTAAAAAATAAAAATAGAATAATAGTTAAATTTATATTAAAAGTAAAATATTTAAAAATAATAAAAAACTTATTAATTAATTTAATTAATTTTTTTATAAAGATAATTAATATTAAAGTTCTTACTTAATTATAACTAGAAATAGAAGTCTATATTTATTATTTATTTTTTTTTATATTTAGTCTATTAAGTGATATTTATTTTAAAAATAATAATATTAATATTCTATATCTACTTTTATTATAGTAATTAAAGATTTTTATTACTTAAAGTATAAAGTAAAGTATTTCTTTTAAAAATAATTTTTAATAGATTTTTATAAGCTAAAACTCTTTTTAGAAAGATTAGTAAAGGGTTTTAAGATTAAATAAATTATTTTATATATATTCTCTACTTTAATTAATTCTTATATTATTATATAGATAGTTAGATTATTATTAAAGACTATTTATATAACTATATATTATTATTATTAAAACTTAAAGAATTATTTATATAGTTATATATATCTATATAAAAGCTTATAAAGACTACTAAAGATTATTAAATACTATTAAAGAATAATAAAGAGGTATAAAATCCTATAAAAACTTAAAAAATATTTTATATATTATTTAAGATTTAAAATAGTGTTTTAATAATTATTTATAGCTTTACTTTTTTTTTTATAATTTTAAACTATATAGAGTTGTATTATATAGATTTATTAATCTATTATTTTTATTAAATAGATTTTAATCTATCTTATTAGTAATATTCTTAAATTATATATTATATAATAGTGATAGGCCTATCTAGAAACATAATTATAAAAATTATATATATATTAAGTAATATTATTAATATTAATTTATTTTTTATTTATATTAAAGATCTAGTAATACTTTATTAAATATTTTATTTTATATTTTATAGTTTATTAAGGAGAATATTATTATTAATAATATTTATTTTTACTTAATAATTAAATTCTTTATTTTTATATTAAATTCTAAAAAGAATATTAGAATATATTACTTATCTAAACTATTAAATAATATATATTTTATTTTAAAAGATTTAAGGAATATATATTCTACTAAATAATTATAGAGTATAAAATTCTATTTAATCCTTTTAAATTAAGCTATTTTATATTAGCTCTTATAATCTGAAATTAGTATATAATATATATATTATTAATATTTAAAATTAGATTTTTAGTTATAATAACTATTCTATTAATTATTCTTAAAGATATATTAATATTAGCTAGAATAGCTACTAATATATTTTTTATATAAAAAAATAGTTTTAGGCTTTTAGTATTATTTTCCTTATTTTATCTATAGAATATATTCTTAAATATAATAGTATTATATATTTAAATATAATAAGTTAGAAATATATAAATTTCTTATTTTTAATTTTCTATGAATTATAGTAGCTATAATTAATTAAGACAATATCTATAAGTATTTATTTAATTAATATAGATATTAGAAATTCTATCTATTATTAGTAATATTTTCTAGATATAAATATTTAGATTTTATATATTTATTATAGTAAGTGTTTTCTACTATACTTTTTAAAAAAGATTTTAGAATTAAATATTACTATATTATTTTATTTATTTATTTAATATAATTACTTTTTAGAATTATTATTATAAGTTATAGCCTACTTCGGCTTCTAGAGAGGAATATATTATTAGAATATATTATAGTAATATATTATAGATAGAACTAAATTAATAAAAATCTTCTAAGAAAATTATAATAATTAATCTATTAAAAATTATAGTATTTTTTTTTTATTTATTCTTATTTTAGTATATTTAAAATTAATATTATATAGTTCTTTAATATTAATTATACTAATTTTATTAATTATTATTACTATTTTATTTCTTTAAAGATATAATATTTTATTTACTATTTTTATTTTTTTATTTAGAGTAATTCTAAGACTAGAATACTATATCTAATTATTAATTTTACTAGTTATAAAATCTATTAATATAAGTAGAATAAGCTTATATTAGTGATTAATCTAAAATAGTCTATATTTTATATATACTATAAGTTTTAATTTATCTATCTTATTTTCTTTTTTTATATATAGTAGTAACTGATTATTTATAAATATAATTATATTTTCTATAAATTTAAAGTAATAATTAAATATTAAGTAGGTTATTATTATCTATTAATAGTTTAATAATAAATTTTTTTATATAATTTCTAGAAGTTTATCTATAGTAATATTTTTATTAAAATTTATTTTATAGCTATTAGACTTAAGTAATAATAAGATATAATTATATTTTTTAACTATTAGTATTAACTCTAAAGTTAGATTTTTAATAATTTATTAATTAAAAGGATTTAATTTATTCTTAATAGACTACTTAGATTTATTATTAATAATATAATAATTATTTAATTTAATTTTATTCTATTAACTTCTTAGAATATTATTAAATAGTATATAAATTCTATTTATTTTATAATTAAGATTATTAATAATATCTAATTATTTTTATAATAAATTATTTAACTCTTTTAATATATTAAAAGTAAGATATATTAGAGTAATTCTAATATAAGCTTTTTAATTCTTATTATACTAAATATCTTATACTTTTGATATTATAAGAAATAAAGTTTATATATCTAAATAATTTAATTTTTTATTTTTATTCTTAAAAAGCTCTATATCTCTATTTTTAAATAAATTATTCTTATTATTATTAAATTTATTAGTTATAATAACTTTATATATCTTAGTATAAAGATATATATTAGTAATACTATCTTTCTTAGACTTATATAAAAAGTTTATATTTATAGTAATATTTTAGAGGTGATTAAATAGACTATTAACTATATTTTTTTAAGCTTAAGAATAGTATATCTTTTTAATAATAGATATATTATTTATACTATAATCTAAGTATAGTATTTATTATTATAGAATAAATAAGCTAATATAAATCTCTATTATATTATTTTTAATTATATTAGTATTTAGATATTTATTTTTATTATAATCTTTTATATCTTAGTTAATAGATATAGACTTATATAAAATAATTATATATTTATCTATTTCCTAGTTATTAAAATAACTCTAGATATAAGTTATAAATTATAGATAATTTAATTTAAAAGATATATTATATATATTTATCTTTATCTAATTTTTAATAGTGATAAATTTTATATATTTATATAAATTCTAATAGAGAAATATTTATCCCTAATATTAATAATAATTAAGTATTATAATTTAACTATTATTTTTAAGATTAAAAAAAGTAATATTATCTTATATATTAATATTTTAGATTCTAGCTAATAAGATATTTTTTATATAATTATAAACTTTATTCAGATTAATATAATATAGTTATATTTTTTTTATATAAAAATCTAGTAGATTAAAAATATAAATAACTATTTTTAGACTATTAACTTCTTATAATCTATCTATCTTATTAAATATTTTTAAAATAAAGTATTTAATATTATTATATTTTATAATATTAGAATTTTAGTTTATTTATTATCTTTTTTTTATAAGAAGTATTAATATAAAAAATTAATATAAACTTATATCACTTTTTATAGTATAATTAGTTATATAATAAATAGTATTAAATACTTTTATTATATTAGATATAAAGTTTATATTATAATTAGATTAAAATAGTATTATAATTATAGAATTCTAAAAATTTATTTAAAGATTATTATATTTAAGCTAAATAATTTTTTTAAATAAAATAGATTCTTCTCTTATTTTATATAGAAATCTAAAATAATATTAAGATATAGAGCTTTTACTATACTTATAATAAATCTAATTATAGAGATAATTATATCTTTATATTTTTAAAATAATAAGATTTAAGTTTATTTTTAGAATAATTATAAATACTTTATTTTTTATTATAGTTATATTAGTCTTATATAGATTTTTATCCTAAGATATTTTAAATCTAGAAATATTTTTATTAATAATTATAAAAGTATTAATTAACTCTTTTATTATAGTTTTTAAATAATTAATTATTTACTTTATATACTTCTTATCTTAGATTAAATATTTATATAAGTTATTAAATATTATATTTCTTTTTAACTAAATAAAATTATAAAAATATAATATTCTTTTACTATTTATTTTTATAATACTAAAATAATTTAATATTTTATTAAAGATCTTATTTTCTTCTTTTCTATTTTATATAAATATAGTGAATATTATCTTATATATTATATAAAAAAACTAAGTAATAGTAATAGGATTAAGAATAGTTAATTAAATTTATTTATTAATAGCTATAGTACTTATTTTTAAAGAAATCTATATATCTATTAGCTATAAAACTAATAGATATTATAAATCTAATAGATTTATAGTAATCTAAAATATTAATATTTTATATAATATAAATAATACTTATATATAGGTTTTTATTAAATAAAGATAAGTAAAAGATTAAAAAATTTATATATTAACTATTTTTATAGTTAATAAAAGATAGTTAATATTAAGATTATTAATAGTATATTAATTTTCTTCTTTTAATAATTTAATAGCGTCTTTTAACTTATTATTAAAAAGATAAGATATTACTTTTTTAACTATTATTTAATTTTTTCTCTTAAAGACTAATATATAGTTTAAAAATAATTACTAAATTTATAAAATATTATATATTATATATAAAAAAAACTTATACTATATATATTTTTAATTATAGTATTTTAAAAGATAGTTAATCTAAATTTTTATAGATATATTTTATTTATAATTAGTGATATAGCTACTTATTTTAATAAAGAAGAATATTAGAAAAGCTCTAGTAAAATAATTTAAATCTTATTATTAATTTAATAGCTTGACTTAATTATTAGATTTATATTAGATAATAAGTACTTTATTAATAAATTTAATTAACTTTAAATTATTATTATAATTTTAATAATTTGCTTCTATATAATTTATTAATATTAATATAATTTATATATCTAGGCTAAGATATTTAGAATTAATATTACTATATATATATCTAGAATCTATTTTAGATATATAAATATTATTTAATACTATTTAATAATTATTTTTTATATTTTAGTTATTAGTATTAAAAGTATAACTAATATAATCTTATAAATTTTCTTACTTATATGATATGCTTTCTAATAATAATAATAAAATAAAAGTTTTATTTTAAATTTTAAAGATCTATATATTAATTTTTACTATTTAATATAATAGATTATATTATTTTAATTAAATTAATATTTTATATATAATAGATTTCTATATTAGAAGATATAGTTTTAAATTCTTTTTTATAACTTATTTATTACTAAACTAGATAATTTGAATTATAGATTAAAATGTAAAATTATCTAAGAAAAATATATTAAATAATAAATCTAGATTTTATAAAAGAATAATAATATATTTTTATAAGATATAATAAATAGTAAATAAATACTTACTATTAGAGTGAATTTTAATTATTATTATAATAGGATAGTATTAAGTAATAAGCTATTTTTTAATAATAATAAGATTACTTAAGATCTCTAAATAATACTAGTATAAATTATAATTTATACTATTTATTTATAAAAATTTAGATTTTTTATAAAGCTGTAACTACTTATAATAATTAATATAAAAATTAAACTTTTTATTATATAAAAAGTATGAATCTAATATATAATTATTATTATATAAAAAGATAAATAATATTTTTAAATTTTTACTAATCTTTTATATTTTTTTTTTAATAAAAAGTCTATAATTTCTATAGACTTTTTAAACTTCTAAAATAATATTCTAAATATAATAATTATAGTCTTAAATAGATTTCTTAATTCTATTTAAAAAAGTTTATTCTAGAAATTTATTACTCTCTACTTCTCTTTTATAAAACTATTAGATTAATTATATAAGTATTATAAAGAAGAGTTATACTAAAGAAATAATATTAAATATAATATTAATTATAACTATAATTAATTTTAATCTAAATAACTAATATTTTATATACTCTATACTTATTATACTAAACTATAGTTATTTATAATTTAAATAAAAGTTTATAAAAGATTTTCTTATTATAGGAGATAAATTAAGCGGTGAATTATATTTATATAGAGTATATTAATATATTAATAGTATTTTAAAAGCTCTAATATAATAAGATAAGAATGATTTTTATAATTAATATTATATTATTAGAATTTTAGTAGTAGTTATCTAGTCTACTACTTATTTATATAAAAAAATACTAAAATTTAAATAATATAATTTATATTAAGACTAGTTTTAAGGTTTTCTAGAGACTAGGATTTTTTTAATTAGAAGTACTTAGTAAAGTAATATAATAAATTAAAATAAAAGTAAAGTATATAATATGTATCTATATTTCTAATCTTATAGATTAATATAATAAGTAATAAATTTTTTTTAGAATAGTTAATAAATATAGAATAGGGTATATTAAAAGATTATTAAATATATAAGATATATTATTTATAATTATAATTAGTTAAGATTTATATAATAATTTAAAGTTTATATATAGATAATTTTAATTACTCTTCTAAAGTCTTTAAAAGTTTTTATAAGTTTTAATAAATTTTTATAATTTTTTATTATTCTTTATATATTTTTAATAGTTTTATTAAGATTTTATAATAGATAATTCCTAATTATATAAATAATTTATATAAGTCTAGTAAAACTTTATAAATTTTTTTATATTCTTACTTTTTTTTGCTTTTATATATTTTAGTGAGTATTTTTATAATAAAAATATATATAAGATAATACTAACTTATTAATATTTATTATTTATAATACTATAACTATAATATATTATAAATAACTTTATAAAGTAATAAAAAATATAATTATTTTTTAAATATAGATACTAGATAAAATATAATATAAATTATAATATCTTAATATTATTTATCTAAATAGAATAGAAAGATATTTTAAAGAATAATTAAAATTAAATATATTTAATTCTACTTATAGATTATACACAATCTTAGTATATAAAGATAATAAATAACTAGATTATATAAATAATATAACTTATCTTATATAAAAAGATCTAAGTTTTATATATAATATATATCTCTTAGTATATATAGGTAATAAGTAACTAGATTATATAAGTAATATAACTTATCTTATATAAAAAGATCTAAGTTTAAGTATATATATAACTATTATTATAAGTTATAATATAGCTAATTTATAATATATTATTTTTTTTTATATTATTAGATATTAGTATATTATATAGATAAAAAAAGATTAATTAAAAAAGTAATATAATTTTTTTTATATATATAATACTAATTTATTTAAATAATAGATATATTTTACTCTATAGATTTTACTTTAAATTTCTTAAAAAAAGAAAAATATATAAAATTTTATTATAATTTAATTTATTTCTTTTTTTTTATTTTATATTAAAGATAGCTAGTTCTTATTCTTTAAAAATTTTATTATATCCTTTATTTATTTATTTTTATAAGAGCTAAGTAGTTTTTTTATAAGTTATTTTTTTTTTAATATTCTAAATATTTTTATTATATTATTATTACTAAGATAGAATACTTCTATAATATTTATTATATATCTAACTATATTTTATTCTATTATAATCTATAATTTAATTATACTTTATATAGTAATATAATTATTTTTATAGATTATATTTACTAGGAAATTAATAAAGATAGTTTTTAATATTTAATTAATTTTTTAGCTATTAAAAATCTAAGAAAATAGATTTATTTTTTTAAATTTAATTTTATTCTTTTTTATAGATTTAAATTTAGTTAATACTTTAATTATTTTCTTATAATTATTAATTATTAATAAAGAATAAATTTTCTTCTATAAATAAGATCTTAATTTAAAAATAATAGTTAAGGAAGTATATACTTTCTTAATAATATTTAATTAAAAAGAATAGTCTAAGAATTATAAACTAACTAATTTAAGCTAATTTTTTAATATAATTTTAATAATAATTATATTTAATAATTTAACTTCTTTATCTTTCTTAAAGATAAGTATTTTTATATCTTTATATATATTAGTCTAATTAAAATTAATATTTATAATTAACTATACTATATTTAAACTTTTTCTAATAAAAAAATCTAAATTTTTTATATTAGATATAAAAGTTTCTAGAGAAGAAGTAATATTATTAAAAAAAGAATTATATTTAAAAAAAAATAGCTATATCTTTTTAATAATATTATTAATAATAATAGATTTCTTTAATATTTTAGCTAATAGATATTAGTATTTATTTATAAAAATAAATCTAAATAACTTATTTATTATTATTTTTTAAATTAATTAGTATCTAGAAAATAGAAAAAAAAAAAAATTTATTTTTAATTATTTAAAGAAAAAAATATAAATTTATAACTAGCTAGAAAATAAATAAAGTAATCTTTCTTAAAATAAAAATTAATTTATCTATATAATAAATTTAATTATAAAATAATTATAAGAATCTAGTATTTAGATTAAATATTAGATTATAGATATATACTAGTATTATATTAATAATATCTAATATAGTAAAGAATAAATTATAAAACTTAAGTATGAGTTTAATATAAGATTTAGACTAGAGTTACTAAGATATAAGCTTTATATATAAAATCTAAATTAATATAACTTAATAAACTAGTACTAAAAAACTCTCTATATTATAATATAATAATAAATATATAAAAAAGTATAATAAATTTATATTAATTCTAGTTAAAAGATAAATTTAATATAGTATTTATATTAAGAATGTGTCTATAGATATTATAATTATATAATTAGAAAAGCTTTATTATTTAATTTAATTATTATTATTTAAGCTACTTAAATATAATTATTTCTTAATAAAATTATATTTCTATTTTATTTATTAATAGATAGTTTATTATATAATAAAGTATAGTAATCTAATCTATAGTATCTTTTTATAGACTAGTATGTATCTTATTAAGATAGTAATAATAATTAAGATAGAACTAGCTATTTTTTACTATATATTAATAATTATATAGTATTATTATTAGTATATTAAGAGTCTAATATCTATATAATAAATCTATAATTAGATTCTAACTTATTTTTAGCTATAATATAATAAATATAAAAATATAAATAATAATTTTATTAGAATATATTTAATACTTTTTAATTATTTATTATTTTTACTAGTATACTCAATTAAGAAGAGATTATATTAAAAGTATAGATTATATATAAAATAAATATAAATTAATAAAAATAGTAAGATTAGATTAATTATAAGTCTAACTTAATAATAATCTAAGATTTTTTTTATTATAGTAGTAAGTATTATTTTATTATTTTTTTTACTTCTATTAAATATATTTTATTATATAGAGTATATATATAGTCTATAAACTTTATAAAGCCTATAATAATAATTATTTATTTATTTTAGAATTTAAAATTTAGATATTAAGTCTATTTATTAAAAGATTAATTCTTAGAAAAAGATATTATTCTATATTTTAATACTAGTAAATATATAAATTTAAATTAGATATAATTTAATTAGTTCTTTTATTATAATAAATTAGTTTTATTAATATTAAAGCTAGCTTACTTTGTTATATTATTAGAGAATAAAATATATATAAAATAAGAATATTTCTTTAATTTTTAATTACTAATATTCTTTTAGAATAAGTTTATAAATAAAATAAGAGAACTTAATATCTTAAAATAAAATTTATTTAATATTTTTACTAATTCTTATTAAGGGAATATCTATAGATATATATAACTCTAAGCTTTATTACTCTCTATTTTTTATAAGAAAAAGAAATATTTATTTATTAATTAATATCTTATTTTTAGATTATATTAATTATTACTTAAATTAAGTTCTATAAGAGTGTGATTTATTAATAAATAATAAACTATTTTTTACTTAAAATTTAAAATAAGTATCTATCTTTAGTTCTAGATATAAGATATAATATTTAAATTAATTATTTACTACTAAAAAGTAAATACTTTAAATTAATAAGATATAATTTTTATATTTTAAGAATAATTTTCTATTTTCTTAAATCTTATTAAGATGTTTTTATAAGTCTTTAAAAATTTTTATAAGTTTTTATATATAAAATATAATATTTAATATTGCTGAATATTCTAAATAGTAATTTATATTTATATTAAAATAAATATATATTTAATTTTTATTTTTTTTCTCTTCTTTTTTTAGCTATTAAATTATTTAGAAATATTAATTATATTATCTATTATTCTAAACTATTGATATTTAAGTTAGATTAATAATTTACTAATATATTTATAGATTTTTTATTTTAATAAGCTTTAGTTTTCTAATATTTAAAAAAATTAGTTTTAAAGATAAGTTAGTAGGTTATTTTAAGAATTAATTTTAATTATTAAATATATATTCTAATTATTAATATCTTTGTTATTAGTATTTAATCTAATTAAAATATATATGAATGATATAATTTATGATATTATATGATAATTAAATATAAAATTAATAGATATTAAATATAGAATAGTTTAATTTTATAATTCTTTTATTAGTTTTATATATATTTTTAATTAAATTATCTATCTATAGGATTCTTCTATTATTTAGATTAATATTTATAGATTACTAGGCTTTTTTATATTTATAATAAGTTTAGAGATTATTAAATATTTATATTATAATATATTAATATTATAAAGTTGTAAGAGAGTAGGTAGGAAGCATGATAATAAGATACGAAATAGACTTTGATTCGTGTACAACTCACAGGGTAGGGTCAGGTACATAAGGTAGCTATTTACTACCTTCTAAAAACTTAGTCTGAATCGTAATTATATACATGTTTAAACCGTATATAGTTTAGGTAATAACTAAGCAGCCTTAGGATAAAATAGAATATATAATATTATTTTTATATTAAAGCTATTTTTATATCTAAACTCTCCGCCTTATAGCTATTCCCCTCTTTTAGAATTAAGTTCTTATAGTTTATTACTATATTATATATAGAATTTTCACAATTCACTCTCATAATAGTTATATTAATGATATAATAATTTATAGCATTTACTATCTACTATAGTATGGTATATATTTATTTTAATTTTATTCTTTAATTTTCTCTTCTCTTTTCTTTCTTTATATTAAATCATAAAATATATATATACTTTCCTTTATATTATCTTATTTATTTTATTTCTTTTCTTTCTTATTCTAAGTAGAGTATATTTTATTTCCTCTAATATTATATTCATTACTTTAATTTAGCTGTATTATAGTGATTATTTAATTTATATTTATTTTAAATATTTATATTTAATATAGCTTTATTCTATATTTTATTAGTAGTCTTAAAACTAATTATACTTCTCTTTTATTATTTTAACTTATATTAGATTAAGTATTATTTTTTTATATTATATTATTTTTATTTTTAGTCTTTTATTTTATTAGTATTACTTTAAGATGTTATAACGAGCCTATTTCCTCTATATTATAAATTTATTTTATAGAGTCTATTATTTTTTATATTCTTTATACTTATATAATTTAATTATAATTCATTCTTCTTTTTTTTAAATATCATCCTGACGTAGCTAATAAATTATATAAAATAAATTCTCTAATAAAGCTTATTTTAAATATTAAATCTATAGATAAATTATCTTATATATTTCTTAATTTAAATAAATTTTATCTTTCAGCTTCTTTTTTTTATAAATAAATTACTTAGTTAGCGCTTATATAATTTAAGAAAAAGCGATTAGCTAAATTACTTATAGAATTAGCTTCAGAATATAAGAAGCGCAAAAAAAAAAAGAAAAAATAAAAAAAGAAATAAATTATTAAATTATCTAAGAATTCTAGGTCTAATTTTAAATCTAAGCATAAATTAATTTCTATTTCTAAATCATATCTATAAATTCCCGTCCTCCATATAAAAGCTGGTATAATTTATTTCTTAGATAATATATACTCTATCTTATATTACAAATACGTTAAGAGTATTACTAATAATTTATTTACGAAATATCCTAACTGTTATTTTAATATTAAGTATAAGACATGTATCAGACTTAATTTATAATATAGTATGTGCACTTGTAAGCATATTTCTTCTTATATTTTAATATGTTTTCTAACGCAATTTAATCCGTTTCATATTAACCCCTTTTAGATCCCATCCAAGTTCGCGGACGAAGTGAATAGTATCTATAACCAGTTCAAATTAGAAGGCCATACAAAGCATATTTAAAAGCTTACTATTAACTTATTAAATTATATGCTAGTTAATTTTAATTCTAAAAAATAAGCTGTGAAATATAAAAGATCTATATTTAATTTATTTAGTCTTTCTACTAGCTATATTTCTACTTAGGTTATCCTAGTCACAGATTCTAAATATGAATTAGTTATAATATTTTATATCTCTTTAAAGGATTTTAATATTCCTAAAAATCTTTATATAGTAATTCGTAAGTTTATTATATAGTAGTTATAATAAAATTTATAATTTTTTCTAGTTTTACTTTACTAATGATTCATAGAACTTATAAAAAGAAAAATAAAGAGTAATATATTTAATTTATCTTAACCTAATTTAAAATTGCTCTTTAATTTGAAGTTTATTTACTTAGAATTAATTTTAATTCTATTATTCTTTTTATATAGCTAAATTAAATTGTTTATAATTTAAATATATTCTATTCTTATAACTAGCTTATTAATAAATAACTTTTTTCTTTTATCTTTATTTTATATTATATAACTTAATTAGGTTTTATATGAATACTTCAAATACTACAGTATCTTTAATCAATTCGCGAGGCTCTTATATACATTCATCATTGGAGTATCCTTCCTATTTTATATAATATTTATAATTCTTTAGGGAATCTTATACTATTTAAATACTTTCTATCTTATACTCTAGATAGCTATCTACTAATATATTTTTTAAGAATATTAGGTTTCTAACACTATTCTAAAATGGTTCAAGCAGTGAGATATAAAATATATTATATAACTTATAAAATCTTAATAAGAGTACTAGTTTATAAATATTTATTCTTTATATATTAATTATCTAAAATAGTTTAATCTATTTTAAATTAAACTTCTTCTTGTCTTCTAATAATATAATATTTATTATCTATAATATGACCTAATTACTAATTTAAAACTATATATCTATTTAATGATAATTATAGTAATACGCTTATATTTTAATTACTTTCTGTAATAAGTCTTAAAGTTTAGTTCTTTACTTTTATATAGTCTTAGTATGTTCTATAGTATTTTTTACCCTCTTTAATACCTATTAAGTATCTATATTAGGGTTATTATTAAACTTATTTTTAGATAATAGTTAATTTTTAATATTAATTTAGATCTAATTTTAGAAGCCTATAAGAGTCTTTATTAAAATTATTCTAGTAATACTATACTTTAAATTATTATATATATATTAAGTTATAAAGATTTATCTTACCTAATTATCTTATTTAAAGTTGATATATATATGTATAAAGTATTCTAAAGTTTAGTTTTATCTCTCTATTTAATTATTAATTTAAAGATAAAATATTATAGATAGCTTACACTTTATTCCTATATATTAGTAGAATATTTTCTAAAATATTAATATAAAAATCTTAGCTTAGTTACTAATAATATATTTTAAAACTATAAAATACTTAACTAATATTTTATATAAGATTTCTACTAAATCCTTAGATATAGTATCTTTTATAACAACTAAATAGATAATATATTTTATTAATAATTCTATAATAATAAGGATTAAGTTATAAGTCTTATCTCTTTACTTTAATAATAAAAGATCTATAATAAAGTCTAATATAATAATCTTAAATAACTTACTTAGCTTTAGAAGAGGTTTTAATAATTTATATTCTTTATAATAATATATCTTTATATATTAATATAGGTTATAGATTCTAATATAGTACTATATATTAATATATAATCTATACTAGTAATATTTACTACTAATTACTTTATAGATACATTCTAAGCTAAAATAGCTACTTTAAAAGTTATTATAATTTATCCTTAATAATTCTTATCTTAGTATATAGTCTAGTGAAATATATATAGCTTCTTTATAATATAATAGATTATCTAATCTAATAGACTAGTCTTTCTATTTTACTTTTTCTTTTAAATTCGCAAGCCACTTCTTTATTAATTTAGCAAGCATATCTACTTATTAATACTAATAGATTAAAGCTGTGAGCTCTTCTAGTATATCTAAGAAAATAATCTTAGTCTATATAGCTACTAGTATAATAAATTATAAAATTAAGATTTTTAGATTATCTAGACTATTAATAATATATTTCTATCCTCAACACGTGTTTCGAAACGTCAAAGACGTAGATTTATTAATATAAAAAGAATCCTTTAACTTCTCTAGATATATAAAAGTAGAGCTCGATTTATTACTACTCTTAATTTAAGAATATAATTTAGGATTTAAATAGAATCTATAATATAACTTCTCTTATAAAATTAGTAAAAAAGTAATATCTAATTTATTACTAATATTATAGTTAGATCTATAGCTTAATATATCTATAAAATTTATAATCCTAAATCAATACTTAATATTAAAATTAAATATAAAAAGTTTTTTAGCCTAATAAGCCTATCTATAATTTAATTCCTTTATAATTATAAAATAGATTAGGTTATTATAATTTATTAATATAAATATAGACTATATACTATCTTTAAAATAATATTATTAATGCTTAAACACTTTAATAATAGTTAATATTTCTAAATTATAGATTTTATACCTCACTTCAGGGCCTATCAATTTATATAAATAATATATAATTAGATACTAATAGCTATCTTACTATAACTAACTTAGGATTCTAAAAATAGTAAAATTTAATATATCTATTTTAACTTATAATTATAGTTTAGGATCGAAATATCTTAAAAATAAAGTTATAGTAAATCTTTTTTTAAATAAATTAAAAGCTTTTTATACTTCTTTAATCTATATAAATTTAGTATTTATCTCTTAGTCTACCTTCAAACTCTTCTAAGCTTATTTATAACCTTTAGTCATATTAATAAGGAATGCAGCGATTCGCGAATATCCTTCTATAAAATAGTAATAGAAGTTTGCAAATCTAGTGAATTAAAAAACTTCTCAGACATTTTATAATATAGGCTAGTTATAAATCATAGCAATCTATTCTAGTTTTATATATATATCTTTAGGCGATATAATAAATCTAAAAAACTGAATCTTTATTTTCTTAAAGGCACACTTTAATAGCTTAATATATAATTTATATTATTATAATTGCTTTAACATCTGCTGTATGTTATCTATATATGACGATTTATCTTATGAATAGATAATAATATTATTTAGATATGCCACGCAATAGATATTAAGTAGATTAATTAGTATATAATTTATATATATCTAGAACATAGCTAGTATATTTATAAAACTAAATAATATAATAATATATTTATAGTACCTATAATATATATAAAATATAATTTTTTATTCATCATCTTCTTTAATCTAGATATAGTAATACACATCTTAAAGATTAAGTTAGATATAGATCTTAGCTTTAACTAATCAATCAATCATCTCATTAATAAAGAGAAGTAGGTAATAATTCTTAATTATAATTATATTTAACTCTTAGTAATTAATATAAAGATATAAACTACTATCCTTTTTTAAAATAAATAAGATAGATACTCTAGCAAGGCTTTTTAATTTATAAATTTAGCTCTTAGCTAGATTTATTATAAAATATTCTTATAATATTTTTAATTTTTTTAGACTAAGATAATATAATAATTAATATAAAGAATCCTTACCTAACTTAATATTAATAGTATAATTATATTCTATATAAGAAGGTAGCTTTATAGTATATTCCTCCAAGAATATATTCTTAAAAGACTTTATATATTCTAAAAGTTTATTACTTTCTATTATAGCTAGCAATCCTATAGCTTTAGTTAATAATTTATTAGATTTAATAATATAAGCTTATATTCTATTTAGTAATTCTTTTTTTATCTTATATACTGAGATAATCTCTAGAGCACTTAAGCTTTAAGATTTAATTAAATCAGTATCTTATTATTAGATAATATTATTTTGAGAATAATAATACTTTAATATAATTATTATAGATATTTTATCTTAGTAATACTATTCTCTTTAAATCTAGAAAATATCTAGATTGGCTATAATATACTATAGAATACTAAAAATAAGATCATACTTTATTATATTAACTATATAATATAATAATAATGTCTTTCTAATTATATTCTTAGAGTTTAATATAATTATATCTAATATAGCTTTTCTATATATAGTAATCTTATATCTATTAACAGCTTTAGCTATTACTACACACACAGTAAGTTAAATCTTATTTTAATAAACCCACAACTTACTAATAAAATTATTATTAGTACTACTATTAATTAATATAAGTATCTTTACTAATCTTTACTCTATTTTAATATATATATAAATAGATATATAGAATCTATATTTCTACTATATACTCTATAAGAAAAGGAGTGTAGTAGTATTAAATATTTATCTAATAAATTACTTTTAAGTTGCTTATTTAGATCTTAAGTTAGAATATTTATCTTAATATTAAATTTTAATATAGCCCTTCTTTCTATAATTTCTATATATAATATCTTAGTCCCATTATGGTCTCTTATAATTAAAATAATCTAAACTAGAGAATAGTTTATCTATTTTATCTAATTTCTACTAATCACTACTATAATTTAATTTATAATTTTATTATTTCTAATCTCTCTCTTATCTAAATTATAGTTAGCCCAGCCCTAAGAGTATAAAAAATAGATTTCTATTTTTACTATTAAAGCTATTATTATTTTAGCAATTTCTTTTTTTTTAAAATATTACTTACCTCTCTAGTATATTATTCTTAAAGATTTATAACTATATTATAAAACAATCATAGTTATTTAGTTTATTAGAGTATCTAAAAATAGCTAAAATATAAAAAAATTTAAGAATCTTTATATATAATCACGCTTTATACTACACTTTATCTAAAAGATTTAGAATATATTATTTCTAACTTTTTAAATAAATATTAAAATTAGTAATAATTTACTATTTATATTAAATAGCTCATTTAATCTTATCTTTAATCTCAATGCCTAGGATCTTTAGATCTTTAATATAATAAACTAGAAATATATTAAATTTGTTCTATATTATATACTCAGAATTGTATCTATTATATTTAAATATATACCACTTCTTCATTATATTATTGTTAAGAGTTTCTTTAGCTACAAAGATATACTTATAATTTTTATTACTAATATTATAATACTATATATAACAGCTAAAGTAATTCTAAATCTTAATATTATAAATTATCTTTTCATCTACTAAATTGCCCTTAAATTCTTTAATATTAATTATTAAAAATTTCTTGTCTCATTCTTTAAAAGATAAGAATAATTTATAACAGTATTTTCTTACTCTAGAAGTAGCTTTAATAGGTTCTTCCACTTTTATTAAATCTCTAGGAGTATTAATTTTAATAGAAGTATTATAATTAAAGTCTCTCTTATTTTATTCACTCTAAAAAAGGATATTTATTAGCTTTAAAAGTTCCACTAATATATAAGCTATAATAAATAGAGTTTCAGCTTTAAATTTCTATTTATACTAAATTCTTTTATTTTTTATTTAGACCTTAAAGGCTTAATATTAAGCTAAAATAAAAACATAAAGCTTCTTTATTATATAAAATATAGTAGATCTTATTAAATTAAAAATTAGCTTTAGTAGGAAGATTACTATATTTAATTATTTAGTAATAGCTTCATTAAAGACTTTAATATAAATTATTATTAATTTATTAACAGATTCCTACTCGATTAAGAGATTTAGAGTAGGGGTTATTAATAATTTATAATCTTCTATAGAAATATCTACAGCCTACTAGAATCTAAGTTAATTACTATAATATATAGCTATTTTATTTCTTATAATTAAGTCTTCTTCTTAAGAGAAGCAAATAGACTATAAAAGAGTAAATAAAAAGTGTAATAATAAGATACAAAATAGACTTTAATTTGTGTACGACTCACAGGATAGAGTTAGATATATAAAATAACTATTTACTATCTTCTAAGAACTTAGTCTAAATCATAACTATATATATATTTGAACCGTATACGGTTCAAGTAATGACTAAGCAGCCCTAGGGCGAAATAGAATACGTGATATCACCTTTATGTTGAAGCTATTCCCGCATCTAAGCTCTCCGCCTTACAAAAGTTTATTCTTTTTTTAGAGTTTATATTATTTTTAATAGCTATTTTTTATACTATATAAAATAAGAATCTATCTAGGATTACTCTATTTAGTATAGTAGACTATTAATTATAAAATTTATTTATAGAACTATCTTTTTTTATCTATTTTATAGATTAAAATATAGTAAATCTTATAATAGTTTCTAGTTTTTTATTATATAGAGATTTATAATCTTTAAGCTATTATAAATATATTTAGATTTATAAGCTAATTATATAATTAATAAATCTTATTAGATTAGATAATATAAAATAATTAACTATCTATATCTAATTTTATAAAAGTATTTTTATTATTTATATTAAATAATAGTCTTTAATTAGTAAAAAATATATAGAATATTAAAATATATAAGAAATATTACTATTCTTTATTTATATAAGTAATAATATTAAAGTAAAATATAATAATTATTTTTATTATAATTATATTAAATATTTATTATTTATTAATAATTAAAATATAACTGTATTTTTACTCTATTAGAATTATAATCTAATATTTTTAGTTAATAAGATTTTTATTTTATAAAGAAGCTATAGTTTTATATTTATATATATATATTTTTTATAATAGAAAAATAATTATTTAGCTTAAAATAGTTAGTATTCTTTTTTATTATTAAATAATATTACTATTAATTAAGCTTCTATAATCTAATATAATATAATTATTATTAATTAAGAATACTATAAATCTTCTATAAATATAAATATTAATATATATATTAAAGATTAATATCTATATTTATTAAATTTTATAAATAATAGTTTATATAATATTACTTAATAGTCTATCTTTAAAAAAATTATTTAAATATTAAGCTAGATAATAAGAATATAAGAACTATATTTAAGATAATCTAAATAATAAAAATTATTATTATATATAGCTAGAGGCATTCTAATTAAGATTATTATAAAAGTAAAAATAAAATAATTAATAAAAATATTTTTATTTATTTTTAATAATTTTTTATATTATATTTTAGCTAAAACTAGGCCTAAATAATATTAAAATTATTATAATTTATTTTTAGAGATTTTTTGTCTTATATTCTAGCTAAAACTAGACTTAAATAGTATTAAAATTATTATAATCTATCTTTAAAGGCCCTTTATAATATATTTTCTAGAAAATTAAAATAATTAATATTAAAATTATTATAATTTATTATTAAAGATTTTTTATATTATATTCTTCTAATAATTATAATATAATAAAATAAAAACTATTATTATTTAAAATTAATTGATTTTTTTACTTAAATATTTAATAAGCTAATATAGATATAATATCTTACTTATTAAATAATACTAATAAATAACTATATATTATTATTTATTATTAAATTAAGTTTTATATAATTTCTAATATTTACTTAAATAATCTAGATTAACTATAATAATTTATTTAAAATATATAGTATAATAAGTAGAAAGAAATATAACTTAAATTATTAATTAGTTATTTATATTTCTTTAAAAGAAAATCTAAATAAAGTATTTTATATTATATTATATTTTAATCTAATTAATTTATTTTAAATATTAGTGTTTATAATATTTTATAGATTTTTAAAAGTTTTTATAAGATTTAATTAGTCTTTATAAGTTTTTATTAATAATATTAAATTTTCTGTAATTATAACTTAAAATTAATATAAGAAAAGTGTGTTTTAATATAATTATAATTCTATATTTATTAATATAATTAAATTTTAGTAAGGACTCTATATTATAATAAAATAATATATTTATAATTATATTTAATTATATTAGTACTTATTTTTTATTATAATTTAAAAGAGTAAGGATTATTATTATAATTTAATATTATTAGTATAAGTACTATAATATATTATATAATAGATTTATTTTACTATTTAAGATTTTTATTAATTATATAAATATACTAGTTAATTATTACTAAGATATATAATATAATAAAATATATTAGTAATTACTACTATATTATACTTTTTATAAATATATATTTTAATAATTTTATAAAATCCTAATACTATATCTTAGATTTTTAATAATAATAGTTTTAAAATTAGTATAGATCTTATTCTTATAAATATATATTTAAAATAATATTAATATAATATTTAATTAATTATAGATTAATTCTTATAAGAGTCAGAAATCTTTTTTTTAAAATTTAGAAATAAATCTATTTTATAAACTATTATTTAAAGTATTTATAAGAAATAATTATTTATAAGATAATTATTTAACTCTAACTATATAAAAAAATTAAAAATTTATAAATATTAACTAATAATATTAGATTATAATAGAATTCTATATAGATTTTATAAATAAGATAGATTTAGAAAGTTATTATATACTACTAGTATATTTATAGATATACTTAAGAATAAGTTTATATTAAATAAACTATTAGACTATTATTTTTTTAAATATTTAGAGCTAAAAATAATAATATATAAGGCTAGCTAGTGCTGTTTTTATAAATAATTTAAAATTATTTATAATATTTATATTAATATTAGAGAATGATAATACTAATCTTGATTTAGGTGTAGACCTACATGGGAATGACTCTAATCAATAAAAAGTCCCATGGTTCCTATTCAGGCCACAGGCGCGCCGGCGCAGCGCGTGTGTTACCAGTCCATTAACGCGTCGATAGACAAAGACTAACCATATTCGTATTAGCCTATCTCTCGGTGAAATGTGATTGGTGGCTTTGAAGTTGCGTTCTTTCCTTGGCGTCATAGATGCAATTGATTCGATCTGATTGGTCAATCACTTGAAGAAATGTCCATTACCTAGTTGGGACAGCTGTGCGAGCGTATACGAGCACCTCAAGGGCATAGATGGATCTTGTATTATTTTCCAACCTCGGGAATACCTGGATCGTAAATATGTCATTTTCGTAGCTCGATACACACGCCATGAACAGCACAATGCAAGCTAAGATACGAGCAAAACAGACCAAACACCGTGACAGCAGTTCAAATGACGACGCCAGTAACCCATCTCACACCCGCCTTGACAATCTCCTCAATCAACTGTAACTCCTCCGCATTTCGTGGCGCATAAACCATCGTCCAGCCCTTCTGGACATGCGGCAAACAGAATCTCTGTCCCCAACGCGCCTCAATGACTTTCCTTGCATCTGCTTCGCTTAACCAAAGATGCAGACTACTGTCGAAGGGATGTGCATGGGCAATCTCGTACTTTAATTCGTCATCTGCGGCAACGATGGGGTTTACTTTTACGTTGTCTTTACGCGCATATAAGCCGTCTGCGGTTCTGCCTTCGGTGTGCGAAGGTCTGCTCTCGAGGATGTCGGGGTGTTGACTCGCCAAACGGCTCATGAGGGACATGAGTTCTTGCTTGGTTGATGGCTCAATGGGTCCGGGTTGCTGCCGTTGAGGGAGAATGCGCGGCATAAGTTCTGGACGGCTGCCGGTTCTCGTTGGAACAGCCTTGAGGTATGACGGTCCATCACTGCTCAGTGTCTCGGGGTCGATTTGTCGTGGTACATGGTAAGCATACATGATACGACATATAGTCATTCGCCAGTAGCCACTAGATACATTGATAAGTAATTGTTTCCATTCACGGCTCCAGGAATACTTACTACACGTTAGACGGTGTGCCGCCGGTGCCAATAGCTCTCCATTGTTTGTAGTCGTGTATTATCCTATCAAACAATTAGCCATGAACTCGACGGTCTATATTGATTTGGTTTGATCCAAGTACCAAGCAGTGCCCAGCACAGCAGTAACAATAAGTCCAGAGACGATAGGATAGGCTGTAACGCTCACAAAGAGACGCTCGGCGACTCTCTGTACCATCTTGATTGCACTGGCAGTCATCTTCTGAAACCGTACAGCATAGACATAGACAGACAAAGAAAATAGATTGTCTCTCAGACAGAGATGCAGTTCGGTTATTATACACAGAAGCTGAATCAAGAAAATCGTGGGGTCTCAGCTTCTACGTCGTACATAGATCAGTCAGATGATCCCTCTAAAGTTTCCATGTCATGACTGTGCAGTGGCCACATGGAAACCAGGGATACGAGATGCAAGGTTTTTTTTCCCTTTTCAGCTGATCAGCTCCGGATGTCACCATATAGTCCTTTCAATGTTGGTTAGTCAATATAGCTTCAAGTTGGTCCTGAATCAATACAAATAATTGCATCTCGACGTAATGCGCTGGTGGGTCGGCCCAAAACATCATAGATACGTAGCCGGCGTAACCCTAATTATCGGCGATCTCTCGCTATGTACGAGCCCTGAACGTGAATATAGCTTCATATTCTGAATTACATACAATTTTATCTCAGCAACGAATCACTCTCGTTTCGCTTCATTTATTGTGGTCAATCCAGCAGCCTTGTGATTGGCTTATTAGTCTTCGGACCAAGAGCCCTGACATCCGAATACCTACGCAAATTAAACTTTCTATGTACAGGGCGCTGTGTATTGCTACCTTGGGCACTACCTTCGGTGTTTTACATGACTCGCCTAATACGAAGACTCTGTGGATATTGTTGGCACGCCTGAAAATAATATGCGTATTCTTGAATTTTGACACAACCAAACATGACTCGATACTCAGCTATCAGCTGTACACCAAAGCCGGCGTGGTCCGGGTAATGCCCGCCCGGCTGTGATACCTTCCCCCTAAATTGACGATCAGAGAAG
This sequence comes from Talaromyces thailandensis, assembly GCA_019828575.1. NCBI lineage: Eukaryota > Fungi > Ascomycota > Eurotiomycetes > Eurotiales > Trichocomaceae > Talaromyces > Talaromyces thailandensis. The sequence continues at coordinate 516,538 of JACVQZ010000053.1, read as the reverse complement.
CAGAATAGGCCGCGCTTAGAGCCGTAATGGTAGATGGTTCTACTCCACTTTGATAAGAACAGTTTAATATTCAATTGCAGGAAGTAGAGGATACTGATGCAAATAGCCTATGTTTATGTTCAATTGACTGGCCCCGGGGTCCCTGCATCAAGATCGGTTCTGCCATATACCAATGTATTGCTCGAGACCTCGTCTGAGAAGTAGTGGTGGCTCAACGATATTTTTGCAGTTTTACAGATGTCTATTGCAGAAACATGGGTCTTTTTAGATGTCTGGTACCTCCCAGAATCCGTGATTGGCTCATCATGATTGTCGATTCGGCAAAGGTAAAATCAGAGAGCGGATGTTGACAAGAATATCAAATCCCGCAATGTATCATTCCCCAGTCTGATAAGTTGTACGAATCTTGTATCACATAAGCGAAATGTCTAATGCTAGTCTGTAACAGAGGATAAGTCTCAAGGACTGATGAGATGGTATGTGTCGATAGTGGTGAAATTAGGGTTTCGCGGCACATGCCCTAAGTGTATGTCACTCCGCAACCATGAATTCAATCTCCCATGCCTGGTCAGTCACGTCGTCTTTGGCGTTCCCTTCGTATATGAATTAATTTTCGGGGGGATAGCAGCCTTTAAATTTATGGTTTCAATCTTTTCGTCGATATACTAGAAGTCTCCTACATTGATTATATGCTAAGTCTAAAATTTGGGTATTGCGCTTTATTTACAGATAGACACACGATATAATCTGGTGAATGAGAAGAGACATCCACGGATATATAGATTTTTACTATCGGGGATACATCAAAAGCGTGGAAGGAAATTCAGTTGGTGTGGCCAATCCGGGCTGGTACAGCAAAGCCTAAGCCTTCGACCCAGTACTAAACCAGTTTATAACGCTCTATTTGATGTTTTGGCTAGAACCCCTTCTTGTGTTCCTACTACTCCGCAACATCTTATACAGTTTTTGATCTTTTAGTATGTACCACAGATATCGTCAACCTCGACGTTGGGGTGACGCTCCTCGACGAAAACCCTGGAAGGGTCCGTGTAGGCAGTGCACCAAATCCTTGCTCATGAGATACATGAAGTTTGATCCGATTGTTCCGCATGGTGGATTTATTTCCCCTCTTTTGGTATATGCAATACATTTGGTTTGCTGGCATGTTGCAGGTAAATGGCTGTTTGGGCCGAAAGTCGATCCAACCAGGCAAGATTTAGAAATCTACAATGCAGCGCGTGATCAGTCACAATCGAAAAAATGCGACTTTCGGTATTACTATTGGTATATCACAGTCATTGCCCAGGATTATCAGTCCAAAAGGCTCTCGGTTTATGCAAATCAAGGCTAAGCTAGGGAGGAGCTTTGGGTGTACAAACAGGCAGCAGCAATCAGACTCCGAGACCATGCACCTCTAAGACCAATCCGAAACATTCAAAGCAACGATATCAACCTCAGTAAGCGCCTGAAGAATAAAGCAGATCCTCCTACCCAATAAAAAGAGACAACGTGTTTCCAGCGTGACTTTTGTTGCTCAGCCCTGAGTCATTAACGTTTTGATTTAAGTAGTCTGGTACTCCCCGACGCGAGCTTTTAGGCTTGCAGATTCAACTGTTACCCAGAGCCATTTTCAGTCGTCAATAGCATTATCAACCGTACCAATTATGCTACCAAGCAGCATTTTCCACACAGGGGAGCGATCAGTTGTGGTATCAACGATGTCGCTAGTGCAACGGGTTAGCCATCAAAATTCATTGCACGTGAACCACATCTGTGATGAACAGGTTTATAGCACTTACTGGGACTTGAATTCCTTAGCTAAATCATCGTCGAGATATTTCAGTCGACTTTTGGCAACCTCGCTGTTCCCGAAGCGTATGAACTGGATAGAAATGTGCGACCGCATCAAATTGAGTCGAGTCATTTCTCCGACGAGTGAACGAATGGCATTATCAACTCCACAGATGTTGTGGATATCACTACCGTCATCCCAAATACCATCGGTCAAAATATATATGCTTGTTTCCGGGTTTTTGCGTGAAATATTCTTCTTCACTTGATCCAGAATCGTGCTGATACTTTTTTCCATATCCCAAATTATACCTTCCTGCTTCAATTTTCGTGAGACCACTTTATCAACCAGTTTCTCTGCCTTAACTTTCCCATTTAACCACTTGAGCGGCTTCTTGGGCGGTTCTGGGCTCGAAATAAAGTACAGCTCAATACCATCAGGGTCAACTATATCGGTGAGATGCGCTAGGGCTTTGAATGTGTCAATCACTCTTGGCCAATGTTTTACCATGGAGACCATATCATCGATGATAAATATCTTGAGCGCAGGTGGTTAGCCTGAGACCTTCTTGATGTTTTGCACATTCTCCGACATACCTGTTGTCGTTTCTTCAGCGTCTCAAGTGCAGGAGATAAGCTTACATAAAGCTCATCGCTTTGCCTTTTTCCGCGATTTATCCAATCAATCACATCTGGAACTTGAAACTTGGGGTATTTGTTTTGATTTGATGATCTTATTGCGACCTGGGACTTGACTGTTTCCTCATTCGGTAATTCGCTGGCTGGTTCGGTTGTGATTGCACCCCCATTACTGGGCAACGGTTTTCGGAATATGGGAGAAGGTAATGATTGGTTCAAACCAAGTTCAAGATTCATACCACGATGCTCTAGTTGAATCTCCGAGAACTTATCTTCAGGTAAGTTGCCCAAGAATGCTAAACTGTCCGGATTGAGGGTTTCACTAGCCCTCGTGTCTCGGACAAATCGTCTCTGGGCTGGTCGATTTCCTCCCGATAGGGTTCTACCTATGGATGGATCATAGTCCGATCTTCGCACGTGTTCAGATGAATGAGAATTATACCTCTGGTCTAGCTCCGGCAGAGAGGTCCTACCGGTTGGGGATGATGCGTTCCACGATGTCTGAGGTGTTTTGGCATTATTGAGATAGTATTCAATAAGCCGTGACAGACTATTAGCATCAAAGCGCTGTCCTTGTATGACGTCCCGCGCTGGCACCAACGCATGATCCAATAAGATTTTGCAGAACCCTTTCGTTATGTCGTCAAAAACGCGACGTTGTTCGAGTATACGTTCCAGCATCTTGTCTACCGCATCGAGTCGTCTCTCGCCATTATGAAACGAAGCCCCATAGCCTTGATTGCAGAGAAAAGTATTGTGTTCATTTTCTTCGCACCGCAATTCTCTGAATTCCTCTCGTCCTCTCTCATCGGATATCGCCCAGACAGCTGCCTCGAAGAGTATACACCCGAAGGACCATATGTCAACAAGAGAGTTGATACCTTCGTCGAGGGATCGGGAGAAATCATCGTAATTGGTCATCTCAGGAGCGTTGTACATGATGCCACCTTTATTGTCCCGGCTTTTGATTCCACTTGCCTCGTCCGTGGTGAAACTCGTCAATCCGAAATCTCCGATTTTGAAGCTATACTGGTATGTGCCATGCTCGTTTCGGGAGACAAATATATTTGCTGGCTTTAGATCCTGATGTACTCCCCGTAATTGCCTGCTGGTTTTTCGGAGATCTTGCGCATGCAATAATCGTAGGCCGCTGAGCAACCCAGAGAGGTTTTCGAAGAACCCAAGAAGCTCCTCACGAGTGCGCGGCACTCTGTTGCTTTTGAAGAATTCAAGCAAGCTTCCTTCATCGGCATATTCAAGAATGATAAAACCTTTATTATTCTGCTTGAATGACCCGTAGTACTTAAGAAAGAATTTGGATACGTAGTGTTCATTCCCAGGGTACTGAAATGATAAATATGCTTCCAGTTCGTTCTTGAAGCTGTGCTCGATTTCACTTTTCGGGTACTCTTTGATGACGACGAGGTCCTGGCGCGAGGTCAAAATGTCAGACTTTGCATGTCTTGGCAGATGTGAAGCAAAAAAAAAGATGAATGAGTATACCTCTTTTGCTTGAAGTTTCGAGGCCTTGTGCAATTTATATAATTTGGTAGTAACCGAATTGGCAGGGCTACCGAAACGACCGGAAAGTTGTCGTTCAAAGCTCAACGGTAGAACGCAGCGACTATCAAGCTCTCTTCCGTGCAATCCTGGATTAAATACAACTGGACCGAACAAGAACTGGAACCGCAGGAATTTCGCTTCGACTTCTGTCCCTTCCAATGTGTCAGGAAAAGTACCTTTGGAGAATGGTAGGTTGCGGTCATCAAATCCTCTTTCATTCAGCCAGCCAAGGTAGGCTAAGCTTGGTAGGACAGGCGTCGCGATATATATAAGGGTCGAGAAAACGCGTATATAGCTTTGAATGATTGAATTCGGCGGAGGTAGAGTGTGTCGATGTAGGCCGGCTCGCCACAAGACCTCACTGACTCGACCTTCATTCCAATAGCTTTTTAGCGCATCCTCCGATACGTAGAATTCTTCTTTTCCGTAGCCATTTAATCCCTTGAGTTGGTTCTCCTTGACCCAGCAGCCGAAGTCCCTAGAGATTGAGTCCATACTTACGTGTAGCTCCATCTGGGGTGGATGCAGGAGGCAGTCTGCACGCAAGGCCGCCTCGGCAAATCCAATCACGCAACAACACAAGATGGACCTCGTCAGGGATTCGCCACGTTTATATATATAATGGTAGTATATACTGCCACAGGACTAGGACTGCCGTCTGGCAGTGGTTGTCGAGCGCGGGCATGACCTGCGTTATGTAGGTGGCGAGGAAATGCAAGTAAGAAGGAGAAAGAGGGGTTGCAAGATTTGTACAAGGCTGTCATGGCGGCTCATTGCTTGACTAATTCTCAACTCAGCCTCAGCCTGATTCTACTGACATGGTGACTGAATTGCCCAATGAGTCACCGTATGCTCTAGTATCCTATCCTATGAGGGCTAGTCTGTGTAACGTATTTGATACCGTTCAGTGAGTAAGCCACGAAGTAATGACAAGGCTGATAGACTATCCGCTCGATTTGGGAGCCTCAACAGCACTTTCTGTTCTCCTAATCACCCAGTCTTTTATCGCGGACGCAACCATACACGACTGATCCGATGTCTATCCCATAATACAAAGACACGCCTGTCCACATGAATAACTATGCTCTCTATAGATTCCTGTATGCCCAAAGAATGCTTCAATCTTGAACCTTTTCCGCGACGGCTTGACCATCTGATATTCCAGTTTCTTCGTCAACTTGTGTTTCTCCACGACGGCGAGTGGCCCACCAATACGCACAAATCCATATCAATCCAATGAATGCCATGAAAGGAAAGCATATTTTGGCAAAGAGTGCGAAGAATTCTGGCTTCCAGGTAGGCATAGCTTCTGGCTGATTCTGATTCCATTGAAACAGCCCACTACCAAGAAATGTCTGGTCAAGTGTTAGATTATCTGTAAACTTACGCAACTTCAAAGCTGGCATGCCCAATCTTACGGCGATAAATGTTCCCGGGAGGAAGATGAGGGTGACTAGAGTAATAATGTGCATCGAAGCAGTTTCTCTCTCAGTTCTTTCGGCGACCTTGTGCATGCTTTTGGTCATCTTTTCCATCTTGATTGTAGATTCATGCATTTCCTGTGTCATTATTTCCATTCGAAGAGAGCCGTGGTGTGCATTCGTTGCGAATAATGTGTTTATTTCGATGTTTCTGAACTGGAGTATAGATTCAAACTACTCAGTATATCAGCTGATGGACGCTCTTCAAACCCCAAAAGTTTTGTATTCACTAACCATGCTTTTGCCATTACTCAGCACTTGTAGTAACGAGCCAATTCGACATTGTTCTCTTCTCAGATCATTGACAATGCTCCTGATCCGTTGGAAAAAGTCCGAGAGCGCCATTGGCGAACCATCCCTGATTTCAGGGGGGAAGTCAGGGTCATTGATAAGACGTTGGTAATATTCCATTATTTCAAGAAGCACGTCAGCGTTCAATTTTATCACCATGTTAATCTCTTGAAGTGTAGATTCTATGCGAGAAAGATCTTGTAGCTGTTCGATCGGGAACGGCTCTGAAAATCTAAACTGACTTGATACATCGACGCTGTCGTTCTGCGTTGTTGGTAAAGACTCCTGAAGTGTGGATTGCACTGAAGTTGCCTGTGGCTTGTAGTGATGAGATTTACCTCCCAATTTGGCAAAATTTGGAAGAAGAATGGTTCTTGGAATCGTAGAAGCACCTGTTGTACGTCTCGACAGAGCACGTCCAGCAATATTTGGCTCAAAATTCCCAGCCTCCCCATTTACACCAATATCACTAGCGTTTTCGGAGGTTGTCAATTCCAAAAGTTCGACCGGGGCATTGAGAACTCTTTTCAGAATCCCGCTCGATCTCTTCTCAAGACTAGTCAATTGATGCCGCCAGTTCTCCCTGCACCACTCGAAATGAATCAGGTGAGTTTGCAAAGTAGTAGAGAAACAACTGCTCAGGTCACTCATGTTCTGCGTACTTAGAATGCCGCCCATTTCTGTTTCGTCTTTGATCCTCGATTTGATCACGCTATTGGCTTTAATGTCAATCCAAACAGCCTTTCCGGTTTCGACATCGAAGGAATGATAAACCGCCGTCTGCCGGATGGACCACGGATTGCTACCCCCAGACGACGGCTCAGTGGACCAGAGGTTATAGCATTGTCTAATTTCTCGACCTGATCGACCGAGTCGGTGGATTGCAAATCTCGTATTGACTTGGTCTAGAAAGCTTTCATGTCGAAAACTTGTATAGTGGAAGTCTTCGGGCTGTTTTCCCGCACCAAAAGCAAGCACAAGTTCTAGAAACGATGGCGATACCTGGTGGAAAGATAATAGGTATTCCAGCATCTCTTTGGAGCAGTCCAATGGTCTCCTTGAACTCTCCGCTTCAATGAACCTGACAGTCTTCTCATTAGTCAACCGCATATTTTGCTTCGCAGTTAACTTACACATGGCGGCATTTCGGATCCTTGCGGTTCACTTTGAAATGTTTCTTTAGATCACCCGCTGACTTGATGCTAGTCGACATGAATGCTAATCGTTGTATCGTATCAGTTTCCACACTGTTATTAAGATTTCTGTTTGCATGACAAACCATGAGCACCATCATGGGCCTCTACCAATTCGATAATATGGTATTGAGGTTTCGACTCAAATAGACTCTTTTGATTCTCTTGAAGGCGCTTCCGATAAGATTCTAGAACATGCGAAAATGCATTCGTGCGAATCAGGTTTGTCGGATACGGACGTGTTGAATCGCACGCCACTTGCAATGTGTCGTATTGATCTAGCATCTTGAAATCCCGGAATATGGAGCTGCTAGAATTGAGTCAAGGATCTGTTCGTATGTCTGAATATCTAGGTGGGGTTTACTTGATACTGCAGTCTGGAATTAGCACTTTATATCATCAAAAGGGACTATGCGGATGGAGCCTCAAAAGGCGTATTCCTAACTTAACCTATATGTAATATTCAATCAGAAAAAGGAGTCTACTCCACAAGATTGCTTAGTACGAAGGCAGATCTCAATGCTTAGCAGATCGTTGCATGCATAACAAAGACATCAAGAGCACAGAACAGGTAAGCTGACAGAGTGGCAGTGATTCAAACATTAGAAGGGCTAGACTGAGGCAAGACAGAATGACCAAAGTCGCACTGAATCAGGTATTGAAGACGCTTTCCCTGCACTGCTCGTGGCACGGTCTCGTGGGCAGAATTCCAGCTTTCGTAAGACCAAGCCAATACAAGAATGCTTGCGGGCCAATCATTTAAAACGACCTGTGACTTCGAAGATTATCGATAGCTTCGCGTTGCTCCTGCATAGCATTTAGAACAAACTTTCCCAGCCTTTCCAACCCGTATTTCAAATTACACGTACATCTGTGAGGCTTTGAGGCACGTCTACCACGTAGAAATCATCTCGGACCTGTTTCATATGGTCAGGATTACCAAAGAGGCTGTGTCATCGTGGCTGTGATACGCGTCACTCACGTAGAAAGTTATGATGGTGTAGCCAAAGACGTCTTCCAAGTGACTCTTGAGCTTTTCTTGGCTTAGTCGATACGTAGAAACATATTCTAAAACCATATTGATATTACTGTCTTGATTTCTGGGTCGTTTCGATTGTCTTCGACGTTGAAACAAAGACGCTAGGACGAGAATCTAGCTGAGGGAACGCTGGAAAGCCAACCGGGCTGAGGCTGGGCTTTTCTATACACTGTCATGGATTGTGCAGGGGATTGTAGGCGATGCATTCTCATTCCAAACCAATCATAAATCATAATTAACACCAGCAGCGGGTATCGCGCGGACCATCTTGAAATACAGTTAATGTGGATGGAACCCGATTCTTGCTAACACACAGCCTCGCGAAACGAGGAGGCGAGAAGTAACAGGGGTAGAAGAGGAAATGCGAGGCTTGGGGTTACACAGCATTGAATATTCACAAATGGTATGTGAGTACGTGTATTGTAATACATCACAAGTATCAATGTAACGGCAAGGCTGCGCACAAGATGCAATAATCACATGCAGCTGACGTGGCGTGGCTAGTTTTATTTCAAAGGGCAAAAGCCTGATGGCTTGAAACTATATGCTATGATCCGAAAACTTCGCATCAGGATCAAACCATAGGATATAACTAGATATCTGCCTTGGTACTAGATGGCTGATAACCAGGAGAGCAAGGGTTTAGGTCTGCACAACATTAAGCGACACAGCCAACGCAAGGAACTATGAAAATAGAGGTATGTATCAAGATCCGGTAAGCCTTGCCCGTCATGTCACTTGGCGAACGAACTGATTTCCTCGATGAGCTCTGTATGGCATGGAAAGTATGTGGCAGATGTCTCGTCTTGGTGCTTTGTGTTATCATAATATCAGGATGGTATCTGTATCACCCATGAATCTCAAAGACCGGTGCTCACCAGAGCTCTGATGCAAGATACTATATCACGGCTCTATAGAGGCCTTTACAAACCGGCGTTATAAGAGCATCAATTTTCCCATCATGAGCGTAAGTCCCCATGGTACAGCAAATTGCTGCTCACGACTTTTGTCAGGACTCCAGTTCAAACACTGTGATTTGCCCTGTTTATATTTGACAATGACTCACAGAGGACATCGTATCGAAAACATTTAGGGAATCCGGGGAAAATCCAAAGAAAAATCCGAGGTCAAAGCTCGGTATGCGACATGGGAAGCTCTAGTTGCGCAGAATCTCAAGCTCTTCGCGACCTCTACTCTAAAAAGACTTGGAACGAACACAATAGCGCTGTATATCAATCGACTTTGGGGTTTGTTTAAGCGGCTGCATCGACGCTCAGGTCGTTGACATTTCAATACGGCAGAATTAGGGCATCTCACGGCCAAGCCCTAATCGGGCACCGTGTATACCTCTCTCGGTGGCAGAGCGAGTTGTAGATGAAGCAGGAAGTTTGTCATATCAAGAAAGAAATCATAATGGAAAACTTTTATACACGACGCAGACCTGCTTATAAACGCAGTGTTACCCGAGCTACAGCGTGTTGACTCCCAAAACTCACCATGACATCTTATTTCCTATTTCAGAATTAGTTCTCGAGTAGGAACATCGATGTATTTAGAGCTATGTCAGGCAAGACTGAACTTTTCCACAGCAATAGTCTGCTGTAGATTGTGGTTCTTTGTATTGTATATGTAAGGGAATCTCAAAGCCATTACTTAGAATCTAATAATCAGTACAGAAGTTCTCTCATCGTCAAGAAGAGCAAATCTCATCATGCAGTCGGGGATCCTTCAAACACATAGATTGTACCTATCACCTAAAAAGGTGCACTTCTCTGCAACTTGTCAATCTCCTGCAAACAGGTCACTGCCGCAACCCACGCATAACTACCCAAGTTCTTCTGATTTGGCAGTAGCGAAGACTTCTTCTGTCGTGTATCCTCTAGAGCTATCCAGAAACATGCAATGGAGCGCTCCAGGGACTCCCTTTCATCGTCGGTGCCGCGACCAGTTATCAGTGACATGGTCCATTTGACGAGGTCATCGTACGCTAGACGATAGATTAGAATTGATGGTTGACAGATAGCACGAGTGAAATTCCTGACTTACCATCTCGCATTGCCCTGGATGACTCTTTTTGGTAGGCGGTTTGCTTGTGGTTTTGACCCATGATGTTTCCGATGAAGACTTCCACTTCGGTCAGTGAAGACTTCCATGGTGCATCTGAGTACTGATGCATGAGGTCTTGAATAGTGTCTTCGTAACTATACGACGGTTAGAAAGATAATTTCCTTGGAGAAGGCATGCCGAAGGTAGAATGAGGGTGAATGAAAGACGTACACATCTCGAACATAGTAGGCATCCTTCACACAATGATCCCACAAGAATCCAGCCGTCTCACGTTCAACATATTCCCAAACGGAAGCGAGAACGTTCACCGCTTTTGTATGCGTTTGTTGATTCGAGGAGTCCCACTCCAACTCGTTGACAAAGTCTTTCTCGTTGATCATGCGATACAACGCGCCCAACACACGCTGACTTTTGTAGTAGCGCATCGGCGGACGGATATCGTCATCATCATCGATAACACTCTCGGCATCATCGTTCCAGATGTGCTCGCTACCGTTGTCCAGGACTTCTATGCTCTCGGCTACTCGTACACGAGGTCCTGGGGCCATGAAATCTGGACGATAGGGTGGATATTTGGGTATTCTCTTGATGTCGACCTATAGGACATGTTAGCACAATTTCATTCATCATCTTCATAAAAAAACCTACCGGTGTCCCTGTCTTCGAAAAGTCTACTGCAGTCGAATGCAACTCTGCCAAAGTCAGACAATCTGAATCGAAAGTGCCCCGCGCTTGCTGATCCGCAAGGATCTTGTGTGTAGTCGCTATACGACCCAGTTGATCTTGTTGCATAAATGTGATGAAGAAATCCTGGATATCCTCAATTTCTACGGGTCTATCCAACTCCGTGCCGGGCACCCGAGGATAATCAGCGGGCTTTGCCAGTCGCTGCAGTCTGAAACGTGGATCGTATATGATATTGAAGATATCGCCGTCTAGATCCCCACCGCTAAGCTGGCTAGGAAGGTCTCTGGCACCTTTCTGACTGAAAACGACACAATTGTGTAGCTTGCGTAGTGGTGAATCTTCCGGTACGTTTACAGCATTGGCAAGTTGGACGTCACCAGGATGAAACGCGGGGGATCGCGTGATGAGCACATTCTTCTGAATAAGAATGTCTCGTCTTTTTGTTTCTTCGTTTAGAGTCGGCACAAAAATCTCGCCTTCCTTCAGGTAACCAGTCTCATCCATAATACCGTACAATGTGACTGCCTCGGGAATGAGAATCCTAGCTTTGTATTTCAGGTCCCTCAGCTTCATGAGGATCACTAACTCGACTGCTCTTTTCAGGAAGCGATCTTGATTGTAGTTGATTCCTATGGATTGCAGCAGCGTGATTAACCAGGATAGTCGAGTTGATTTTGCAATATGCGCCTGATTCAGGAAGATAGCTGCCTGTTGCGGTGAGCGTACTGTTTGGCGGAGACATTCCACCTCTTCTCTTTGTAGTTCAAGAAACAGGTCACGCGGGACTCCAAGATCCTCAAGGATCTTGATCAACGGCGCATTCAGGTAGCAAGGCATGCTATGAATCCCAGAACCACAAATCTCAATGTTATGGTCTGCTTCTGCACGGAATTTGATCATTGAATCCCGCAAACAAATCGTAGGACCCTTCAGTGTGGAATCCAAGGAGAGCATTCCTTTGGCACCAGAAATCCGGACTTGAAAGACCGTAGGACGAACTGCAGCGTTGCGTGGATAATCGTGATATATCCTCCACAGAATCTCTTTAGAGATCGTGCCACAGCCATCACTAAAGACCCTTCCATCCCGCTCCACATCATCGATTCTTTTTACCATGTCCTTCTCAATGGAAATCGACGTCAAGGTATCCGAGAAAGTTTGGCCAAGTCGTGCCGCAAATTTCGAGGGAGACTTGATGTGGCTAAAATCTCCCAATCTTGAGATAAGTTTTTTAACGGTGATCAGCTCTCGAGTCGAAGGGTCAAAAAACTCTGCCATAAACCAACACGAACGTGATCTCAACGATGAATGCGAGAACCCCAGGAATTTATAATGGCGATCCGCTATAATAACTCCATCTCTCATAACCTCGCGGAAACGGTTGAAAATAGGGTCCAAGTTCGAGCTAATGTCATACATCAATGGGTCGCCCGACTCCTCAATGAATCGAACACGTATGAAGTAGTCACTTTGGGAACGGTATTTCCTCAGCACGCGGTTCTCAGCTTCAACATTGGGCCCATCGAGATAGAGGCCTGTAGGGGTAACGCTGAGCCTGTGTATTTCCATCTGATTATGATGTAGGTAACCCGGTTGGCCTGGTTGCAAATACTCAAGTGCTTGCATTTCCTCGATCTCCTCAAGTGAAGCGGTGATGGCATCCAAGCTCACGTCAGCACTGTCAGCGTGAGGGTCTGGGTGGTGTAGCCGTCTCGGAAGCCCCTTCAAGATTTTGGACGCAACCAGAGGTCTCTTTCTGGCGAGAAGTTTCTTCACGTAAGGGAACAAATCCATCACTTTCTCGGGAGATAATTCTCCGTTTGATACCAACATTTGAAGCTGGAATTGTACCACAAACGGAAACTTCCACTGACCGAGTACAGTAAAAAAGGTGATCAGTTGGGAAGTGAAAGGGGTACTCGCAGGAAATCTCATCTCGCTCCAATTCACCAGCTCAGGCATGTTTGGGTTATGGGAAAGGCGCGAGATATTGAAGAAATCGTTCTGGTTCATCAAGGTGACACGATACACGAAACAAGAGGAGACCACATATTTGTGAGCCAGATTCAGAAAGCCGATTCTCGTCTTCTTCTCCTCGCGTGGCGGCGGCGCGCGTCGATCCCTCATGAAAGCAGCCAGCGTCGCCTGCTGTGTGCTCGTGACGGGTGCTTCAAATAAACGAGGGGCGTAGTTACATCCAAAGGTGACTGTCAGGTTCCCTTGGTTGCTCACGTAGACTGCATCGTATATCGACCAGTATTCGGATTCAAGCTTGAAGCTCTTCTGACCATCCTCGGGATTAGATATAGTGATGGTCAGTTTGTTCGAACCAAAGTGGATCGTTCCCGTGGCCATCAAGGTGAACTGGTCAACGAAAACCGGCCTGGTACCTCTGAAGTCAAAGGTGCCACACGACAGTGTAAAAATACGAAACTTCTTCGGCCCTCGAGAGTCGCCATCGTTGCTGATAATGGGCCGACGTGATTGACTGCGGCGTTGTACTTCTTCATCCATGAGCGATGAGATGAGGAGCGGGTCTGGGTGGTTCCTGCCTTCCTCAATGAAGATGTTCGTGCCGCGGATTTTCAGTCGTTGTTTTTCGGCAACGCGCTGCCCCTTTGGCACATGAGGATATCGTGCAAGTAGTAGGCGCGCCTTTGCGACATCTGCAATAGTGATGGTGGCATGACCATTTGCATGTACTCGACACTCGAAAGAAACGATGTCGAATTCGGCCAGTATGGGTCTCAACTCTTGCTTCAGATGTTTGTGCTTGAGCTGGATAGGCACATTTCGACAAAAGACCTCCATATTTTCAATTTGATGTATGGTAGGGGGTAGGTTGAAGGAAAGTGGGATATCTGACGAAGGTCCTGGTAGTCAAGTCAAGGCATGTTTGGGGTTGAGGAAGGATTTGACCTTAGCGGACTTGTGCCAGACAATAAGAAGAGCCTCACTGAAGACTCCTGATCGAGCAAAACAGCGGACAAACCCGCCAAAGATATGTATCGTCAGGTGTCGTGAGTGTTCTTTTTGTTTACTCTAACTACACCGTATACTCGGCTGTTAAGTAATCCGGGTGGGGCAGCAAACGGGCTGGAGATTAGGTAGCGTTTGTCAGGGGCAGTCCAATCGAAAAGCAACAACCACCTTCTGTTTGAAGATGTCGTTGAGGAAATTGAGACTCCTTGCAAGTCTAACCACCAGAAGTCGCAGCCTGGTGTGTTGAAATCCTTGGCACACTATTCCGTATATGGAGGATTCGGATATTCGGAATCCAAAGAAAGATTGAGAAATTGCTTCAATACTGATCATAATGTACAGCCCAGTTGAGTATTATAAATCAACTATAGCGACTATATTAAGAATATTCTTTTAAATATCATTACTCATTTTTTTAGAAAAATTAATATGAAGTTATATATATATAAATCTTCTAATATTCTCTATTAGGATATTTAGAAGGACATATCTTATATAATTAAAAAATAGTGTTTAATATAGTTATTATTTATTCTTATTTTCTTATTTTTATATTTTGTTGCTATAAACACTCTAGTCTTATATTTAGTCTATTAGTTATAAGCCTAGGATTTCTATAAAGTAAAGTAGTAAGAAATTTAAAGTTATTTATAGAGTCTATTCCTCTATAAAAAAATTAATATTAGAGTGTATAATAAGGGCTAAATTAATAGTTTATTTTATTAAAAGTCTTATATTTTAATAGATTTTTAAAGATCCACTAGGAAGAAATAAGATTTATTAACTATAAATACTAAATTAAATATTATAAAGTTAAAAATACTAAAGAATTAGAGAAGATAGTTTAAATAGTTATATATTAAAATAATAAAAGAAAATATATAAAAATATATCAATCCTAATATAAATTATATAATTTTTAAGTTAGTACTGCTTAAGCCTATTAAATCTATAAAGCTAATTATTATAGCTAAAAATTAGAGCAAAGTAATACTATTTTAATAACAATATCATATCTAAATAGATATATATAAAAGGAAACTTACTTATTATAAAAAATATTAAAAATATATAAAAATAATATACTTATATATAATTAATACTATTAATCTTAAGTATAAGCTAATAATTAATAAGATATTTAATATAATAGAGATAATTCACGCTCTATAAAAAAAATTAGTACTAAAACTAGAGCTAAAGAAAGTACTATTACACTAATATTATAAAGAATTTAAAAAATTAAAATAGAATATAAAGCTAAAGGATTTCTTTAAGAAATAATATACTTTATTATTTAATATAAAATATACTAAATATAATATAATTAAGAATAAATAAATAATAAAGAATTTTATTAAATTAATAGTATCAGTTATATTAGCATTTTATAAAAAATAGAATACTTAAATTACTTATTTAAGTATATAATTAGCTCTAATAACAATTATTAAAATACTAAAGATTAAGTAATTAATAAATAAATTTAATATATAGATTCTAATTAATAAGACTAGAAAAGAAGCTTTTAGAAATAATATTATAATAATATCTCTAGATAATAAATCTAATTAGAAATAAGATTTCTATTATAATAAGAGATTAAAAAGATTAAGAAAAATAATTTATATTAATAATAAAAAACATATATTTAAAAAATATCTATATATAAATTTAGAAAAATAATTAACTAATTAAAAACTTAATCTAGAGATTTAAAAAAAATTTAATAATCTTATTAAATCTTAGAATAATCTTCACACTATAAGACTAAAAATAATAAAAAAAAAACTAGGCTTAATTAATAATAATAACTAAAAAAAAAACTATTTAACAAATACTAACTAGAATAATAAGAAAATAAAATAAGTTAATTTTATTAGCAAAGTTAGTTATTATAAAATAGCTATTTTAATCTTATTATTAATTATTAAGAATAATTTACTTATTAATAATTAGATCCTTAATACTAGATTAATTATATACCTAATCAACAATCAAGCAAGAATAAAAAATCTTAGATCTAATAAAAAATAAATACTTATTAAGAATATCTAAATTAAGATAATTAGATTAAAAAAAATAATCTTATTTCTAATAAATCCTATTAATAGTATAGTTAAATCAGAAGAGATTTATTTACTAAAAATATAATATATAGAAGATCTATATACTAATATTATATCTATAGAATAACTTAAAGAGTATAGTATTATATATAATAATATAAATAATTAATTATTTTATAAATATATAAAAGAAAAATTTTATAATATTAAGCTAAGTAATAAATTATTTTATTTTAAATAATATCTAAATTTATAACTTAAATAATATATACTAAATAAGTTAGCTATAAATTTATTTAATAAAAGGATCTTAAAGAATATAGTATCTATATAATATAAATAATATAAATATATAGGAATTAATACTATATTAAAGCTTAAAGAAGTTATAAAGGGAGCTATTATTATTATAAATTAGATTATAAACTAAAATAAAAAAAGATTTTAAGAAAAATATAAAATTTATAAATTAATTAAAGTAAATAAATAGATAAGTAAAATTCTAATAATTAAACTAACTTAACTATTTTAAATCCTATTTATTAATATTATTGTTATAAATCTAGTAATTAATAAGGATTTATATATACTTTATATAATAGATCTATATACTAAATTTTATATAATAGTCATTATACGCATAAAATTAATTAATAGTAATCTTAAGATAATAATTAAATATATTAAATATATCTTTAAGATTAAAATACTAGAGATCTATATTAATAATAAATCTATATTTAATAGAATCTTATTTAAAGCCTATTATACTAAATATAATAAAAAATTAATAATCACTATATCTAGAATATTAGATTAAAATAGACCTATAAAGAAAGCTAATTATATTATTAATATAAAAATAAGAAGTATAATCTAGAAAGTTAATCTATAATAAAGTTTATAGCTAAAGACTATAAAAGCAGTAATATAAATTATAAATTATATCTTAATTAGAGCTTTAGGCTATAAAATACTATATAAATTAATATATAGAAGAAAGTTATATATAGAAAATCTATTCCTATTTAAAACTAAGATATATATATAGATTAATATAGATAAGAGTAAAAAAATTATTTTATATATATAAATTAGATATCTTATAGAATATAAAGTCTATAATATTTAGTAGATTTAGATTAATAGATCTAGCAAAATAAAGATTATATATATATAAGATATAGTTTTTAATAAGATAAAAAAGTATAACTCTAAATATCTATTTATTAAAAAATTTATTAGTGAGGGTATATTAATATATATTAAAAGTATAATTATATTAAATTTTAAGTAAATTAGTAATATAGCTATATATAATTCTATTAATAAAGATATAAGTCTGTATATAAGCTGCGTTTTAATAAGATTAATAGTAATAATAAGAAATAACTTATCTATTAAAAAAATAGATATTAATAAGGATTCTATACTCTTATAATAGTAAATAAAAATTAATATTACTAAATTTAATAAAATTAATAAAAATAATAAAAATAAAGCTTAAAATATAATTCTCTATAAAGAATTTAATAATCTTATAGTAAAGAGCTCAAAAATTAATTTAACTAGAAAGATAAAGAATAGGAATATAAAAAATATAAAAATTAATATAATAAATAAGAATAATAAAGTAAGTACTAATTTTAAATTAGAAAATATAATAAGAAGTAATAAAATAATAGATTATCTAGATTTTTAGCTTTTTTAATTTTTATACTTTATATTTAAGAAAACTAGTTCTATTAATTAGATTATTTTATTTAAAAGAGCTTATAGCTTAGCTAATATTATTCTACTAATAAATAATCTAATTAGGCAACTAATTTTAGATAATAATAAGAAAAATAATAAAAATAATTTAAATAAATAATTAGCTCTAAATAGCAGTAAAAAATATAATATTAATTAGAATAATACTATTATTATTTTATTAATTAATAAGAATATCCTACTATTAAGTAAGTTAATAAGTAAGTTAATAAAAATTAAATATTTTAATCTATACTAATATCTTAATATTATTAATACTAATCTATTAAAATCTAATATTATAACTAGATTAAGGATTTAAAAAGCTTTAAAATAAGCTTATACTTTTAGTTCTAATAGTTTATTATTAAAAAAGAAGTAAAGAAAGCAGGAATATATTTTTTTTATAAAAAAAAAGCTATAATAACTTTTTATATTTAAAAAGTATTTCTTAGTAGCTATTAAAAAGATTAAGAATTTTATATTAACTTAATTTTTATTACTAGAGCTTAAAAACTAGAATATAGCTATATATTATAAATATATAAAACAATTTATAGAAGCTATAAGATTAGAATATAAAATATTAAAAAAAAAAGATATATTTATAATTATTCTTAAGCTTAATAAGAAGATATTACCACTAATTTAAATTTTTAAATATAAATTTAATAAATTTAGGAGGATTATTAAATTTAAAATATAAATCTATATATAAAATAATTTATAGAAAGAAAATAAACTTATTATATATATTATAATATTAGTTTTATAAATCTTCTATCTTATAATTTCTCTTACTGCTATATATAATCTTAAAATTATATAATATAATACTGTAAATACTTTTATAAATAATAAGTTTAATAAGAAAGTCTATATTTATTTTCTAAATAGTTTTAAAAAGAATAAGAAAGTTCTTAAGCTTAAGTATATTTTATATAATCTATATAAAAATTCTTATTTATAGTAATTAGAATTAATAAAAATCTTATTAATTTTAGAATTTATCTAAATTTCTAATAAAAAATATTTATTTATAAAAAATAGTCTTATTTTATTATTTTTATTAATAATATTCTATTATTTTATAATAAGGCTAAAAACTAGTATTTATTTAAAGAAATTAAAAAAGGTCTTATATAAGCTTATAAACTAAGAAAAATAAATAATTTTAAATAGTTTCTTAATATTTAAGTAATTTAGGATAGAGTTTAATATAAGATTTAATTTTATTAAGATACTTATATTTCTAAAATTATAGAATATTTTAAACTTAATATTATAAATAACATTAAAATGTCTATATTAGTTAATATTAAGGTTTTAAATAGTGAAGTAAGTAATACTAAAATCTATACTTTTTAAAAACTTTTAAGATTAGCTCTATATACTATTATTATAATCTAATCTAATATTATAAAAATAGTTAATAAGCTTACTAAATATATTATTAATTTATCTATAGCCTATTTCTAGTAAATTAGATATATTATTTAATATCTTTATAATATATGATTTCTTATAATTAAATACTTATTATTAGAGAAATCTAGGATAGATATTTTTATATATATTTTAAATATTTTATTTAAAGATAATCCTAATTATATAAGCTTTAAAAAATATTTAATAAAGATATATAGAGGACTAATTAACTAAAAAACTATAAAATAGCACTTTATTATTGTCGGTTTACTACGGTCCGTATCACAAAAGCATAGACAGGTAGTAGGGCAGTCCGACAGCCCTAGGGTGGTGAGCCTGTTAATATATATAATATTTAATAATAAAAGACTGCTCCCTAAAACTGTAAGGGTCTAGAGAGGACAGCTAGCTATATAGAAGGTTGCTGTATAGGCGCTAGGGGATATATTATCCTATTTCTATATATTTGTGCCTGCTCCTGTATCTGAGATACAAGAGCGCTGAACTATAATATTAATAATCTAACACTAGCAACTCTCTAAAAGAAAAAGAAAAATATATAGTGAATAATATATAATCTAGTATAATAAATAAGTATATAAAGAATGAAATAAAAATATTAAAAATATAAGAAAATAGTAAGAAATAGTATAAAATAAGATATCTAATTATATAATTACTACTCTAGGGATTTTAATAGTATAGTAAATTTTATAGCCTTAAAATTAAAGTTATATATTATAATTACTCTTTTAATCTAGTTATTAATATTAATTTAAAGCTTATTTATATCAATAAGCTTTTATAAAGTGTAGTATAGTTTACTCTTTATTATAGTATTAGTAGGATTATTATTACTATTAATCTATTTAATCTCTATAATTTTTTATTATTTATATAATTATTAAAGGTATATAAGATTAATTATAAATTATTTCTTCTATATTATACTAAGCTTAATAAGATAATTATATAAACTCTTTAAATTAATATAAATGACTAGAGATAGTAATTTAGTAAGATAGAATAGTTATATAAAAATTAATTTAATTATAGCTATAGTATTAAATCTATTTATTAAGATATATATTTTTAAGCTAAATATATTTTAGGTAATCCTCTTACACTTTATAAAGAATTAATAGAGAATATTTATATTATTAAATTTATTTACTAGTATAATAATATAGCTAAGCTATAAAAATAAATTCTTATTATTAATAAATATAATATTAATAAAAATAATAAGATATAATATTTTCTTATTAAGCTTAATAAGACATAGTCCTCTTTTAAGATTATTAAATTACTATTATAAATACTTATTCAGTACTATTATATCATTTTTTTAAAGATCTATTATTTATACTATAAAGAATAGATTGAAAGAGGCTTTAGATTAAAATATTAAAATAATATATATATTAAAAGCTTATTAAGTGATATATTACTTCTTTAATATAATACCTTTTTATACTCTACTATATAAATTTATTATATCTACTGGTTAATTTTATATAAATTAAATATAGTTATAGATATATTTTTAAATAAATATAATACTCTAAATAGTCTTTATAATAATTATATTATTAAATTTTAATAAATTATTACTTATCAGCCCTTTCTGAGGCTTATAAAAGATATTTATATATTAGATTTCTTCCTTTTCTTATACTATAAAGGTATTGTTGGCTATAATAAGAGTATTATTAGTTTATATATTAATAATATTAAATCCTTAGTTTAGATCAAAATAGTGAAGAAGATATAGATTATAAATAAATATTTTTATATTAAGCTTTTCTATATAATAATTATAATATATATAAAATTAGTAGTTGCTTACTTTAAAAATTCTATAGAAAGAATATATAATCTTAAAAAATATAGCTCTAGGAAAATATTCTATAAGCTTAGATATAATCTATATATAAAAATTATAATTAAGCTTTATTATTGACTAGATATAGGCCTATATAATATTGTAAATATAATAATATATATTATTTATAATCATACTAAGACAAAGGATGATTTGTTAGCTAACTTATTATATTATTAATAATTATATTAGTATATATTTTTTATCTTTATTATTATAAGCTTATATAATAAGGCGTAATTTCTTAAAGATTTTATTAATACTAGAATTCTTTATTTTATTAATAAACCTTATAATAAAGATTTAGATATTTAAAAGAATATTTTTCTTTAATATATACTTAAAAACCTCTTATTTAAATAGTCTATTAATCTTTTTTTATTATAAATCTTTAAATCTAGCTAGAGTAATAGCTATAAATTAATTATATAAATTATTTTCTTACTTCTTTATAAATTAATTAAAAAAGATATATTATATATTATTATCTCTATAGTATGCTAGCAGGTAGTGTTTTTATTATAAATATTAATCTATAATTATTTTAATTTGGGGCCTTTTCTATAGGATAATAACTAATAATAGAGATAGAATCTTAGAATCTAGCTAAGATGTAGCTCTATTACTAGAAATAAAATTATCTAGGTATATTTTAGATTTAGAGTAATATAGCTTAATAATAGTTAACTAAAATAAGATTAAACTATAAAAAAGTTTAATAATATATATCTTATTCTTAATTATTAATAATTTATATAATCTTATCTATTTCTTTATATATCTAGTATTTTCTTCTTTCTATATAAGCATATCTAAATTAAAAAAGAGATAGTGTATAGTAATTAATAAAAATCTATTTTATATATTAATAATATTAGCGATTTTCTACTAGATATTTATTTTTTAAATTTTATCTATAGCTTTTTTAATAGCTTTAATTCACTAAATAATAATAAATAATAAGAGATTATATTTAGTTATTTAGAGATAGACTTTAAATATAAAAAAGATTAGAATAAGATTATCTAGATTTATAATATTATTAATAGCTTTAATAGTTATCTATAAGGCTGTTTTAATAAATATATTAAATAATTTTTTTTATATAATTTTATAGGAATGGCGTAGTATAATATAATAATATTTAATAATACTAATTAACTAATATACTTTAATAAATATAATAATAATAATAATATCTATTAATAAAATATCTTATAAGAATTTTTTACTAGTAAAGTTCTTACTAATATTAATAATAATAAAATTAGAAAGGCTAAGATATATATTAATTTATATAATTTATAATATAATTTATATCATTTTTACTAAGATCTTTTTAAGCTAATATATAGTATTAAAGTGTGTTATTTTATTAATAATATAAAATACTAGTTTATTATTAATATATATAATATTAATGATTATTAAATAATTGAAGTTAATATTATTCTATAATATAAATTTGAAGTAGCTAAAGAAGCTATTATAAATCTAATAATAGTAGTAAAACTTATAAATATATTTTAATGTTTTAATATTAATATTATAATTTATATATTTAAGTACTTTCTAAAGCTTCTTAACTAATAGATAGCTAAACTAGTAGTATAGATAGTATAGTTTAATTTTTATAAAGAAATATATTTTAGAGTTAAAGGATTTAATTAGGTATAATTATAATGTATAATCTTATATAAAAAATAGATAGCTAAAATAGTATTTAATAAGAATTATTATACTAAAGCTTAATCTAATAAGAATATTCCTTATATTATTAAAATAGATATTGAGCTAGTCTATATTCTTAATTAAGAGTAGGAAAGGTGTTATTACTTTAAGTATATAGAAATAAATTATACTAATAAATATAAATATATTAATTAAGCTAATTAATTTTATTAATTTATTAGATTTAAATTAAATCCTAGCTTTACTAGCTATTAAGATATCTAGTATAGTATTTTTAGTAATCCTTTAATAAGTAAGATATTAAAGATATCTAATAATAGAGTATTTAATAATACTAATATTAACTAGGATTCCTATAAATATATTTATTAAATATTAGGGCTTAATTAGGAAGAAATACTAGATTAATATTAAAAATATATTATATTATAAATTAATCTTTATAATAATATTTTTTATTAGCTTTAGATAGAGTTTAATTTAAAGTATTAACTATAAAAAGTAAGCTATAAAATAATTAGTAAGATTTTAAGTAAAAGATTAAAAGAATTTTTTATAATTTAGATTAGTTATAATAAACTAGCTAATAATCTCTAATAATTTTTTTTTTTTATAATCTTATATTTTATAGATAGTAAGCATATTAATATCTATAAGAAATATTTTAAATTTATTATTATTAGTTTTTCTTTTTAAATTTATAGCTATAGAGAATTAATTCTTATTAGCTATAAAAAAAGCTTTTATATAATTAAAATAGGATTAGAAGGCTTTATTTTATTTCTTTTTTATATAATTAGTTAACTAGTATCCTTCTTTTTTATATATATAATATATCTTAGATATAGTTTACTATAAAGAGCTATAGTAATTATAGTTATTATACTATCTAATCTAGTATAATAAATAATCTTAATATAGTAAATATAACTATTAATAGTAATAATAATAATCTATATAATAAGTATTAATAATATAAAAGCTCTAGAGAGCAGCTTTTTTTTATATATTTTTTTATTAAATAATTATTCTTTATAGGAACTCTATAAAATTATAAATTATAGTTATTAATATTATTAAGACTCTATAGAAAGTCTATAAAAGATATATAGCTATAAATAGCTTTAAGATAAAACTAGCTTTAGTATAATACTTTAGTTAAAACTTATAAAACTTTTTCTTTAATTTATTAAATATAATCTTAAGATATTCTAAGATAAGCTTTTTAAAATTCTTATCTATAATTTTAAATAGATTTATAGTATTCTATTCCTTCTCTATTTAGTAAATATATTTTTTAATTTTAAAATAGGTTTTTATTATAACTATAAGATTAATTTCTTATTATAGTTAGATTAGATTATTAATCTAATAGTAACTTAATACTATATTTTTAAATATAATATAAAATATCTCTTTTATAGCTTCTAGAATATAGTATCTATAATAAGTATAGATATATATAAATATTATATATATAAAATTAAATAATTTCTTAGGGTCTCTATACTTTATATTATTGAGAAAGGCTTTTTATAGATTTAAAAGATTTAATACTATATATATAAACTGCTGTGGTTTATAGTATATATAGAATCTCTATATTATTAGTATATTTAATATCTATATTAGTTTATATATTATTTTTATACTAAGGGTTATTAGACTATAAATTAGAGTAGATATTATTAAAATAAGTATTTTTTTTTAGATTTAATCTTACTAGAGTTGTTATCTTATTTCTATACTATATTAAATAACTAGAGGTGATTTAGAAATATTACTTAGTTTAATATAAGTAATATATTATTAATTTTCTTTAATATTAGTAGTTTAGAGGCTGTAAATAAAGGATTTAAATATAAAATTAATTTTTAATAAATTAAATATATTTTTATATTTAATATAGTGCTTAATATTATTTTTAATCTATATTTAAGATTTAAATTTAATTAATATAATAATAAAAGTTTTTAGGGGTGGCTATCTATATACTATAAAAATACTATTTATATAAAGTATGTTGTAGAGCTAGTATAAAAGGCTATAGAATATAATATTAAAGATTTCTTTATTCTATATAGTAAAGTTATCTTTGAATATATCCTATAATGTATAGTTATATAATTTAATATAGACATCAGTATAGCTTTAAATATATTAATTAAAAATAATAATATTTTTAATTTTAGCTAGAATAATAGCTATTACTTTAATTATTAGTTTAAAGGCTTTAGAGTAGTTCTTTTAAGCTTTTAGAGATATATTAGTAATAGTTTAGTACTTAATTTAGAGCATTAAGAGAAGAGTATTAAATTAATTAAATAAATAATTTAATTTAGAGTAAATATAAAGAAATAATAGCTTAATCTAATCTATAGATCTTACTAATTAGTGTTGGTTTACTATAGTCTATATTATAAAAATATAAATAGGTAGTAGGGCAGTCTAATAGCTCTAGAGTAATAAGCCTATTAATATATATAATATTTAATAATAAAAGACTGCTTCTTAAAACTGTAGGGGTCTGGGGAGGATAGCTAGCTATATAGAAGATTGCTGTACGGGCACTAGAGGATACGTTATCCCATTCCTGCATGTTCATGCCTGCTCTCACACCTGAGGTGCAAGAGCGCCAAACCGTGGCATCAATAATCCGACAATTATAATATTAATTATTAAAGCTAAATTTTATGCTGTTATTAAAGCTGTAAAAAGATTTTATATTTAGAAATAGATTTTTAAAGCTATATAGTTTATACTTAATTAAGAGCTTTTTATTCTTTATAATAATAAGTAAATTATTAGTCTATTTATTAGTAGTAAATTATAGTTTTAAACTAGTTTAAAGTATATTAATATTTATTACTACTAGCTTTATTAAGAGATTTAAATTAGATACTTTCTTATTAAATAAATTAATATTAAATCTATAATTATTAATAGTTTAATAAAGATTTTATATAGTTAGTATTTTTTTGAATAGTATTAATATTAAGAATTAATAGATATTATTAAATTAGTATAGAAATAGAGCTTTAAAGCTTTTATTTTTAAAAGGATATATTAAAATTCTTAATATATTATTTTATATATAAAGGATTTAGATATTTAGAATTTAAAAAAAGATTAAGAAATTGTTTTAATACTAATTATAATATATAGTCTAGTTAAGTATTATAAATTAATTATAACAACTATATTAAGAATATTTTTTTAAATGTTATTATTTATTTTTTTAGAAAAATCAATATAGAGCTATATATATATAAATCTTCTAATATCCCCTATTAGGATATTTAGAAGGACGTGCCTTATATAGTTGAAAAATAGTATTTAATACAGTTATTATTTGTTTTTATTTTCTCGCTTCTGCACCCTATTGCCGTAAACGCTCTAGTCCCATATTTGGTCCATCATGGTGTCAAAATCACATGATCTCAAACAAAGCGATGCATGAGACAGGGCGCATACATCAACAAACCTCCGAGACTAGCACGTCAAAGAATAGAATGAACATGATGCTCATTTGAGAATATACAATAGTCTTACGTCTGAGTGCATGTACCCGGTCCTTGCTCTAGTTCTAATCGAATTTGCAGCTGCCTTCTTGATGATATAGCAGTCAGGTCGCGGGCGGGCTTGACATGACCTGGAACCGGGAAGCTCGTCCTTCCAGATTGACCTTGATTTTCTCATCAGGTTTCTTTTCTTACTTAAGTATGTAGATCGGATGACATGGTAGACTTTATAGGCGGCACTTGCTCACATATCAACAAAAAGAGAAGAAAGAATAACCTTGTCGAATGCTCAGCTAGCTCTCACTATATACCAACTGTATTTACTGCTGCCCTTTTTTCTGTGCCAAATCAATCATACTGCGTCTTAAGATGTAGCAATCTCGGGCCCCGGACAGAAAGGTACCAAGCCTTAGAGCTTAGAACAATACCACACTAGACAGAATGAACTGGATTACAAATTACACACGACGCCTGCTTACTGCGTGTTGAGTTTATTTTGGAGTCTCTTTACGCTCATTTGCCATCCACTTCTTGTTAGAAATCAAGCATGTATCCTCTTAACCAGAACAAGTACTGGGACACTGAAAATCTGCTAAGCGTGATCTAGGCCGAACAGTATGGCATGATAATGTACGCCGAATGAAGTCTGACCACGTTTGCCCTAAACTTCTCTCTGTCCATCATATGTTTTTTTCAAGGCTGTGACCATGATTCTCGCTCCAAAGTTGATAGTATTATAATATGACATAGGAGACATATGAAGGAAGCTGGGGCTGGATAGCAGAAACAGCCTCGTTTTAAGCTACGGCTGAAAGCAATCTTGACTCATCGCCATCATGCCTTGTTATGGCTTGTCCAGGTGGTGATGATGAGGAGATGGAGAATACCTATTTAGGCAGTTACCTAGGTAACGTTTTGAAACTTTGGACATGGGATGTTTTGACGTGCTTCATATCGGTGACGATATATAACTTCGTCTTGTCATTTTTCCGACACATCTGCGTAGATAACGTGTCCCACCAGTTGACCGTAAGCACGATTGTGATAACCTGATCAAGTAAGATCTCTGCTCGAGCTGGTGTCAATGCAATGACGTTAACATCATGGTAATGAGAAAATGATACTCTTGCCCTAATCTTATGACGGACCCACACGGCCACCTATCCCTTAGGTAGCTATCATTGGCTGCATCGATGCTATAATACGAGGCTGAGCCAATAACGTCTCGACTGCATCGGTGTTCTATTCTTGCGGCTCTACTAAAAGCCCATCACTCCATGACGAAGCCATCTTATATTCCATATTTAGCCACGATTCCAACCGTTCCAAATCAGCCTTACCTGAAATTACCCTTTTTTTAGGAATGTGTTCTGCACTCCGTTGTCGCGACGGAGAATAAAACGGCACTAAAAAATCCATCCAAAGCCCCGATTGAGTCACCCTCCATTGACGATGAAGTATATCTCATATATAGCCCCACATCTGTGACTCAGTTTTCAACGTGACCACCGTCGTGTTGACGCCTTCGGAGACGGAGTATTCTTTGTTTAGTCAGTCGCAGCCTGGAATGAAGAAATATTGATCGTGTAGCACGATAGGTTGTAGGAGGTTCGTACATGAGTCACATGGAAGTGGAAGTGGACATTAAAATGTCGAAAACGATGAAATTGTGCACAGGGCTTAGACGGTGTTGTACGCTCTGGCCGAAAACGGCCGGGGTACTACATAGTACATCGGCCGTAGCCATAGTCAGTTCAATTTACAAGTAATATGACCTGCATGAACTCAAGGTCTATATGGCTATATTTGCACCCAAAATGAAGCAAATTAATCAGGTTTAAACCATTGTTTTTTTTTCACTGTGGTCTGTCTGTACGATTAGTTCTGCCAGCACGACTTGACTTGCGTAACTGACGCAGTGCAAGGCAACCGGATTTAACCCGAAATGGTTAGCTCCAAGACGGCCCAAAAATTATTAGAATCAGGCTGTCTCTCATTGGCGGGAAGCTGTCGGTGTGTCATAGGTGGCCATTGATTGGCCGTGCTTTGTGCTGTTTGAGGGTGGGGCCGGTGGGCTACTGCAACTGGCCTGCAGTGACGTGGTTGGTCGATCCATAAAAAGTGGACCTTTTATCGATGGGTGACCGGTGTCCAATGAGATTCAGTTTGGTCGAACTGGGGGGTGGGGCTGGTAGCGCGAGGAGCGATGATTGGGAGGAACTAGAACAGAGAATGGAACTTGTGGAAGCATGAGAGAAATCCACAGTATGGATGGTAAGATTGATACTGCGCTGATACAGTATTTCTACATATAATTTCTCAATAAAATACAGCCTGCAACAGTACAGATACCGCACTCTAAGAAACTAAACTCAAGCTGCTGCCTGTCTGACTTTCCCATGCAAGCAAGAGCAGTTCATGTTTACCGTGTGTAGTCGTCAGAGTGTAGCAGCCAGCAGCACTACTGTAGATGCGCTTGAAAAGAAACCCACCCCCAATTTGCTGCCTCTCTCTCTCTCTTTCTTCCCTCTTTCAGCCAAAACGTTCGAGATGAACCCGGCTATGACAGAGCGCCTGCGAGAGCAGCATCAGGTCTAATTCTCGAGCCAGTACCAACAACCATTTGTACAAATATCATTTATCCATCTCTTGCTTCATTTCTTATCGTTATCGAATCCTGTTGCCTCCGGATCCAGTGCCCCGCTATTCTCTCATCTTCTTGCGATAGTGGACGAAGTACGTACTACGTACTCCATAGTACCTGACTTGGACAAGAGTCACAGCCCAGCACAGCTCTCTCTTTTTTGCCCCTTTGCTGCCTATTGCTGAGCGGCGAATTTTTGATTATTATCGATTACTGTCGAACCAAGCAAAGCCATTCCAACCACTCGCTCGATCGGTCTTTTGGTTGGATGGAAGTTCGTTTTTAGTGGGAATTTCGACCACATCCTTGTGACCTCGTGAGACTTAGCACTTTTTCCTCCCATCAGCAATCTCTTTCTTCCTGGTCCTTTTTTTCTTCCGTCTGTCATTCTTCCTGGATCTTTGTTACGGCTAGTACGGAGTCTGTATTGCATTGTACGGTGAGTGGGTCTTGCCTTTCGTTTTGCACCTAGCGGACAAAAGTTCCCCCTTCCCGAACAGGCAAATCACGATGTTTGATACGCTGCTGTTACCCGCCGTTACCGGGGGGGCTGTCTGTGTGTCCTGCCACCCACTGGGCCACTGCCCACTGGCCACTGCCCCCTTCCCGATCGGTCGATTCTATCTTTGGCCCTGAAGATGGAGGGAAGGAGTCATCCTGGCCCGCCTGCCTTCCTTCCTTCTGTCTGTCTGTCTGTCTCTCGCTCTTGCCCAGCCAGCCAGTCAGCCTTTCTTATTAGGCCTCACCCTCCATTCATCTCCTATTTCCCCGTCTTGTCCACCTCGCTCTCACTCTCCTCTCTTTCATCGCTCCGACATCCTATCCTATCCTATCCTATCCATCCTATCCTTTCTTCTTCTTATCATCTACTCCCGACGAAACAGAATTTTAAATAATATCTGTTCTCCATTCTCTCCTTCTGACTCATTACTCTCTCGCCTCTTCTAGTCAACCAGATTCCCAGCAGTCGATTTGGCCTCTCGCGCTGTTCTCCGAGGCCGCCCGACCGAATCTAGGCACCCGGCACCGCCGCGCTAATTACTCGCCACTTCGGCCAGCGTGCTCAGACGACTGAGTAAGTCAAGTTCAATCCTCACCCAACCGTGACTGAAACCCTTTGAGTCACCGTTGCCTACCATGACACACACTCCCTCCCCAGAATGGCAGTCCACCTCTAATTTTGGTGACTAAATTCCTGTTGATCACTTGAGACTTCTTTTTGCCGCCACGCTTGATTTTTCTTCCTGTTTGGTACCTGACAGCTACCCCTTCACCCAATCAATGTACTACTGCCGATCGAACCCCCAGTCAGAATCGAGTGGCCAACTTGCAGGCTCCAGTGTCGTGTTTATTTCAATCATCTACTAGCCCGGTCATATCTGAACGGAACTTCTCCTGCTGACCTCTGCGAAGAACTTCAACCTTAGTTGGCACCACACGCGCGCTTGAGTGTTTTGATACCCGTCTACCACTAGCTCCGCCGTTACCTCGATGATTCGCGCGAAGACAACGCTGTACTAGACTATTGACTCATACCGAACAAGCAAGCGTCTTCTGCGACGAATGTTGCCTGTTTGCTAGGTCTTCGGTCTATTCTACTACGACTTTATTAGTATCACCTTGTGCTCGCTATCGTTTATCGTCATCATCAAAATGTACCCTATTGTTGCAGGCCCCATCGAACCGATCACCAGTATTACCACATTCTACCCGTCAGATATCACCAAGTCCAGCAAGAACGTTGCATGCCTGTGAAGTCACAATACTCACTTCGTGTCTGCGATATCGGGACTGACCATTCGTTCCCGTGTTACCTACCTGACTTGATCGACGTCGACTATTCAGAACGTGCGTAAATACGGTGATCGGTTTGCCGAAACAAACAACATCTTGTTAATATTCGCCTGTTGCTCTTTTTTCTCCCCTACCCCCATCCGGTACTTCGATACCCTCAATATCCACCAAAGGTATTGGGTTCTGTTCAGTTACGACTACACTGTTACGCTGGATTACCATCACAACTAAGGCCCACCGTCGCCTATTCATCGAAAGACGGTTGTCTATCGGTTTTCTTCCTGGTCTCTTTCGAAACGGTTTAATTCATATCACGGTTTACAAATCGTCTTTTACCTGGCCATCGAGTCTTGCCTACTTTGGAACTTCCTTTGGCACGCACAAATACAGCGCGTGTTAAGTCGTGAAAGATACAGCAAGACATTCTTAACTACATGTTATTGAATATGCCAGACTCAGACGTCTCGGGTTCGAGTCTTTCCGACCCCAGTCAACAAAAGAGGACGGTTACCACTCATCCGTACTCTTCATCTGTGGGCTCCTCGGCCTCTTCTTCCTCTTCCTCGATCTTCTCATTAGATTGCGTGTCTACCCAGAGCTCAATTTCATCATCTTCAACAACTGCTGTCGATGTCATTTGGGAAAATGATGAGTCGGGAGAGTCATTAGGCCGAGGTTTGCCCCATTCTGAAAATACATCCCATTGTCCACGAAATAGTTTGAGAGGTGTTGCATCTAAAGTTCCGGAGTGTCCAGTGCCTCCAGAGCTCCGGAAGCACCCCAGACGTACCGCTTGCCCCACAGCTACGTCAAACGGTACATCCACGTCGTGCCCTAAACTACCTCCCCCGCTAGTGCGACAGTGTGATCGCAAGGTCAATTTTGTCGACAGCCTAGTCGGTAAGTCCTCTCTTCTTAAAGAAGCCCCCAATCCAACCGCTTTGCGGATCATGTCATGCTGAATCTTCTTGGAAAGACTCCGCATCCCAGATTGTCGAAACAATATGGCCCCTATCGGTAGTTGCTGTTCGGAGTGAACCTCCACTCGGCTGTAAGGGTGTCTTGCCCCTTCGCACTTTCATCCAAGAAACTCTGCGAAGGTCACGTACTAGCTTTAGTACTCTACAGGTCGCTCTTTACTACCTCATCAAGATCCGACCCCACGTTCCAAACCATGACTTTACCATGGAACAACCTCGTGACAGCTCATGCGCTCGAGCGATGCAATGCGGACGTCGTATGTTCCTCGCCGCGTTGATTCTTGCATCGAAATATTTGCAGGACCGAAACTACTCCGCCCGTGCTTGGAGCAAGATCTCGGGTCTACAGACCCAGGAGATCAATCAAAATGAAATGATGTTCTTGCAAGCCGTGGATTGGAAACTCCACGTCCCGGAGTCCATCTACCACCGATGGACAGACATTGTCCTCAAGTATACACCTACCCCGGGTTCTTCGGTCAACGCAGATGATTGCTGGAAGACATTGATTCCAAGATTGACCCCGGATCTGGTCACGGTCGACATCGAACCTTCCAGTCCTCCCGATCTGTTCGGCTTGGACATGCTCGCTGACGCCCCTTCGCCTCGGCGTTCCCTGTCTCGCGTCAACAGCATAGCTTCGATGTGTTCTCCCAGTGAGCAACAATCTCCGGTCTGTCCACGATCAAACCCTATTCTGGATCCTGCCCCTCGTGTTGAATCCTCAAACCCTACCCTTCCAGCCTTGCACAAGCTTGGACTTCTCCCCACACCGCAATTGACGCCACAATCGTGCGCTGCGTCCACTCCTGCCGTGAGTGTTCGTGGTACATGCTCGAGACGTCCATCGTTTGCATCGGCCATGTCCCAGGCCCAAAACATGTGCATGTCACGTCTAGCTCTGGATACCCGGCCCTTGCCCACCAGCAAACCTGGTAACTTTGAGGGAATGCCTCCCTTGACGCGTCGGTCTTCGCTTGCGCGTTCTACTTCATCTGCATCATCACCAGAGTCGATGGTGTCGGATGTGTCGACAATATCCTCTCGTTCTTCTCGGTCTTCCTCAATCTCATCGTGTGCCTCTGCGACTTGCGCGCCTAGTCAACCTCGTTTGGCTGTCACGGCGACTCGTCGTTGCGCTGCGATGACCTTGAAAGAATGCCGAAAGAACTTGACCATACACACTCCTATTGACGAGACTTCTCTGGTTGGTGTTTACAGCTCGCCCGACAGCGCACTGGGTGGATCCGTCCCCGATTTGTCAAACTTCTCCTTGAACACCCCGGTTGACATGACAGCCCATGAAGCTGCACAAGGGTTATGCGAGTTGTCTGGCGCCATGCTACGATCACAATCTCCCGTTGGCCAAGTAAGCCGCAAAAGAGGAAGGACTTCCTCTGAAGATCAGATTCTGCAGAGCAATGTGCGTGACTTGATGGCTTCGGCTTATCAAAACGAAGTCCTAGTAGACGAGAGGATTGCTCAATCATTTCTGCTTAAGGGTCAGTCAGATCACGGTCTTAGCTCTATTCAGCTGCCTATACCCGTTCCTGTTTCCAAGGGCGGCATCAAGCGCGCCTGCTGTAGCGCCGAAGTTCGCAGACACGAAATTTTACCAACTACTCCGACGCCTATGCGATGAATGCCTACATTCACGTATGCGAAAGGATGTGCCTTGATATCTCCATGCTTGTACATCTCATAACAGCGTTTGTATATATATAATATCCAGCGGTTTGAGATGGTACAGGCGTTTATTCGGCGCAATCCTCACCCCACGATTATGAATATGATGCGCTTGGCCAGACCCTGGACCTTGGCATCTTGTATGAAGTACGCATATTTTGCAAATATTTGTTTTGTTTTTGTTATGTGTTTTGTCTTTCTACCTGACACGGAGTGCGGCGGCATGGTCTGGGTTTGTTTTGTTCTGTTTCGTTCCATCCTTTGATGCAACTTGGCCATCATCGTGGTTGTCCTTTTATAATTTTACTCATTCAAGGTGTGTGCGCGTGGGAAACAAAGTTCGAAAGGGCGAACAGGCATTTTCTCGGAGTCAAATCGTTGATCCATTTTCTTGGCCTTTCACCTCGATTGATATGGACAATTGAGGTTGGAGTTTTGATTCTGGGTTCCCTTCATCATGCATCATCATCACATCACATCATCAACATCATCAAACCCCATTGCGATTCTTACTTTCTTTTGTCTCTCTCGAGTTGTGTCTCGCACTCCTGGACAAAAAGTGGTACGGTTATTGGAGTCAGCGCATGCATGCATTCTTGGACGGAATGGTCGCATCTAGTTCGAAATGTAGATATAGGCAGTAATCCGCTAACTACGAATTGCAGAAACATATACACTGGTACTTTGTTTTCCATGTAGAAATTAATGGTCACTGTAGATTTGTCCTTCAAAGACGCCTCTTAAGCTTGTAGTAATCAGGCCGAATCTAGACTAGCGCGATCAGATAAGATAGGATGAAGATGAAACGAGCAAGTCAGTTGACCTTCCGTCTCCGCTCTTTTAACATCAACGTCAAGTAACCAAGTCCCGCTCTGTACCTTCCTACTCTAATTGTCTGTTCTTCCAATTCGCTCGTCACATCCTCTTTGTATCGGTTTTGTTTCAATCATCAACCATGGCGCAAAGCCATCCCAGCGGTGTCACGCTGTTATTAGCGATCGTACTTGGTCTATACTTACCCGCGGCCCTAAGTACACCGTTTATCGTTACCGCCAGACGGGGGGAGGAATTCCACGACAAACAACAACAGATTACGCTGCAGAATGTTGATCATCATGGCAATGCCGGCAAACATGGGTATCATGACGATCCATTGAAGGATTTTATTTCGGATGTTGTGCATGATACTGGTTCGATATTTAGTGGCAATGATAAGAACAATAAGCATGGCGGCGATAAGAAGACTTTGGCACCTGTGACACCCCCGGCGTCCTTGCCGTCGCCGTCGCCGCCACCACCGTTGATATCGTCGTTGAGGTATACGGGCTATTCTGATGGGCCGGACAATATTACTATTGGCTTGAACCGGATTGGCGAAAGCGCAGAGCTTCCGAACATTGACAATGACAATGAAGTCGAATCAACTCTCCGCCGTCCTTCATGGTTCGACTCCGTCCTTATGGCGCGCCGGTTACTAGCCAAATCTTCCGTCGGAATCGCGTCTACTGTTTACCAACATTCAGACTCCTCGTCGCCAGCGAAAACATATCATGCACCCCAACCAGCCGGCCTGCAGGGCGTATCCATCAGCTTACCAGAATACATAGCAGACTGCTCCGAGATCGACGACGACGACGACAACGACAACAACAATGGTAATCCGATCCTGCTTGGA
Organism: Talaromyces thailandensis; assembly: GCA_019828575.1. Lineage (NCBI taxonomy): Eukaryota > Fungi > Ascomycota > Eurotiomycetes > Eurotiales > Trichocomaceae > Talaromyces > Talaromyces thailandensis. Next base: position 481,679 of record JACVQZ010000053.1, on the reverse strand, counting down.
CTATACGTCTCAACGACATTCCAAAACATCGCCAAGGGCTCTAATATCAGTCTCTCGATTGACTGGTGGAGTCATCTCAAGGACACAGATCCACTTTACCCCGGCTTTCCCTTGAGTGAAGCCGGGTTACCGCGTATCTCGTTGCTCGGGTACGTCGAACGACTTGATCTATCCGCTGCATCATCGTCATCAGCCCTAAAGGAGGGATTGGAAGAATGCTTTTTCGCAAAACACCCAGATGCCGAGGTATGGGCACCCGGCAACCCGGATAGTCCCCATTCAGGCTTCTGGGCGCGCATGGTTGTGACGCAGGTTTATTGGATTGGTGGGTTTGGCGATTTGCAGCAGATTGGGTGGATGAATGTGACTGATTGGAAGGGTGTGGGAAGGCATGAGAGTGATGAGAGTATTGGGGATGGGAGTGGCAGGGGTTGGGAGGATGTTAGATTGCCTGGTGAATAAGTGTTTGGATGGATGGCTGTATAGCGTCACGTTGGTTGACGTGTAGATAGAAGTATATGGTTATGCGAATTCTTACATTGACCCTTTCGAGAGCTCTGCCTATCACAACTAGTATAATGCCCTCCTTCATCGCATGTATTGAATCCCAAGAACACAATGATCTCAAGCTCAAAGCTAAACTCAACCAAACCCCTTTCCCCACCAATCTACCTTCTCTCCTCAGCCATGCCACAAATTCAACACAGACATATAGACAGATTACTTCCTCCCCAAAGCCTTCCCAACCATCTCCCCCGCCGAAGCCATCATGCCCTGATCCTTCTTACTCGTCGCCGCCCCCGGCCCAACATCCGCGCCCCCAGCACCCACCACGGCACCGGCAGCACTGGCCCGCGCACTGGAGCCCGCGTTACCATTAAACTCGGTGCTTAGCCGCTGTCCATAGAGCGGTTTCTCGTCTTCTTTGATGGGTAGGATGGCCTCTTGTTCGTCGGGCGGGAGGCGGTGGAGTGTTGATTTTGTGTCTCCTATTACATACAGCACAGAAAAAAAAAACATGTCAGTGGACGTCTGATTATCAGGAATGTGGTTGGAGTAGGAGGGAAGAACCAGGGAGGGACAGACCGGGTTGCATTGCTTCGGCGATGGAGGATTTCATGCGCTCAAAAGCCGTGTTGCGTTGCGGGTCGGCGTTCAGCATTGCTTTCTGTTTTTTTACTGTTAGACGCATGGATCTATAGGGATATGCATAGTTGACAGCCGTACCTTGTCAGCCATGATGATCACTTCCTTCTCTTTGTTGTCCAGTCTATATTCCTGTAATCGAGAATCGATATGCTTGTATGATTTACAGAAAAGTCAACTACATTTTTCAAAGAAAGGCGAACATATGTCAGGTTCTTTCTATCTGGTGATGTCAGAATATCGTATTTCCGAAAGTGGCAAGTCATGGGGTGGGACAAACCCTAAGAAAGGCTCAGGCAATTCATTCCGAGGTCCCATCCTTCTTCTACTGGCTACGTAGAATCATACTGCACTCAGAAGTAAAGTCGTATCAAACTGGCCGGAATACCAGCCAAGCCCATTATTCATTCACAGTCTGATAGAAAGGAATCTCATGAAAAAGAAATTAAAAAAAAAAAAAAAAATCAAGCAGTGCGCACTTCTGCCCGGTGCTCAGCCCAAATGACAACGTAAATCCAGAAACGAATAACTTAAACGAGAACTAAAACAAAGCATAACGGAGGCTGAGCAAACCGGTACAGACGCGATTGTATCAAGCAGTAATAATCAAAAGCAATAAACACATCATCAACAAAACCACGTATCGTGTTCACAGAGTCGATTATCTAAATCGCTCATTTCGATCAGAAATCGAAAATGATGGAACTTCGTTCGATAGACGATGAAATCCGCGATTCGTAGAAACGGAGAAACGACAAGCTGATCCACCCGAATTCGTATGTAAAAGCTCAAATCGTTATTCGTTGTTGTCCATCAGACGCACAGATCTAGCCAAACTCCCCAAGCCCAGATCATACGCGATCATGTCGATTGACCCACGTGGTAAAATCCTGTTTACCATCCACACCTGTCTCAATCCATGTCATGTCTATAACCGAGTCCATAGTAAATGCTTTGAAGAAGACACCATGAGAAGAAGGCGAAAGTTCATCAGCCATCATTAATCGTCGAAGATAGGGAAGAAATATTAAAAATGCCGTGGAGGAATTTCTTGTCACCACAATGAATTCGCGTTTACAAACTCATCGTCAACCATTCCCATTCCTGACTAGCTGTCTGGCCGGATCCTGCAGCCAGACTGTGATGAGCCGGGTTCGTTGCTGCCGGTGGCATGGCTGGTGCCAACGGTACATTCTTAGATTTGGCGGCTGCCGATGGCCCAGCACCAGCTTTGCTATTATCCATGTTTGTATCATCTGATGCTGCTTCTGGGCTATCTTGGGACAAGCTAGCCTGAATGCTGGCAAGAGAACCAATGGAGTCCTTGTCAAGTCGCCGTTGACGCTTGGGAGCAACTTGAATGGCCCTAGCTTGAGCACCGGCAGATGGCGTAGTCTTTGGTGGAGCGGCCGCAATAGGGACAACACCACTCTTGACAGAGCCAGCGACGCCATTCGATCCGGTGCCAGAAGTGGTCGAGCCAGCGATAGATGGCGGTGATTCCGAAGCATTGGCGCTCTGTAACTTGCTTGAACTTGGCGGTGTAACGACGGGAGTCTGTTGTACTGAGTTCTTTCGAGAACCTTTCTTGGATCGGGCCGCAGACACGCCAATCGCAAGATTGTTCCCTCCACCGCGGTTTCGCTTCTTGATTACATCGGTCTTGAGGGAAAGAGGCCGAACCACTCCATGAAGCTTCAAGAAAAGACCACAGGCATTGCAAAGAGGTTGTCCCTCGGGGTTGCGCCGCCACAGAGGCGTCGTCTGAGTGAAGCAGTTAGTACAAGTAGTCGGGGCACCTGAATCACCGGGTTTAGTGCCACCAGGGCTAACAGGTCGGGAAGGTGCGACGCTGCTGAATCCAGATTCAGGCGGTGTGTTGGGCGACGTATGTGACTGCATCGCCATGCCCATGTGATCGGTATTAGCGCGGCCGAGTTTTGGTCGACTGCTCATGTTGGTTGTCGAAGCATGTCCACGGGGCAGACTTGTACTTTCCCAATCATGCGACTGATCCATGATATCTCCCATTCTTCCATGATGCAAACCAGAAAAGTTTGGCATAGAGCCGTAGTGACCAGCAAGCTGAGCATCCCATTGCAAGCTTGAGGACATGTCACCAGATATATCATCCATGCCTTGAAAGTCGGTATGCATGGCCATGTTCTGGTCTGGGAAGGCAGTCCCATCATCGTCTTCATTGTCAGAGTCAGCTCCGAAGGTGAACATATTTTCACTGCTGGTCAAGTTCAGATTGTGATGGGAGGCAGGGGCCGAGAAATCATTATGAGTGATGACGGACGACGGATCAATGTGTTGGTGGGATGCGAATCCGGGAGAGGGAATGCTAGAAGGCGGTCCGCTCATGTAGGCTGCAGCGTTTGGATCATTTTTTGCGCCGTACATATATCGAGGTTGCAGAGAGGCAGTAAGGTTAGATGTGCGATGATTAGGAGCAGCGTATGCAGGAATCCTACGCTGGACACGGGCGTCCATGGAGTTTTGATCAAAGTACATCGAGTGCTCTCCATCATAGACAGGTTGGGGCGTCGAGGCAGTAGACTGGTAGCCAGAGGGAGGGGGCGAATAGAACTCGGTTGAGTTCAATGATGATCCCATGGGAGTCTGAGCATAGACATGACTGAAGGGTCCCGAGGTCACCAACGGCGACTCTGTAGGAGAGAAAGTAAAGTTCTGCTGGAAGGGGCCGGCAGATGTAAGAATGGGGTCGTCATTGATCTGAAAGGTATCGAGATTGAAAGGCACGTTGGGGGATGTATGGCTGTTATGATGAGGGAACGCAGAGTGCGGTTGGTCCAAGCTGTAGTCTGGCATCATGGCAGTGTCCAATTCCTGACCATTGTGTTGCACCATCAGATTGGAGGTAGGGATAACTTGTGGGGAGAACTCCGCAGGTCGCTTGCGAGGTGCCTGTAACGGATCAGTATCTCCATCGCCTCTGTTCCCTTTGAGACGACTTACTTTGCGTTCGTCTACGCTGGTTTTCCGTACACGGCGCTGCACGTAGCCGAACTCGTCGTTGCGACGCAATTCCTGTGAATTGTGAGGCAAGGATGCTGGGACGAGAGGGGCTTGCGAGACGCTTTGATCCTTGCGAGCTTTGATAGGAATACCAGACTGAGCGACTGAATGAGGCTGAGAGACGATGTTGTGGTCGGAAGTAGCAGGTAGATTTTCAATGCCGGCCGGTGAGCCAATGGATGACGGCACGATGAACTCGTCCAAGTTCATGAAATCAGCCGAGGCAGAGGCAGAAGCGGCGTTGTTGCTCTGGCTGGCCTGGCGCAGTTGAGCAATTCCACTTGGAGTGGTAGAAGGTGGCTTCTGAGCAGCCTGAGCAGCTTGTTGAGCAGCAAGTCTATGAATGGAGGATGGATTAGTATGAGTGAGGAAGATCGATAATCTGATTTTCGAAAATGACGACAGTGGATGACGATGGTAAGAAGAGGAATGTGCGAAAGAGAAGAGTGGGTAAGGAGAAGGTAGGGTTTGATAGCAATCTTCAGCAGTCGAGGGGAGGAGAGATAAGGCAGGATTTGATGATGATAACAGTACAGAGCTAGCGTCCTGCAACCTGCAACTGCCACTGGATGGAGTCTCTGTCATCGGAACCAGCTTTCAGATAGGGATATCGGGGGTATATATATGTATACGATATCGAAGAGAGAATGTTTCCATCTTTACACCTACCGTGCCTGTTCTGCTCGCTCTCTTTCCTGGCGCTTCAGACTCATCGCCATCATCCGCCAAGTCAAATTCTCCATACGTTCCTGATTGGGCAATTGAGATTTTGTCCGCGAGTACAATTTCCAGATCTGCGTTGCCAGAGGGTCCTTTCGCTGCATTTCGTCGGGATTGTCGACCGAATTATCGTGAGGGGTGCCATCTTGCCAGTCAGGAAAGACGGTGTCGCCCAGCAACGCCCCTTTGGCGATGCTGTCTTCGATTGAAGAATCCAGTTTGCCGGTGTTGTCTATCTATATTGTTGCGATCGTTTCCCGCCCTTCGATTTTCGAACCAATCCCGCGCGCGGGTTGAGTGAAACTGAGCGATGAGATATTTGGGAGGGGAGCGGCTACAGGCGAGACAAAGGCATAGGAGGGGAATCGTCCGGGGCGGTATTCACGAATCCGAGGCAGGCCAGTGAGAACTTGCGCAAACAACACACGAACATAGGAAATAAACCCAAAGAAAAGAAAGGCGATGAATAGGAAAATGGCCCGTTCAAACAGCCCACCACACACAATGGGTGTCGAGAGGTGTTTGGTTGGCGAACAGAAAGAGGTGAGATAGAAGGTAAGAAGAGGGAAAAAAGTGCTTGTTGGTCTTGAAGCTCAGGTGAATCGCCCGACCGACCACTGACTGAACCTGACTGGGAATTTGCGGACTGGGAAGGAAGGAAGGGAACGACAGGAAGGAAAGAACGAAACTTAGGGAATTGGTATTATTACCGAGGAACGGTAAGGTAAGCCCGTAATGCCTGTATGGTACTGGCCGTGCCGCATATCTGGTAATTTAAGTCGTGAGCCCCGCATGGAAGCTTGGATTGACTGGCTGAAGGGGAGTCCGTGGTGGAGACCGGCTGCACACTAATTAGGGCACTAGATATGACATTGGCTTAGCGCAGTTCGTACCGGCGTATTCATACACAGTACCACTGCCAGATCTTTACCATTTAGTATTTAGTATTTACCGAGCTTCAACGATGTATTGGTACATGTATGTATCCTGGCCAATGCTTAGTCCTACCTTAGGGGTGGATCCAACTGTCGCTGCTCAGAAATAGAACATCCAACGTTGACACAACGTTATTATTCATGGCTTCAGATATTGCTTTTCAGATCCTCAGATTACTCGACATATGAACGACTTGTGATTGGTGTTGATTTTCAGTCCGGAACAGAGTCGCTTCTTCCGCCGGCTGAACCATCTTCCGAACATGGTCGAGGTAACTGACTGAGTCTAGAGATTTGGAGGGGTCTGGCTGGGTCAACCCCTCTCTTTGTCATGGTCCATCTCCGAACCACGAATTCATTATTGTTGCTCTTCGATGACGGAGACATACGGGATGATGTTTAAAGTTCGGGAACATGTCCTTGCTATCACATGCTCTTCTTTCTCATTGGCAGTTTAATGCTTCTGGAAGGATGCCAGATTTGCGCTCCAGAATGAAGCGATCACGAATGAGATTCTGATTCTGCTGCTACATTGTGTAGTGTACCACCGTATATGTGTCGTACTATGTACATAATGTGCCATAGCATACACGAATCTTATGCCACCGGTTATTAATATGCGAGTCACCTAACTGTAGCTACGGCTGTACGGTATACTGTGTGTTCACTGATGAACTCGTCGCTTAGTGCGGCAAATCACAATTCAAGGCTATTCTGACTATGTGTGCGTTACATCAATCTAACATGACTTGAATGTGAATATTCCAATATCAATTTTCATAGTCGCTATCGGATTTATTGAACGTTGTTTCCAGGTATGCTTTGTAAAGTCTGTATAGTTACAACTTTACTAGAACAAGACGTGGGGAATTCGTACGTGGTCCCGTGGGGGTGCTACGTACTCCATAATCAAACCGAATCTATTAAGAGTAAGAGCTCAGACGATCAAGTCAGCTTTTTTGATATTGAATGGTCAGCATCGTCACCACCAGGATCGCTTGACGATGTTCAGAAAGGGATCTACATTTTTTTGTAGACATGATCTCATTTCTTCATCATGGCTTGAGGAGGGTGTGAAGCTGTTTGATATTGAATCGGTGGCATATAATAGGTGCGCATGTCTAAATTAATAGTACTCGCTATTACTACGTAGTAGTCTTACTAGACGTATTTACCTGCCGTTGATGCATTATCTTAAAATGGCAGGGTGAGCACAGATCAGCTACTAAGCACCAACCACTAGCTAATTCTACGTAGTCTGAGTGTAAACGCCGAACAGGAACATCATCAGTAAAAACAAATATAAGCGCTCAGATGCCAATCTCATTCATGCACTGCTATTCATGATGCCTTCGAGACGGAACTGGCAAGTCGGCTGAATCCTCGACCCGAGACCACCGTAGTCTACTACTAGCCTTAGCCTTTGTCATGTATTTGAGATACCGAGTACGTTGTACTATGTACTTTGGTACAGCGTAGATACCGTACGGAAAACAGATTTCTCTGCCTGAAACGGTCGTCCACGGGCAATCTAGATGAAATCAGTTTAGTGTTGGCGTGAAGCATTGACCCCTGTCCTAATTTCTCGCATGGATTGGGATTGAGATATGGAATGATCGTTAAGGACTGCTCCGTATCGAGTAGTTACCATAAAATGACCGTTCTGCGCACCTAAACACGCTTGATAATTAATATGACCGACATACCGCCATTTTCACTGAAATACCCGACTGTGCCAATTCACACAATCACCCGAGTTTGTATATGTACAGGGGCAAATTGATAGACGGCACAATGTCCTCCGTGTAGGAGGGCAGTCTCCATAACGGTTCGGCATCTCCTCCTGAACTCTGGCTGAAGTAGTCATCGGTCCGACCTCGTGGGTGACAATAAGGAACTGTCCTTGACGTGGCCAATGCCTGAATGCCATACTGCACACTAGTGACATAGTAATCCGTCGCGTGGGCTCTATGGGTCTTTCAATGTTGGGCTTGGTCTTAGACTGAGCAATGAGCTTTGGGCGTAGTAGTGGTGGCGATGTGGGGATCTCCTTGATAGTGATTGATGATTTGGTTTATGTCTTTATCCGGTGGAATGGAAGTGTTCTCGGTACGACTTTCTAAGCGACAGCAGTATACCAAACCAAAAATTAAAGGATATATCAGATCAGAAAACGCACAGATACTTGAGCATAAGTGCTGTGCTCTAGATGAACTCCAACACACACACCTACGTCGTCGACCGTCGTACTCAGTGGAACCCAGATGCATGGAAATAGTCCATGCATATCACAAGCAAGTGCACAAGTGGGTAATTACCCTATCCGGATCTAGTGTATGCCACTGTATGGAGTCAAAAAGCATCTGGAATTGTTTCATTGGTGCTTCTCTACTTATTTGATTTCGGTAGAAAACGCTAACTTTGAATGGATTGCCCAGCCATGATGGCCTGCCATCAACTGGTACGGTTGTTGTAGTGAGCTTGATGTTGACTATTGAATCATCGGTTTGTTGATGCACGTAGTACTATGGTAGGTAGATAGATGGTAGCAAATTTATCGGGATGGCACGATGTTGATCGCAGTCTTCAGAGGCAGTACACGTAAATGTGGCTGCGACCGTTTAGGAAAATAGATACTTGACACAAGTAAGTATATATGCCGGGCCTTTCTGATCATGACCATGTACCTTGAACATCTACCAAGATCAATCATGTGAATTATGACTGGACAGTCCACCACCCATAACCAACAACCCACGTCGCAACACAGCCTAGACCGTTCCTTTTCCGCAGGCTTGTCTCTTTCTCTTCAGCAACGGCGCGAAATCTGACAGCTCTTCCAAGTTTATTTGAGCTCTGCACAAGCTTGTCTGTTGATCTAGACAAGCCTTCATTGATCGCCGTTTCTCGGTGACTGTATCAGTCAGCATATAGCGTGCACTCGCGAATCTCTCCGCTATGCGCATCGAAATAAGTACATAGTACATAGTCATACGGAATAGCAAAGGGACAAATACGGTTGCCCCACAAGCACACACCCTAATCCCCTTTCGAGCTTAGCACCGTATATTAGCAGCGGAGTTACTCCGATTTCATAAATCCCATCAAAGCTGACCAATTGTGTTGTGCCAAAGTCAGCTTACACTTTTACTGCCACTAAATTTAACGTTGGCTTTGCTATTTAGACTTTGGGATTTTGATCCACCGTGTCTCGTTTCTTCTCAAGTCTACTTAAGGAACCTACCAAATGCTTTCCGACTTCATCCGATATTTACTACACGGTCAAACCCCATATATACGTACGAGTCAGCTTCTGGTTTGTATAAGTATGTATTGTTTGTGTGTATTACGTACATAACAAAGCAGCCATACGTAGTACATATGCTACACCAAAGATCGCCCTATACTCATCCTTGACTTAAATCAAATTCATTCCCAGCTATAAAAACATCATGCATGTAGCTAGGTTAGCTACTCGAAGCTAAACTATACTTAGCTACTATTATCCAGGTAGCAAATCCATGTCCAAAAGCTCGGTGCACACCGATCGAGCGCGGTAGCCGCAACTAAATAATTTCTTTTTTTTAATGCCCGCCCCAGCTGCTAATTAGCTAGGCACCTCGACGGTATTCCTCGCCCTCCTTCTCCTAGGACAGACCACACCCCATGGGAAAAAGCAAAAAATGAAATGAGACAGCGTGGGCAGTTCTTTTTCCGTTAGTTTACCCCGGGTAGGAGTGATGCCTTGCATGATAATATGATTGTGGTTTTAATAGAGGAGGATGTACTCCGTGCTACGGAGTGTGTAGGTCCGGAGTACATGTGGCGTACTTGGCTGTGCCGTTGTAAGTACAGGCAGAGTGTACAAAGTGATGGAATCGAAAGTGGAAACGATCTCTTCATAATAAGGGAAAACAAGTAGAAAAAATAAATTTATACTGAATCGTTCGAGATATATGCCGTGCTGTTGAAGGAATCAACCCCGCGGTACAGTCTGTACTTCTGTGTAAGTATCGTACGATACAGAGTACATTGGTAAGATACGGTTATATGTATTATCGTAAATGACAATACGAGATTGTCTCGATACGAGTACTGAACAACCCAGCTTTCGCATCATTTCCTGTCGCTTTGGCTTTTTTCCCCCCCAGCTTCATTCTTTTAATGAATATTGGAGATGATGTATCTGTATATTGAGTATCATGATTTGGCATCAGTCTACATACCTGTGACTCATCTGTCCTGCGTTGTATGTATCAAACGGCAGATGACCGTAATACATCCTCGTAACGATGCAAGTTCCGCCGGAGACTAATCTGCTTTTAAGCGTCGTATCCCGACAACGTCCGCCAATCATATCAACCTTCCTAACATCCCGTTGGATTCTCGGATTCGTCGAAACTTGCCGACTCACAAGTGATATATCGTGTATGTTGATTGTCGTCTATTTTGTCTAGATGCCACATCGCGTGTTTATCTTCCTCCTTGACATGCCCGTTCACCTGGCGTCTGAATATGATCACGATGGAGGATACCGCATAAGGAATGTCTCGTGTGTGGGGGGCCCCAGCCGTGTTCGCCACTTGTCTAAGTTGTCTCCATATTCGATAATCTTGACTTTCGCTCGTACGTATTCCCGTTCGGTCGGTACATTGATAGTCGTCGTAACGGTCATCGAAGGATAACTAATCATCAGGAGCTGTATGCATGCATCGGATAAATTCGTCGACTATCGCTCCAATCGGCTTCCGCGTGTTTCCTCCATTTATCCTCGTCGTTGACTCGTTGCGATAACCAAAAGACAGATGAACGACCGGATCGGCGTAATCTTTCCCACGTTAGTAAGACAAAGTACGTACGTACGTACATACGTACTTTCCTATCAACGAGTCAGAGTACGCAGCACATTAGTCGTACTACGAGATCTCCTTGACCAACCACCGCACATTCAAAAGGAATATACCACCGTCATCGCCGCCGCCACATGGAAGCAAAGTACATAGTAAAGCGCCGTGTGTGTTGGTTGGGTTGCAATGTATTCGACCCGATTGGGGAAGCCGATGATTTCTCCGTTTTGATCCATCCCATTCATCTATCGACTGAAATCCCAACGGCGGAGGCGGCAATACGTAGGTGTAGGAGTCGATCACTTAGAATACATCGTAGTGGTTGTCGATATACGTGGTGTAGATGTCGCATGACCTCCTTGCTTTTGCCTCTATCTTTCATGTATGATCATCGATGTTGATCGTTCTGTTGAAGATTGTCTGAATGTAGGGTTAGGGTGCGTTACTCATCACGTGATGATAGATATCGAGTCCAAAGGGTTAGGGTTGAATATATCAGTCCTCCGCGGAAAGGGCGTGATCAAAAACTTCAAGGAATATCAAAAATCGAACGAAGCTGGAAATCCCTACATTTATAAACAATACATCCCAATCCATCTCTCTCACTGCACGACAGGCAAGATAAACCAAACCCAACAACAAATGCTAGATAGATACGTAGCCGCGGCGTGATGTGCAGCTTTCAGATAAGCAACAACGCCAGCAACAAATCAGAGCTGATTATTCTGAAATTTTTCGGATAATGTTTATCTTTCATCGCGAAATCGAGCACGTCAAATGGATCATTATCACGCAGATAGGGCTATGTGGTTCGGCCCCCTTGCTTTTGCTTTTTTAGTTCTATCTCCAGACAGGAGATAGCGGTCGAGATAGGTACGCTTTTGGTCTTGTTTGAGGAGATAACGGTTGTAACTTCATCTCTTGCTGGCTAAATTAGTAGTAGCTACACAGAGAAGAAGTCAAATAGGAAGGAGGTTGTTGTATGTAGTACTGCCTATTTATGCTAGCTATTTAGGTAGCACCGGTTATCATTGTACGTAGTACGCACATAGCCCTTGCGTGATGGAGCTTTGATAGCAAGCTCTTGGCTCTTGGTAAGACAACCCAATCTATCACCGACTATGCAATGGACATCAATCATGGTATCAGGAGAGACAAGGAACTTTTCGCTTAAAGAACGACGCTTTGCGTTGATCGAATCGTTGCAAACAGAAGTAGGCAGTGAGCGAGTGGATGGAACCGATAGGGCTTGCATGATTTGCTGTGGGGTCGTCAGCTTGGAAAAAAAGAAACATACGCGGAGAGATAACAGTTTATCATTCAATGGTTCATCTTATCTAGCTATCTGATGCGTTCAATAGGTCGTGAAACGAGATGTTTATCAGGTATATCAGTGGAACAATATCTCGTCGCTGATTAAAGACCTTTCGGTCACCGGGAGCTGTAGGCATACATATATCTATCTACCTACTCGCTGCTCGGAGTACGGTAAATGTCTCTTCGAAATTTTCTCGGAACCTATTTCCAGCTTGAAACGATCGTCACCGCCATGGCTTGGGATGCGCTATGTGATCAACGGTCTCCTCGCCCGTTCGCAGCTTCAACGGACGGTCCACCTAACTCCTGGCTGGCTAACGGCATACGGCCAGTCTGATGAACAGACATGAATCGCCGAATATCCATATTGCTACCTAACACAGTCCTCAATGGCCACTTAATCCCTCATATATCAATTAATAGTGGACGCCTTAGGAAAAGTACATGTTGTCCGACCGTACGCCCTTCTACATGACATACCTAAACGCCGGCTGAACTTACCCCGCGTCTTCGGACTGGTCTGGTGATATTGCTGATGATGTCGATATACATGCCAAGCGCTTTTTGTGATCAATATATCGTTGGCGAAAACAGCATTGGCGACATGTGTCTCAGTTAACTCGAAACGGCCTGGAAGAAATAATGGAGAATAGGGTTGTTGTGCGCATCGCTCCTTCTATCGTTCTGATGCCTTATTATCAAAGATGGGTCGAAGTATAGATTGACGGGAGAATCTTCTCCTGAACGTTACAGCTTAAGCCTCCGGAAAGACACCCAAGTCTTGATAACATGTCCTCAACAATCATCATCGTCGGCGCCGGCATCGTTGGCTCTGCTCTTGCCCATTTCCTCTCGCGCTCATCCTCTCGCCACAAAATAATCCTGATAGACCACTCCTTTTCTCCCCTCCAAGGCTCAACGGCCCACGCGCCCGGTTATATAGGCCAGTTCAACGAATCCTCCACTCTTACCCGTCTCGCCATCGACAGCGTGACCGAGTACGCCAAGATTCCCAATGGATTTGAGGTACTTGGTGGAATTGAAGCCGTCGCAACACGGGAAGGGATTTCGAAATTACAGACGAGATGCGATATGGCATTTCAGAGAGGTTTACCAGCGAGTATGATTACACCCGCGCAGGCTGCGGGTTTGGCGTCGGATCTAGTCAGACAAGACGATATACAAGCCGCGCTGTATTTTGCGACGGATGGCGTTGCAAATGCTACTGTCATAACGGCATTTTACCAGCAAGAGGCGAGGAGAAAGGGGGTTGATTTTGTAAAAGGTGTTGTCGGAGGTATACGATATGGTGAAGATGGGGAAGTGGTTGGCGTGGAGGTTGAAGAGGTTGTTGAAGACGAGGAAGCGGTAGGGAGTGACGATAAGCCTGTGAAAAGAGTCATCGATACAGACATACTTATCCTAGCAACCGGCATATGGACTCGGGATCTATGCAAAGACCTCGATATCCCCATTCCCATCATCCCCGTTGCGCATCCATATATGTGCATCAAACACGACCGTTTGACCGAGGACGATACTTCATCTCGGGGTTTGTCATCCCCTCATTCAGGATCAGTACGCTCTCCCTTAGAATCACCACCATCATCATCGTCGTCTTCACCAAACACAATCCGAAAATCACCCCTTTCCCCAAGACTAGACAACAAACCAAGTCCCTGGATCCGCTACCCAGAGAATCAAGTCTATGCCCGCGACCATGGACCCTTTTACGGTGTCGGGACCTACGATCATGGTCCAGCTATGTACTGTGAACCGAACGACCACGTCGCTATTGGCCCTTGGCAGGATGAGGTATTCAACGCTGCTTTGGAGAGAGCAAAAACACTCTTGCCGGTTTTAGCAACTCTCGAAGGTGGCAGGGACTCGCCGATGGCGGGAGGGCTAACCGCAATGCCGGAGACGAAATTCAATGGCCTTTTTGCAATGACGCCTGACAATCTACCGTTAGCTGGAAGGGTAGAAGGGAGAAAGGGCTTGTTCTTGTGTGCGGCTGTCTGGGTCACGCATGCGGCTGGTATGGCTAAATTTGTTGCTGGGCTAGTTGATCATGATGACTATGATAATGGAGAAAAGGACGCCGATGCTGTTCGAGATTTGGATCCGGGGAGATTTCGGGGAATGGATTGGGAAGATTTGAAGGAGCAGTCTTTGAAGGGTTATAGTCAGATTTATCACACAGGCGAAGTTTGAATTTTTATCATTATGGTATTCGGCTCTTCGAAATGAGTATACCCCTAACGAATCAACCTAGACATGAAATACGACAGAACTGAGACCTGTTGACATCTGCGAATGCTATACAGGTAATGGAAGCTCCAGCTTCAAGGAAAGATATTATATAAGGTATAATGTGGTATATATGAGGACAAATGAAGAACGAAACAAAATTCAAATCCGCTGAAACGCCCCGTCGCTAAAAATGTATCACAAGGGTGTATATGGTATGATAATGACAAAATGAATAAATGAATGATGATACCCCCAGCCTTTCCTGAAAGTTACCCCAAGTAGACCGGACTCAGTCATCAAAAACTAAATGGACGGATATGAAATGATATGAAGATATGAAGAAAGACGAGTGAGAGGGAAAAGAGAGGGCATTGGAACATTTGAGCATCACGAAAACGAAAGAGCAAGGCGTCAAAAGCAGATTTCTATACGGATGGTAATGATATATTGCCAGCGAGAAGGGGATATAGCAAATGGAATAGAGCAACAAAGAGAGAAAGAGGATAAAGTTCCAAGAAATACAGGAACATGATCACGGTCCTGTCGCCGGATGTTGTTGGCCAGCCATCTGATAATGTTCGGGTGGCGCATATATGGTTGTATAAGTACCGTCTGCCATAGGTATAGTGTTCATTCCAGGATTCCATTGTGGAGGATAAGGCTGCGATTGCGCAGGCGGAGGAGGCGCATGATGTTGATATTGAATCGGTTGGCCCGAGTAGTTGATCGGCATCTGTGCTGATACAGGGCTGTGTAAAGGAGAAAGCTGAGGTCGACCGGGAGGAGCAGCGGCCGGACTGGTCATGCTTCGTTTCAATTCTGGCGGTGGAACTGCCTGTGGAGTCGCGAATATGGCGTGTTGGTGAGAATGAGGATGGTACATTTCTGGCTGTGAGGGTATTGTGGTCATGGAGCGTTGAGGTGGTGCAGGCCATATTGATCCGTCGGGTCGTACTGTGTAAGGCGTAGCGGCGGCGGAAGCAGGATTCAGCATTTGAGGGTGGTGCGGTATTCCGGGGGGCATCTGTTGAGGGTGAGAAGGAGGTGCTGCTAACATTTGGCCTTGTGTCCACATCACGGGTGATGGGTTTCCCATGTTGTATGTCGCATTCGGATTGATTGTTTGGCTAGGTACAAGTTCTGGATGCGCAACGCCGTCTACTGCATGTCGAAGTTAGCACATTGTGGCACAAAATGCCAGCTACTCTGTGGATTCCGAGGATAAAAGTTTGCCAACCTGGTGAAGTAGTACCGCCCGCAAATCCACCCATTGAAGCCACCGAAAACCCAGCCGAAGGATGGAAGCCCGTCGCCGCTATTTCCGGTGTTGTCACTGTCGAATGCAAAGAGAGCTGCTGGTACTGGTATATATCGCTGGGATCTATTCCGCCTCCCAAACCCGTTGGTGGCGGAGAAGATGAAGCTATTGACGGATCTGCTGATGACGAAGGGGTCTCCATATTCATCCCCCCCGGCCTCGACGATTTGCGATCTGTTGGTGGCTGTTGATCTACAGGGTAGAATTGGCATTCTTTTCTGAGTCGAATGCAGTTCTCGCATCGTCCCTGACTGTCGTCTGCTGCTACTAGACATCGGATCTTGCGTCGCCGGCAGTGTACTATTTCAAAAACCTCATGGTTAGAAAAGACGTCTCTCAACGCTTGCGCTCGTCGCATCCCAGATTGCGTCCCAAAGTAGCCACTGAATAGGGTGAAACTAACCACACGCGACTGATGTTCGGTGATATCCAAGCTTGTTGCGCTTCTTGTCTGCGCCTGACGCGCCTAAAGGTTCCATAATGAGGAGGTTCGTAGGGTTCGATATTGGACACACTGTTTCGACAACTACCAAATGCATGCCTCTTCGAATTCTGAAGATTTCCAATTATTCAACCCCGTCTTTTGCAAATAATGTGGCCGTCTCATAGACATATGTGGATTAGGTAGGTATATTCGCGTCTCCAGATTGGTTCTTTCGTCGCAGACCTTCCGGAAGGTCTAGAGTTGTTGTCTTTCCTGTCCGGCTGTATACCAGACAAAATTAAAAATTATATATGGCCAAATTTTGAAAATTCGCAGACCGATGTCATCTAAACCGAATCGAACTTGTATGTCGAGTAGAGAAAAAGCAGTCGGATATCCCCCGTCGCAACAGCGAAGCCCTCTGCGCAAGGAAAACAGACCTCGTGCCCCAGTATATAATTATGTACTTGAAATAGCAGCAGCAAAGTCGGTCGTTTCTATTTTCCGATGAGATAAATGAAACGATCAAGCCTCAGATCCGATAGGTAATGCGCTAATCTAATCCAGGTAGATTAGATGATGCCTCTTTTTCTCTCTTTTCCGAGTTCTTCCTTTGGTCCCTCCAGGCCCAAAGGAATAACAAAGAATTTATTTTAAAATATGGTTTTTAGGAAATAGCGAAAAAGAAAAGCAAAAAGGAATAGTGGAGAACAAGGAAAAAAAAAGAAGGAGGAGATGAAATAGACGAGAGCACACGTACGTTGAGTACGAGAAGAAGAAAAGAATAGAACAATTATGAAGGAGTGTGTGCTGTGTGCGTGTGTGAAGAAAAAAGTATTGAGTCAAAATAGGTAGGCCATGTGGTTTTCTTTTCTTAAATCAGGATTTAATTTCCTTTTTCTTCTTGTGATAGCAACTTAGTAAGAAAATAGGTATGGCACGTATGTACTTCGGCAGTGTACGTAGCAGTGTGGAAGCAGCAGAATATGATTATGGTTAGATTGAAGAAGACCGACTGGCCTGGTCTGACTGTTTAGTCAAGTCCAGGTACTTCTTGTGGAGTAAATGTTAGATAAAGTTAGCTTTTCTACCTGATACTCCTATTGAGTGTGGTGCTACATAAATAGATACCTCTAAGTTGACCAACTACGATAGTTACTTTGACCGTTTGACGAGATTGACGATATTTAGTCAGTTTAATCTAAAACATGCATGTAGCGTAATATAGTGGAAGTTCTGAAGAAGGCGTCGATAAACAGTAAAAAGCAAAAAGGGAAAAAAAGGAAGGTGGAAGCTAATCGTGGGGTGAAACACTGGGCTTTGACTGTTTTCAGTGTGTTCCAGAATGGAGCTTTGAGCTAATCATCTCCTATTCTTGCTATAGCCCAACTAAAACTCATAGAACCTCAGTTTTTTTACGCTAAAGAGTATGGGGTTTGATTGGTTCTTTACATCATCAAATAAGCTTCAGGGGCTGAAGAGACCAATCAGATAGCATGAGTTGCATTCTGCTCAACTTGGGTCCCATGCTTGGAGAGTGATTGACAACTTATGTAGGCTAGCGTATGTTACAGACTCCGGAGAACGCGTTGTAACTAGCAGTAGCACCTGTCCTTGTCCTCGGCCTAGATAGTGGGTCGATTTGATTGCTAAGATAACGAGTTGGGCTTTTTCTATGACGGCATCCTATGGCTGTATCGAGAAAGATCTATCAATTTCAAGAAAGGCAGTAATGTCGAAACTGGTGGAAGGCTGTTCTGGTAATCTGCCATCCATCAAGAAAAACAAGAATAGACCACGGAGACAAAACCGTAGATCAAGCTATCCTGAGTCGTGAAGTAGCGTTCCTGGGTGTCTGTCACTTGTGCCCAACCAACTGCAAGGCCTGCAAGGTGTAGCCACCCACGTATGGTGCCTTTTGTGATATGCTCCGATCTTCCGCAGCCAGGTGCTCCGGAGCATTCATTCTTGTCAAGTTGTCACCCTTTTTTAAGGTTTCATACATGATCGTAGATTCGTTGGCCATGTGTTTGAGACTTTGAGATCAAAGAAACTCGGAGAAAGTGGCTAATCAGCCGCACAGATCTCTCGGAAGAGAACGGTACCCAATTGAATTGCTATAAAAGGACTATCACCAGCTCTTTTGAGTCTATTATCTGCCAGTGTCTGGTAAGTAGAGATCCAAGCAAATTTGATGATGACATACGTACATACAAAAGTCGAGGTGGAAAATTTTCCGCTTTCAATTTTCTCGGTCCCTTGTGTATGCCCAATTGGGTAAGGAGAGAGAGACGTCAATTCCCTGGTAC
Organism: Talaromyces thailandensis; assembly: GCA_019828575.1. Classification (NCBI taxonomy): domain Eukaryota; kingdom Fungi; phylum Ascomycota; class Eurotiomycetes; order Eurotiales; family Trichocomaceae; genus Talaromyces; species Talaromyces thailandensis. The sequence goes on along the minus strand of JACVQZ010000053.1, from coordinate 463,368 downwards.
GTACGTACATACGGAGTACTGCATATAGAGTAGAACGTACCCCAGTTCAACCACGCTGCCACATTTACCTTGCACTATCTACTTTATCCAGTTAGACTGTGTCAATTTATCTCATGGCGCCTGCAAGTCAAATACCTCATTTACCATTGACTTACCCAATCCGAAGTGCTCCGAGTATGAACCACATACGAGGTAGCATATGAATGCGGTGACTGTAGTCCAATTTTCACTCCCAAGTCAGCAGTCCAAAAGACGAAAAACGTCGGAAAGCAAGGCAAATGGAAAACAAGAAAAGCCGGAAAATGGCCACCAACTCGAGAAAAGGAGACCGAAATCCATGCTCGGAGCATTACAGTCTATCCAATAGGAAGGAAAACTACCAGTACTAAGAAGAGGGAGTCCATTCGAGAGAACCGAGAATGCTACTCTAGGACTCAGGAGCACTCGATATGACCCAGGGCGCCGAATGTTGGATCTCACAAGAGTCTCACGACGCCGATGGAGGTGCACTGCCTAATCGGGACGAAAGCCCTAAATCAGCAGCCCACGAGACAGACTAACCTGTTATGGCTAGGCTAAAAAGTAAGCGTGTTTCAGAATTCTCCCCGTTTTAGATCATTGAGCCAATCAGAGCCAACAAAGTGGGGTCAGGACGTTTTTTCTTTTCCTTATTTTACCACATCGGATGGAATCAATGGCGGCGATAATGTTCGCAGTCCTTTACGCGTACTGGATTACCACATGATCTGTTAGGGCAGAATCATGCGCCTCATGTCTGCCAGACTATCGGTACGTACTGATTTGTAGCAGACTAAGGGATGCCTTCGCTCAACCCCTAAAGGCCATGGCCGTGACATGCAGCTTACTAGCATCTACGAGTACGGAGTACGGAGTAGGGCTTACTGTACGAAGTGACCGGGAAGTCCCCGGTTCCAGATACGTATGGCGCAAAGCCACTACCACCAGTTCAGCTGGACCTTGACACGGACTTTATCCTAACTCTGCGGTCTGCCCTCCGTAGTACGTGTACAGGACTTTTGTACGTACATCGTCGTACCGAATTACGTCGACAATCATGAATTCCAGCAAGTAGTTAATGATCGGACTATCCCCCTTGAGGCAGCTGGTATCATGATATATGCCGAGTCCAAGGCTGTGATTGGCTGATGTCTACGATGATAATGACGATATACTCCGTACTTTACTGAAATTTAATCATCGGGCGACCAACCAGTGTTCTCGATCCTCCTATGATACACCGGAATACAGTACCTTGAACATTGGCTGGCTGCCTGAGAAGACTCTCGGTCAGATCTTGTGATGATATTTAGTATTCGCCATTTGATGTGGCATGTTGGATGTGCCTTGGACTCGGTGGCAATCGTCTTCGAGCTGGGGTGATCAAGTGATTCAAATAACCTGCTCAAATTCGACAATCATGCCGTATGGAGTGAGTAATAGCCACATCTCATAGTCATAATTTGCCATCATTATTGGGCTATCCAACGGCTACGGGTAAAAGTACTGGCTAGAGACTCCGTAAAATGGAGCAGATGATATGTCATGTCGCGACCTCTACAAGGAAGGACCAGGAGACTGGCATATCACGTGTGGTAGCCACCACGGTATCAAGATTCACGAAACTGCCGATCGATTTCCACTAAAAAACCCGACAGTTTATCTCCACTAGAACCAGTCTGTACTAGCCTGAGAAGAAAAAGAAAAGAAAAGAAAATTTCCAAAACATGCCTTTTTACTATTTAGTCATGGTGAAGCAGGCTAAGTGGGCTGACACTATGTGGAGTAAGACATGATCCTTAAATCAAACCTTGTCTATACATACATGCTGTACGTAGGCAAAATAGTAAATACAAAGTAGGTCTGACTATATCAACCACTTTATTATTACTTTTCGAACGGCAACTCCGTACGAAATCGGAGTACGGAGTATAGTTTCTGATTTCTGTATGCTGGATGATCAAGATACTGTTATGCGGTATCTGCACTTGCTGTTCTACCGCAAGGATCCGGTGAATAGGACGGTGTATGTAAGTAATTCTTCATAGGTAGAACAAACCTTCTACTGCACGAAAACCAACGGTTGCTGCTGAATTTTAAATTGTACAATTTCATTTTCGTGGCAGTGCAAAAGATCCATGGAACTACGAACGGAGTAAATCGAGATGGAACTATATTTATCGGTTAGTTCCATGGTACCGGACTCTTATGTTGGGCTCATACGTTGGCTGGATGCGTAGCCAATTAATTAACTAACTAGCCGACTAGATGATCAGTCGTTGTCGATCTTTTAGATTCCATGTTCGTATGAAAGTCCCCTTTTCCGACGCACGACAAGACACATGGATTGGCTCTTCCAAGATTGCTTTGTTGAAGTTTCAGGTTACACTACTTGAACAGGGGTCTAATATGCGAGTTCAATAATAGGGCCTTACGTACTTATGCACGTCGACCGGTTTAGTAGCCGGGTGGGCATTAATCGCAACCGCAGAATAATACACCACATCAACCCAATAGCCTATGGCTGCCAACAATCTTGAACAACGGCCAGCAATCGCCACTGTAACAACCTCGGCTATGAACTAATTTCATAGATATGCAGCAGATCCATCATATATCAGTCGATCGCAGCGAGAAAAGCAGAACGTGATGGGATACTCGTTATGGGCGAATCGGATAACCCGAGCCAACATTTTCTTGTACAACTGGCTAGAGCTAGTTGCATGACTGGCGAGCAGATTAACCGCGTGCTGTTATAGGACTACTTATCTGGCTACGTTCGTAACTGGAATCGTACGCCGCGTTCAACGAGGCTCCGCGCCATACCCATGGACTCCCGGCTACTTACTTACTCAGGGTTCGGAGCAACGTACGTCTTTCCATGCGGATTCAAATCGTGAGACTTGTATCAACTTTCAAGCATCAAGATGCTACCACTCTACGAGGCACCGTTACATACCTACGGAGAACGCCGTAAATCCTTCCAAGCCTCTTTGCAGACGGAGAGATATTTTTTTTTATGCCTTTGACGTCATTGAGGGTTTGATTACATGTAGTAAATGCTACAGTAACGCTACAGAGTCGAGACAGATCTCTTGTGCTGTCTCACTTCATTATACCTAATTCTGTACGATCGTGCTAGATACAGTAAGGTACACCTGGGCACATACTCAAATGGAGTATTTTTTAAATGGCCTGATGACTTACTGAATATACGTTGTTGGCTGTGTCTAACTAAGCTTACTTCTCAGCATTTGTCTCGAGCCTCTTGACAAGTGTTGTATATGCCCGTTGCCCAATGCCAAATCCTGAATCGACTAGTATCACGCACCGTTAGTAAATCCAAAAAGTCCGGCATCGGAATTCCGGCCTTGACAATGGCCGCTGAGTCGGCAGTTTCGCAGTAGGTATTGGAACTAGAGATACGACGCTAGGTACATACGCCTCCATGCAGTGCGTGTACGTACGATATACAACAGCACATACCTTGTTCTCGTGCTGAGATGAAGACATCGGTTGGAACCAAAACTGGAGGGTGGATTGTATTGTGCGTACATTTCTGTCTACATTCTTTTCCTCTTCCCAGCTTTGAAGAGAAAAGGCGGTCTCACATGCATACGCAATGCAGTGCAATGCAATGCCATCTCATCGTCCTCTATCCTTACGGCCTCGTGTACCTGGTTGACCTCAACTACACACAGGAAAATATCCTTAGCATACTGCATACTAATCCGAACGAGAAACACCATGCATGATACGTGCCTCAAATGTATGCAAGAAGCTATTCCAAGTATAGCAAAAACGGGGAACAAGCTTGCATACCTACCTGACTGCCATGCAAGGGTCGTTGACCGCTATATTGAGATTCACTCTGATTGGTCGTTTTCATCTATCCAACTTCTTTTATCAATCTGTTACCTGCCAGACCTATATCATTATCTCAGATATATCCATGGATAAGCATGTTATATCGTAGACTCTATGCCTAAGAAAGTATAGCTACCTGAGATGCCCGGGATTCATATCACTGATATATCTGATACATGCTCACATGTGCAGGGACCTCGGGAGAGTGCGGAGTGTGAAACGTAGTAGGTATGAGATTTGAAGTGCTCGGTTATTTGATCGGGAATGTTTCATGCTTGTATGCTGGGGTCAACTGGCTGGATGCATCCATGGATCTCATACAATTTGAGGTATCTCCAAAGCACGTTTTTTCTTTGCTGCCTATGCAGTTGCATGTATTCCCGCTAGTAGAGGTCTGAGATTGGAACACAGTATGAATTCCTCGCAAGAAAAATATTCTATAAAATAGATTGGAATTTCTTTTGGCGGAATATCGTCCCATACCAACATCTACTGTATGTAGTACCTCACTATGTACAGGGTGTGATAGAACCGATCAAGATTGGCGGAAGAAATTGAAACAAGACACATTGACGTTCGACGGACATGCACATAGATCCAACGTAGGTATCCACACCGATTCCTTTATTTGCGACAACTGCTATCATGTAACAGCTCCTAACAGACTTCTGAGCTCAAATGTGGACATCTTAAGATCAAAATGATATGTTGTTTTGACTCATCCAACTCCTGATCCGACGAATGGTAGACCATCTGATTAAACCGCGAAGTCAAGTTTGTCCCAGCATGGACGCCAATGCATGCGCTTTGATGAACAACCGGTCAGCCGGTCGAGGCGTATGTAGATCGGGCTTCCAAACGAAGGTGTGAAGAGCACGAGGCAGTGATCGCCCAGAAAGTGGGCTCGAGACAATGTTGATTTGTTGTCTATGAACCAAGCTCTTGGTTGTTGTATGTATATAGACACTGGTAGTTCTGCTTCCCTTGTATATGGCTCGTGCATATATTCTTGCGGTGAAAGCCTAGGCATATATGCCAACCATGTAGATAGTCGCACCAGTATCAAAGTTGATTCGAGTCCGCAGTATCATAATTCATCAATCTCTTGCTGTGCGAACGACACATCAGCTCTCAAATCTCGTCTCTCGAAGCACTTTAAACACCGCCGCCGAAGCACGCCCGACTTCGCCTCCTTCCTTACGAGCATTGTCCGCGCCACGCTCGATAGCTTTGCGAAACATATCACCAAAAACTCGTAGCCTGTCTTCGCGACTTTCGTACATTTCACCCTCTGCATCGCGCGGTTGACCAAAGAGATTTAGATAAGCGTATGGCGCAGAGCGGTCTGGGATCATGTTTTGCTGAACAGAGAGGTCCACAGGGAAAAAATCCACTCCCATGTCACGGTCTTCAATCGCTGTGGCAGACACATCTTGTATTTTCGCTTCCTCGCTGCTAATCCCAGCGCGAAGAAACTCAGCAAGAGCATGAAGTGCTTTGACCATGGGCCGGCCTTCGCTACCGGCCTTACCAAACGAGCTTCGATTGGAAGACCACTTCGCCGACTCCTCGGTATGCCATCCAAGTAAAGACAGAAAACAATTCAGCGTCTTGATCCACCCTCCAGGACAAGATACAACTTCTCCTCCGGCGGTCTCCACCAGCCATCCAAGAACTTCGACTGCCGACGAGCGGATATCTGCCGCTAAATGCGTCATACCCGCTCGAATGTAGGGTAATAACTGGGCAGCGTGGGCCTCAATATCAGCTGTTGGCAAGGTCTTGAGAAATTTGAAGAGATTTGCCCGTACGCTATTGCTGGCGTCTAGAAGTAAGGGTACCAGTTTCGGTATCATCACACTCACGGGCTGTGGTAATGGTGAGTCCACGGGACGAGATGCCACTGATGTCGTGAGATGTGCAAGAGATTCTTTGCGTTGTGTGTCGGATTTGGATGATAGGAGAGATAGATGATGTGAGAATTGCGAGGAAGTTGTTGGTGCATTAGTCGAGAGTGACTGTTGGTTTAGCACAATTGCTGCGTTTGTCAATATAAGGTCCAAGTATGAAATTGAATAACAGAAAATGGCATATATACCTTTAGATCTGAAACTTGTATCTGTGAAGTTTGCAGGCTTGGCCTTGGCCTTGCCAACTTTGAGCTTTGGTTTCTGGAGGAAATTACGATAGGTTAGCCGGGCAGCTTGTTATAAATTCATCGTGATATACCAACCTGGAAGTCTTTCTGCTTCTCCTTCTTCCTTTTTGAACTTGAGCCCATCTTGGGTTGAACGAATAAATCGGAAAACGGTCTTCTTGCCGATTCTTGACTGTATCTATATCCGGGTTCGAGGATTGAACGGAGAAAAGTTCAGTTGCTATTCTGATCAGCAAAGAGATTTCGATTTGCCAGGTTGAGAGGTTATCAGCAGGTATGGTCCTGTTATTAGTTATTGTTGGTTATTGATTTTGTGTCTCGACTTTTTTGATGTCGAAATAAATTTCTTATCAGCACGTGACCTTTATCCGGCCGATGCACGTGAGTCAGAGCTCGGAGCTCCACCAATGACGTACTCCGAATCATCCTCGTACCTTTCCATCTCCAACTTCATCTTGACCACTTACCAGCCGAACTATCAGAACAAACCATCTATTCCAGCTTTCCACAAGAGACAGCAAACAAAATGTTCAGAATTGTATGTCCAGCCTCCCTCATACGCGTCACAATGTAACCCCCGCGCACTTTTCCTGAACAAAATCGAGCTAACAACAACAACCAGCACAAAACCCTCGACATAATCACCGTCTTCCACAAACCCTCCCTCCCCTCCTCAACGCGCGTCCTCAACCTCCTCCGCACCGCATCCGCAAATGCCTCCGAAGCCGCAAACGCCACTCTAGACCAAGCCACCGATCCTACACCTTCCGGGAAGGGTTCATCGGTAGTCGACGGTCCCTTGCGCGACGACTTTGAGATTGAAGTTACCGAATCATTGCCCACGCCGGATCAATTGAGCACCATCATCGATTATTTGGGATCAAAGGGTATCAAGGCGGGTGCTGTTGTGCAGGGTGCGGCTAGTAAAGATGATGCATTGAAGAAGTTGAGTGAGAGTGGGTTTGCGAGACCTATTGTACGCTTTTCCCCTCACCTAAAACGTAGTTTACCGATCAGCTGACTAACTTGTGCTGGTAGGTCGTCGACTGGAGCAACGGGAAAGCCGTCATAGGCGACAATGAATCGGAGATATTGCGCCTGTTGAGGAAAGGGGATGAATCGATCTGATCCTCTTTCTTTCTTTCTTTCCTCTACAAATATACCGAGGAATGAAACAATCGAAATTACCACTTTACGAGAGAAACTGGAAAGGGTTATCGGATGAATGTCATTAGTTTTGTGTACACTACTTTTGATCCAGCAACAATGAATGTTATAGCATACTACGGATCTGTATTTCATTAGTCGTTGATTGACATCTTCGATGTGCCTTTTGCTTCGCGGGCCTCTTATCGTTGTTGTCGATCACTTGGTCGATACAGGCGGATAGATTCTGCAAGGCATTTTTCACTTCTGCGCAGATTGTTGTGCTGCCGTCTTCAAGGTCAAATAACGGATATCTCGGAGTATGGTATGTTTCGACACGCTCCATGTCGGCCTGGTTTACGAGCAAATTTATTGGTGGAGGCTATCAGATGCAGATAATCGAGGGATAGCAGTGTCGTCGTCAGTGGAACGTAGTAAAAGCAACCAGTGGCTCCGCTCAACGGCGCGTCGCGATGGTGATCAGGGTACAAATAGATGTTTGCTGTTTGTCGTTGTTCAGTAGCTCCGTGAAATGGAAACGGACCGTGTTCCGAGGTTGGTTGTGAAGCTGGAATAGGAACGAGAGAAACGAGCAACCTTTCGAGGACAAAGGGCGCACGGCTGGAATCGAGAATCAGGTCTCGTGAATAGTATGAAGGTGATTGAACTACATTTGTAGATGGTGTTAAGGACGTGGCCTCGACTGTAACCTACGCGTAATGGATCGGAATTCATGGCCGGAAGCTTAGCTACCAGTTGACACCATCACCGGGAAGTAAGATGAAAACCTTTTTAAAAGTGTACCTCGGTACCAGGTAGTAATAAACAAAGAGAATCTGGAAAGTATCAATTGATCATACCCTAAAAAGTCATACTCATACACCGTGTGAACAGAAACAGATGCCAAACAGCACAGACAAGCATCGAAGGCAAGAAGGAGAAGAAGGTCCCTCTTTAAGCCCGGAAGAATAACCGTGTGTATGAATAATACGTAATGAGAAATACAATTGTATCAACCGATCACGGAAGCAAGAACCAAACTGATGTCCGAAGAATTAAAAGACTCGCTTGAATAAACGCAAAGTAAAAGAATCGAAAAGAACAGATTGGCTGATTCAAGCCTGCTTGAGATCAACCGGAGTTCGAAGGAAGACTAGAAGATTGTCCCAAAGGTGCCTTCTGTGAGAATAGACTTCCGAGGACTTCCTCGCCCATCTTCCACGGCGGGTTTGCGATGTCTACTCACGTCAGTAATAGGTCAGGCGCGATACCTTACAAAAGACATACCTGAATGTGAATCCAACAAACAATCCTTTACCCATTTGCTCGTCCCGGTCTGCCATCTCCTCCAATTGTCGTTGCTTATCGTGCACCTCCTTGTACTTCGCCATATCAGCTTCATTGCTGAAATCATCGAAATAGCCCGCATCGGTTTCGGAGTCCAGCTCCGGAACAAATGGTGCCATGCGCTCTCGCAACTTAGTGAAGTCCACCTCGGCAAAGTACTCGTGGTCGTGGATTTGTTGAATGTTTTTGAACCGCGTCTCCTTCGCTGCCACCAAACGTGTGATCAGATCCCAAGTTCGGCGAGAGAGGAAATAGTTCGGATCTTCGTATTGAGGTTTTCGCAATACTTTCTGCCAGCGCTTCAAATTCTGCCATGTCTCATCCACGGTAGCACCAGCAAATGGAGGATATCCTGCCAATGCCTCGAAAAGCATACATCCCAAGCTCCAGTAATCCACAGTGAAATCATAGTCTTCGCCCTTCAACACCTCAGGTGCCATATAATCAGGAGATCCAACTATCGAATTGGCATAATTGACCTCACGTTCTCGGAGCGAACGGTATCCTTCACGACGTTCCGCCGCCGTTCGTTGCTCCATTGGCCGTCCAAAGGGAACCGATGTATTGCCGACTTCCTCCAATTTGATGCGCATTGACTCAATCTTTCCTGGGTTGAGCATACCCGCAGCTAGGCCAAAATCAGTCAACTTGACGTGTCCAGTGCCATCGATTAAGAAATTTTCTGGCTTCAAATCTCGGTGGATGTAACCGAGATTGTGCAGAGCATCGACACAACTGAACATTTCAGCAATATAAAAGCGTGCGTGACGATTGTGCAGGACCCCGGTGTTGTTAAGCAGGGTTCGGAAGTCACCACCTGGCACGTATTCCATGGCAAGATAGATCTGTTGGTCATCTTGGAATGCGTACAAGAGTTTCACTAGCCAGTCGCTCTTGGCAGCCGTCAAAATATCACGTTCAGTCAAGATGTGACGAATCTCATCAAGCTTAAAAAGCAGCTTCTTGCTCATGATCTTCAGAGCGCAGACCTCGCGGGTATCTTTCTTCTGTGCCAAATAAACTTGTCCATATCCACCTTGACCGACTTGAGTTAGAATGTGGAAATCACCGTGTCGCAGACGAGTACGTCGTTTGCGGAGATTCGCACGTTCGCGGCCGAGGTATTTCTGAAGCGCGGGCTCGTACTCTTCGGCCGGTGTCTCTGGAGGATACGCGGCCTTGAACTGGTTGTACCGGGTTTGGCGATTGTGTACATAGCTGAGTATGTCAAAATAATGATCGAGGAAATCTATAACCAGTTAGCCGCAGTCACAAGAGAGCAAAGGGGGTACCTACAAAGCTGGGTCACATTGGCCAATCGCTTGACCTTGGGCAGCTGAAGTTTCTCGAGTTCCTCCTGGGTCAAACCGCGCATTGTCTGGGTTTGGGCTCTTCGCACACTCTCCATATTATCGCGCTGTTGATATTGTTCCATTCTAGATACAGCTGCGGAATTGGCATTGAGGCCAAGCTCTTTACCCAGACGTGGCACACCTGGCGGAGCATTTTCTTTATTCGATCGGCGCGTTGGGCTTCCAGGAGCTTGTTGGTAGGCTTCTTGGTGGATCACACTTCCATTGAAATCTTCTAGTACAGACAAGCCCTTGCCAGGGGAGCCTGGCGTGCCGAATCCTGATTTTGTGGGAGAGGAAGGGGCCAATTTCATTGCTTTCTCGAAAACACCAGGCAAAGTCAAGGCACCAGGAGGCATCCTATTCTTGCTAGGGCTTCCAGTCGGCGTTTGTACTGGGCTTGTGAATTCATTTTGGTTGTGAGTGGGCGTGGAGGGTCGGTTGTAGTTCTCTTGGCTGGCGCGTGTATGGAGGAGCGGGGGAGGAATAGGGAGTTGCAGGGCACTTGGTCTAGTAGGTGACCCTGAACCCGAAGCAAAACCGGCCATGGTTGAGAGGCAGGGCGAGATCTTATTATCGTTGGTGGTGTTGGAGTGCTTTTGTCGCGCGAAAATGGCGACTGTGGAGTGTACCTGATCAAATGGTGGGGGTGACGAGCATGTGTTTAGCAATTGTGTCTCGACGGGAGACCATGTGTCAACAATGGAAATGAAGGATATTCGCTGCGAGAGAGAGGAATGAATGCGAAAAAAAAAGCAGACTCGAGCTGATGATGAATTTAAGAGTAGAAGAAAAAGAAAGGAAGCAGGAGTCGAGGGACAGAACTGACTGATCTCATCTGGTGGGGATCCGAATGAATCTGGCAGGAACCTTGGAACGGAGAGCGGGAAGTCGCCCAGCGTGCCTGAGGCCCCGGCCCAGATACAGCAAGACAGCCAGCGTTGCCCCGGAAACAATCGCCCGAACAGCACCAAACAAATTAAACAATCCTCAGCCAGCCCTGTGCCTTGTGGATATTACTGCTTGGTCCTTGCTGATTTGCGCTTAACTTATATTAATCTACGGATTATGGATTGGGATCAGAGTCTGAATCGATCTGTTCAGCTATCAGCTCTTGACTATTCTGACGAGCAGGATACAGCGCACTCATTGCTCGAGTAAGTCGGTATGTTTACAACATTGAACAAACAACTGTTAACTACCTGCCAAACATACTGATTAAGAACTCCACGTCTGAAACAAGCTTCAAGCGTGACTCGCCTATTCTGACGTACATCATCCCTTGGAAAGTGAGCAATGCAAACTAGCGAAAGCTAAACACATCGCACTAGACAATCACATGCATAGAATCGACCCATAGCCCATCCACCGTACAGTGGGGACGCCCCTCTACAAGCTATTTTCGTATGAATACGTACGGTCTGGATTGGAATCAAAGAGAAGATTAAATAAATACGAATTCTTATATTCGGATTGTTATCCTCTATTGGCACCAGGCTCAAAGAAATATACCGGTCTGTCAAGGGTTCGGCAACTGAGTATCCGTCCGTCGTCGTTCCGTCATGAGATGAACGAAAAAAAAAAATGCATTATAACTCGAGTCATGAATCATCCAAGCGCCTAAGCAGCACCTTCCTTGCGCTGGCCGGTCTTAAACCAAGCAGAAATTGTTAGCATCTACGTTTTCTTCAAAGGGCCAGTGGTTGTTGGGACATACGTAGAATGCCAATCCATAAGACGGCGTGGTAAAGGTAATCTTCGCACCCTTGGGGAAGTAAAAGACATCGCCAGGCTTGGCAGTGACTTTTTGGCCTGTCTCGTCGGAGATCTCAAATTCGCCCTCAAGGATGATCTTCATTTCATGGTAGGTGTACTCGTAGACGAGCGGGGTGCCCTTTTCTAGTCGGTAGAGACCGCACGAGATGGGCTTGTCGGCGTCGTTCTTTTCACTGTACACAATTGAATCTTAGTATTTTCATCCATTATAAATGCAGTCGAGTTGCGTTTTTTTAGCATACCTGCTGGATATATCACCCAAGAAAGCATTTTCATTGGCAATCAGGGGAGGCTTGAAGGTGCTCTGAGCCTTTTCATAATAAGTCATTCCAACGGGAGCCATTTTTGCTTCTTCGGCGGTGGTAGTGGTATTCTTGTTGTTGCTGGACACACGACTCAATATGCTACCCATTGTATTTATAGGAAGTAGAAATATGTATGTATCTATATATTCGTAACAAATTCAAGATTCAAGGCTTTCGAAGGCAACGTGGAAACGATGGGGAAGTCTCCACGTGAATAGAATTAGGAAACATGATCCTTTTTAAAATTTATCAGAATTATGACGAAACGCCAGCTTCTGATGGTACAGCGCAGAACATGTCAATGGGTTTGTAAACCCGGAAAGGTACATGTCCAGACATTGTCAATCCCAGGGGTCGCTTTACTGCAAAGCGTGTAGCTCTTGTCGAGGTTTATCAAAATTCTGTAACCAATCAGTTGTATTGAATCAGCAGATAAGAGGTTCGATAACAAGATGGAAGGATAGCATAAGGTTTCGATGTTACTCTACTCCAAATTTGTGTCCATCCGTCGATAAGGTAGGCGGGAGATATCTGTAGATGCGGAGAATCCGGTCTACGTGAGGAGGAACAACTATACCTCCCTCCAGTACTTTCGACTTGGTCATTGCTGATTGTACTAGATTGCAATGCCATCGTTCAAATCAGCATAGCCTTTCATAATCCATTACTATTCTTTGCTTGAGATCTTTACTTGAGCTGATAATGTAAGTCAAAAAGTCATTCTCCACCTTGACGAACAGTACATAGGTATAAAGTGAAGAACGATGTATCGCCCCTCCTATCCTTCCTACCCCTCACAAGAAAATCTAACCAAACTACATATAACAAACCTGTAAGAAGATTCCCGAACGAATCATCTGAGATGTCCACATCTCCACGAAGACCAACTTACAAGCCCGAAAAGAACATTCGGGGAACTTTTTTCCTATTTAGGAAAGAAAATAATGGCCGTGAAACTTGTCCCGATGCGGCTTAGTGTGTCGATTTGCCCTAATTTCCCCAACCAGGTGCTATCGCCTCACGATCGAGCTTAATAGTTTTATTTTTATCAATTTGTTTTGTGCAAGACAATTCAATGATCGACGTCGGACGAATATGATCAGGGGATTTGAATATGATCAATCAAACACCAAACTTTGTTAGATTCATAGTAATGTAGTGAGACTTGCGCTCCTGACATTCGATGATTCCAACTATCTACGAACAAGCACAACACCATGGGTCAGGCTTTCCAAAAGAGTTGCATCCAACCAAAAAAAATCCGCACGGACAATCCTCTCAAATGCCCCGCGCTATGCAGCAAGCCTGAGCAAGGACAATTACTTTGCCCTTAGAGGAAAAGAGTCATTTGTCCCCGCTGGACCCGAGTCACCCAAAATATTGCTCCGAGCACACTCTTACGCGATTGCTTGATATAACAATAACTACTTTCCAAAGACAAAAGTCTGCTCTCGGCTGACATGAATCATCATCAAGAACGTAGACACTTGATATGACGTAGAGAGCCTGATCCTTCATGCCTGCGATGCGTATAGTGCGACGACGGTACAAAGTTTTTTACCTAATCTCGCACTGTCTTCCACGTACCCTCCTCACCACAGCGGCATTATACTTCTACACCTAGTAAAAAATAATATCCCATGGGTAGTTGTTGAGTCTAGAATCCATCCAAGAATTTGCTCAAGGTTATCTTTATCCGTAATTACATGCTCAACGGGCCCCTGAAGTTTCCCACGGAATAAGTAGATTCCACCGTTTAGCGCGGCTAGAAAATTATATAGAATTGCGAACAAAAAGTCCCCTGTCTGCTGCATGTTGGTTAACAGAGTACTGGTTCCCATGCTCGGTATTGCGTGACAAAAGGCTGCTTTTGACCCCGCCCATGAAATTGAAACCTTCCATTCACAAATTTCATCATTTCTATTTAACTCTGAGATTCCAAGGACGACTAAGTATGCTTCTCTAACTACATTGATTTCTCTTTACCTGCTAATTATGACCGGTTAGCCAGCTCAATTCTGATCATCACCAAGCATCGATCGAGAACAAACAATCCGATCAAAGAAAGAGAACCAGGTATTTTCCTTCTCACATCCCTACTCGATATCCAAGCAACCCTTCGGAAAAAGAAACGTGTATATTTACGACTTTTTCAAGATATTCAATTTATATAAAAAACAACAAAAGGAAAGAAGACAATCCCATTTTAAGCATCGGCTCCATCGCGATATCCACACCCAATGCAGAGAACCATCGCAACTTCTTTATCCGTCCCTTTTGCAGCAGAACGACCCAGGAACTTCCAAGGTGGAACCGATACCGACAGCCTCTGAAAATAAGGACTGTTGTGTATGAGAACAGAAAAACGAGAAGAATAAGCGCCGAAAGAAAGACCGACAACTCAGCCTGTACTCAATTGCATTATATCGGAAGCGGACCATTTGCGGCGCAACCAAAATTCGCAAGATACCTGGATTCGTAAATCCTCCTTGTGCGCCTAGTGTCCACTCCAAAGCGCCAGAAAGAATACAGGCCCAAATGCGATCATCGAACGTTCAATTGAACTCATATCCTCCGAATAAGTAGGCTCGCCCGCCTCATCCATCGCCTCGCGACAAAAACAAAGAGTAGACGAGAGGACAAAACGAACGCCTTCCTAATCACATACGTGGAATCCCTCAAAAAGAAACAAAAACCGTTGCTTTCCTGTCGCATAACGTCGTAAAAAGAAAAATCGCCCCGAACAACGAATCCAAAATACAAGAAAAGGATATTGCGACAGCGGCCATCATACAACAGATCAACATGCCGACCGTTACCATGACCAGCGAGCTCGAGCATTATGTTGACTCGCTTCGCTCGTTTCTCGATCGCAACCCTAGCTTCCAACCATCGACCGCCAGTCCCAAAATTGATCCTCGAATGGAACTAAGTCGAACCGACTCCGGATCTGGAAGTGCGCAAGGTCAGGAAAGGAGGTTGACGCCCGAGGTGGAGCAACCCGAGCAATATCGAGCTGTGCAATGGAAGGCCCTGCCATCAACCCAAAAGAACTATGGATCTTTGCGTTAGCCTTTTGCCATTTTCGTTGATCATCAATCTTTCTTGCGTTGTATTTACCTTCCCAGTTCCAGTCTCGCATTACCCCAACCCAGTGATGACCCCCTCGGACCGTCTGTTCAAAGTCAAGTTCTTCTACGATAGGCACTATTGAGCCTTGTCTTTTATGTGTAGGGCTTGTAGAGTAAAATCCCCCCAATCCTTGGTTGTTATCACTTGAAGCTCCATACACATTGCATGACTTCGACGGGAGATCCCCATGTACCACCATGGATCCCTTTCGACTCCCAGGACGTGATCGCAGCCGTAGACGTTCTGTCTTGGCTGCATCCCTCCGCCTCCAGACCTCGCGTATGACTTCGACACATCGGTCAATATTGCCGATACGTAGTCGGTTTTGCATAGCCACCCATCGTTGCATGATCCATTCACGGTCTTCCTCATCCTCAAACTCGCAACTCGCAACAAACAGAGGGAAAATATGTAGAATATTTGTTCTCGAGGAAAGGGGCACTGTAGCTAGTAACTTCAAGGTATTGTTTGCAAGAATGGAGGATGATGGCGAAGGGATTTCGGGAACAGCCTGATGGAGGTAAAGAAGGATTGCCCATCGGTATGCATACGCTGTCTGTATACTGTCTTGTAGTTCGGATTGAGGGTCTTCCGGTGGGACGAATTGATTAGGCAGTACCCAGCGATCAATTGCGTTTTTGAGTTCCCGGGCTTGGGATATAATTGCAAAGGAATTTTTATCGCTTTTGCGTATTCGCTGCACAAGGTTTGCTACATGGCCCATGAGAGGAAACAGAGTAGTTGCACAACCCATCAGAGGATCGACATCGTGGATCCCATCCTCTGGTATTGCAAAACGGGGATCACCTAGCTCCTCGGTTTCACTTTCATCCATAGAAGTAATTCGAGCAATCACATCCATATATAGCCAAGTATTATACAGGAAGCGAATTCTTCCCAGTTCATCTGAAGGCGGTTGACGTCGAACTCTCGTTCTCAATGTCTGCCTCATAAGAGCTCTGGCACCCTTGAGATGTTGGATGCCAGTGGAAGTTTGTTGATCCCAAGTCTCCGCAAAAGCCAGCGATAGTGTGGTCGCCAACGCAGCATCGGTCTGCATTTGTCCCATGCCCTGGACCATGAAGTTGATACTTCGACGCATGTGCTCCATCCCAAAGACTCGCAAAGCTGGGTTGTCCTTGGAAGAATGAAAAGCTGCCATTGATATAACAGCGTGATACAGTGCAGATGACTCCCTTGCCATAGGCCAGATCAGATTTCGCCACGGATTTTCCGTTACTCCATCTTTCACTGAGAGAATACCACAAGTCAAACGGTCAAATCGGACAATGAGCGACTCCTCGCTACCGGGAGCAGGCTCAGGCTCCTGAAATAGCGTCGTTGCCATGGAAAGATCGGGTGACACGTCAACTTGTGTGGTAGGCGGAGGGGTATCCTTGACGGGCCAAAGCTGGAAGCCAGGCTCTGATTGTCTGATTATATTTTCGACATCATCAGCGTTCTCTTCCAACATCGAAGTAAAGCTATTTTGATTGCCTTGTATGCTCATTGCCGCTTGGTCCAGGTCAGTGGGTAAGGAATGTGATATTGAATCTAATTCTGCACTTGAGAATATGAAGCCAGATAGTTCTGTCTCTGGGGTGCTCAAAATTGTTGGTGGGTTGAAATCGTCCATAGCTGGGACTCCAAAATCGAGCCCTTGAGAGGTGGCGATTAATGAAGTCGTGTCAGAAAACATAGAGCCTTCCGGTAGTGAGAATAATTCTTCCGGGAGGGAGCTGCTTAACGGCGAAAAGAAGCCTGGCTGCTCTCTTGAGCCAAGCAACTGCCCTGAAGACTCAGAACTTCTTCTAGCCGCCTTACGTGGCGGTGAGGAGTCGTCATCATTCGAGTCAGGCGGTGGTGATGCTATAATGTCAGCTAAAGTTCCATGCAAAAAGATACATCTGGGAAAGTATGGTGTACCTTTCTTTTTAGGAGCGGCCTTTGGAACGACCTGGGCTTCCTCAAAAGGTCGCCATTTGAAGTCTTTCTTGTACCCACCACATGTCACGTTGCGTTTGTCACATTGTTGACAGCTACCAAACGAGATAAAAGGTAAATATTAGCAACCGTACTATTCTGCTCTGAGACGCATTCAAAAAACATCTCACCTTGGCTTCGTTTCGTCACACTTCAGCCTTTTTGCTTTACAGGTAATACAGCCTGTGCTGATCAGCATGTCTCACATTTTTGGATATCCTCACCATCTTTGAATCAGTCTGAAAGGACTTACCGTTCCGACTTTTGGACTGTTTAGGACGCTGAGTGCCATTTGCAGGGATTACAATGGCAGCAGATTTCTTCTTTGGACTTGGTGCGGTATTTCGAGTATTCGAAACGGGCTTTTTATTTAACGGTGGTGGAGCGGGGGAATCTAGAATGGCCGAAGGCGAAGGAATCCTTATTGTGTCCATAACCATATAAAGCTCTCTCGCAACGAGTTGAGAACGGAGTAATTGTTGGTGAACATAACCAAAGAAAGATAAGAGACCGGATGGAGGGGATAAACAAGCGTGGGCGTAGTGAACTGACGGTATAGACTGTATAGATAAGACGGACAAAGTGGAGTAACGCCTCGTGAGTGAGCTGTAATATGCCTGTCTGTTGATGATAATGCTTTTTCTTTTGCATAAAAGCAGTCAACCAGTCACGGCAAGCAAAGTTCAGCGGCAATAAATTCAATAGGTATGTATGCAGGTCAATGACAATGTCTGATAAACGAAATGTGGACGTCAACGTTATATGTAGATAGCGGTTCCAGAGCTTATCTATGGCAGATGGGGAATGTTGTATTAGCTGGTCAGTCAGGATCCAGATGGTGTGCGGAGATCAGAACGAGGAGCTTGCAACCTTGCATTATTGGCAGATAAGTCGTCTATGCGGGGAGCAAACTGCGAATCAGCACGGAGTCAGTTGGGCGGATTGTCCATTGGGCATTGGTGCCAGCGATCAGGCGATAGGAAGAAAAGGATTGTCATAATGACTGTACGGTACAATGCTGCTAGCATTTTGCTGTCCATTACCACTTTATGCCGACTTTTGAGATTGGCGTTCTCTGCAAGCTTACGACGTTCGAGAGTCGTTTGGGCGCTCATTGAGCAGGAGCAGAGTCTGGGGATGTCCGTGACCAGGTTGGGAGCCCATCGCGAGCCTAGATGCATTGACATCGGATCTGAGAGCCAGTCGCTATTATCTAATAAGTCCATCGAAGCCAGATTTCGAGGACGAGAACAGCAACACATGTGGGGTCCGCTCAATCGACGGGAGTACATACAGAAAGCTGCGGGACGGCCAGCAAGCCAGGTCACATATAACTAGCTCGTACATGCGTACATGTAGTAGAATATCTGCTTGTCTTTTCCATGAGTTGTTCCAGCGTTTCTTATCCTGCAGACACGAGGATTCATGCTAGACACGGCCGGAGACCAGCGGGTCAGTTTATCAGCCACCAAGCATCGACCGACCACGGAAGAGGCAAACGGCGGGATGTTGACGTGGATTGATTCCAACTGGAGCGCTAATCTGTGACAAGTGCTCTATGAGGAATGTTCTGAGTCGGTGGAGGCACGATGATCTTTAGAGTGATGACTGTGGTCAGTTGTCGAAGTTGCACGTAGAAAGAGCCCTCTCAGTGCGTCGACTCACATGATTTCTCAAGAAAGCAGCCAGTCGTGTTTACAATCGGCAGGTGGGCACTTGCCACTTCTGCGCCCTCTGGTCCAGGAGGAAGGCACCCCGGGGAGATTTCTTCCCAGAACCCGGATACGGATATCTGATCCACTTCCCAGCGTCACTTCCCACTGGACGACCTTCTCCTTCGCACTCGTTACACACAGCTAGGATCTCTAGAGAATCGAAGACCGTGCATGGACTGAATCCGAGTTGCGATGGGGATGGGGTCATGTCACATGGCTGTCAATGATCTCTCAGACCGAAGCAGCCCGTAGTACGCTCGGGAGAATACGGTTGAAAAGGCATTTTTCAAAACGAATTTGATGATGTCTGTCATTACATTTTTGTCCAGAACTATGATTCATGAATCAATTGGCTAACGCAACAGAGCTGAAGGAAAAGAGAAGAGGAAAAGACCAATCCAGCCCGCAAGGCAGTCACGTCGAGACGGAATAGAAACAAGAATATGATGCCACGATGATGGCATCAATCAACACACCGTCTTATGCACACCCTCACCCATTTTCGCCATCCAGGAAGCTGGCTGATCGTGAGCTTGTTGTCCGTGCTTTTCAGCGTGATCACGTCTTCGCTCGATACGAGAGCGATGAACGTGAGTCTGAAGTGTGGACAGATCGACGGGGTCTGAATCCACCAACCTCTCCGTGACAGCGATGATGTCAGCTATCAGACGTTCCAGAAGATCAGCACTCATGCTCTCACGGACCACTACTCGCAAGATTTCGATATTATTAGCAGTCGGGGGGAGTGGATAATCTAACTGGATGTTAGCAGAGGTACGAAACACGGCGGATGGTCGTCCTTACTGGGAATGATGTACTGCTTCGCCCGAAGCAAGATACTGACGCTCTCCTGCTTCACGTGAGGGTATTTCTTCTGGAACTGGTCGGAGAATCGGAAAGCTACGACAGGTAGTCCCGCTACGTAGTCGGCAGAGGTTTCCTGCCCTTCCCCAAGCACAGTGTCCTTGGCCGCTTTCAAAGTTTTCTTGCGGTGAATGCTGCTGACACACGTGAACCAGCCGGTCTTTTCGAGAGCTTTGCTGAGCAGACGTGCGTTTGCAAGGCAATTCTCCATGATGTCGCGGTATCCGTTGAATCCGAGATGGATGAGGTTGTAGTACTGGGCGATAACCTGTCCTCCGGGTCTCGAGAAGTTGAGGGTATAAGACTCTTCGGTACCTCCTAGATAATGTAACTGGAAGATGAGGTCCTTGGGAAGATATGACTGATCACGCCAGACAATCCAGCCTAGTCCAGCGTATACAAGTCCAAATTTGTGGCCTGAAGTGTTGATAGACTTGACTCGAGGGAGTTCAAAGTTCCTAGGAGTCATCAGTATCGATATGTGCGAGTTCGATGCCACCAAGAAGAAAATGACTTACCATTTTTGTCCACCACCTGCATACGTGAAGGGTGCAATGAAACCGCCACTCGCACCATCAACGTGAATTGGGATGTCATGGCCAGTCTCTGCCTCATATTCATCCAAAACCTTCGAAACTTCTTCCACGGGCTCATAATGGCCAGTGTAGGTGGAGCCTAGAATCACAAACACACCGATAGTATTCTCATCGATGTTCTTGCGCACCACTTCTGGATCGAGGGCAAAGTTGCTCTTTTCCGAAACGTCCAAAATACGCGCCTCCACATCAAAGTATCGAGCGAACTTCTCAAGGGCCACCTGTGCATTGGCACCCATGAGAATGTTGGGTCGAGAAGTATCCTTTCCAGCTGCTCTTCGCTTTTCCTGCCATCGGCGCTGCATTGCCTTACCACCAAGCATGATTGCCTCGGAGGATCCAACGGTTGCCGAGCCAATTGCTTTTTCGCTGGATTGTGCGCCCCAAAGATTGGCGATAATGGAAACACAGCGCGCGTGCATGGCCATCAGAGCAGGGTATTCGTCGGCATCTGCCAGGTTTTTGGCGATATTCTCGTACAGCAGTGCATTTGCCTGTCGTTCCATATACGTTCCAACAAAGCTTTTTCACAGTCAGTACAGTTTTGACCTTTTGAGACAGATGAGTTCGCGACCTACCTAGCCAAATTCAAATTGGGACGTCCGTCGAGATCGAGTTCGTCACGAAGTAGCTGCGCTGCGACATCTGCAGGCGAGCCTTTTGTGGGTATGCGAAATTTGGGAATTGCTTCTTTGCTAGCGTAGCGAGTCGAATATGGCGTCGAACTTGCAATGGCATTTTCAGTGTGGATGTTGGATTTGAGGCTGTCGTGGGAGTCGCTACGCAGAGCTTCGATGAGCTTGTCGGGGTCGACCTTTTCCTGTTAACTTCGAGGCTTCTCTTGATGATTGACCAAGAGCAGACTTACGTGACGAGATAGAGTCATTGTGGAGTAGAAGTAGTGTTAAGAAGAGAAACTGTTCCAATGTCAGAGAGACAAATATTCGACAGTGTTGATTGACTTGAAGAGGTGAAGACAGTCAAAAGTTGCAGAATGATTCTTTCCAATTGCAAGGGACGTCATGCTTTATAACCACCGACCACAAAACGGGACCAGCCAAGCTCCCTAAAGAACCAAGCTTTTTCGTATGACATACTATTTCTCTCCGCTAGTTAAGCTCTTGTTGGCGCTTTTCACGTGGGGTGATATTCATCTCGTCCAATGATCTGGTCAAAACAGTGTCTACCTACGTACATCATACGTTTTGTCTGTGGTGGGGGGGATGCGTCGTCGTGTACGTTGTCTTTTCTAGCTCGAAAGATGCTTAGTGAAACAGACCCTTGACCTGGACCGTTGATTGATTGGGTCCAGCTTGAACTAATTAGCAATTTTTTCTTCGTTGAAGGCCGCTTATATACTAATATATAGTATGACGCGCAGAATGTGATCTTTCGAGTTGGTCGTTTCGTGGAGCTCCCGGCTAGCATGACGTCACCAGCATCTTCTCCGCATGACGAGGCTCGTCAGTATAATCTATCTATTGACGGTAACTAGTTTGATCGTGTGTTGATTAAATCAACATTGAATCTCTCAGTCGTGTTCTGTTTACTACATATATAGAGAGGCACGGGCATGTTGGTCTTCAAACCAACTGGAGTTGGGACCATACATACAAGTTGCATTCGAAGGCTTGAATGAAATCAGTCGACAGGCACCAGTCGACGGAGAAACGGAGAGCAAAAGCAAAGAATAGACAGTAATGGTAGCAATTCCAGAAAGTGAAATAGAACAACTGTTTTGCTTCGACGATCTCGTGCTATTTATCTATGTATTTCTAGCGGATGAGCCGATATCAAAAATGGGGTTAGACGAGAGACTGAATTGAGAGGTCGGAGATCAGCTAAGTGAAGATCAACATCGATGGTTTGATGGTGATCGATCGATAAGATCTACAATTAAGACAGGCAGACCCGATCAAAGGAAGCTCAAGTGAATCGAAGATGACTATTTCACGATTGTATTCTGTAGTCGATCCTCTACCTATGCTAACAATTGTGGCGGTTGTGACTATGAATCCGGAGCGTATACGAGGTTACTTCTCTATGAAAAGTATTGTACATACTTCAACAATTAGCAAAAATGTCGAAAAGGTGATGATGGGTCTAGATTGATCTAGGGATGGGCTAGATCGATGAGATGAATACTAGTAGGTCATCATGGATGATACCGGGGAGGTACTTGATGACTTAGTATTGATAGGAGTAAGTTACATATACGTTGTCACGTGTAGAGTCATATTTATTTAATAGAACGGTAGCTAACTGAGATCGGTTATTGCAATAGATTTCTTCAAGTATCAAGAATCGATATCGATCTGAAAAAGCCCAAGATACTCGATCGGACCGTCGAGTGGCCATACCGGGCATACCCTAAGCCTTGATCATCCATCGAATAACTAAGTTAGCAAACCACCCAATCAGCCCATGGACTGTTAGTCCTACATGAAATTCGGCAATCAAATCGATAGGGACACAAACCTTGAAGAAAACATGGTTTATTCTCCGATACTGCCCAGTGCGCCCGTGGGGCTGAATTTCTTTGGTCTTTTGCGACATACACTTACACAAGTGGCACACCTAAAATTCAAGGGGGTAGGGACGAACGACCCAGACAATCTCGAATCAGAGTTATTGTGCTGTGAACTACGTGGATACGTACACATAGCTTACCGTACGTGTGGACGAGTTCGGTAAGCACCCGACAAAAGTAGAAGAGAAGTCTGCTCTGTCTTGAGCGCTCAAATGCGAGCGTCGACATGAGGTTGCATATGTATGCAAAGGTACAGTACGTAGTTATAAGACGGACTCACAGCCGCACATGACCCCATTGCAATGATTGCATGGCAAGACTTTTTCCAACCTACTACGTAAATCAGCGAAATGGAGCCACATTCTATGTTTCGTTCTCGGTCATGAATTCTTTAGCTCTACTGTCAAACGTCGAAACTGTCTTGGCTCATACCTGATTGGACCGGAGAAAGACACTTTTTCCACTTAATCATTTCCGATACTTTTGATAATTGATATCAGCGACAAAGAGTACGAGTATGTACAATCCTTAATACCGGTGGGGGTGTTCCTGACGGAGCTAGCACGTACCGGTACGTACCAAAAAAGTAATCATGAGAAAAAGAACGTGCTTGACTAGCGAATCTATCAAAAAGTCTAATGAAAACACTTTGGCCACTGAGTGGTGGTATCGAAATATTCCGGTTCTATTTCAGGCTGTTGGCCGTTACCGTTAGTACGTACCTGGACTATTCTTCCTGAACATACTGTAGCTTGTACCCATAATAGGGCATGAAGCTAGGGAGATTACCATTCTTGGGCATATGACAATACTACTGTAGTATAGCGTTACCGAGCTAAAGTGATTAATTGATAGGAGCAGCTTTAATGTTCAATAGTGTGTTCGCGTAGCTGCACGGTGCATTCGACTCAGTGGATGGATTATGGGTATCGTGAAGGCGTCAAAAATATTGATGAAATTTCGTTTGCCTGCGGATACTCGGTATTTGATCCCTCACGATAGGATACATGGTGGGTCTTTAGCCAAGAATTCCAAGTTCGCTGAATTTCCCCTCCAGCGTACCCATAGACACTGGCAATGTCATAATGTACTATGGATCGGGGACGAATCTAATTAATCGCTGACTTGAGGCTCAGAAGGTGTACTCCGTACAGTCACGGAAAATAGAGACCATAATCCTAGCGATAAATTAACTTGTAAAATGTATCCGTCAACGAAGGCACAAGAGCCTACTATGTACATAGTACTACTAGTATGTCGAGGAGCCAAGAAAGTCAACAGGAACATACCGACTCCACCACTACAAGCATCATGATTGGTCAATGGCAGGACTGTTTATCTACTAAGTAGGTACGGACTCCGGACTCCGGAGTCACACTCATCCATAGCATAGTTACATGTCGGTCGTCAGGGATATCGGAAGTCGAGAGAAGGGGTCCACGAATTTGTTGATATGCAGAAGCCAACCAACCAACATACATATCATAGCGTGCAATGCTATTAATATGAATGAATGAATGTGTTTCCCGAGTCACAAACCTACATAGTAAGAGTACAAAGATAAAATAAATACATAGTACCAATCATGAGCGACTTTGCATTTACCCTAGCATCCGGCGCTTAGCCGTATCCAGTAGGTATGTCCTCTTGGCTCGTACCGACTTTAGCACCGTACATGTCTGACTAACCTGTAGAGGTTAGCACGTACTATGAGGAGACTACATAGTACATAGTACATACTACATACTCATAGTAGTATGATAGTATGATCAACTGACCACTCGCAGTGCTTGCCAGCATGCACACAAGCTAGTTGACTTCGGGACTAGACTCGGGCCATGGTCAATTCGACAGATTCGGTGCCTAAATCTTAGCTCGTGTCGTACGTACCATGTACGCTTGGAGTCTGTACGAGTAAGTGTGGGATATCAGCGTGCATTGGGCAATGTGAGGACTGAGATGGGGCTAAATCGAGATGTAACGGTGATTAATGCTCATATATCAGACTGTCAGATCATGAGATGACAGTCATCTCTCTTCGTTTTTGCCACCGTAATATTCTGATAGACGCCTGCAACTACTCCGGGTAGCGCATCCATTTTCCTTTGTTGACCAAAATTGCGTGTCTATACAGCTCTCAGAGGACAGCGTAATATACATACTCTGTATGGTCTACGGAGTACGTACTAGTACAGTGAGTACAATTAGTGGGGCCGAAGTTAGCGCCTTCTAGCCCCATTCCTCACCACTCAATCGGGCTTTCGCTGCCGAGTCTAGATGCGGCTCTAGGCTCGTTGCGTACTAGCCCAATACTACAATACATACATAGTACATATCAATTCATCTAACTAACGAATCAATAGTCAGGTATAACAGTCATCTATTACGCTCATTGTCTTGCTACGTACGTATCACAGTGCGCGGTATGATGTTTTTTCGCCGCATTGTCAGCGTCCATCATTTCGCTTCGCTTAGACGCTTACTATGTAGTTATGTATTTAGTCGTTAGTATTGGTATACTTGATACGGACTTTACTGCATACTTTACCGGTACGGAACTACGCCTTGGGTAAAGTCACAAGTGGGATCGCACTGGGAGGGACCATGTGATTTATTTTCATCGAAATAAGTGGAGCCTGTCCGTTTATTTTTCTTTGACTCGACTCTTGACAGTGCAGCGTCCAGAGTCCAAATTCCAAAATTGTACGTACTACTTACAAAATCCTGCCTCTAATACAAATGCACCATGCCCATACGCCGTTTGTATGGTATTTATTCCATGGATGTTGTCGGTGATTCCTCGGATTCTATTCATACTTTTTTGTTCCAAGGTTCAACGTTGACTCTACTATACACGTACTTTTTAATAGGGTACTTTCTAATAGGTTACTGATGGTGACATTATTTACTTTCTAATACACACAAAAACGCCTTTGATTGTGTGTTGCAGACAGCCGAAAATACGAGAAGCATTCCCTGCATGCAGAGTGCGACTTACATAACTACATAGTACAGTTCGCTGTCAGATTGTATGTAGGCTTGCTAGGCCTGGGCGGAGGCGGAGGCATATCCCCGGATGCAAGGAGTCGACAGGACGAATTACCGACGCCACGCGATATGTTCACGGTCGCCTTGTTGCTGTTTATTTGTACGGTACCGAGTACTCGTAGTACAATGTTATTATCGTTCGTACTGTATCGTACACCGTACGTTACCGGGTCTCTGCCCCTTGTCTGTTCTGCTGCAAAGGATCGTCTTCTATCCGACGAGAGTCAAGAGATACAATATCAGCCAGAAAGACCGCGAGAAGACTCTCGAGACCACGTTGCCGAAAGAAGAGTCCTAGATCAATCAAATGAGCTTAATCGACTTTTAGTTATGCATCGAATGGATCAATTATGTTGATCTTCCCTGCGCCGCACCACCATGATCGTCACTCGCTCCTGGTTGTTCTCCACAACCGGTCAATCTTGCACAAATCCAGGAACGGTTGGCTGGCAGTTGTCCAGCTTGCTCTTCGCGTCCATTTACGTTTCTGGCGATTCGGTTTCTGGCGTTTCCTTTCTTTTTCTTGTAGGGTAGTCAATTCTCATTGCCGCGATGAAATGCAAATGCTCTATCAGTCATTTCGGTCTTGGATCGTTCGATCCGCAGCCTTTGCGTGCTTCTTGGGTATGGTCATCCGGATCGCCAGTAGATACATGGATAGTATCAGAAACAGTATCGCAATGGGGGGTCAATCGGATATTTCATTTCTCGCGTACAATGGCATTCAAAATCGAATCTCAATGTTTTTTGCACCGCTGGATATGCAAATAAGCTACACAAACAAAGCCATGACACTAACAGATCGCCTCGATCAGACGAAAGCCCAATCGGGAAGTGACCAACGATGGCTGAGGCGGCGGCGCGTGGAGGGGACCGCCAGCCCTGTCAACCACGTTGTCGCTGATCCTGATCCATAATTTATTGCTGGTCGCCTCAATCATACATGTCGATTTTGCGTTCTGAATAGTGTGCACTAAAGTTATGTTTTTCCACACACAGAAAGAGTCACTCCCTTTGCCTGCTACAATCTAGGCACCACGATATTTGTACTGTTTGCAAGTCGTCGCTTTTCATGCTGACTACCAGAGATTGCTACCCAGGTGCGTACGTATGGGTCAACCAGCAGTCCAGCACTACTAGTCGTGAATACTAGTCGTAAATCGTAAATTACACCTCACCTCCGTATACAACGCTTTGATGAACTCCAGCTCAGCCCCTCTCTTTCGTTAAGTTAATCGAGACGGTGGTGAATCAGCATTATTACTCAGCGTGATAAGACTGATTCTGGCTATCGCTTCATCCAGCGTATTTCGCTGACTGGCTGGCTGGACGTACGAAGTGCTCTGGTAGGCACACTTGTATCGAAGCATCAATTCGGTACCATGTATTGGTCGACGAAGCGAGCCCCCAAATCCAACCTCATCATCAGTTGTCAACCTGTGTCATGGTCAGTGATTTCATCGAGTCCGAAAATTTGTTACGGGCTTACCGTTGGTCGGCGAGTTGAGCAATTAGACCATACAGTGTACTCCGTACACTGCGTTTGGTAAGATACGTACCATACAAAAAACCGTTCAAACGTACAGACCGCTGGCTGGGCCCGCGACCGCCCACCCATTTTTTTTTTTTTTTGTCTCTTTTTCTTTCTTTCTTTTCCTTCTGCGCATGTAACTACTATGTACATACATACATCGCTAATTGTTGATAAGTATGTTGTTCGTATCGACTAACCAGCTACAGCTGCTGCGCCGTACTATTAATCACATTGATCGCATTCCCCCTTGTTCATTTTGCTTTTTTGCTTCCTGCTTAGCATTCCACTTCTTCCCATAAGCAATCATACTGCATTGAGTATTACATCGCTACCTATGATGGATTGATTCATTTACATAGTAGCATCAGCGCTACGGTGATTGCTTGATTGTTGGATCCATTTCGGTACCAAATAGCTAACACGCGCCGTACCCGTATTTCGGCCAAACTAGTCGTATTGGCTGTATTTGTCGTATTATTGACCATTTCCTCTCATTATTTCTCTCGCAATTGCCTCTCCGGTCACCTTCATCTCGCTTATACTGCCTGCGCAAGTTGGTAATTAAGTGAAGCTAAACGAGGTTAATTAGATGAATTAGCTGCTGTGATATTGCCATCATACCAAATATGGCAGCCCATCACTCAAGGGAAGCGAAAAAAACACGATAAAAAAACAGTGGCAACAGACTGAGCACGGGATTCCCCGCGCTGGGCGATGCTGGTCCAGACCCGACCTGGCCTCAAGCACAGAGACAGAGCCACAGCCGACCACCTAATTCCATTATTCCACTTGGGCCTGCACGATCGTGGAGCCACACGCCCACCTCGCCGGATACCTCCTTCTCTCCAGCCCTGGTCCCTCTCTCTTTCTCTTCTGTCGCTCTCCTCTCGCTCTCTTCTCTTCCTCTAAATTCTCCTCTCTTACTCGCTAGTCTGTCATCTCTTGTCCTCTTCTCTTCGCTTCCCCCCCCCCTATTGCTAGTTAGCTAGTGTGTGTATCGACATTTGTTGTCCCAACCTTATCGCTTTTTCAAAGTCCCAACGCTCATTCTTCCTTTCTACCGCGGGCTGTAACAACCTACACCTGTGTTGACGTGCCTGGCCTCGTCTCGTCTCGTCTCGCCCTCTTGTTTCTGTGTCGGAGTGTTTGCGATCAGAGGAGCTTTGTGCACAGACAGAAAAAAAGACGCGGGCTTGAAATTGTTTGTCGCGTACTCGGTCGGCATCCCAGGCTTGCGACTTGTCAGTGTGAGGAGATAGGAAAACCAATAACATCCACTGGAGAATTTGCGCAAACGAACTCTTCTCACCGGAACTGTGAACACGACTATTCATCATCAATATTACAAAGGCACCCCTATGAAGGCGTACTACTGGTGATGCGACGACGACTGACTACCGCCCATCGCTAGCACCGGGTCAGCGCTTCTGCTTCCCAATCTGCCTTCAACAAACGCGACTAAGATACTTGGCGTTCGCAAAAACGAAAGAGAGATAGTTTAACTTCAGCATTCTTCGGGTAAAACCCAGACTTGACCTTTACCATGCAATCTGGTGCACGTTATTTTGGATAAACTCCCGCCTGGACCCACGGTCCTCGATTATCGAATCCATCTCTACTTCCATTCGCCGTTCAACCTATATATTCGGCCGACTCAGTCTGGGAAACTGGTAGTCAAACACTTCCTCACTGGAAGATACCAACGACGCTCCTCTCGCCAAGCTTCATCGGTTAGGGACATTTCATCCCTGAGAAATCAGTCCTACTGGATCCTTCAGGCGACTTCAGTGGCCGGTACTGGTCCTTGGGCTCGAATACGGTCAACCCCGTTGTAAACCTTGCAGGTACTGTTCCTTCGCCAGCAACGTTGTCAACACCGCCCAATCTCGACCCCGAATATCTTCGGTCTGCTCAAGGTTTTAACCGTCAGCAGTCAGCCAACATGGCAGCTCTCGCAGTTCCTCCACCAGGCATGGGTCCGGCGCTCGATTTAAATACAGGCCCCCAACCGCTTACGGCGCGTCGGCCAGCAGCATCGAATCTTCCTGTATTCGAGCTGCCTCCGCCAGCGAATTTTGGCCTGGTCAATGCCTCTACCAAGTTTCCATCGCCATCGGCCGTCAACCCTGTATCGAACGTGAGCAATCTGCTCACTCCGCCTTCGAATCATTCGGGAGAGGGCACCAATAATTCGTTGCCACCCGGCCCGAGTATTTCGACTGCCATTTCTGCATCCCAGGAGGTATCCTCGTATCAGCCATCGTGGCAAAACCAGAACTCGTATGCTTACGGTTCCCCTTCCCAAGCTTCCTGGGGCCCCAGTGGAACTGGTATTTTCCCGCCACCACGAAGTGTGCTCTCCCCCACGTCTGGAACTCTTGCTCGAAGCAGCGTCAGTCTACCGCCTACGAGCGAAGGTATGGCGCCACAATATGAACTCAACCATCATCTGCCCCCATTCCAACAGCAATCGATACCCACTTCATCTCCTGCTTCTGCTACCTCGGTTATATCGCATGGACATCATGCACAACAGCAAGCCATGAGCCAGCTTCCGACAACCTCTGGTGGTTCCTCCCATTATCAAACGGCTACGGTTGACCTGTATGGATCGCGACCACTTGTGAGCCCTTTGTACAACTCATCGTCAGTCGGTGCTGGAGGATATCCTCCTTCGTACGGAGCATCGCCAGTAGGCCAGAGTGGATACACACCTCGGTTACAGTCTGGCCCAAGCCAATCTCCGCCCATGCAACCGCCTCATTTGGGCTACGGCCGGCCGCCATGGCCTTCATACTCACTACCTGCTATGACGGGACCTATCATGACGAACGTACATAATCCTAGTGGCCAGATGTCGCTCATGGGTAATATGGCTACCGGCATGATGCCCGGATTCACCAGCGGTCATCTTGCAAGCATGCAGCATATGTATGGCAGTCATCCTTCGCATCACCAAGGACACGGCCAGTCTGCGCCACCAAATGATCGTCCTTTCAAGTGTGATCAGTGTCCCCAGTCATTCAACCGAAATCACGATCTCAAGAGACATAAGCGCATCCACTTGTCCGTCAAACCATTTCCCTGCAATCATTGCGAAAAGAGTTTTTCACGCAAGGATGCTCTCAAGGTACGTCCTACTATTCACGTTTATTTCTAGCCAATAAACACCTCTAACAAGTTTTCATAGCGACATCTGCTTGTTAAAGGATGTGGGAAAAATACGGATACGAGCTCCAATGCCGGTACCAAGGACGACGACAGTCTGACCAAAGTCGAGTCACATAGTGATAAAGCGAGTCCCCTTTCGAACGGCGTGTAAACAGGCCGTTACAATACTTTGTAACCTTTTCCCACCGTTTTCCGTTTTGTTTCTTTTTCCATCTTTTTTTTTCTCTGCAAGATTCCTTTTTTTATCTAAAGTTTTGTCATTCTGAGCAAGGTGTCAGGAGGGTTGTTTGAAATATCTGGGCGCATTACTGTTTGTTTCATCATATCATGTATTCCAAGATGATTTCTGTATGGTTTACGATCATCACGTTTTTCCCTTGTTATTCTCCCAATTATCGGTCGAACAGTACACTTTTGTTTTCTATCCTTCGATTCTTGTTATCAAATTATTTCATACCATTTTCTGCCTTTTGCCTCTTTTCTATTCGTATCTGAATATGATTGAATGGTCAAATGGTTTCCTTTTTTTGCAGTGGCGAGGCGCGGAGAAATAAGGCGGTTGATTTTGTCTCTATACATAGTTGCACATATACACATACATACCTCTTCCTCACTCATCTTGCAATACTCAGTATCTAAATAGTACGTAGGTCACTTTTCATAGCGGCGTGAGACAACTGAACAGCCCATGCTACCGCAAAGGGATGGGCAGGAACCTCCAGGGACAGAAATTACTCAACTAGGTAGAAAGTCAACGAGAGGCAAAGAATAGCAATTAGGGCAAGCTGAATCCTGTGACCTTGCTTTGCTTTTGCGATTGCTGCCTTGGCCGTGATTCCTTTCGTTGCTGTGCTGGGTAATGATCGACGAGGCTGGTTTGGTATCATGTAAGTTATGGGGGGGGGGTTACGCGTATTTACGTTACGCATCTAGATACGATATATGCAGTGATTTGGATGTTCTTTGACATGCATCTAGGGACAAAATGTGGCGTCTCTAGTCTTGTCTCTTCTTCTTCTTCTATGTAGGCCGGAACTACTCCATCTTATTTCTCGATCTCGAGAGCTGGGATGGTAGACATGTGACGAGCGGCCAATAAGAGATAGCTCAATTGAGCTCTGTGATTGGCTGGATTGCTGGAAATGACATAATGCCAGACTGACCTCATCGTGAACATTGCTGGCGGGGTTATATCCTACCCAGGTAGCTGGCGATGGAGTATTTCTGCTCTACTCTTCCTTTAGACAATCAATTAATCAATCAATCAATCAATCACACATGCACCTACCGTGATTTATCATCAATACTTACCGATCTGACAGTCCGTCTTCGATCCTCACCCCACCCCCACTTTGACACTCCCCTCAATGCGATTGTTCGCGAGTACTTCTAGCTCGAGAATCGCAACCAAGACAGCCACTAATCGTCTCTTGCAAAAAACTGGTTTAGTTGCTTCTCAGCGCTATCAATTGAGGAATCTTTCTTCTTTTTCTTCCGTTACTACTACATCTCCCACTTCTTTTCTTAAGAGACCTATCCATTGCTCTTCCGTCACGATGGCTGGTGTTAGTAAAGCTTGCTGCTCGTGAGTATTTTCACACAAGCTTGTTTTTTAGATGGGACGCGGCTAAAGATGATGCAGTATCCCGCCCGTTATTTCAAAGGGATATGAAGCCAAGGGCGAATATAAGACCATTGGTGGATTGAAGACTTGTATGTTGTCTGTTTTGGCTCATTATAAACTCAACATTGACTAAGGTATGCAGATGTCACTGGTCCCGCCGATGCTACTCGCGCCATTTTGATCGTTTACGGTAATTAACTTCTCCTACACACTATTCATGTCACTAGACTAACGATGAAGATATCTTCGGCTTCTTCCCCCAAACCCTCCAAGGCGCCGATATCCTTGCCACAGCCGACAAGGAAAAGAAATACCGCGTCTACATTCCCGACTTCTTCGAAGGCGAACCGGCCGACATCTCCTGGTACCCGCCCACAACCGACGAACACAAACAGAAGCTCGGCAAGTTCTTCGAAACCAAAGCCGGTCCTCCCGGCCATCTCGCCAAGATCCCGGGCATTCTGGCAGATGCCAACAAGGAAGCCAGCAGCGGCAGCGGGTTCTCGTCCTGGGGTATCCTAGGCTTCTGCTGGGGAGGCAAAGTTGCCAATCTCACCTTGGGCAAGGATAGTGCGTTCAAGGCTGGTGCGCAGGCTCATCCGGCCATGTTGGATCCGGAAGATGCGAAGAATGTCACTGTGCCCATTGCATTGTTGGCGTCGAAGGATGAGGATCCTGCCGCCGTCAAGGGTTATGAGGCCAACTTGAAGGTTGCCAAGCACGTCGATACTTACCCTACGCAGATTCATGGATGGATGGCTGCTAGGGCTAACCTGGAAGATCCTGAGGTCAAGAAGGAGTATGAACGGGGATACCGTGCTGTGTTGGATTTCTTCCACCAGCACCTGTAATGATGTCATTTTTTTTTTTTAAGGAGGATGTTATCTAGATTGATAGTTAGTAGTACTACATCTTGACTAAGGGCGAACTCAATCAATGTCTAGCTCGAGTATCAAAGAAAGATGTAGGATCTCAATCGATTTATTTACGTTCATAGCTCACCTCAACAGCCGAGAGTTCCGTCTTGCCTTCCCTCTTCGGCGCTATCCGCAATGCCGACTGCCGAACGTCATGACGTGACTAAGCTTCATCGTTAGATTCAGCCATCAGCTCATGGCTTTTTTCTTATACCGAATTTTTACCGGACGACGATAGATTCCTTTATAAAAGCGTCGTCCGCTGATCGCTTTGTTGGGATATTCAAAAGGTGCATACGATGTTAATGTCCAATCGAGCGGCGGAGTTGAATACCTAAGTGCAGTGCGCTTACGATCGAGCTGCATCGCAGCAACAGATCTGATAATGGACCATCCTCAAGACAATCCGGAATTCCCCCCTCTCGAGCGCACTCGCTCCTTTGATGAGGAGCCAAAACAGCCAACTAACATCCCTAACGTCATTGAGCACGCCTTGCAAAAGCTTGACACAACACACAAAACAACAGCGACAACAACGAAACACGCCAAAAGAGACTTGACTAAAGATGACGTGAAATACCTCTTTTCCGGAGCGCCGCATTTCATGCTCGAAAAGGGGAGACATAATCATTGGTATCCGCACGTTCTGTTTCCCTGGGATACGAGTTTGCCGATTCAAGATCTGTGGGATAGAGAGCAATTGCGCCATGAATCGTTTACATTGTCGACTTTACACGCGCATCTTCCTATACCATCAAATTGTGACAGTAAGAACGACGGCAGCGACGGCAATAGGCCAGGGTGGCAATACGAGGAAGGCGTCAAACGATCGACCTACGACCTCGGGATATTTGAAGTGCCGAACATGCTCTCCATAAACGGCAAAGAACCCGGCGCGATCGGTTTTCGACATTATCTGGAGTTGGCTACCGCCGATGCGGTGCGATACAAAAGAGCACTACCGACGAAAGGACAAGGAGCCGCCCTGGATCCGCATCTGTTATCGAGTATGCCGTTGACAGAGGCGTTCGATACGTTGAGTCACTTGAGAGATCCGTATTCGCTATGCAATCATGAGTCGATCGTATTGGATCGACACAAACTGCTGTGCGAGGGTCCCGCGGCCTGGAAACGGATTGGCGTACGCGATGTTCCGACCAAAGAGCTCGTGGAGAGGTTGGAGTATTTGTCCAATTTCCGACTGGAGGCGATCAAGCAGTTGCCTGCGGAGGAATCGGGCGATAAGAAAATCATCACAATCCTGGATAAGGAGTCGCCGGAGACACTACACAAAACCCTGTACACAAAGCTTTTGTTTCCGCCTCCGCATGGCTGGAGTCATTATCAAAACGAAGAGCTCAAGGGGCAGATTGAAGTACTTACCCGGGTGCTGGCGGTCAAGGGTGCTTGGGTCGATATGAGTCTGCCCGAGTGGCGCTTGCGAGTAGGGCAAATACTGTGGGAAAAGCCACCGCACGCAGATGGAGATTGCATGGACTGCGTGAAGGATGAGCATGCCAAGCTTGTAGAGGACAAAAAAGAAAAAACACCTTTAAGCCTCGACACTGGCATTGAAAGGAAATGGCTATTGATACAGCTCCTGTTAGCCGGAGAATTACTCATACGACTAGATGCTATTGTGCAACTAGCTGTTTTGCAACATTCGAAGTATATACCCGTGACGCCCCAGGATATGCGTGAACTCGACAACTTGCGGCATGGAAAGGTCAACTGGGACATTCTTTTCTTTCAGCGGGCATCTGATAACCTGATTTTCAAGTTCACACCTCCGGTAACACCACCAGCTGCTACCATGTCTGAACAGTCCCTGTCAATGAGCGGAGCACCATCGCAGACACAGACAAAACATCACGGTGGCTTTGGTTCAAAATTTGGCAGCATCTCGAAGCACCTACCCTTGCGCCGTTCCAGCTCTACGCAAGCGAAACAAGAGAATGCATCTCGTGAACAGTCTTCATGCGAGTCTATCTGGGATACTGTCAGAATTATCCCACGTCATCCAGAGCGGCAGCTCAAAGGCCTCTCCGTATTTGTGGAAAAGATTGGCTGGCCTGGCCATGAGACATTCGAAGCGAGAATTCGATCAATCTTACTTCAGCATAACAGCGAGTTAACGCAGGCTCTTACTTCAGACGCCGTTGAATCCGTGTACGCCGTACCAGTCAAAAGTCAGCCAAGGCCAAGAATGTTGTCAAAGAAAGAGACATACTGCAGAAGTCCATCGCATCGATACTTGGTCCTTCACAATCCTGGTAGTACGGCCGACAATGCCCCCACCAAAGACATAGGAGGGTGGCTTTCTCGTTCGTGGCTCGCAGGCCTCGTTATGCCAGGCGAAAGCATCCACCAGTTACTAATGGCCACGGCACTTGAGAATGATCTTACAGCGTTACACACTTTAGGCGCAGTCGCAAATCTATACGGCGGACTCAGCTACGGCGATGACTACACATGGTGGAGTACCAAATGTATCGTCGGTAGAGTTCTGGCTGCTTTGCCTGGGTCGAAGGTGTGCATGGGATGGGTCAGGCTGGACACAATCCCGAAGACTGGTAAAGACAAAGAATTTGTCAAACTCAAGAATACATGGATCACAGTGGAAGGTCTGCAAGAGCCATTGCAAAAGAATACGCGAATTCGACAAGGGATCAAGATCGCTACTGAGTCAAACCCGCTCGGAAAAGGGCGGGTGGCTAGTGATACATTCACCATACCGGTTGACGAGGGAGATTCTGAGCATGGTTCGCAATTTGATTTGAAATTTGATAAACTTATACTCTCGCGGCAGGCAACGCCGGTCGAGTGCTGTGGATCAGAGGCCATCAAAAACATCTTCACTGCAGATCAAGCATCAATCTCATTCCAAGTGACTACATCCGACTCCTCTGCCGTTACTTTTCAACTGAAGTATAATGTCGCTTTCATCTCGTCATATAGGTGTCAACCACCGCGTGGGTTTGTTACGCATCATACATCACAGCACGATGACGGTTCTGAGGCACATGAACATGATGAACTACAACATAATCATCTACCAGGCCACCCGCTACACAAATCATTCAAATACAAATACGTCCCTCTCAAAGATCTCCGTTCGGACACTGTCCCACCTATCGTCGTCTTTCCGTCGAGTAAAGAGTCTACTCCGCCGTCTAATGACTCCCACCTCCACGCCAACCACAACGATCACACCACGCAGAACCATGCTCATAAAGCTGAAGAAAAGGACGAAGACGAGAAACTTGAACCAGTCTGGATCCTAGATGCGCGCTCCTCGACGCGCGACAAGGAGGTGTTTGCGCGTGCTTGGTGCGCAGCTGTCGGTGTGAATGCACTTATTGGAAGGGTTGGGCGGACATGCTTGGCTTGCTGCGTAAGGGAAGCGAGGGCCATTGGAGTCGGGGTTGTGATTCGAGTTTGATTTGTTTTTCATACTTGGTTTGTTTCCATGTTTGTTGAGATACCTTGTTTGCGGACGGATGTATATTTTTTTATGCACAAATCTATGATATGATGAAGATGCTTAATAAATAGACTTTGCTTAAGATTACTCGACTCGCCATCACTAGGGACCGTAATTCATCGTTTGTGACCTTAGGAAACATCTCGTTCATTTGCACTCAGCCCTTTTGAAATTGGAAATGAAGCCCTAACCTTAACCCCTGATACAAAAAACCCCGCTATCTCCGTGATCTCACCGCCCGCCTTGGAGCCGTTGTTTGCACTGTTTGTTCTTGACAACAAATAAACAAGACGGCATTTCGTCGATATTCAGAGTCAACCACTCTCTACATTCAGACTCACGCAAATCAAGCAGTTGACAATACACTCTACTTGTGACTTCTCATTTCTAAGCGCATTGTTATCTAGTAGCGATTGATTGATCAAGAAACATGGCTCAGCCAGTACGTCGAGTATCTATATCTCCGCTTCCCGGCACCAGAGACTAACTCCTTTACACTTTACAGAACCCTCAAATCCCTCAGCATGTCTCCGCACTACTCTCACACCTCACATCTCGGCCAGGCGTCCAGTCGACATTGATATTGTCCCGAAAAGATGGCTCAATTATACAAAGCACCGGGCTCTTAGCTGCGACCTCGCCCTCCTCACTCGGAACGAGCAACACCACGAATACGGACAACAATTTGGACAACTCGTCTCCTTCTAGGGTTGCTCTCACGAGCTCTTCCACAACAGATCTTGCTTCACCCACGCTGCCGCCGCCGGAGTCCACTACCGTGTCAGGTCAGCCCTCCGCAAACTCAAATCAGAGCAACCAGCAACCGTATAAACCCAGCCAGGCGGAAACTCTAGCTGCACACATATTCGCTTTTATGACGAGCGCTTCTGGATTAGCACTGTCCCTTTCAGGATCAGGATCGGCTACAGGCAACGACGATATTGGATATGACTCACGATCCAAAGGAATCAACGGCACACTGGAAAACGGCACCACCCCCGATGATACAACTGCAGACCGAACGCATGACCGCGAGGAGGACGACGAGATTAAGCTTTTGAGGCTGCGCACGAAAAAAAATGAAATTGTCGTTGTGCCTGATCGGAAATATCTGCTGTGCGTGGTGCATGATGCTTCTGGGGCTGGTGCCGCTTCTTCTTCCGGTGGTGGGACGTCCAGGTGAAGTGTTTTTGAATTTTGAGCTTTTGGGCTGTTTGGTTATTGAATAGGAGGACACTTTCCGGTTGTTTTACATTGTACATATTATGAGGAAGTTTTGGACTCGGTTATTGTTGCGATGATACCATTTTGACAGAATCAGAAACTTTTTGGTGAACACATATGGATCTTTAGGTGCGGCATAGAAGTGTGGAGCTGTCGAGCAGACCGTATTGCATTGCCAGCGAAGAGTGCTAGGGCTACGATGATAAGATCTTCACATGGGCTTCGGGGTCTCTATAGCCGAGTCCCTCTCACCTCAGGAGTGGGGTAAGAGAGGCACAGATAAGCAGTTGGCTAAGTATACTGACGGTCATTGAAACACCTACTTGAACAGGATATGCTATCAAACAGATCTCACTAGCTCACTTGCACACACTGCAAACAAAATGGCGGCTACGTTCGATGTTTATCAAGCCCGGACTCGGTTTCCAGGGTTGAATCAGCCGATAGTCCTGCTTGATAATGCAGGTAAACATCATTGACAAGAAAGAGGTCATTTGTTGGCTAGACTGACATGGATGTCAATAGGTGGAAGTCAAGTTCTCGATACGGTGATTGATGCGTGAGTACTATGCATCAAACACCGATGATTGAAAACTGATTCAGATGTTGGATTTGAAGAATCTCAAACTATCTGTCAAAAACCAACGTGCAACTCGCTGCAACATACTCTGTATCACAAACGTCGACCCAACTGTACAATGCTGGCTACAAGGCAGCCGCGAAATTCATAAATGCGAGTCCAGATGAAGTATGCAATCTCAATGCCATGTATTACTACTTTCTTATCAAACTGAGTGAGAGTATAGATATCAATTGGAATTTCGTCCACACAACTCCTGCACAACCTCTCAACGGCCTTTGACTTCCAGCCCGGAGACGAAATCATCATCTCAAACCTCAATCACGAAGCCAACAGTGCCGCTTGGGTGCGCATTGCTCAACGGCTGAATCTAACGCTGAAGATCTGGAGCGGCGAGGGTAACAATCCGGAATGCGATGTGGAGTCGTTGAGGCCATTACTATCGGAGAATACAAGGATTGTGGCTTGTCCGCATGCATCTAATATCACGGGCACGATTACTAGGGTGAAGGAGATTGCGGACTTGGTTCATTCGTTTCCAAAGGTACTTTCCTCAT
Organism: Talaromyces thailandensis; assembly: GCA_019828575.1. Classification (NCBI taxonomy): domain Eukaryota; kingdom Fungi; phylum Ascomycota; class Eurotiomycetes; order Eurotiales; family Trichocomaceae; genus Talaromyces; species Talaromyces thailandensis. Next base: position 424,440 of record JACVQZ010000053.1, on the reverse strand, counting down.
TCATGATAGGTTTCCAAAGAGGTGTCATTTTTGACAGTGTATATTGCCTAGGCCCTGCTGTGCGTTGATGGCGTTGCTTTAGCTCCGCATCGACAAGCAGATGTGAAAGCTCTCGACGTCGACTTTTACGTCTGTTTTTACCTACATTCTTGACGGCATGAGACCCGTCTGTAGCTGACATACAACAGGTCTTTTCATGGTATAAAGTCTACGGCCCTCACATCGCACAGCTGTATGCCTCATCACGAGTCCACGATCAAATCAACTCCCTAGCCCACTACTTCAAACCGACTCAGCCGCCCCAAAACCTGGACACAAAACTCAATCTGGCATCTGCAAGTTACGATCTTCTTCCCTCGCTACCACTGATAGTGAACGATTACTTTGGCGGAGATGACTCGGAGAAAGTAGAGGCCATCTGGTCCGCTATCGCAGACCACGAAGAACATTTACAGGAAATATTACTCAGGTTCTTACGTGACAAAGTCGAGAAACGTCTAGTAACCATCTACGGCGAGCCTCGGTCCAGCAAAGACCTGAGAGTCCCAGTGATCAGTTTCACAGTCAAGGACATGCCATCTCGTCGAGTCGTTGAAGAGGTGGAGAAAATCTCCAAGCTGGGATTTCGGAATGGGCATATGTATTCCCACCGTCTTCTGAGGGATGTGTTTCGTTTGGAAGATGTGGAGGATGGAGTGGTGCGTATTAGTATGTTGCATTATAATACAGGTACGTCTACTCCATTCTATTCCTCTATGCATGATTGATAATCTGTGACGTGCAGATGAAGAGATGAATGAGGTTGTTAGGGTATTGGACCAGGTTATTTCAGGAGCAAAGCCTCTTGCTACATGAGAATGTGCAAATAACCCTAAGCTTAAAGTACTTATGTAGCATGTACTGAGGCATTCTTACGTTTCACAGTATAAGATAAACCTCGCGACTTGGAAGATAAATTTAGCAGTATGAAGAAGGTGACCTTGTATGTACTCATTCCTTCGGTTCCAGCATAGTAGGGATGATTGGGTGGTCTCTGTCAGTTCATCCATTCTCATCCGCAATCCCCTCGTCAAAACCCTATTGAGTACCAAGAATTCATTGTTCATGCACCATATCGGCATCATAAGTCGCATGTGAGATGATTTCTTTTAGACGATGGAGCATGAACCCTCTAAGAGCCATCCGAACTCGTCCTTGGCCGGAGCCAACCGCTGTGCCAGTGTTACTGGATAAGAGAAACCCGGTTGAGGAAGAAAAAAAAACCCCCCATATTACGACTTTAAGCGTTTTTATCTAGCACGCCTAGGTGATGTTATTAATGCGAGGTACCACTGACTTTGGGTTTTCTGTTCACGGCGATGGTCCGCACTACGGTGCTATCCAGGTAGAGCCCTTTCGTGCCCCGGAAGCGATTCTCGATGCTGGTTGGACCTATAGTGCAGATATCTGGAACTTGGGGGTGAGCGTGAGTCTTTCCAACTCTGCCCTTTTCGTTTCATGTTGGCTTACTGTTAGGGATAGTTGTGGCTTTACTGGAAAATCGGCCACTTTTCGAACTCATCGATTCCAGAACGTCAGAATATGATGATAAAACCCACCTTACATGCATCACAGCTCTGCTGGGGCCTCCGCCAAAAGATTTACTTTTGCGAGGTTGGAGGACATCGATGTTTTATGGTCCCGCTGGTAAGCTTTTTTCTATCCTGGATATAGCGTGTCTAGAGTCAATCAGACTGGATCATTTCTCCAGTTAGGAAACTTTGAACCACCATTATGTCGACATACCGTTGGTTCTCGAAAGTTATAATGACAGACAAATCTTTTCAATGATTGTTACATTGACTTGCGTGAGACGCATGTTCATTAATCTATGTACATAATGCATAATGCATGATAGTGGCTACTACCAGCCAAAATTCTCAACATGAAGGTATATACCCTGTGCGCCAGTACCCTTGTGCACAGCTCGCTCGTCACTCAGCGAGACGACGCTCTGTCGTACATCGGCAGCAAGTCCTGGTGGTCCACATACTACCACTGCACTTTCACCTTCGGCCTGCTCCAAAACATGACGGATGATGGATCGCGGATGTGGTCTACCGGTCATGGACCTGAATCCTTTCATATCTACGAGAGATGTTGTCGAGGGAGACGATGGTATCGATGGTATCGATGGTGCTACCTTTCCTGCTGCGCCGGAACACTTGCATTTCTGTACAAATGAGATATCATCTTCATTTTCGATGGTAGTTGTGCAGCAGCATTTCCTCGTGACACCGCAGCCTGACGGCTCATTTGTGCTTGAAGACTCTGACACCGAGGAGACGGGTCTTACAACGACATTCTCTGTTTCGACAGTCTTCTTTTCGTCAATGTCTTCGTTTCTTGTATTCTCTGTAAAACCGCGTTGCGCTGTGACTGTAGTGGTAGGGCGCCTGGACTTTTCCAACGCTTCATCACAAGTCAAGTATATGCTCATCTCAATCTCTTTATCCATATCTGGATGCTGTTGTTTGAGGGTCTGCAAGTCTTGTAGCACAGACTGCAACTCTGGTTCCACCCAGCTCAATTGGCTGCGTGACTTGATCACCCAGACAAAGCGGACTCGTTTCGTTGCGGCTAATCGCATACTTCTTTGAGGCTCTTGTTTCCACGCCTGTACAATATCACGCATCAGTGGTAGGGTGTAGGTACAACCCATTCCACCGGCAAGGAGGACGACGCTGTCGAATTGACGTAATGGTCGTAGAGATCCATACGGTCCTTCTATGAACACTGTTCGTTTGCTGTAATCTGACGATTGCGTTTCGCCGAGTAACGCACTATGTTTTGTGGCAAACCGGAAGAACCGTCGGGTACCACCTTTCTCGGCACGCACGAGAAACTCGAGTTTATTGTCCGACGGAAGTGACATGATTGTGAAAGGGTGGCTTTGCAGAGGCACCACAGAATGGCAACTCAAAAACACATGCTGTCCGGGATTCCAACTGATGAGCGGATCCTGGATGGTAATGCGTGTAACATTCCCGGGAAGAGGTGTGAATGTTGCCTGGTTGGCAAAGAATGGTCGTGGTTTCTTGGACCAAAAACGGACAATAGATAAATTGGCAAATGCCAAAACCAGCATCCTCGCAAATCGATCAAAACATACAAAGCCGATCGGAATCCAAACCCACAGTCTGACTTCGCTCGGGCAATGCAGATAGGCAGCAGCAAGGAAGCCGGCCATAGTGACGATATGCTGGATAACAAAAAACTCGTAGTTCCAGCGACGGACTGGCGCAAACGAAGTGAGGAAGATAAAACTCAAAATGATCCATGCCGCAAAGCCATGCTTGGTGTAATAATCGGTCTTGATCATAGTCGCAATATAATGAAATTTACCATAGTCCCGGAACCAAAAGGCCATATGAATTGTGGCCGACAACCACAACGTCCGCGAAATCCAGCGATGGTACCAGTTTAGTTGTTCATGGCTGCTGCCGGTAAACAGCCCGATAATGTTTTGTTTCCCGGCCAGCAGGATAACTAATGGTAGTTGGCAGATGGTCATGAATCCGCATCTATAACCGATGTTCTCCCAGTTTACCCAGTTGACGGTATCGAAGCCGTAAAACATCATGGTCAATATGGTCAACAGGTTGGCCAACACCAGCGACACGGGTCCAATGGGCGCAAGGTGTAGGGTGTAGCTACCCAGTTTGATGGGTTGCAGGGCCGCATTGGCGACTTCTCTGGTGGTTGCTGTGATGGTTGCATATGTCTTGAAGAGGATTGATTTGGGCTTTGCTGGTGTGCTGGTTTTATCGAATATACTGGTTGCTGTTAGGTACTTTGCGATAGAAAGGAAAGAAAGCTGTAGCAGGCTTACCGTTGCTTTGCTAAAAACAGATTGAAAATATTGGCTACAGTGGCAATAGCAATAACTGTGCCAACGACAGCCCAGTAATACTGCTGGAACTGGAAAAAGGTCGGTATGCCCGCACCCGTGGACATACCGCCCATATCCATGCCTGACATGTCCATGATAGCTGTTACCGTACACAAGGAACCGGTCCTTGACAGACTGCGAGAGTCAAAGCATGAGTATTAAAATTTATTAGAGGAGAGAAGAAGAGAGAGACGTAGAGAAGAAGGAGGAGAGAAAGACAACGGGGCTCCTTCCCGGGGGTTGAGTTTCCGGCTGATAATAATCTGCTCAATTCTGCTATCTTTTGGCAGCTCTGCCCCGCCCTGACTAAAAACTCGCGCAACGCCGAATGCAATCCACCCACCCTCATTTCCTGTCTTTCCTGTTCATATCGCTCTAGTCCGTTCTGTCTATTCTTCTCCTTTCATTCTCCTCGTATATACTTGCTTCATCCCTTTTGCAAGCGTTCTTTCATGACTTGACTTGACTTGACTTGACTTGACGACGACTACGAGACCACGAAAACCTTTATATACTGCGGTTAATCGTCTGATTCACAAGGTTCAGAGATTCTATCGCATCCCTCAATCAGCAACATGGACATGTCAGGGATGTCGTCGAGCGCGACTTCTTCCTCCGACTCCAGCATGTCCTCTAGCATGATGACCATGGCCATGGTCTTTACCAATAGTCATTCTACGCCTCTATTTTCATCTACCTGGACACCGACTACGTCCGGTCAATACGCTGGCACCTGCATTTTCCTTATAATTCTCGCCATCATCGGACGATGCCTGATGGCCTTCAAAGCTGCCATGGAGCGCAGATGGCTCGCCATTGCGCTCGACCGGCGATACGTGGTTGTCGCGGGAAAAAAGACGGAGTATGGACTCACGGACGCTGATTCAGACACCATCAAGACGGGCACTTTGACCTGTCAAGGCGTGGATGAGACGGTGCGAGTGGTGCGTCAAGTGACGACCGAGACGCAACCGTGGCGGTTCAGCGTTGATCTTCCGCGAGCGGCGCTGGCCTTTGTGGTGACGGGCGTGAGCTATCTTCTGTAAGTTTTTCCTATTGGGAGCAGCACAGACTCGGGACTAATGATCATACAGGATGTTGGCGGTCATGACGATGAACGTGGGATACTTCATGTCGGTTCTGGCGGGCACGTTTGTGGGAGAATTGGTGGTGGGACGGTACATTGTGCATTGGAGCGAGCATTAGTACTTACTTCGACGACGAGAGAATGCATACGTACTACGCAGTAAGGCTGGCTGAGTGCGTCCGAAACATGTACATACATCGTAGTCATGCTAAGAAAAGGTACCTGAAAGTACCGGTAGATACGTAGTACTTCATGCGTAGTACTTCATGCGATCAGTTTAAGTTGCCGCCAGATCCACATGCGCGCCACTAGCCACATACTATGCCGGACTAGGTCTAGCGTTTGCCCGTTCCCCGGCATCAGACTGCCTGTCTGGGCCTAGCGTGAGCAGGAATGAGCAGATTATTCTCTTCTTGTCTCGCTTGCCCTAACGAATTCAGCTCGATATGAGGCGGTTTGTGATTGATTGATTGATTGATCGAGTTCGACCGTCACGATGACACCCACGTGAGCAGTCAACGGTTGGGGTCTGGCAACGGCACCTGGACTGTTAATGTTCTTTGCATATCAGCATCTTGATGGACGCGGGGTATATAGAATATCAGCGGAGTGACATATCTATCTGTATTGTATGACCGGGTTGATATTAGACTATGTACGGAGTCTCCTCCAGCTATCTAGGTTTATTGGTCATACTCAGTACGTAACTTAACTGACCTGGCTGGAACATTTTCAACCCGTGGCTGCCGTACCTTGCTTCACGAGAGGGGCTGGTGGATATCCCCAAACATTCTTAAGTCGAGCTTTTCCGCACCTTCATTTCAGTAAAGCTCACCATTCTCTACTCCTCATTCACTACCATCACAACTCGACTCATCATGCGCACCTTTCTAAGTCTGGCTATGGCCTCCGTGGCCACCGCCCACTTCACCCTCAACTGGCCTGTAAACCGCGGCTTCGATGAAGACACCATGCCCAACTTCCCCTGCGGAGGCTTCAACACTCCCTCATCCAACCGCACCGTCATCTCCTTGGATGCCGACACACTCCCCGTTGACATTTCGTTCCACCACTCCCAAACCGCCGTCTCATACCTTCTCGCTCTCGGAACCGACCCAGGCTCCAACTTCAACATCACCCTTAGCCCAACCATTAAAGCTCAAGGACTCGGCGAATTCTGCTTGCCCAATCTCGCCCTTTCTTCGCTCAACCTCACGAATGGTCAGAATGCCACTTTGCAAGTGGTGACTAACGGTGACACCGGTGGTGGTCTCTTCGCTGTAAGTTTCCCTTATTGGATCCGACAAGTTCAAAGCTAATACGGCACAGTGCGCCGATATTACTTTCTCATCCTCCCTCGCCAAGAATAGCCCTGCCTCCTGCGCCAACGCCAGCTCTGTATCTGCAACCGCTTTGTCTGGCGCCGATGGTGCCCGCACTGCTAACCTGTCCACCTCCGACGGAAGCGCACAGAGCGGATCCAGTGCAAGCCCCTCTTCCTCTTCGACCTCTGCTTCGACCTCTGGCTCGACCAGCGCTACCGCCAGCGCATCATCGAGCACTCACACCGGCGCTGCTGTGACCTTGCAGACTGCCGGCTGGGGTGTTTTGGGTTCTGCCTTTGTTGCTTGTCTTGCGCTTCTCTAAGTACTTACATGTCGTGACCTGTGGTTGCTATGATATCAAAATTTGGGCTAGATAACGAGTTGATGAACGAATGAATGATTCAGCTTTTTGATGAACATGGACTATTCTACAGCTTTCATAGAATCAATGGTTGTAGTGTAGCCAGTTTTTTCTAGATGAGCGACACACCGCCTAATTTAGCTGGCAGATCACAAACATCCCGAATTGGCCAATGAGATCATGTCTCTTAAAGCGGCAAGCGGGGAATTTCCGCTGACGATTCTACGAGAATCCAAGTCAACAACATATTTGTTTCCTGATTTTGTTGCATTTTGCCAATTACTTGAATCTTTTCTCTACCAAATCTACAAGAGTTGCACTCCATTCTCTCTTCTTCTTCTTCTTCTTTTTTTTTTTTTTTTTTTCATTTTCCCGATAGAGATTCGATAACACAAAATGTCGTACCGCGCTCCCTTCGTGGTCCCCGCGATCAAGAAGCATACTGCGACTGTCATTATGGCGCATGGTCTGGGTGATAGGTTTGCTCCATCCTGTCAAATTGCGCTATTGTTCCATTGATACTGACTCTGTGTGATTAGTGGAGCAGGCTGGTACGAACCCCAACTCGACGACTCAAGGATTGAAAGAACAAAAAACAATCTAACTATTCACGATATACAGGGTTGGCCTTGCACAGAACTGGCGTCGCCGAAACAAGTTTGACGAAGTTACTTTTGTTTTCCCTAATGCGCCCATGATCCCGATCACAGTTGTACGTCGGACATTTCTTGTCGATTGGGTCGAATAAACTGACCTGTGGGACAGAATATGGGTATGACGATGCCAGGCTGGTACGACATTGCGCATTTAGGCCAAGATGTACGTTCACCACAAATTACTCCGTATGCGATATACTAATCTAATACAAACAGATGGACTTTGAAGAAGCCCAACGCAACCAAGACGAACCCGGCATCCTCAAATCCCGCGACTACCTCAACAGCCTCATCAAAGAACAAATCGACAAGGGCATCGAGCCCTCGCGCATCATACTCGGTGGCTTTTCGCAGGGCGGCGCCATGTCGTTGTTTACCGGTATCACGTCGCCCCACAAACTTGGCGGTATATTTGGATTGTCGTGTTACTTGCTACTGTCAGCAAAGCTCAAGGAGTTCTCGCCTCCTGGCGGAGAGCTACCGAATGCTAAGACGCCTTTTTTCCTGGCGCATGGGTTTGAGGATCCGGTGGTCAAGTATGAATTTGGCGATATGACGCAGAAGCACCTCAAGGGTTTGGGCTTCGATGTTGACTTTCATAGTTATCGGTATGTCTCTCTCCTTCTGGAACATGCAGGCATGTGCTGATTTTCATATATAGTGGCCTCGCACATTCTGCGGACCCGCAGGAGATTCAAGACTTGGAGGATTTCATGGAAAAGGTTATACCCCCTACATCGGAAGAGTCAGCTGGTCTGTGACTGGATAGTACAGACCAGATGTCTCCCACGTCTTTTCCCGCAGCGATGATTACCTTGATTTTACTCTTAACGACTTTGTTTTTGTATAGATGCAGGCGACCATAGATCAGAGAGCCTGGAGTCTGTATATTGTGATATTACATATATCTAGCATAAATCCATTCATTATACCAGATTGAAGTTGTATCCTGTACTCGCCACCGGGTCGAATATACATGTGGCACTATCTTCGACAGAATTGATGATCCGACAAGTTTAGAACAACTGAAAGAGACCAGCAAGTCTAGATGAACAAATCCACAAGAAAGTCAGATAATGCATCCTCAGTTTCAAAATCACGGTTCAAGATTCAAGATCGTGACGCCCTTCCTCGGGTTAGATGTTGGCGATAATCAGGCTTGCCGCGGCAGCACAGATCTGTGATGACGCCGTTGACCACATCTCCGCTTCAAATCTTCACACAACTCTATATACCATCAATTGGCCATCCACCAGTGTATCATAATCTTCAAAATGTCTTAGCCATCTTAATTTGAGTTCCTTTTAATCAGATCAAGGTAAGTGCCTAGGTATGCCAGTGAACCTCACCACGGCTAAAGATACTAACATCCGCCAGACTCTCCATAACCCAACACAACGACTTCTTATATCGTAATATTGGCCAAAATGTCCTCATCAGCCCCCCGCTCAACTCTATCCCAAGATATCGGAGCCGTCCTAGGCGTCGCAGCCCATGGCCTCCGCAACCCAGCCGAACTCTGGACCGCTGTAGGCCCAACCATGAACGAGCTCACATTCGGTCTAATAGGGCCTTCGTTTCGGCCTGAACGCGATATCCCTGATTTATCGGGGAAAATCATTTTGGTCACTGGCGGTACGTCCTTTTCTTTTTTTTTTTTCTGCTCCGTTCAAGTAGTACGCAAGTTGTTAACTGGTGATATAGGAAACACGGGTCTCGGCAAAGAGACAATCTTGCAACTAGCACGACACAACCCAGCGCGCATCTATCTCGCAGCTAGGAATGAGCGCAAAGCCGAGACTGCCATTCAGTTCATTAAGCAGCAGCTGTCAGCTTCAGGCGCGAGCTCAGCTGCCGATACGGTGGATATACAATTCATCGAGCTAGACCTAACCTCATTCCCATCTATACGACGCGCCGCAGAATCATTCCTCGAAAACAATACTCGACTCGATATCCTGGTGCTGAATGCAGGCGTCATGGCCGAAGCAGCGGTGACGACACCCCAAGGCCACGAAATCCAATTCGGCACGAATCATATTGGTCATTTTTTGCTTACCAAGTTACTTCTCCCGACGTTACTGAAAACTGCTTCTCTGTCACCTTCTGGAGGAGGAGAAGAAGAAGAAGAAGGAGAAAGAGCAGATGTGAGAGTGATAGTCCTCACAAGCCTGGCAAGCGGGCACACCCCTTACACTCCAGACTATATGCATCTCATCTCCTCACCCCAACGTCTTTTGGAGTTGACGACCTGGCAACGCTATGCAATCAGTAAAGCGGCCAATATACTATTTGCGACTGAGCTTGCGCGTCGATATCCATCTATCACTTCCGTCTCGGTGCATCCCGGCGTTGTAGCCAGTGACTTGTACAATGGTACCCAGGCAACCAATGGGTTTGCAGGGTTAGTGCTTCCTTCGGCCAAATTGCTGTTTTTCAGGTCTGTGAGATCGGGAACGTTGAACCAGTTATGGGCTGCTGCGGGGTCACGTAAGAATGAGCTGGTGAATGGTGCGTATTACACGCCTGTTGGGCACAGCAATGAGGGGAATCGGTTTGTGGTTGATGGGGTGTTGGCCGAGAGGCTGTGGGAGTGGACGGAGAAGGAGGTTGAGCGTGTTTGATCTTGGGCATTTGTATGGTATAGTGAACATGTAGATAGTGTATTTTTGTTGAAATGGACTTGTTATGTATCATTCACCTTCCTCTCGTAGAACCTGCATTCACTCATCCAGTACAGCCCATGAATTCCGATTTATTTCTCAATGCATAATTCCTCAACATATTCTTTTTTCAAGTAGTATATCTAGGAAATACACTTCCCTTTTTTGTATTAAAGGGGCTAGTTTACTCAACAGTTCCCTCAAAGTTCTCTCCCTCCACCAAATCCGGAATATCATCCTCATCCTCGTCATCCTCGCCATCCTTCTTTCCCTCGCCGGCCTCCTTCTTCTGCAGACTCTGGTAGCTCTCGGCCAATTTGCGGAGAGAGGCGAGACTGTCCGGGCCAAGCTGGTTAAGGATGCCGGGGACGAGTTCGGTGAGTTCCTTTTCTTCGCCGTTGCCGTAGATGGCGAAGGTGTTGGAGGGGACGGCGGCGTGGACTATACCATTATTAGCATGTAGAATTAATTAAGAGATTTGGGCAAGAGGTACCCTTGGGGTTGGAGAAGTGAATGACGTTTCCGTCCTCCTTGAACATGTTGACTTCCTCAATGGCCTGGATGGGTTGGACGTTCATCTTCTTGAGTGTGGTCTGGAGTTTCTTGTCGTCCGTGGTCGAGGTCTTGTGGACGCGCTTGGTCTTGCGGCGGGGAGTACCTTTGCCTCTGTTCAAATTAGTTCTGGTCTGGTCGATGGGTTCGGTAATGGGCGAGGATCGTGATTATCAACATACCCTGTTATCAGAGGTTAGCATGAGTCACAACTGCACAATATCAACAATTCCCGCGACATCATCCAATTCCCATATTTCACTTCTCGTGCCCACGAAACAATCCATGATTCCTGATTTGTCATGTGACGCCATCCACCTACACACTCATACAATCCTCAATTCCACCGCAAATGCCCCTCAAACCACATTCCGACCAAAAAAAACAACAACAAAATCAAGACCTACCAATGCGTACGCTCTGCTGGAGCTTGGCCAACTTGGCAGCATCCATCTTGGCTGTGAATAAGAGATATAAACTCGAATAATAAAAGAAGTCGAGCGCGGGGGTGTGCGAAAACCGGGCGGATCACCGAATTTCGACTGGAAGCGGATTTCGTGGAGTGTGAAGTTGCTTTTCACACAGCGAAGATCTCTCGACGGAGGAGGAGGAGGAGTGACGATGACGGCGTGTAAGTGTCGAGGTCGAGGTCGTGGTGGTAGTAGTAGTGGTGATGGTGATGGTGAGCTTGAGGTGGTGGTCGGCTGGCGGAAAGTTTTGGTGGATTATTATTGGTGCGTCCAATCAGCCATTTGTGTGGAGTGCGAAATTGGGAAAAAATTAGGGAGGGAGCCGAGGGGACGCTGTCTGCGCCTTTGGCTGGGGATTGTGAATATATGGAGCTATGGATTATATCCTATACTACCTTCTTTCTAATTTGAATACTTGAATATTGCGTATACTGTTCTGTCAAAGAAGAAGCAAGCTGGTGAATGGTGATGCGAGCGGTTGCGGCTCCTCTCGGCTAAACCCTAACTGAATGACCAATTTGGTTACTTACCATAAGAGAATGTACAGAATAACATGTCAGTTCTCAGGATTAGCATTATGCTTTATAGTCTAAAATAACAATGTCAGTAAGGTAAATGTACATGCAAAGAAAAAACATAAAACGCCATATAATGCAAAACAGTACGCCATGGTCAACAATCGTGGAGTAGTCGAGTCATACAGGCATGAAGTGGATAGTAGTACGAAAAAAGAATAGTCGCCCGCAGCTGGTATCGATCATCGCAGCTTATACAGACATGATCGCGCAGTTCAATCTAGAGGTGATGGTATCGTCGATTTCGCTGAAATTTCGTCGCACCAGACCTCAAAAGTGGATGATCGTAGATGGACTAAGATGGTAGTATTACCCCAGTAAGGAGGCGAATGGCAGAATTCTCACCAAGGATAAGTGAAGAACGCGTCGTGGTGCACATGGCAGTACCCAACTGACACTAAACGGTGGGCTCTGTGCCCGTGTAGCAAATCGAGTGTTGGAATTCGTATGCATGGATCAAGACTCCTCCCTCAAGCCACAGATATCAGTGCCCAAAACCTGGTCAACCATGAACCAGAACCGCCAATAAAATGTCGACTTGTTATAATCAAACTTCCCATCGTCGCCAAGTTGAGGTCCGTCCCCAACAATATCACCCGTAAACCAACTCAAAATCGGAATGGAACGTAACACGCGTTCGGTCACCGTCGGTTGAGGAGGAAGGGCTTCATTAACGGGGCGTAGGACAGCGCGGCGAACATTAGGGATGTGGGTCATAAATTCCGACTCTGGCTTCTGTTCCAACTGGGTATCCAGGACAGAGCGTTGACGGAGCAAGGAGGTGGGTTCTGCTACGGCAGTCGCAGTAGCTGAGCTAGCAGTGGGAGTCGACAGCTGAGAATCGCCTTCGTCGATACCTCCAATCGCAGCAAGATTGCCCATACCAAAAGACCGAGGGAGCGTTGAGCGCTCAGGTTCAATGTTCGAGAGAAAGGCCGTTGAGTGGGACGATGTAAGGGTGTGGTGTATTTTGGAACGAGTGCGAGTAGCTTCGGCTGACTCTTTGGGAATAGGTATATCATCAGCGGGACCTTGTCCATGATACAACTCACAAAAAACGAGATGGCCATCGATTTCCTGCGGAGAAAAGAAACAAGCGCGATCGGCTGCAGTTGTAGAGTCAAAGGTGACTTTGATCCAATGAAGGCCGCCAGCATATCGCTTCGACTTGCGATTGGCGTCTGCAGAGAGATTCGCACGTATCACGACATCGCCGCCACTGAGGAGCTGGGAGTATTTGTTGGAGACAGCGGGGTCATTTCGTGGATAATCTTCACATATCATGCCTTGCGAGATACGTTCGTATTTATCGATAACCTTCCATTCTGTTTCCTTGGCCTTGTACCCATAGAGAATACATTCAGTTGCCACTTTTTCAACGACTTTCCTAGACCCTTCTAGAGTGCCTGACGATGATGACTTGGGCAAAGTATTGTTTGCGCGTTCCTCTTCTTGTTGCTGTGAGAACAGTCTGCTGAATTCAGCTACGCTGGGGTTTTCCTTCTTGGCCGGTGTGCCTGTGCGAGTACGAGATCGAGCGTGATCGTAGCGAGCGTTTCGTCGGCGACCAAATGGTCCTGACTCTTCAGGTGGACGGCGCGGGTTGCGAGATTCACTGTTGAAGTTAGCTCAGGCCACCTTCGATGGTGGAGACAAGCTGCTTACTCTTTGTAGATATAACCCCATGGGAGAAGATTTCCTTTATCGTCGCGCGCACGCTCTTCTTGTGGGACGAAATGGTATTCCATGGTGGTGAGATGAGAGGGAAGTGAGGTGAGGGCGGCGAAAGCAGAGTTCTGACGGATAGATAAGTGGAATAGAGTCGAGATTAAGACACAGAGGCGAGAATGAAACGGTAGTGAGAGTAGAGCACAGGAAAAGGGAAGAGTGTCGAAATCAACGAGCACAGAAGCTTGTCGCGGCAAAAATATGGTCAGGAAGCTAGCTCCACAACAACAGACACCTCAAAATCGAACAACGGAATAGTAGACGGGATCGAGGACGGAAATACACGCAGCTGCATTCGCAAGAGTCTTGAGGCGAGAAACCCAACTCTTTTTGCCAATTTTGTGACGGCGTGTGACAGCTTGGTGTGTTTTGGGAGGTGTGGGAGCAGAGTATGGAGAGTTCCGAACAACAAAATCGCTGGGGGAACGGGTGCGCCGGCTACGAGAAATTTGATTGGTTAGCTGCTGACTCATCAATTTTTGATAGACCACCTTACCCGAATGGGCTAGCTTGCACCGCAACCCTCTCAACGCTGAACTCTCGGATCTTGTGCAAAGTCTCTCGAAAACCGTCCGTTTTCTGCTTTTGAAGACGCTTTGGAGAGCGACGACTAGAAGAGGATCCCGTGGACGACAAGCTGCCATTCGATGGAGTACGTCGGTACCCGGGAGACCGCCGACACCGTGCTTCCTTGAGCTTGGATATGGTGTCTGGATGCAATAATGCCCTATCAATTGGGCAGACATCGGGTGTGCAATCCATTGGTGTCTCGTCTTCGGCAGTCTCCTCGAGACCTCCCATCTCCGTGTCGATGTCATCGACATCCATGACCTCCTCCACCGCATCTGGCATGACGATGTCGTCATCTGCCTGATCCTCGATGTGGTGGATTTGGCATTGGAGGTCTCTAGCCGCATTGCCGAACACGTTCTCCTCTTCGTCCTCGTCCTCGTCCATGGGCTCTGTTGCGGGCGGGCTCGGGGGGCAGTAGACGAAGCCCCCCTCCGGAATCATCCAAGGCATTGTTGCTTGTGGTAGTGTTGTTGCTCTTGGTGGTGTTGGGATGTATTCTGCCTCGTCCTCGTCCTCGCTCTGGCTCTCTTGTTTGATTTCTGGGCTCTTTCGAGCCATTGTCGGCGCCAGAACGTCTACCCACTCCTCTTCTCCCACCCCATCCTCACTCAACCTCTCCTGCTTGACTTCCACGGAGCCAGTCCGGGCAGCCGCAATTCCCTCTTCACTCAGGGGCTCGGATTTGACGCGGACTAAGCCAGCCCGGACTAGCTCGTGGTCGTCCACCTGCTCCACGCTCTCAACCAACCCCTCCCTTTCCCCCGGCAATTCTGTCTCGACGAGATTGTCGAGATTGAGGTTCGTCAGATCGAGGTAGTCACCGAGGCGCCGAGGATCGATCCAGTACTGAGGGGCCTCCCCGGTGACTACCTCGTATTCTAGGAGTTCGGCGTACTCCTCGTCGGTCATTGCGAAAACGGTATCCATTTCGAATTGATTGTGAAAAGAGGGTCGCTGGGGGGTGTCAGTTAGATATGATCTTGTAAGGTTGTTTGTGAAGAGGCACTGAAGGGGGTCATTGAGGATCATGATTTCGAAAAGATGAGATAGCGTTGTGGATGATACGAATCGGAGGAGAGTCAGGAAGCGATATGATGATTTTGTTGAGTCGTTTGTGGATGAAGTACTGGAGGGCTTCAGGGAAGGATATGATTTTGAGGAGGTGAGGTAGTTGATATGCACGGCCTGAGTCTGAAGGGATTCAGCGGAGGATACGACTTACAGATTCGAAAAATCCGATATGGATGATATGTGTTTGAAGCGATTCAGAGATTGATATGATTTTTGAAGGAAGGACTGTTGATTTGGATATGGAGCGCATTCGAGATGTGGATGTGTGAAGCTAATACGCAGTGTGGGAAGAAGGAAAAGAAGATAGGAAAGGAAGATAATTCTTTTGTACTATCCAGGCAGCTGACTACAGAACTCTTTACAAGGCAATATCCACCTCGCTATCGGTGTTCGTTTGCGTATGACCGTCAATCGAGGGCAAACCTGTGGCGGGAGGCCTCTTTGTGTGTAGATGGCGACAATGGGATTGTCATGCCTCATTGTTTCACTGTATTGATGCTTTAAAGCTTCACTACGCATATTGATGTGGCTGGTGTAAATTGACAGCCTATTGAGCAAAAGCGTTATATCTATCTGGGGGGAGCCTCATGATATCGTTTGGCAGCGCTTGTTTGATATGGGAAGGCGCCAGCCATCTTTAATCTGTCGGTGCGCCCCGTCAGAGATATTTAAACCGGCGGCATTTTCCAGATTGTTGCAGGTGACTAATTATCTACCTTCAGAACTTTGTGAACGCCAACGTCCTCCGAGTACAAATTTGAAGGAAAGCTTCTCAAATCCTCCAGGGACTGGTAGGAAGGTTGCTTCAAAAAAGTCAGGCCCCTTGTTCCTTGCTCCTTTGTTCCACAAACGTCTTCGAACCTTCCAACTTGATGTCTCCTTTCATGGACCATTTTCACAAACTGGTCAAGAGGACAGCTTCCTCCAGGTCCCTCGCTACAATATGGTAACGGCACAATATCGTCGTTGATGTTTATTCTTACAAACAAGTCTTTTCCCTCAGGACTATCACTGCAAGAAAGTCGCTCAAAGGTGATCCTGCCACCCATGGGCATAACCGTTGACGTTCGCCATACTCGATCCTCGGCTATATGCGTTACTGGGAGATAATGCCCGTATTTTGGGTCGCCGAAGATGTTGAGTGCGGTCAACATGGGTGCAATATCGCCGTCGTGTACACTGCATGGCTGTCAACAACGACAAATCAAACCAACGTTGGAAGATCATGAACGTACAAATTCATAAACATAGTTCCCACATCAGGTCCAGCCTCGAGTAAATGCGACGTCGCATTTAACCAAAGCCACCCCATTGCCCCGGCATACGTATTTCCAGGCCCGGCACGATAAAAATGAATCAGATCTCTCGCATACTCGAAATGATCCCAATCCCGACTCGTGAAGACATCGCACCATGGACTTGATCCTCGTGCAAGAGTCTCAAAACCACACATTTCTTGCATACTGTAGATTTCGAGATTTGTAAATCCCCCAACTGCTTGGTTCTGTTCCTCATCTATCAAACGACGCGTAATAGGCGGAATATTCACGTTTTGAAATCGCGCGAGCATATTCCTGCCATAGTCGTGACCAGATACCGTATCCTCGATGTAGCGTACGCAGGTATCCCCTGGCGTCAATGTGTCGCTACCACGATCCAAAGTTTCAGGGATAACTTCCACCTCTGCGATATCATTCCTGTCCCAGTCGATACTGATGCCAAAAAGCCCCGCCGCAAAGTACCTCGCTGTATCAACCACGCGCTTTGAATCACTTGCCCAAAGCTTCATTTTCCTGCCTGGCTTGGGTAACAAATGACCATACCGTGTGCGAAAGCGTACGCCAGTCGTAAATGATCCCAACATTCCTGCATACGGACCAGTGGAAGTAAGTTGCTCAAAGTCGCGTTCTGGATTGTCGGTGAAATAGGTCCATCCATCGTTGAAGAATTGTAATGATCCGTTCAAAGGGACATTCAATCCTCTGAGTCGTTCGATAAGTGCCAAGTGACGATAGCCGGCGGGTTTTGTGGGATATCTTTCACTATGGCGAGAGAGCTAGAAATACGAAAAGGGATGTAAGAGGACAGAAGAGACCAATGCTGAACCGTGAAACTCGTTGAAGAATCTCTCCGAAGCTATCTGTTGTTTAACGTACCGTATGCACCTGCTCAACCCGACAGAGCTCTGGTGGATGATGGCCTGGCGACTCAGGGTTAACTCTCTGTATCCACGGTCCATTCCCGCCTAATTTATACAGTACTTCGTACTCCGTGAGGCGTCTATTCGGTCCAATTACTGTTGCCAGCGATGTGGTGCCCCTTTTCGTCCATCGGTCTGGACTTATCCAGGTGCCCCTACCAGGGAAATGCGGAGACTTTGCGGATTGTAGCCATGTACATGGGTAACACGCTGTATCTCGCACGGTTTCGTACTTCTCATATGCGACTGGGTCGGATAGGTTCTGTTGAAGGATTGCTATCGCAACGATCGAAATGATGACGGCCCACTGAACCTTGAAGACGAAGTGCATTCTGGCAGTGATGTACAGCAGGTACAGTTGCGCGCTGCGATCATAGCCAGCAGAGAGGCCCAAAATCAGTCAAAAAATATGGTCATGCCGTCTCTGATTAACTTGTGGTGGCTAATCAAGACCCTAAACTAATCAGGTTGCCTAATTGTTCAGGCACCAACCAAGTACCTAGCCTCGGCTCCACCAGTGCAGTCCTCCACCTTCCTATCGCGGTTTGGGCTGAGATCCTTCTTTGTTGCACGTCGCGGGCTAGTTGGTCATCAACGTGAAGTCATTAGTCACTAGTTAGCTGCGTTTTACAAGTCTCAGTATATAACTACCTGCTCCATCCATGATTCATGAACAGCCGTTCTTAGTATCTCGTTGGAATATAAGGTTGATCGACATTCTTCAAGATCTGGACTGCTGAGAACACCCTATAGCCTCCTCTCTTAGGTACATATATATCCTTTCTCGGAGTCTAAATAGCAACCTTCAAACCCAATCTAGTTGCTGGATCAGTCAAAATGCCTGAAAATTACGGCCAATATCAGCAATCCATTTATTCCAATGGAATGTTCTCCAGCAGCCGTCAGGTCGTCACAACCGACCCGCGCCAACTGGAAGAACAAGCGCGCGAAGCCCTGAGTCGACAGGCATACAGTTACATCGCTGGCGGAGCAGGGGAAAAAGCAACTATGGACAGCAATCGTTTAGCGCTTCGTCAGTGGAAGTTGTAAGTATCCGCCACTTTACAGAAGGCAGAAGGCGCTCTTTGCTTATGGAAAGATAGGATACCCAAGATGTTGAGAACGGTAAGCCATGGATATCATCCGGTCCTTGAAAAACAACGTGGCCAACATATATCATAACAGGCAGAGGTGGATACCTCAATCGAACTATTTGGGGAGAAATACCCCCATCCAATTCTCATGGCCCCAATTGGAGTCCAAGCCCTAGCCCACCGAGACAAGGAGACGGGCCTCGCCTCGGCCTGCGCTGAAGTCGATGTCCCATATATCCTAAGCACGGCTTCGGGATCCTCATTCGAGGATGTAGCAGCCAGTTGTGGAGATGGCAAAAGATGGTATCAGTTGTACTGGCCAAACGACAACGATATCACAGTTTCTCTACTGAAGAGGGCAAAAGAGAACGGATACAAGGCTCTGGTTGTAACGTTAGATACCTGGACTCTGGCATGGTAAGTCTCCCGATACGGAACTTGGCGCTGTCATTAACCCTATAAAAATAGGCGCCCTGCAGATCTCGACACCGGATATTTACCATTCCTAGCCGGCATTGGGACAGAATTCGGTCTTACAGACCCCGTATTCCGTGCCAAATTTGAAGCAGATACCGGCGCAAAAGTCGAAGATGAGCCACTTGGAGCCGCGAGAGCATGGCTACAGGGTATTTTTGGCGCAAATCATAATTGGGAAGATGTCGCGTTTCTACGCAAGAATTGGGATGGACCACTCATTCTAAAGGGTATCCAGCATGTAGACGACGCGAGAACTGCACTGAAATATGGCTGCGATGGTATTGTGGTGTCGAATCATGGAGGTAAGTCAATAATGAATCAGAGGGTCATGGTCTTTTTTCTCACGGCAAGCCAAAAATAGGCCGACAACTAGACGGAGCAATCGGCTCCCTTGAAGTCTTACCCGAGATTGTCGACGCAGTTGGCAAAGAGATGACTGTCCTATTCGACTCGGGCATCCGCACTGGTTCCGATATTGTCAAAGCCATTGCGCTCGGCGCCAAAGCGGTTTTTGTTGGTAGGCCTGTAATGTATGGCTACGGCATCAATGGGAAGGAGGGCGCGAAAGAAGTCCTGCAGGGCTTACTGGCCGATTTCTATCTGAGTATGGCCATTGCGGGGATTCCGTCGATTGCGGATTGTCGTCGAGAAGTGCTTAGGAAGGTGCAGTATGGGGGGGATCTGAAGGCTTCTTTGTAAATTTTACCTTCTCATTAGGTATGGAATCGATGTATCGGTTCGTATGTGAAGTGAGGATCCGTCCGCAAGAACCATAACAGCGGGTTTTAGCGTTGTTGTGTACATAGAGTTACTTCGTTATCAGTCGTTCGATCTGAGTTTGTGATGCTTTCCAAGGTTTGATCTCTTTTACCCATGGCGCGACTGGTCACTAGTCAGGGGTTTGACTATTTCATGCGATTTATGCAACACAAACCTTGGGATCTTAGGCTGTACTCCATAGTACGTATGGAAGGGCCTTTATCCTGATTTGCTAGTACGTATGTCCATTTCTGAGAAGAAAAGAAAAAATATTGAGAGAAGGGAAATCCGTTGGGAAGAAGATGGACTGATCAATCGAATTGGATGAGGCGGGCGATCACATGTCAAGGAAAGAATGTGCCTGACGTAACCAGACAACAACCTCAAAATGACTTCGTTCTGGATTCACTCCATCTTTCTAATTCCATTTCGATTTATTATTTCATCTCTATAACAACGGTATATTGACCTACATCGGATCGATCTCGCGATGAACACGCTTGAATATATGTGTATGTTTGAGACATGTCTGGAGACAGGGATACCAGCGTTGAACGGCAACCTTCAAACCCGCAACATGACGAGGACGACAGCTCAAGCAAGTCGCTGATTACTACCGCCGCGAAGAGCGCGACTACTCTACTCCCACAATCGATTGCATCGGCCGTCTCCTTTTTCGCACAGTCGACGTCCCTGTCCCTGCGCATCGGGACGTACTTTGGCGGCGCTGCATTGGGTAGTGCTAGAGTGACAACTTTAACGGGGTTGGAGTTGAGTAGAGCTGTGGTAGAGGCTATTTTGACGAGGGCTGGGCGTGATGTTGCAGGGCATAGTCAAGGAGAGTATGGCAGGTTGGAGGCTGAATCTATACTCGAGCGGAGTGTGAGTTTTCATGAACTACTTGGCCGCTTGTTGCTAATGGTTAGTTGTTAGTTGGCAGCCTTACATTCGACCGTGACGTCAACTTCATTCTTTGCGGCCGCCGGCTTTCATCTGTCTGAAATTGCGCTTTCTTCATTGTCAAACTTGTCTCAAAATTTACTATATACATTAGACGCGATATTGGGCTCCACAGAATCGTCCCGGGCCATTGCAGCGATTATCACATTGATTCGAAAGGAATTCTCAAAGCAAGAGGAAGGAGAGAACAGCGATGTGGTCGGTGTTGGGGATTTACTCGTGGGATCCGTGGGCTTCGCACTATTGCAGCGCTGGGGACGGTTAAGATCCGAAAAACAGATGCGGGAGTCGGAGGGCGAGGTTATCATATGGGACGTTGTCATTTTGGATAATGGCCTGAGGGCGGATGTCATTGGGACACAGACAACTGAATATGCGCAGAACATGTTGGATGATGGCGAAATATCTAGGCCAGCGTCGTTCATAGATGTCGGCGGACATGAGAAATCAATCAATGCATTGGAGCGTGTGCCTGTTTTTCAAAACAGCTCTCCCCACGCATGGGCTCCGTCTGATGTTCAGCAACTGACAGACGAAGATATTCGCAACTACATTATGAGCCAGCTACCTCAAGGTAGACGTGCTTCGGTCCGAACCGAATTGGTGACGGCGCGTACTATAACAGTGGACATATTCGATGACGATGTGGCTGAAATTGCTGCTCCTCCAGGGACCATGATGATTGAAGAGAGGTTTCACAACGACCAGGAGTCGTCGGACGAAGCTCAACGTCTGCCCAAACATACACTTGTCTTTCAGACAGCATTCAATGAATCGCAGAGCACGAATTTGTGCGGAGAAGATATCCTGATTTCATCTCAGAAGACGGACGGTGTTCCAGCTAAACTTATAGATGTCACCGAGACCGACAAAGCGAAACGCGAAAAGGAGTCAGCCGACAAAATCTCACAGCTACCTCCCCCTGAACATCATACAAACGAAGGACGGCGAAGACCGCGCCGTATCACGAGTTCGTCTTCGTTGAGTGGCTCGGACACACCTCGAAATACATTTGGTAAAGCGTCACTATCGAAGATAACGCAGAAAGTCAGGGCTGGCCAAGGGGAGAAGTCGAATATCAAGAGCAAAGATGCCATGAAAAAAGTGCAAGGGAAGAGACCCTCACTATTGTCCAAAACAAACAAAGTCATCAATGCTAGACCCCAGAGAAAAGTTTCAACCGGCCCAACACTTTCAAGCGTCAACCGAGCCCTCCCATCTCTCCCGGCCACTGATTACCCCACGTATCGGTCGACACCATCTCCAACAGCGAGCAGAGTGCCACAGCCCAACAGAGCGCCCTCAAGAGGTCTCTTTCCTCCAAGGAGGAATATCGAGTCCTTTGTGACCCAGACCGACTCCTATTCAGTCCATTCGATAGACAGCCGGCCTAGATCCGCGTCTTATACACGGACCCATATCCGGAGCAGTAGCTCGCTATCTCAACGCCGGCCAGAAGATGCCCAAAGTCCGTCCAAGCGTGATTTGCAACCACCAGGTTCTCCCCAAATACATCGACGCTCGCGTTCGTCTGTACCTAGCATTTACTCTATGGCCACTGGTTCCGAGACTTCTTTGATACTCGCACCTCGTCCAAGAAAAAGTGTCTACGAAGATGATTCAACCATCATCAGTTTGAATCGAGATGGCCTGGTTCCAGGCATATTTCCTCACAACCACCTGGTCAAGAATATCCGTCGCTTTTGTCGTTTTTCGTCCGCGTCGTATGGTTCCAATGCGCTCAAGGTGATGGGAGTACAGCACGACCAAAAAACAGTCCAATATCACGACCCTGAGAATCGCGAACATAGCTCCTTCTCTAATATGACCGGCCTTCCCCAATCTACCATCCTTCTTTCCTCATACGTTGATCCTGCCGGCGGCAGCAACTCTGCTGGAGAGACTGAGAGTGGATTTCCTCTCGTGCACTATCTCTTTCTAGATCACGAATCAAAGGCAGTCGTGCTTGCTCTTCGTGGTACGTGGGGATTTGAAGATATCCTCACAGATATGGCATGCGACTATGACGATCTCGAGTGGCAAGGGAAGAGCTGGAAAGTCCACAAAGGCATGCATGCATCTGCCAAACGACTTCTAGAGGGCGGTGGTAAACGAGTCATGGCGACGATCAAAGCTGCCCTCGAAGAGTTCCCTGATTATGGAGTGATATTCTGTGGTCACTCATTGGGCGGTGGTGTGGCGGCGCTTCTCGCAACAATGATATCTCAACCAAATGCCGATATATCTGGGCCGTCCTTTGTGACGGCATCAGCTCTACAGGCGACAAAACCGCTGCTTCTAACAGTAAGTCATCAACAAGAAGCTGCAAAGACGTTTTCCCTACCACCCGATCGATCCATTCACGTCTACGCTTACGGTCCGCCAGCGTGTATGTCGCCCTTCTTGCGCCGAGCTACACGAGGTCTCATCACGACGGTCGTCAACGGCAAAGACGTCGTTCCCACCTTATCCCTCGGTATCCTACACGACCTTCGCACCGTAGCCCTATCGTTCAAAAAGGATACCACGGACTCCAAATCACACATTCGATCCCGTGTCTGGGAGGGTCTTCGACAAAGCATCCTCAACAAGTTCTATGTCAACCAACCACCCATCCCGATCAATGCCGGCGAGGGCTTCGGCGAAGATACATGGGCATGGTCGACACTGCAAAGTCTGCGCAACGAAATGATTGCGCCTAAGCTCGTGCCTCCTGGTGAGGTGTTTGTGGTTGATACCATGCGCGTTTTGCAACGTAATCCTTTCACTACCGAGGGCAGTTTTAGCGAAGGAAGTCATCCACAGTTGGGCAGACCCGCCACCAGAGTTCAGTTGAAGTTCATTCGAAATGTGGAGACGTATTTTGGCGAGATGAAATTTAGTTCGGGGATGTTGGGGGATCATAATCCGGTTAGGTATGAAGCTAGTCTGGCTGCTTTGGCGAGGGGTATCATCGATGATTGATCGCTTGTTTCAGTTTTGGGTTCCTTTTCTTCGTGGGGTTCACTTGGGATGGATTGGTGGTGTTTCTAGAATGATTTGGTCGGATACTACTACGGAGTTGAAAGATGACATGGCAAATCTAGAAGGTCGGATATGGTGAACACTGTTGGAATTCATTGTTTTTGAAAAATACCGTCCTTGAGATACAAGGCGTACATATACCCTCATTTTATTCCGTTTATGTCTCAGAATGTTTCCCTCCGTTGTTGTACATATAAGCAAGATGCCTAGACAGATATAGAATGTGGATACGCTGTCTGCTTGACCCTGGATGATTTACCTCGCTAGATCTGATCACATGCAGTTCGACACGCTGTTGACAAGCTGTCAACAATATCAGCACGCTCCCCTTGGCTCGTATGTGAAGAGTCAAATTTGCTGTGTTGAACCGCCTTAGTCCGCGTGGAGAGCGTAAAGCTTCGCTGTGAGGGTGCAGTTGCTGCACTTGAAGCGGTAGTATATTCGTAACCCAGTGATGGAACCCCACAAAAGCAGTCCAATATCGTCGTTCTTGGCTATGCTTCTTGTAAGCTTGCCAGCTTGGTGAAGCGATGCTCCGACTCGTTCGCTTGAGGTTTGCCGAATGGCTATCCAGCAGGATCACAACGGATGATTCCTATGAATGACTGTTCCCATTGTAAAAGATGAATTCCCTCTCTTACTTCGGCTGTTCTCGCGACGATTCGTTCGCTGTCGTCGAGATACCTTTCCGCGCTCTTTCCGCAATTCTCTCCTCCAGCTCCAACAATTGCTTCTCGACAGCGTTCTTCTTCGACACTAGGATTCCCCGTGCAGACTGTAGAGCCTGTATTTTCTCGTCGAATGTTGCATCGTGATCTCTCTGAGCTAACTATAGTAAATGTCAATTTCCGAGGCATTTCCAAGTAAAGTAAAATGAAGATGTGGGTTTGAAGTACCTTCTTCTCTTGCTTCGAGGCCAGCTCTGCTCCGTACAACGAGCCGCCGATGGTGATTGTTATCGCAGCGGCGGTGTAAAAGTACATCAACACCTTGCGATTTGATGTTGGTATTGGCGTCTTTGTTTTTGCCATTGTGTAGAATAAGTTCAGATAAGTAATGCTAATGTTTCTTCCAAATGTTCCGGTTGTTGACAGAGCATCAACTCAAAGGAACAAAGTTGTCGGGGAATAAGCATGACCCACTTTTATTTGTTCTTGCGCCGGAGCTTAGTTCTGCCAGCATATACCGCCTTTTTAATGGACGATGCGCGTGTCGCGTCACTCCGCCGCGTGGGATCTCCTCAATTTGACTCTGAACGACTAGACCAATTTAATATCTCAATATGCACGCCAGATAATCGCATAAACCCCCTCACGAACCTGTGTTCTCGAAGCAAAATAATCATAAACGATGCCTGGGCTAGAAGTTCCGCCCCCAGGGCGTCGACGAAGACGCGTTGTCGACGACGACGACGACGACGAAGACGAGCATTCAACAAGAGCAACAACCCCGCTATCCCAATCCTCCACAGGCAGCAAGCGTATTCGCCTCGACGGTCCAGCTGAGAAAAGCGATAACGAGGATGATTTGAACTTCGACTTCGATGCGAACGTCGATGCAGAGCAAGCCGTTACCAAAGTGCCCTTGACAAAATCTTCGCTACCGGCCGGTTATACTACATATAAGGACTTTCAGCCTGGAGCCATTGTGAGGATGAAGTTGAAGGATTTTGTGACGTATACGAATGTGGAGTATCATTTTGGGTCGCAGTTGAATATGATTATTGGACCGAACGGAACTGGAAAGAGTACGTTGGTGTGCGCGATATGTTTGGGATTGGGTTGGGGGCCGCAGGTATGAGCTGGGAGGATATTAGACTTTGGATATAGGCTGACTTGCTTTCAGCACCTTGGACGTGCGAAAGATGCATCTGAATTCGTCAAGCATGGTGCCAAAGAGGCAATCATCGATATAGAACTTGCACGTGGTCCTCCTTTCAAATCAAACCCTGTCATTCGCCGGATCATCAAATTCGAAGGCAACAAAAGCATTTTCTTTATTGATGGCAAAGACGCAACCCGAAAACAAGTTCTGAAGCTCGCCCAGAAGTTCTCTATCCAGATCGATAATCTGTGCCAATTCCTTCCGCAGGACAAAGTCAGCGAGTTCGCAGCGCTTACTCCTATTGAACTCCTCTATTCTACCCAAAGAGCTGCAGCTGGACCACAGATGATCGAGTGGCACGATGACCTCAAACGGCTCAGACAAGAACAGAAAAAACTGCTTGCTGACAACAAAGGTGACCGAGATCTTCTTTCCAACCTCGAGAGTCGACAAGAGTCACAAAGAGCAGACGTTGAGAGGGTGCGGGAGAGAGCGCAGATTAAGCGACGGATCGAAATCCTTGAATACGCTCGTCCAATGGCCGCATACAAGACTCAAGTGCCAAAGTGGAAAGCAATTAGAGACCGAAAGCACGAAATTGAAGCCGAGTTCCAGCAATTGAAAAATGAAGTAGCGCCAATGTTGGTAGCAGTCAATGCGAAACAGGAATACTTTGGTCGGACGGACGACTTCGTCAAGTCTAAGCGTCGCGAAGTCGCAGCGGCAGAGCGTTCAGCAAGAGACATTGCGGCGAGGTTGGATGGACATGAAGAGACTATGAAGAACCTTAACAGGCAAATTGATGCCGAGAAAACTCAGGGCTCGAAGTTCAAACAGCAGTTGAGTACGATTCAACAAAGTATCAACAGAATTACCCGACAAATGGAAGATAAGCCGGAGGAGTTCGATATTGATGCTTATAACGAGAAAATTGTAGGTAGTGTGACGAAGTTGTCAAGATTATCTGCTGACTTCATCAGCGTGCTCTGCAAAGGGAAATCAAGGACATGGAGAATCGTGCCAGAGAAATTCAAGGAGGTCGCGCAGCTATATTCCGGCGGCTAGAGGAGAAGAAAGAACGAATTGAGGAAACGGAGAATGAGCTGCAAAACCTTCAATCTCAAAGCGGTCAACGAGAGGCCATGCTCAAGAAGTTCTCGCCTGACACATATCGAGCCTATCGATGGGTTTTGGAGAACCGAGATAAATTTGATAAAACAGTTTACGGACCCGCACTTATTGAGTGTTCAGTGAACGATCCGAAGTATGCCGACGCGATTGAGTCTCTTCTTCAGAGAAACGATTTCCTCGCCTTCACCACGCAGAGCATCAGTGATTTCAGAACCTTGCAAAAAGCTCTGAACGTTGAGCTAAGGTTGCACGACGTCAGCATCAGAAACTGTACAACTCCGTTGAGTGATTTGAAACCTTCTATTTCAGACGGAGAGATGCGTGACCTCGGCTTCGATGGCTGGGCCAAGGACTATCTTACTGGACCGGAGCCTATCATAGCGATGCTCTGTAATGAGCAATTCCTGTTCAAGACACCAATTGTTCTCCGAGAGATCAATGATCGAGAGTACTCTCGTATGGAAAGCCACAACGCAATCAATAGTTGGGTTGCTGGCAAACAAACATACAAGGTGAACAGGAGAAAAGAGTACGGTCCGGGTGCGACGTCGACTCAGGTGCGACAAGTTCGAGCTGCAAAGTTCTGGACCGACAAGCCATTGGATGTCTCATTGAAACAAGAACTGCTGGATACGAAGTCGCAACTCGAAGCTGAACAGGCCGAGATTGAAAAGAGTATCGAATCTTTGAGAATAGAGCTTACAGCTTCTGGTGATCAACATAATCGGAAGAAATTGGAAAAGGTATGTTTTTAAGGTATTATATACCGCTGTATACTAATTTATATCGTCCAGAGGCAACTGGAAGAGGCAAAATCGAACAAGCAGACCGCCCTTGTCAATTTCAGAGCACTTCCTGAGAAACTCAGTAGGTACACACCTTTATTCGGCTCAACCAATTATACTAATAATTTACAGGGCAAGAACAGATTAAGAAACGAACGGTAGAGGAAAATTTTGACGACTTACGGGAAAGAGTTTTAGCGATCCGTGCGAAACAAGATCAGGTTGCTCTTGACAAAGCAGAAACTGCCATTGCTTACGCTGTACGTTCATGTCCCCTATCAATGTAAAGTCTTACTAACTTGCCTGCAGCATGCGGTGGAGGATTTCCGGAAAGTTCATCAAGATTTGATACAAGCGGAAATCAAGAATATCGAGGCCCTGTCGGATTTCGAAAACCTCAAAGCGCAAAATGAGGAGATTCGGCAGACACTGGAGCGAAAACAGAACGAGCTCAAAGAAGCCACCATCAAACTGAAGGCGGCCACCGAAGAAGGCCGCAAACTTCGAGAGGAAGCGCGAAGACTGCTAGAAAACGCTCAATCCGAGCCGGACAAGTTGGAAGCTCTTAATTCTGACCACTTTAAAGAATTGACAATGGACCAATTGGAGGCAGATATTGATTCAGAAAAGGCTCGTCTTGAGTTAACGCATGAAGTTAGCGAGGGCCTTGTCAAGGAGTTCGAGGATCGCCAGAGAGCAATTGACAAGCTGCAAGACAAGATGTCAAGCTATCAAGCGAAGCTCAATGATTTTGAGAATGCTATCCAAGAGATTCGTGGCAAATGGGAACCACGCCTTGACGCTCTCGTGAAAACAATTTCAGATGCATTTTCCGACTCTTTTGCTCGTATTGGCTGTGCCGGACAAGTTTCGGTAGACAAGGTCGAAGACGAACCAGGACCAAACGGTGAGCCCGGTGGAAGTGACTTTGACCAATGGTCGATCCAGATTCAGGTCAAATTCCGTGAAACCGAGAATCTTTCCGTGCTAGACTCCCATCGACAATCTGGTGGTGAGCGTGCCGTCAGTACGATTTTCTATCTCATGGCACTACAGTCTCTTTCCGCATCACCGTTCCGAGTCGTGGACGAAATAAATCAGGGTATGGACCCCAGGAACGAGAGAATGGTCCACGGCCGTATGGTGGATATTGCATGCGCGCCACGAAAGTCTTCATCCGATGCCAACGAAACTGACGATGTTATTGGTGGCGGTGGAAGCCAATATTTTCTCGTTACCCCAAAATTGCTAAGTGGATTACACTACAGACCTGGTATTACGGTGCAGTGTATTGCCAGTGGCGAACATGTGCCGTCTGATTTCCACAGTTCTGATTTCCGGCATGCTATTGAGACGATGAAGAGAATCAAGGCTACAACCTCGCGCTCGCTTACGAATGGCTTTGGCCAGTCGGTGCGAGTTCAGTAGTTTATTGTGTCTGATGCGCAATGATTATACCCGGATTGATGTATATATTTAAGATAATCAGTATAAACCATGTTTTGCATGATCTATTATGCACTTGAGAATCTCATCTTTCCCTGAACTATGCTCTAAGACTTCTTACCAGGCTTCTGCAACCCCATAGCCCTTTCAACCCATATTCTCGCAGCAGCACTCACACCACCATCCCTCGTACATTCCCTTTCAACCACCTCATTAATCGCCCGCCGCACAGTCTCTGCATCCACCGACCCCCGCCCGTTAAGTATAGAACTCTTTCTGCCCCCAATGACACCCATGTTCCGCGTACTCGGTATCCTGAGCAACGTCTTCTCAACATCGTCATACCCGACTTCTGCGGCCACGCTCATCGTCTTGGCTGTTAAAGAGCCGTACATTGAGTTCAGCACTGCGGTGGAGTTAGGGTCAGAGTCGGGGAGGGATGTGCTTGCGGCGAGTTTCTGGGCGCGGAGGGCTCTGAGGTCGCCTGTTCCAGGGTTGTCGTTTGTATTTTCTTCTGTGGTGGTAGCTTTGGCGGTTTCTGTCTTGGGTGGTGGATAGCGATATCGCGAGCCGGAAAGGGCGTGCGAACAGCATGGGATTGAGAGGAATGGTAATGGCTCTTCTGGGCATGCAAGTGCGGCGAGCAATGGTGTCCAGACGGTCAGCTCATCGGCATGGTTTGAAATAACAAAGGTTCTTTTCGGGAAGTTGCCAGTCGTGTATCGAACGCCGTTATGACTCTGAATCCGCTGGTATATCGAGTCCCCCCCATTTTCAATATCGGACGTTGTCGTCGTAGCAGTAGAAACAAACTCCCCCACAAAAGGCTCAGGAATATAAATCGCCTCCTCAAGATTTCCCTGCACCCATTCCGGAAATATGGACCACGTCTTTCTTCTCCTTGCATCAAACCCCCAACCTTTATAACCTTCCATAAGAAGCACATAAACGAGGACGCCGTTGCCACACGCAATATCTACAAATCCGGGAAACTCCACCCCTCCACTGTCCTCTGTCTGTTTCGTCTGTTCATCTCGTTCGGCCGGAGGTACAACGCCGTACATATTCCGCCAAAGCTCAATCAGAAACGCCGTAATGGCCAAATCCTCAAATACGTGTTTTGCGGGCTCGGTGTTTTCGACCCATCGCTTACAGAGGTCTTGCGAATATGTTGATTTGAGGCGTGCATATGTGTTTTGCACCATGTGTCGGGGTATGATGTTGTCCTTGGCCGGATTGTAGCTTTCGTCTTCTTGTTTTTTGCCTGTTGGGGAAGTGTTGTGGTTAGCGTCAGATGTTTCTGTCTGTGTTGATGATGTTGTAGTAGGACGTGTACTGCGTGCAAGGCGTATGTGTGTTGTTAATAAGTTCTGCAGGATTCGTTCGAGGCGAACTGGGAATGGATCGAAGCCTTCTGCTGCAGGGAAAGGCAGGATGTGCAGAGATAGCGTTCCATTCCCGGAGGACGAACCGTCTCCTACTGTACGTTGTAAGTCTTCTGACTCTTCCACCTGGGACGATGAGCAAGACGAATTGCAGTCATAATTATATAAAAACCCCCATCCGCGAATCTGTGGATGATAGAACGGCACATCTTCCCGCTCCTTGACATCCGGCATAAACAGATACAGCGCCCTTTGCACCGCAGAAGTCGAAGCAACACCTTCATAATAAAGACACGTCTGTTTCAACGCTCTATCCAGCTTCGGTCGTCTCGGAATCAACTCCCTAACTACCGTGCGCTTCAAATCAAAGCCCGGGATTCGCGGTGCTTTGGTCGTTTGTGCGTCCGTAGATCCTGAACCATCATTATCAACAGCACTCTCATTCTGGGCTGTTGATTCAGCACCCAAGACAAGCCTTTCCTTCTCTTTCGGCGTCTTCAATTGTCCTGCACTATCATACCAGATATCCGCGCGGAACAGATGCGGGGAATTCATGTTGGGGCTTCCCAGCAGGAAATTGTTCAGATTGTACATGACATCTGGCGTAAATGGGAGGTTTTCGCGTATGAGGTCTGGAGACGTCACCCATTTAGAGATTTCTTCATCATCGCTTTCTGTAAAGGATGCTGATGGTAGCGTTGTGACTGCGGGCTCCTCGGGCTCGCCATCTTGCCCTTTCTCTGTCGAGTGAGCTTCCTGATTATGCTCGCCACTGCTATAGCTCTTGTATAGTAGGTTCACGGATGGTATAAGGGTATCTCTGAGCGGCTTCTCTGTGTTTGCGACTGGAGCCCGTTTACGGACACCCATTGTGCCGGATGACGATTCTGATCTATGGAATTTTTGGGTGAGGGGAGAAATTTGATGTTGCCCGCTGACCCAAGTAGAAGAGAAAATTTAACCCTAAAGGCAGGTATGCCCATATTTTCGCCTACTCCTAGAGAAGAAAATCCCGGGTTATTACTGTCTAGGATCTAACTATTTGTTTGTACAGATAGCTACTGGATAATTGCATATTTATTTCATACCAGGTCGAGCATGAGGGTGACTGGTATCATCGCCGATGAATATTAACTAAGTACCTAGGGTTTTTAGCTAACCACCTATATACCATCTACTCAGACATTCTATGATGAAAAAAGAGCCTTGGAGATAGGAAAGTAGAATGAGATATAGAAAGTCCATGCTAAATGCAACAAATGCCACGGTCACACAAAGAAACAATGCATTGAAACAGAATGGTATCTTGAATGACATGATGAAGAAAACTCCTAAAGTGCGCAATTTAAAAACCCAAACAAATAACTGCAGTCTTACGGCAAAATGAAGAGAAAGTTTCAATTCCCAATCAAGCTTACCAACCGCCCCTTCCACTCGTTCAACGTCTTATCCTTGGCCGCCGACTCAGCCTTTGCATCTTTCAATTCCTTCTCCAACTCCTCATTCTTCGCCCGCAAAGATTCAGCCTGCTTCGTCACTTCATCCACTTTAGCAGCCTGCACCCGTAGCCGATCAATCTCTGCCTGCGATATACCACCCGGCAGACCATTATTGCTGCTATTGTGTGCTGACGACATCGATCTCCGCGAAAGAATGAGCTGGTTGTCTCTGATACTGACATCCTGTCGCAGTTTTACAATCTCCGATTCGAGTTCGCCGATTCGTTGGCGGAGGGATGTCACGCTCTCAAGTTCGCGGTAGAGTACCCATAGTGCAGAGTCAACTTCGGAGGAGAGAGTTGCGAATTTGGATTTGCGGGCGTGAGAATCGAGGATTGAGCTGCCGCCGTGTGCGGATGGGGAAGGCGCTGCTGGTGGAAGGGCGAACTCGTGAGCGAGGCCGGGGCGAGTGGATATTGATGGAAGTGTGATAGAGGAAGGATTTGGCGAATATGGTGAAGATAGATCTGAAAATCGAGGTGGCTGCGAAGGCAGATTTGGTGGTGGATGTCGTGCTTCTCCACGGGACATTGAGCGGGATATTTCCGCGAGTATGGACAGGGCTTGCGAATTCCCAGTTGACGATACATTTCCCTGCTGATCTGGCAGATGACTGTTATCCCTTTGGTCTGTATTTCCCGATATGTGATTATGTTCCGACGATCTTCGGTCGATAGCAGTAGTGGCGGGTTCAGGGGAAGGTGAAGCGGGAGGTGTCAAAGTCGGTGGCTGTGTATGCCAATTGCGATTGACGCAAACCGCGCAAAACCACTGTCTTCTCTCATTGTATAGTGAGCCCGGCGGTGAACATTCGTCGTGAAAACATTTGCTGCACGTATTGCAGGGAACGAGAGTCTTGGGTCCGGATTTGCGGCACAACATGCAATAGTCGTCGTGGACTGAACCGAAGCCTGTCACGTCGTCAGTAAAAAATCTCAAAAGAGATGTTCGCGCGGGGAACTAGAAAACTTACGCCGCCATTCACGGTATCGCTTTATTTGCGTATCCATGGGTATGCGCGCATACGCAGCAAAGACCGCTTCTAGGGACGGCGGTGCGGTGCCCGAATCAGGATCCCATTCACCTGCTTTGCCGTGATGTTCTTCTCGAGCAGGAGTATTTCGCCCACTTGCAGTCGATCTTCGTGAAGTCGGCGCGGATTCTAATCTCGGTTTTTTCGCTCGGGGTTCACTGGTGGCGGCGTTAGTAATCGTAGGGGTCGTCGTACCTGCGCGCGGCGGAGGTGTAGCAGTGTTGTCGTCAGCCAGCATAGGCGGAGGCCAGATGTATTTTGTTCGGGTGCGAGGCATTTCTGCAATGCCTCTGGATTTTGTCGTTGGATTTTTATAGTTGTTGTGTTGTTGTCGAGTTGTAACTTGGTTACTCGGACGGATGTATGATCAAGCAGAAAATAAACGTGTGGAGACATGACGGAGTCTGCGTGGTCCGCGTTTTGTAATTTAAATTACTCCAAGTGAATTGCATTGATTACGTGGTAATTAATTACCTACCATGCACAAACCGGTGCCTTGTAATCGTGATTACTCACCATCATGTTTACTAAACTTCTAGGCTACGGAGTAGTTAACTACATCTTTCAAGTCAAATATCTGATCAGTAATTAATAATCACTATATTGGATCAGGGCGCTCGGATCGCGTGTGGTGTAATTACTAATTGGTCATGGAAATGATAATCGCCATGGGGTGAATCGCCATTTCCTAATCCGGTAACCCTGGCTGTATGAAGCTCGTGAACAGGAGTCCTATCTGTCGAGAACCTTGATCAAAACCTCCGTCACGCTCCTGACTATTATGCCCCATTCGCTTTCACTCCTCCTTCGAGTACCACCCCACCATCCTCTCCGATCTCTCCGTAAACCACTCATCCCTCAAAAGCTCACTCGCAGTAGACCTATCCCATGGGCCCAACTTCATCATCTTGAGTACAAACTGTTTATCGGCGTCACAGATCTCTCACTCACCGACAAATCTGAACGGCTTTACTTTCTCGGATGGTACTGCGGACATTATACAAAGAATCGCCTCTTGCGTGTCATCGTCGGCAATCTCTTTGTACGAGATGGGAAACGGCCCGAACCACTGATGCTGGCGTACAACAATCTGGGTGTCGTACATCTCGTGGCCTTCTGGTTCTTATGGTACAAATATGTGAAAATCCAGTCCCCACTCAAGGTTGATGAGCTAGCGCACCGTGGTGAGTTTCAACAACTTCTCGTGAACGAGAGATAACGAACTTACAGTTACACCTAAACTCCAGATATCTGCAGAAGGGCCCCATGGAATCTTAAGATGAACCTCGGGCGCCCGAAATAGACTTGTCCCAGTCGATATGCCATCTCTCGCATACTCCGACTCAATAGATACCATTCCCCCACAGTCAGCTATTGATCTCTGAGAACCGATTCTCTTCATTTCCGTAATTTACTAAAATATTGCTCGGTTCGATGTCGAGGAAATGTTTCTCAGGGAGCGCTCCAATAGCGACATCATGCGTAGCAAGGAATACGTACCGGTATGCACGTAGCCATCTTCATGCAACACAGCCAACGCCTCAAGGACTCGTAGCCACTGACTTGATCTCTTTCCTTTTCAAGCTTTGCTTCCTCGATGCCCTCGTCAAGTCATCATCGAGATACTCGAGCACTATAGCCGGCGGTTCAACTGGGGACTCAATCTCATCCAGGAGACGGCGTAGATGCAAAGCACGAGTTTGGAAGCGTCTCAGGGCGTCACGCTCGTTCTGAAGACGCCAATGTCCCTCGACACTTGTTATGACTACCTGATTTCGGCTCTGCTTACTGTTAAGCATCAGTATGTGTTTGATCACAAAGTGAAAGGAGAGAGCATACAGTGCAAAGTAGACGGAGCCGGAAACCTGCTTGGTGATTCTATAATCACCACTCCTTCCTCTAAGACACTGGCCAACGCGGAACAGCGAATTACTCGCCATTGATCAACCGCAATCTGACGCTCAGCATAGCAAAATGACATACTTGTATACACAAAAAGACGAAAAAAAATAGAGAAATTTACATGCAACAGCTGGGATTCGCTGGTGGTCACCCACCCAACTACTAACCAGCCGGCGTGTGGCTTAAGTACGGCTGAGCGGACGGGAAGCCCTGTTTTCCACACCCTATGGTCGCATGTGCTAGATGAAGGAAATGAAAGGATGATATCGAGGGTGTTGAGGGTGTATCATCGTCAGTCGGAGGTGTGGCGGAAGGGGGTCGGTGAGGATGAGCGTATCCGCATTGCGACACGGAGAGGGATGCTCGGAGAGGGTGGAAGTATATGGCGCATAAGTCAAAATTTCCTTACTCACCCACTTTCTCATTCTCACTAAACTTCAAAAACGGTCGAATAAGCATGAATAAGCTGCTATCATGGGCAAGCCGGATCTGCTACCTAAGCGGAGTCACGGAGTATGTCCGCATTACGTAGTACCCCACCCTCTCCTACTTATCCTCAGCTCTTGCAACATCAACAACACCTTCCTTCTTCTTCTTCTTACATTGAATTTATCAAAAATTCTATATAAGATAGGCACAATGCCCGTCCCTCGCTGCTTCATAATCCGCCACGGCGAGACAGAATGGTCCCTCAACGGCCGCCACACGGGCACCAGCGACATTCCGCTCACAGCAAACGGAGAAAAGAGAATGAAAGCTACAGGCAAAGCGCTCGTAGGCGATGATCGATTGATTGCGCCCAAGAGGTTGAATCATGTGTACGCTTCGGCAACTGCCAGTCCTCATTGAAAGCAGAAAAATGGTGATTGATTGATTGATTGATTGATTGATTGATTAATGTAAATTGGTTTAGTTATGTATCCCCCCGCAAACGCGCGCAACGAACCTTTGAACTCCTCCAAATCGGATGCAAGGAACGTCTCCCCTGGATACGACAGGTCGAGTCAGAAGACGCTCGTACACTGGAAGAACCAATCTCAACAGAAGCAAGCATTGAAATCACAGACGCCATTCGCGAATGGGATTATGGTGACTATGAAGGTTTGACGAGTGCGCAAATCAAGGAGATGAGGGCTCAGCAGGGATTACCGAAGTGGGATATCTGGCGGGATGGGTGTCCGGGCGGAGAGTATGCCATCCTCCTTCCTATCATAAGCCTGCGACACTGAAAGAGGAAGAGATGCTGATTGTGTATGAATGGTAGATCCCCCGAAGACGTCTGCCGCCGCTTAGACGCGTTCATAGCCGATCTGCGCGCAAAACACCACAAGCCCTGTTTCGGTTCCTCAGACAACGAGAAAGGTGACGTTCTGGTCGTGGCGCACGGTCATATCCTGCGAGCCTTTGCGATGCGCTGGGTTGGGCAGCCGTTGACTGAGACCGCGCTCATTCTCGAGGCTGGTGGTGTTGGGACGTTAAGGTAGGCCTCCCCTCTCCCTGACTGAACAATGCGAAGGATCAAGCTAACGGACACAGTTATGAGCATCACAACATCGAAGAACCCGCCATCATCCTCGGTGGTGCTTTCGTCGTCGAGGACTGATCGATTTGTCGTCTTTAAACATAGATAGCCTGCTTGTTTATAGCCATACTCTTTTCTCATAGACTCCTCCCTTTGATCCTAGATAAATCACTCCTTCTTTTCTGCATCTCCATCCTCCCGTTTCACTACCTTCCCCTTATCCTGCGGACTCTGCTGCTGCACCCCTTCTTCGCCCAGAACCTTGGCTGCCCCCATAAACAAGCCACCCACATATCCGCCTAAAAATCGCATATCTCCCGCCTGCACTGCTGTCATGCGCACCAGGTTCTCGGTATCGGCGAGATGGGCGTTGAGTTGCGCGAGTTGCGAGTGGAGGTGCGCGTATTGACGAGCTTTGGTGGTGGACATGTTCAAGTTGTTGTTCATGTTGGATTGGCGACGCGGAAAATAGAGAGAACTTTGTGTTGGTTCTGATGGTAATGGCGGTAGATGTGACAATGAAGTTGCTGAGTAAATAAATATGTAAATGTGTTGTTATCCTGAGCCAAGATTGTTTGCTTGTTTACAAGTATTTGGTCACGTGATGCACCCCACTACCAAACAAGGGTGGGAGAACTTGTACGGGATTGAACACTTATGGGATCATTCCTAGTTTAATGCCATGAGGCATGAGTCAATATAGAAATAGAGCCAACCGACTGTTGCCAGCTAGCACCAAGAATATAACATGAATTTGATGGTGTATCAATAAATACCCCCGAAGCATATCTGACAGAAAACAAAACAAGACTAAGGACCGTCGTATACTGAGGAGACAGAATGATGAAGATGCGCCGGGGATGCAGTATACAACTGTCATACAGAGAGAACAAAAAAAAAAAGACAAGACAGTCGTGGTGATGATAGTGTATAGTAAGCAATATAACGTGATAAGATGATGATTAGAATCAGCCATCGCTGACCTGATAATGATAATGTAATGCCCATCAGGATACCGAGACAATGAAAGGGAAAAGTGCATATCGTCGACTGAAGCAGTCGGGATGAAATCAAGTGCAGAGAATGAAAGACCTATTAATTCCTCCTCTGTGCCATATCTTTTTACCACAACCAAAACGATTTTGGAGACTCGAAAACTATGTATTCGGGATGTCCGCCCTTGTCGTATTTGCAAGTAATTAGAGTATCGTGTTTCAAGGCGGACAACAGATTTATATATCGCTGAACCGCTATCGATTAACGAACCGGCATAGGCATTG
This sequence comes from Talaromyces thailandensis, assembly GCA_019828575.1. Taxonomy (NCBI): domain Eukaryota; kingdom Fungi; phylum Ascomycota; class Eurotiomycetes; order Eurotiales; family Trichocomaceae; genus Talaromyces; species Talaromyces thailandensis. Next base: position 387,127 of record JACVQZ010000053.1, on the reverse strand, counting down.
GATGCGCTCCTCCCAAGCTAATCTGACTGCTGTGAGCGGAGTTCTCCGAATCTATGTTCGCGCTAGCTCCGCTATCACCACTCTCCGCGCTGGCGCTCGCACTACCAGTCAGACTCCGTGCATTTGGGATTTTTGGCGGATATGAGTTGCTCACCCCAAGATGTTGTTCAACCTGCTGCGCTCCCGTATTGTTTCCGGGAGGGTATCTGGGAATCGGTGCCCGCATGTTCGGTGGCATATTCGGTGGAGAGGGACGACCATGTGGCGGCATCATACCGTTGGGCGGTGGCCCCCAAGAGTTCTGATGCTCGCCAGTCCCTGGTCTGGGCATGGGCATGCCTCGTCCGTTGGGACCAAATGATGCCGGCGACCCGCTAGTCCGTCTGCCCGAAGGATAAGGGCCGGGCATGCCCCCGGGACCGAAATCCCCCATACGGCTGGCATTGCTTAACGAATTCGCTCTCGAATCCACGTGTAGCTCTTTGCGATCCACAGCACCGTATCGATTTGACGAGTATGCCATCAAAGGATCGTCCATCAGCGATGAATGAGTCATGGGTATATCGTTGATCAAGCGTGAGCTTGTGCTTTTGCGACCGCCTGGTCCATTGAAGAATCGGAACGATGATGAGGGGCGAGATTGAGGAGGCCCGTTCATTTCGGGATTGCGTCGCAATTGGCCAGCACTGGGTGCTTTTCTCGTTCGTCGAGAAGTGACGCTCATCATGTCGATGTTATCGGGATCGATTCCAGGTGGTGGGCGGAAGTCTTGAGGATCAAAGTAATCATCTTCGTCTTCTTCATCGAGCACAGATCGAGGTGGAGGGGGTGCCCTAGGACCACCACGAGGACCGGGACCGCGTCTCATATTCATTTCACGTTCACGAAGCTGGAGCTCTCGTTGGCGAAGAGCAATTTCGCGTTCTCGTAGGGCAATGTTACCATTAGCTCCTCCGTTAGACATGTCCATATTTCCGTTGTGTAAACCGTCAGATGGGATATCGTCATAAACAACAAGGTGGCTGAACTCTTCCAATCCGTTGTCCTCGAAAGATGCATCACGAGGCATACGAGATGGTCCGGCTTGTGCGCTGGGGGGTCTCAACATTGGGCCGCCAGGAGGTGGTCCTCTTCGCTGTTGCGGTGGCGGCATAGACATTCCCATATTAGCTGAAGTTCGGCTTGCCCGCATGCCGTTGGCCATGGGCTTCTGACCAGGGGGTACAGACGCCGTTCGAGGTGGGGGTTGGGTTGTGATTCCTGGTGGCGGAGATTCGGGTTTGGTTTGGTTGACGATGTTGAGGTGATGAAGCATGGCGTAGAGTGTTTCTACACGAGGTAGGCTGACGTTACTTTCCATTGCTAGGCGAATAGGTGAGCCAAGGTACGTCTCAACTTCCATGGGTCGACGAGCGAGAAAGTCTTGATACATTGTAGTCTGTGTTTCGGTTGGTGCCGTCATCTTCGCAATCACCCTCTCTCTATAGTCAGAATCGAATGAGCATCCTTGTGTCGATGCTAACTTGAGAAGTTCATCAATCGCATCGTTCACCAATTGTCGCACACCGACTTTCTCTAGTAATTGGGAGTGGTTGGGAGTATTGAAAAGTACGCTTGTCGGGTGGAAGGCAATTGGACTGTGACAAGTTAGCATATACTCGTGTAGGGACTGTCGATGAGCTTACCCAATCATTCGATCGAACTGCTCCTGTCTAATATTCGAAGAAACCTTACAATCAACATTACCAGAGCTCAAAGTCATAGCCAGGGCAGACGCCATGTCGTTTTGGATGGAAACCGGGATGGCCGGATTTTTGTTGGCAGGTCCAACCCACATCTCCGTAGAGCCTTCATGTTCAAAGTCGCTTATGCCGGTCTGGTTGATGATGACGTTTGAAACCAGCGACAAGACCACGTTCGTCGGGAACCGTTGCTCCAAATGGGACTCGACTCCTAGGGTATTTGTAGTATTGACAAGAATGCATGTGTGTTGAGGGGTGACGACGGATTCGATGACCGATCCAAGATCATATATATCGGGCAAAGCTTTGACGCAAAGAACAACGTAGTCGTAAGCGTTCTCTCGGGAAGCGGCTTCTTCGGGTGTTCGCACAACTAGCATGCGTCAGCCATTGCTTTCTTTATCGATGGATTTTGAGCGATCAGAACATACCATGTCGCGGCTTGAAGCGTTCGTTTCCGAATGTCTTTGACCTGTTCACGCTCGTTAGAACCATCTAAGCGATCCATGGGCAGGAAGTATTACCGAAATGAAACACCATATTGAGCGACCGATTCAAACCCCGATTTCCAGACCAGCGTGACATCGCACGAGTTTGTTGTTTGAAGTCTCCATGAGAGAAAGGCTGACACCGCGTTACCACCAACTACACAGAACTTGCACGTTAGCCTTCGTTTGCCCATTGTCGCATAATAACGAGTAGCGTAGTAAATGAAATAATTCGAAGAGAAGTAAGAGGTAAAAAGCGAACAAAAACGAATGAAACGAAGAAACTGTCCAAGAAAGAGAAGAAAGAGTGTGTATTTGCAGTTGTGAAAGGGAGGGAGTGGTATGTCGAGCAACATGGGAGGGTGGAAAAAGTTACCTGACAAGATGCGAAGTCGCGGCGGCGAAGGAGCCATTGTGAAAGAACTGCAAAAGGCAGGCGATATGCGGAAGTCGCTTTATACGATTCAAGAAGCAAAACCGAGCGACGTCGATGGCAGTTGCGAACGAAGTTGTCGACCACGGGTCGGTGCGATCGGGCAGACCGAAAAAACCGGTCGTACGTAGCTTCCGACTATGTAGTACTAAGCAACTAACTCAAGCTAACGGTAGCTGCCTTGGTCGTGATGCATGCACTTCCAGAATGGAAGGCAAGTGGTAACCGTTTAGATGCAAGCTTATTGTTTAGCCTCGTCGTCGAAGAAAGCGCGATGGTGATGGGTCAAAACGAGGGTGGAATGTAGTCGGAGAGGAAGCTGCCGGGAGCGCCGGATGAAGGAGAAAAGATCAAATCGAGAAAGGGGGAGGGGGATTTATTTGCAGATGCAACAGCAAGAAGAAGAATGGAAAAAGAAAAGAAACAATGGACAAGACAATATGGCGAGAAGCGAAAGCGAGGAAAACGAAGGACACCAAGCGAATTGGCGATGATTAGAATCTATATCGGGATGGAGTGAGAAGGCAGGAGGAGGAGGAGGAAGAGCGTGTCGAAGGAGAGAAAAATGTATGTAGCCTTCGCGGGTAGGATGGAAGGTGCAAGGTCAGACTTTGGGGCGGAGTGGTTGCAAGGAAAGAGCGACTGACCGACTGACTGGGATGAAAATGGGAAAGAGCAGGCAGGAATGGAGGAAGGTGCCAGGGCGGCATGGGCGCTGGCTCTGTACTTCATACATTATTTACATACATAGTACTTTATTATTCTAGTAGCTACCTACATTTACTGACGCTTATCTGTGTATTACAGTGTACCTCTCCCATCATGACCTGCTGAAGCTGCACATATTGTCCCGTTATACTACTGCTAGTTACATGGCATACCGCGGCATGTCCCAGGCACAGACAGCATCTCCAGCTGGGTCTCGATCTTGTCTCTCTTCTGCCTTCACAGCTCTTCAGTTCAAAAGTCCAAACAATTCTCCAGTGGGTCATTGACGACTCTGGGCCCTTCTGAGGCTGCTGTTGACCCAGTGCTGACCGGCGACGTTAGGCTGGATGCGGCAGCCGGAACGGGCACAACGCGAATCAACAGGCGATAAGGCTCCATAATTCATTTGCACAAGCAAGTTTTGTCTATTTTTACTCGTTTCCCTTCGGGTTTGGTATTAAGTACTCGTTTCGCGTCTTTTTCTCACTTTATCATTTGCAATATTTGGAGCGTAGATGCGCTTTAATTCTAAATCCATCCAATTCCGATCAGCTTCTGTCAAGTCGTACAGACTTATTTTTTTCTATTTACGGGGAGGGAGCAGTATGACCAACGGTAAGCGGCATCAGCAGCCAACCGTCGGTGGCTGCCTCAGGTATCTCTGCCATCCCCAGATGTCTCAAATTTTCAACCGTTGGGACGTAACGATTGATTTCTAGACTCTACTCACCAGTACCGTCAGTACGTACTGTTCTACGACAAGCCAATCCACAACCAAAAGAGCTATGACCGGCGACTTCCCCTGACGGGATCGTAGTACTACGTACGTGGTACGACACCTCAGAGCTCATACGTACTACGCACCACCTCCCTCTGCACTGAATTAGTGGATTAGAGCAGCCACCAAACAAGATATCTCGATAATAGCGGCAGCCACTATATACTTAGCGCGGCATGGGCCTAATCTCGTTATCTGTCTGGCAGCAACTAGTTTCCGTACCAACAGTACGGCTGGCGTTGCTAACTTGCTAGCACCGGAGTCTGTGATGCTTCTCTGCGCTATCGGATCGGCTAGGCAGAAACCGTCCGGTCCATCGTCGTCCTAACTCTGTTTGCTCAGTAACTATCAACTATTGTGCGTGGCTCACGAAAGTATACAGGTCATGATAAGTAGTTCCCCATTGGCACGGAGGTGAGCTACCGTTGTTTTGCTGATCCACACGCCGGCCCTGGCAGGTTGGCGTTAGTTTAATTAGCTCTACGGAGTACGGACACTATGGAGTACTCAGCCTGCCTTGCGCCAGCGCGACGTAAGTTTGTACGTAGTGAGCAGTAAGCTTTTGACAGGTCTGATACTCCTATATCCCATCGATTCGCAATACATATGCATCGCTATGAATTGATAGATCTCCGTCGGCAGATCGATGATACCACAAGACTACAGCCACAAACATTCCTCTCGTTGACTTGACATTAACAAGACCAACAAGCTAGCCACTTTCGGCCAATAATAAAGTTTTCGCCATCGCGGACGATGTTTTTTCATTCCTTGATTTGGCTGGGAAGAATTCCCAGTCGCGGAGGTACACTATTGGAATGTCACGTAACCGCGCTCATTGGTGGTTACGTGCAGTATATAGGCCATTGACTGGAAATATTCGACCATATGCGTTCTTCGCACTGAAGAACTATTTTCATGAATCATGACATGAACGGACCAACCCGCACGAGGAACGCAAGCGTGCATCAACATTCTACATAGACTCAGATAGGTAACATGTTTCCGCCGATCGATCTGAATCTACATAGAAATAAGGGGGAAAGGGGGGGGGGGGGAACATACTACATAGTGCAAAACATATAACCGTTTTCGGATACATCATTTGCCATCAACAAATCATATGCTCGAATTGGTTTTTCTTTTTATATTTTTCTTAATGCAATAAGTTAAGCACATTATGATAACCTTCTTTTTGCCCAGTGATCGACATCGGGCACAGCCACTACTAACTAGATTGACAGACAGCTCATGTCCAAGCATATATTGGGAAGAACAGGTATTTCATTGCGAACTGCATGTGCTAGCCGGTCGATCACTAAATAGTCTTCTTTATTGTTTCCGCGGGAGGACGGGTGAAAATTGTGATGAGACTGAAGATACGAACGCTGTACGATTCGCGCCTCTGAGGCGAAGTTCGATTTAAAAGGTCGAAGGCTTCGCCTACACTGCTACAGTTGATCGAGTAGTCCAATCGGACACGATGAAATGAGCCAAGTAACGATCACTTGGAGAGTCGACTGTGCATCCGAAGTTATTCGCAGTCGGACGATATCAATGATCAAGTACCGTACTACCTTTCGCACAGAGTCGAGGAGAACATGTGATTGGAGGAACCCTAATTAAGAAAGTTGGCAGCCAGCGATCTGTCGGCTCCACCATAGATCGATTCTGATTGGTCCATATTCGCAGTGGGATATTGGGCAAGCGGTACCTGAGCGTTTTCCATTTTTCCTTGGAGCCAACAAAGTCAAAGACGAATAAAATATGTCAAGTCGACAGTTCCAACCTGGAAGTCTGTGTCGTATACCGCGTATGGAGATGAAGACGTAGGTGGAAAGGAAAGTTAGAGCAAAGCCCGTCTCAGCTCAACACACAGACCTTGTGCTGTACTCAGTGTACTGGAGTCTGGCAATGTACCTGGATCGATCAGTGGAGTCGCTTGTGCCTGGGAAAACGTCATTCTGTCCACCCACCCACTGGTGGAGCTACGCGGCCAAACGTGGCACAGCTGAGTCAATTCCAAGCCTTCTGAGACATCTTGAATAACACACAAACTCAGAGGAAGTGAAGGACGGATAACTTATAAGTATGTTTAACGGTTGTAGACTATGTGCGACTTGATTCAGCGTGTTTCATTCCAGTGGCGACCCCGATTTCGCATGTGTGTTATGTAAGCACTACATTGACCAATCAGAGTGCTTACACTGTGACACCCGCCCGAGGTCTGACTATATAACTCTTCCTCATTGGGGAGAATACTGAAACCAAATGGCTTCTCTGCTTAATTTTTGCTATTTGCTACTTGCTACTTGCTACGTGCTCGCCAGCTGACTGTCTACTACTTAATATTACGAGCTTGAGGCTGTGAATTTGAGATCAAGCATTCCATCTTTTAGGCTACACACTGAATACTTTATTTCAGACCTAATATAACTTATCAAGTCTTCGATTCTAACCTGGTATTTTCCACAGCAAGTGTACCGTCTTCCTCCTCAATCTTCTCTTCCAGCATAGCACTCCTCCCAATCCCGCCAAACTTTTCATCCATCTCCTCAAGCTCAACGTTCCTCGTCTCCGGCACAAAAAACACACTGAAAATCAAAGCAGCAAACGCAATAGAGCCGTAGATGAACCCCAACTTCCCACCCAAATTCGCCTTATCAGCATCCTCGAAATAAGAATACGTAAACGACACTACAAACTCCATGACCAATTTGACCGTGTACCCCACGTTCAGTGAATACTCGCGGAGATACGGAGACGGCAATTCAGCAGCTACCACGTACGCCAGCGGCGCATATCCAGACGACCACCCGAACGAAAAGAGAAGTAACATCGCCACAATACCGGCCTTCACAGAGTTAGAGTCTGAAGACGTCGATGGATCGGCGGTTCCCAGGCCGCCCATGGTAAATAACGCTGCAGTCTGAAGGAAAGCCGAGGTGATCAGGACGGGTCTGCGGCCTAGCCGGTCCGCTAGACAGACGCAGCAGAGAATACCCGCGATGTCGATGGCGTTGGTGCCGAGGCTTACACTGAAAGGGTTGACGGTGTTGAGCGCTTGGACAAATAAGGTGCCGTACTGAGATGCGAATGATTGGCCTGTGGATTGTTGGAAGAAGAGAAGGAAGACTACCGTCAGAGTGCGTCGAAGGTTGGAATGGTTGAAGATGGAGAGGAATCGTTGAAGACGAGATGACGACTCGCACGCCAGGCGTTGAGCAGTTTTGATGTTATTCACTGCTTCGGTCAGGTCGGCGAACTCAGCGAGGGTCTCGTCAGAGACGGCTATAGTAGGGTTTTGTCTCTCTGCGCGGGTTTGGCGAAGTCGTATCAATGCTGCTAAAGCGTCGTCGTGGCGATCGGCTAGTATTAGCCAGCGAGGGGACTGTGAAATAAATGTGTCATTATATCTTTCCACTGGGAAAAAGATAGGCGGAAAGAAATATACCTCAGGGATAAACCACACCAGAGCAATCACTACCAAGGGAAAGATAAGAATCAACCCTATCGGGAGCTGCCAGGCGATATTTCCTTTGTCCTTTGATGTAGCTCTGACGATGCCTGTGACAAGAAGTCCACCACACTGATAAGACGTTAGCCTGGTGATGAACCAAAGGAAAGTGTGTATTGATCTACCTTGATACTCAGCCAATATAGCGCCCCCATTCCACCACGAAGGTGCGCAGGCGAAATCTCAGCCAAAAAGGTTGGAATAACAGCCAGCTGCATCCCCAAGTAGATATCTAAAGGACAACATCAGCCTAGTACTTGCATAACCGTCTCTCTGACACAAACATACAATGGACACTCCTGCCCGCAAGCATTTGCGCACGATTCGTCCCGGACACAATGACCGAGACACTTCCCAAAGCGTATATACTCATAACAAAAATACACCATCGTCTACCGTAGTGCTTACTGATCCAGTTCCCTATAACGACGCCTATATCCACACAATTAGTCAAACAGCATCAAGCAGAGAAGGCCGATACTTCAAAAGAGCTTACCGACAAGCTGCGTCCCGGCCTTCAAACTATTCAGTAAACTCAAATACAAAGCTGGGAGTGTATATGTCTTCGTCTTGGGCGAATAGTCGCCAAACTGCTTCTTAAAGGCAGCAGTAGCCTGCGTTGAGGCAAAAGACTGGTCACTGAATCCATAACTGAGAGCCGAGAAGAAGAGTAGGGCAACGGAGCAGATTAGAGTGGCGTTGAAGTCTCGCAATGAAAGTTTCCGCCGAACAAGCGCTTCATTTGGAGTTGACACCATTTATTGTATGTTGTATTTTTATCCTTTTGTTATGGATAGGAGTAGAACCAGAGATGCCGCGAAGAAAAGATCTGATAAAAATTTCGGGCCGTCGGGTCGTTGATAAAGTTCGATCAGATAAGACAGAAATCCGACCAAGAAAAGCCAATTATATTAGTGCTCCCATCCAAATGGCAGTGAGTGAGGGACTATTTCCCGATGAATTTGTCAAATCAACCGAAAGACGCAGCGTGGTGAAGTAAAAAGTGGAGGATACCCACTAACTACTTTACACGAGAGATGAATCTACGTGCCGGAATCGGCGCTGGGTTTTTATCATCATTCATTTTCGTACACAGTGGACAAGCCATATACATGGCTCCAAAACGGAGCAAATGCAAAATATAAAGAATTTCAAGCAAAGTAGATTTCAAAGCCAGTGACTCAGTTGCAGTAGATTTATCTTCAAATGTTTGATTGTATATCTTCACGCAAGCATTGAGAGCATGCTCTTAGTGCCTTGAAATGACAGTCCAGATGTCTACATACCGTAGGCTCCAGATGTCAATAAAGTAAGACCATGAGACCATCTCTGATTTAGCATTATCAAGGGCTATCGAAGAAGAGTGCTTGTAAAAAAGCAGACCTTGCCATGGATCGAAACCAACCATCCTTGGTAGAGGCCATGATATCAAAGCCATTGACATGTTTAACTATAGGAGGGTCTCCTTATCAATCAATAGTGCTACGCAGTCAACAGGTAATTGATAGGTGCTCAACCAAGTTTGCAAGTAATTCTCAATGCACTTCCCCATCGAATAACTCGGGGCTGCCGACGGAGACATCTCAAGCGACCTAGCATCCATCGAGAACGGGTTCACAGATCTTTGGGGCGACGGCGAAATTACCGTCCCATTTTTCGATACCGTTGCTACCAGTTGCAACAGCCGTACTCTAGCTACGACCGGAATGAGGACGAGAGTCGCTACGAAACTTCGCTGTTGTTTGAAGTAAACTTAGGGGTAGAGCCAGGCTGCCGTTAGCATCAATTGATGTATCACTCATATCGGGACATATTTCTTCTCGAGAACCAGATTACACGCATTTATCTTTCAAGTACTCAAACTCCTGCTGTAGTAATGGTTTCTATCCCCTTTCTTTTCTCCTTATGTTCTGTGGTTCGTAGTTGTACCAAGTATGCTTCCCGTGTAAAATAGCCCTAACTGTCGACACCAGCCCACCCAGCCACTCCACTTTCTACACTCAGCCTGATTGAAGTAATCTCGATAGTATGACAAGATCAAGGAACTAAAACTGTTTTTAATTAACTGTCGGACTCGAGACAGCTGAAACATGTCATGTGGATGACATGGTAGGGTACTGCGCTTTGCAAATTGCAAATTGCAAAAAGCAACGAAAGCACGACCATTTCCCAAAAAGGAAAGAATACAGTATCCCACGGCGGTTTAGCAGCCTTTAAACCCCTGTATAGCGCCATACACGCCTGCTTTGGCTTGCAAACTGGACAGACCCTAGTAAAGTGCATGGCCAAACTTATCTATCATCCGCAGCATTAGTTTTTTCCTCAATTGGCTATTTTCACATTGGCGTGTCCAGGGTTGTTGGTAGCTCTGAGACCAGTGTGTGACATTCAGCCCCCCCCTCTTTTGAACAGTCTGCGCCGCAATTTCCGCACTTCTGCTTAAGCTTAAGAATGGTACCTCTGTCATTCAGATAAATGACTGAATTTTGAAGAATTTCCAATCCCTGGATCGGAGCCGTGATCAAGAATGGATCAGTCATTTTCTACCTTTTTACCGTCTTCAGGCAGTATTCCGCCTCCGGAAACACACACCCCATCGAAATGTACCTATATCATAAATAGAGGCAAAAAAGGAGAAAAAGAATGCAATACGACACCTAAGTTTGGTTCGGTATGTGCTGAACATAGGTCGCGCAGGCCACAGCTGCCTAAAGGTGAAGAAAAAAACGAGAATGATGGTGACTCCTCCATCTCTAGACTCTTTTCTGGTCTAGAAATTTCTACTCCCACTACATCGGACCGCACTGCAGAAGCAGATGCACCGACACGCCCGAGCACTGGAAAAAGAAACTCCAGCTCTGCTTCAGCGACGGATACAACGCCACGATCGAGAATTGCACGCAGTAAACCCATTTCTCCTTCACCAACGGAAACCCCGACACGTCCTAGAGCTGCGCGCAATAAGACCAGCTCTGCTTCAGCAAAAGATACCCCGACAAGTCCTGAACCTACCAAGGTTACTTCAAGACGCAGTCTACGAAAGTCTACTTCCAAAATTATGCCTGAACCAGCTTCCACCCGTAAATTAAGCAATTCACTCCCTAGAGCTGGTTCTGCACCTCCTACTTTGACCGGACCAAGTAGCCATGATATTGAGGAGATCACTGACCGTCTCAATGATCTGGACGTTGTTAGCAATGACGGTATTGAAGAGCTCGCTGGCCGGATCGAGGATTTGGATGTGGAAAATGAAGATGAAGATGGCATTGGGGCCATGCCACCGGTTGAGGACTGGCCAGTGATGCCCAAGGCAGATAACATCGCCGAAAGTGAAGTCAGTTACGGTGCTGGCGATCCAATGTCGGAATACGTGATGCAGGGTGTGAAGAACGTATCGGTGGCCGCAAAAATTACCCACGAACTTTCGAAGCGCCCATGGCCAAAGGACGGGCAAGGATACGTCTACATCCACCAAGCTACCCCATACCCAAGTCCTCAGACAACTGCAGATAACAAGAAAGAGCGACGTTCCACGACGGTATCAGAAAAAAACATAAACTCAGAGGAGAAGATGATTATCAAAATCGGAAGTTCTAAAGACCCGTCGAAACGGTTGGGACAACTCTGCACTAATTACGAATACAGGATTCTCAAAATCTTTCCGAAAGAGGAAGGGAGAAGGATAATTTTCAGGTACAAGGCCGAGCACATGGCTCTAATACAGTTGCAGGAATGGCTATATGACCCGCCCACATACAATCGCCTGTGTCCATGCGGTACAAAACATAGGGAATACTTTCACGTTACACCAAAGCAACTGAAGGCTGCGTTGAAATGCGTCGACTATTGGGCTACCGTTGTAAATACCGATCATGAGAAGCTGTGGCCTGGCGTTAAACCTAAACCTAAACCGAAGGCCAGGCAGGAAGCAGTTTAAAAGCTTCGTCGAGCGCCACGAGTTTGCAATGTATACTACTGATCAGTGGGCAGACTTTAAAAATGTGTTGTGTGGACTGATAGTAAGGAGCTTTCTCAAGACATATTTGTCATTATTCATGCACTTTGGAAATTTGGGTTATTAGTATAGCATCTGACTTTTTGCCTTTCTGTCCGGGGACACGTGTGGTAGTTCTGAAGGTATCACCTTGCGAGGCGATAGGGTCGGTCTTCGTGGCTATGATTGATATTATGCAGCAGTCTTCTGTTATCGTTCAAAATACATCTTGATTCTATCCTAAAGTTTACGCTGTATGAATTGTAGAGTAACATCACCACCCGAGAGGTGCAAGAATAGGCAGCATATCCTCAGCTTGATATTGGTGATATTTCCAACCAGGATGCAAGTTATTCCACCAAACACAATTCGACCCATCAGTGTTCATGCAAGTAGCGTCTTGGTAGCCATACTCAGCAGGATTGTCAAGAATGCGAGTCATATACTGAAACGAGTCGTAAAACACGACAGTTACCTACACGGAGTTAGGTCGACTGGAATCAGAATCATTGATTTGATGTACTTACATCTTTATGCTCATCTCTGAATCGAGACAACATGCTGTCTAGACCCTTGTTGTACGCCGTCAGTATCTCGGCGTGACGCTGGAACTGTTCTGGCTGATCGTTTTCTTCATGTACCTGCGGACTGCGGGTTGAGGGTGGGCAGTTCAGGAAGAGGAACTTTCGAATTCCGTGGGAATAGATTTGTTCGATATGTGATCGATATCTATTCATAAGCGAAGCCACAAATTCAGAAGGGTCGTATTCATGCGCGAAGCCGTAATATACACTTCCATTATCAGTAAATGGGAAAAAAAGGAACTGCGGGAAGATGGCTTACTCATTAATCCCAATCCAGAATGAAGCAACCGTCATATCCGCTGTCCAAGGCGCATATGCTGGTCTCGAAGCATAGTATAATTGAAAAGTATCTATCTGGGAAGCCATATCACCAAATCCCCAGGTAGCTAGTGAGTTTTCAATCGTTGCACCCGCGATGGCTAGACTGTATGCTAGGATCAAAGTAGTGTTATATTGTGTGGTCAAGTATCCGATCCAGTTATCGCCGCCGCTCTGAGTGCCTGGATCTATACCGGATGTTAGAAGTCATCTCTGTCCGTTCCTGAAAGAGTGGCATACGCGGAGCAGTATTTCCCATTGGATTTGATGCCGAGGGTTGTGTAGAGCTGATATTGAACCCAGTCGCGGACCAGGAATCACCACTGACTCACCGACGTCAACAATGCCGTTATTGACTGGATATGATATATGAGCTGAGACTTACAAGGCAAACCAATACATTGGTGAATCTACGGGGGTTGATATTGATATCGCAGGCAACGAGTAGTAGTTGCGAAGCCATACGAAAACGGATGTGACGAACACCGCCAGGGCAGTAAAGGTGATTAAGGATCGGCGATTCATGGTCGATAATAATTTATCGAGTGAATACATCTTTAATCAAGATTCAGGCACACGCCTAATAACAGCTTGAATAAGAATAAGGATGGAGAAAAGAAGGCTTGAGTCGTCAGTACGGGGTGAAGTCAAGTGGCGCTAAGGGCCTGGCGCCCCTATGCATGTGTCCCGGGACGTCCCACTCTCGTGATATTGAGCACTCGGCTTTCAAGGGAAGGGACATGGGACTCCCCCTTAAAATTCGTCGACAACGCTCCCTCACCCGTCACAAACAACCTCACTATCGGTAGACCTCAAGGCCTATTGCATTGGTTGATTACTGTTACGTACGTAGTATATACCATATGAAGTGATTAGAACCAAATTGACGTGAACATGCGTAAAAAAGTCACATTGGTTTTTCGGACCCTAAATACTAGTAATACCATCCCAGATAGGAAATGAAACAATTTTCATGTTTTATTGAACACAATTTAGACCCCTATTGAGAAAAAAAAAGAAAACCATTCGAAAATACAACGAATCCATTTATTCCCGACGAGAGAAGAGACCGGGCCGGAGATTATGTTTAAGCCATGTAAGTGCTGGCGTCGACACCGCCTTCGGGGTATTCACTATTCAACCGTTAGTGTGGCATACGAGCGCGGCTTGAAAGAATGACTTACGGAAGGGCAACTTCGAATCTCTTCTCAATTTCTTTCAGGACCTTCTCATCCTCCTCGCTGCTGACGAACGAGATGGACAGACCCTTGGTACCGAAACGGCCGGCACGACCGACACGGTGCAAGTATGAATCGGCGTCTCCGGGAAGATCGTAGTTGATGGCAAGGTTGATACGCTCGATATCAATACCACGACCGAACACATCAGTGGCGACACAGATACGCTTGTTGAACTCCTTGAACTCCTTGTAACGTTTGATACTATAAAGTGTTAGTTGACCGTGCCAAATCAGTCGAAACCGAATACATACCGCTCCTCTTGGCTGACACCAGAGTGGACAGCGATACTGGGGAAGTTGCACTCCCGCAAGAGCTTGTCCAACTCGTTGGCACGGAGAGTGCTCTTGACGAAGATGATGACCTGGTTGAACTCCAAGTTGTCGAGAAGGTCACTGAGTTTGCGGTTCTTCTCTTGTTCGCTCAACTTAATGTAGTATTGCTGAAGACCGTGTAGTGTGAGCTTTGTGTCGTCGTCAACGTACACCTCGAGAGGGTTACGCATGAACTTCTTGCAGATAGGTCGGACTTCCTGCGAGAGAGTGGCACTGAACATCATAACTTGCTTCTCTGCTGGCGTGGCACGGAAGATCTCCTGTACATCACGACGCATGTCTAAATAGTGTCAGCAACTGATCTATCGCCGAATAAGTGAAAACTTACCAATCTGGTCAAGCATCTTATCACACTCGTCGAGAACGAAAGCCTTGACGTTGCGAAGAGACAGCTTCTTATCACGGACAAGGGCATTCAAACGACCAGGTGTTCCGACAACAATGTTGGGTCGAGTCTCTTTGTTGCTGAGGAGTTCGATATCCTTCTGCATGGGGGTGCCTCCGTAGAAAACGGCAGTCTTCACTTGAGGAAGGTATTTGCTGAATCGGGCATATTCGTTTTTGATCTGGTACGCCAACTCACGGGTGTGGCACATAACCAAGACCTGAACCTCTCCCTCAACGGGGTCGAGACCGTGAAGAGTTGTGAGAACGAAAACTGCAGTCTTACCCAAACCGGACTTGGCCTGGCAGAGAAGATCACTGTGAAGCATTCCTTGGGGAATGCAAACTTGCTGGACTGTGGTGAGGCGGCAAAATGTTAGACATCGTTCGATAAAAATTCCAAAGTTGAACCGGATCGGAAGGTAAAGTGCTCGTCCGCCATCTCTTTGGGTCGTTGAAGTTGTAGGAAGTCAAGCCATCAAGCCAAGAAACTTGTCTACGATGATAACCACTCCAATGATGATCAAGCTTGAGGTGGCAACTCTTCGTGCCGCTCACTGGAAACCGATGCAGGAGACACTTAGTGTCAACGCATTTGTAGGTCTAGTCCAGACACATCATTTTTCCTCCGCAAGTACGTCATTTTGCCTCGAGTTTCTTTTTCCTCTTCGAATCAACGTCAAAATTCAGATGCTACGACTTGCGCAAAGCAATCTGTTGAAACCCGCGTATGACTTTTTTTTTCTTCCACAACTCTCCGCTGGGGTATCCATGCGCTGCAGGCGAAATACAGCACAAGGAGGTTCTCTTTCAAGAACCAACGCAAGAACGAGTCTTGAAGCGCACGGCGACAAGGTATTCCTCTTGCTTGGAGAAAAAACCGCAATGACATTTTCTTCCCTTCCCGCAGAGATGGACGGACGTAGCAAACTGGAGAGAGGAGGCTGGCTGGCAAAAAAAAGGAAAAAAGAGCATAAGTGTGTGTTTGTAATTAGACTAACCCTCCGATGGATGTTCGAAACCGCAATCGGTAATGGCACGAAGCAGCTCGGTCTTGAGCAGGAAATCGCGGAAACCAGTCGAGTGGATACCAACGTAACTACCCTTCTTGTCGGGACGACCGCCAGAGACTGTCAGGTCGCCTTTCTTGGTGGCATCGGCGCCATTGCCGGCTTCAGTCGCGGCGGGAGCGACGGCGGCGGGCTCTGTGGTCTGGAGCTCCTCGTCAGAGTAGTCGATGAGATCTTCTTCGGTGGCCATGTTGAGCTGTTGTTTAGATTCTGTAGGTAAGACGGGAAGATTGAAGTGGAATGAAGATGGCGATGATATGCCCTTCCAGGTAGAGGTTTCGCGAGGATGGATGGAGATGAGTTGATGATGAATCGACAGAGGTTGGCGCGCGAGCTGAGTGAGGAAGGCGAAGGGAAAGAGGTTCTGCCTGGCGAAGGCGGTGCGGGCGTGCCTTACCTTAGTCAGCATCTAACCGTTTACGGCCTAGCGGTTGGCCGGACAAGGATTAGCCTGAGACAGACATCATCCAGTCAAAGCGCCTCCACAAAAGATCGATATCAAAGGAGTCACAGTCTTTCTATACTTTGTTTGTATTGAAACTTCGTTGTTGGCAGTATGGGACCAAAGATCAAGAAAGGCGACAAGGGTGCCGCAGGGGGTGCATACAGCCATATTCGAGCTCGTATGGCATATCTACACAAAGCCGCAACATATTTACAGACTCACCCGAAACCAGAGGCAAATACAACAATGCAAAGTCCGGACAACATGGACCATGCAAGTGATGTTGAGAAAGAGAATGAAACTAGCCAAGTCAAATCTACTATCCAAGCAACTTTACCCCGACAATACATCACCCAAATGCGCAGCATCGCACAAAAAACTCAACAACGTCTCTCCCAAGAGACAAAGCGCGGTTTCTGCAAGAGATGCGACTTACTCTTAGTTCCCGGTGAGACGTGCATCGAAGAGATTCAAAACGAGAGCAAAGGTCGTCGCAAGCCCTGGGCGGATGTTTTGGTGGTTCGTTGCAGGGCTTGTGAGACGGTGAAACGGTTTCCGCAGAATCAGAAGCGGAGTGCGAAATTGGCTGCGCGGAGGGAGGAGGGAGCTACTGCGAAATCGAAAGTGGGTGTTGAAGGGTCTTGAGATGGTACTTTTTCTTTTTTAGCTACCTCTTCGACTGAGCGCTTGGATAATACCTGACACGCCATGACACCGAATTGGTCCATCGCGTGCCTGAAGCACGTCGAACCCGTGATACCGGCGTCAAGAGGTCATTTCTTTGACGATATGGTCGCTATATACTGTGCTGTCTACTGTATCAGTCATCCACGGGACTATCTACAATGTCTCCATCTGCACCAGCCCGGGATACTACATCTACTCACGGCTTCTTACATCTTACATCGCTCTTCTCTCAAACACCTCCCGAACACGGCTATAGTGCCACGAACCATGAATGGGATCAGCCTGTTGAACATGCAGCGGAAGCCGATCAACCTACAAACTCCGCTAAATATACATTTAGCCGATGCTTAGCGTATTTACAGAGTGAGAGTATTATAATCCAAAAAGAACCATCTCATTGCCAAGTGTCCTTCAATGTATCATATCCAAGAAAAGAACGCCGAAACAGTCAGGGATATAAAAAGCACTTGCTTGAAAGAAATACACTCGCCCAGAGAACAGGTATCGCTTGACGTAGGGTAGAGACAGGATGGAACGAAACAACAAGCAGTCGCGGAGAGGGATATAAGCGAGCGCAAGAAGGAGAAAGATAAAAAAGTAAAAGAGAAAAGAAATATCCGCTGAAACTCCAATACACCAACCGCCTCTTGTTTCATCATGAGGTCCAAGTTTGAACGGACTCATTGGAAAGTTTGAGATAGCCGCGAGGCTGAGAACCAACTCTTTATGCCATTCTCCGTGTCGAAAGAGAAAAAGTGTCAAACACGAGAAGGATATAGATCAAAACATCTGAAACCAAGATATCAAGAAGATTGCATGATAAAGAATAAAGAATACGAGAAAAGCCTCCATACCACTGTGCCCCGTATTGAACAATAAGGCAACTGGGTCACATGTCGTTTTTGTCCGCGAGGACGAATATTGTATGATGTCGTCAGTCGAAAGTAAGTAAGCCGGGTGGCTGAAGGAATAGAAGGTTGTACAACAGTTTGTTGTGAATAGGATGACCTCCCAGAGGTCGATGATTTTCGTTCTTCATTGGAGGAGTGATGTTGGTGGCCGCCAGGGCTCATACTTTGGTAATGCCAGCCATCAAGTTGGAATAGTACATCATGAACAAAACGATGTTATAAACTGGTGAGATTTCATCGCCGACGTGCGGCCTGATCAAGCCGGTGATCATAGCTTTCGATGCGAGCACGAAATGACTTCACAATGTCTCTGATATGGCCGATTTTAGCGAGCTCAGTCTCCAGGTCGTCGATTGCTGCGAGAATGGCACGTGTACGAGCGATCTCTGCGTCGGCGTTGCGAATGGCGTTACCAGCTCGATCACGACTGTTTTGTATCGACGCTTGCATTTGATCTTCCAACTGTACGTAAGTTAGCATTCCATCAATTTCGAGAAAATGCCCGGGATGAAGGGCCGTACATGTTCAATGCGATGATGAATCTGCTCCTGCAGATATTCCAACTGATGCGACAGCGCCCTCAAACTCATAGGATCAAGCAGGAGGCGGCCCTGACTGCTAGCAGCACTCGTAGCGCGCGAACTGGAATTGCTATTCCGGCCCGAGCCACGGCCTCTCGAAACGCTACCGGCATGGCCTCCTCCTCCCTGCAACGCAATCTGTTGTTGTTGTCGCAGGATTTGAATTTCAGAAGAAGTGAGGCCTAGAGAAGTATCGGGGATCGAGGTTGCGACGGACATTTGTCGGCGTCCCTATAGGGACATGCCCTTTTGTCGTCTGTCTGTATTTTTGTTGTTTCTACACTGATGAGATGAAAGATATGGTGCCGATCAGATTGGATGCAGAGGCACGAGACGGACGGCAGTGCATGATGATCGATTATGGTCCGGATGGAGTAGAATGAGCGTCGGAGCAAGGCGAGGGCGATTGTCGTACGAAGCCGCGGTAAAGGAAGGTACCAATTCAACGATGTAGGTCAATGTAACGAAGTAGACGACGTGAATTCTTTTGCGTCGGAGTCCTGGTAATCAAATTGCTGCGTTGTACGTCCCTAGAGCTTTACCTCTCAGTCACTGACGGACCGGGTTGGTTCCCCGGATGCACGCCGAAGGTCGAGCAAACTGACTAGCGACGCAGAGGATCGGCCGGTATGAGCGTGGAAAAAAAACCAAAAAGGAGAATATAATAGCCGGTGCGCTGGTCCACACGTTTTCGTCTGATTATCGATGGGAGGAGTACTGGACGTCGTATGGGCGGCAATGGGGGAGTAACGTATCAAAGTAACCGCGGCCGCTTGTCGCGTTACACGGACTAGAATTGGTGTGGGGAGACCGCGGTTTGAGAGAGAGACACTATGCAGGAACTGCGAACGGACCTGGTGGACTCTCAGATAGAGAGGTTCTGATGAGATTGAGTATGGAGGGGAGGAGAGGACGAGCGGGACGGACGGGTGGAAGAGGGAGAGTGTTATGGGTGATGGTGTGATGGTGTGGTGGTGGTGTGTTCGGAGACGATTACTTATTATTGTCTAGAAATTTAGAAATTTACAGTACCTACCAGATTCAATTCAACCTGAATTTGCCGGGACGGATGGCCAATGAATGGCTTGGCTGTAGTTTCTTTTCCAGTTGATATGATTCATTCGCTCGTTTTGCTGACTATTACTGTTAATGCTACGATACTTGCAAAGGCAGGAATCAGGTAGATATAAGGCTGCATGGACACTGCGTGGGTAGACGTATATTTGACGCTGTTATAGAGGATCTAGCGACTGAGCGACCGATGCGCTCATTGCTGAGAATACGACGATCCCAGAGTCCCCAGACTTTCGTCGATAAACTAGATTGAATAATGAATATGCAGACTATCAAGCCGCATTCGAATCGAGGCGAGGCCAAAGCTACTTAATGACATGTCCATGCTCCACAGAGGTTCGGTCAATGGGGTGCGAGGTAACTAAAAACCAAGACGGATTGATACAGGCTAATGTTGAGAAGGTATCCTGTATGTCGCGGAGTAGGACAATCACATCGGAGTAGACTCAACAGAGGAAACAAGCAAGTAACTTCATGGATGATAATAATTGGAGTAAGATATGGAGAGGAAAGTGGATGAGACGAAGGCGGAGTAAGTATACATACTACGTACTACTACGTAGTAGTAATTCCCCGCTAGATCCATGCTGATAAGCGGCAGAATCAGGCGGTGTGGTGCTCTTGCTCTTCTTTCGGTCTCTCCAAGCTGACATCCGACTTGCTGCAAACAATTCTCACTGCATCTCGTTTCTGCCTGTGGACTCAAATCACCTCTCTCCTCACAGTTGTCGTCAGGGAAAAGGAAACTATCTTCTCGGCTGCCCAACGTGTGAGGCTGAAGCATTGCGACCTTGTTATTGGATCGGTGTGGTACCGACTGCCATTGAAGCTTGCGACTGGTCCAGAGACGTTCTCGACCTATGCTGGCTTATGCACCTCCGACGGCCTAAGAGGGTGTATCAGCCTGTGACATTTCGTGCAAGCTATCCACTGCGGCTCTAGGCTGCGACTGCTGCAAGTTGGAGCTCAAGCATCATTTTTTCTCTTAACTATCATCCAGAAGCTTGGTCATCATTATTACGTGCCGTACAAAGTCTACGAAGCAGGTCGATAAGTTGGAAAATCCATGCACTTACGCCTTACCTAACCCCACGATCTACGGTCTTATCACCACTTGCCCCAGATAAGTCACCACTTCCGCCAAATAACGGCCGAAAACCCGACCACTGAGCATCGCGCTCATCCTCCACTCCAACGCCAACACCGCCATCATGCCCAAAGATAAAGAACGCTCGATCAACCCCGCCCAAGCTCAACGCAAACTAGAAAAACAAAAAGCGCTGAAAAAGGGCAAAGCCGAAGCCGTAGCTCGCCGCAACGAGAAACTTGCGCGTCGCAACCCGGAGCGGATACAGCGGCAGATCAATGATTTGAAGGGCATCGAAGAGTCGGGTCAACCGCTGCGGCCGCGGGAAAAGCAGATCCTAGAGGAGTTAGAGCGGGATTTGAAGGCGGTGCAGAAGGCGAGGGAGGCGTTGGGTGAAAAGGCGCCGCAGTTTGCTGCAAGAGCGCATCACCATCAGCAGCAGCAGTATGATAATGCGAATAAACAGAATGTTCTAGGCAAGAGGCGGAGAGAAGATGGTAGTCGTCAGCCGCAATGGCGATACGACCAGGAAAGTGATGGCAGCGACACGGACGAGAGCGTTCGTAACATCCCCATGCCGAGAGATACACCACCTCCGATCCCCCACGAATTCCGAAGGCGGGGTTTCCATCCTACTTCAGAAATTGAACAAGGACCCCGTCAGCCACATGCATTACCTGCAAAACCGGACGCTGCAGCTGCAGCGCAAACAGTCTACGAATCTGCACCCGTCATTCGAGACCTTAGGCAAGAAGCTGTTAGCAAATTTGTGCCAGCCGCGGTACGCAAACAACAAGATGCTATAAGGGGGCAGGGCAGGTTGGTTGAGCCGGAGGAAATGGATCGATTAGAGAAGGCGGGTTATGTAGCGACGGGTAAGAAGGAGGATACTCAACAGACCGGAGAAGAGGAAGAAGATCCGGAAGAGATTTTGAGAAGGATTGAGGAAGAGACTAGAGCTCAATCGTCGAATCGGAGACATAATGTAGATATTGAGGAGGTCACCGATGAGGATGATATGTGACCTACGCCTATCTCTCCAAAGTGCCTACATCTACATATCCCTTCTTTAGACTGTACCATAGACGGAATTTATGATGAAGTGATCCAATTTCAATCTGTCCAAAAGAGACTCCTACAAACCCGCCATTCCAAATATACGTACAAGAAAAAGAACAATCCCCACACCCAATCGCAAGCAAGCGCCCGAAGGGGTGAAGAAAGTAACCCAAGAAAAAGGAAGAAAAGAAAATGACAACACTCCACTCTGTCAAGCAACGCGATGAACCAAAAAGGAGATATCCAAACTCGAACACCGAGTGAGACCAAAATACGCCTTGTAAATGCGACCTAGCCGTTTGTTTGCCGAAACGCCGGATTTTGTTGTATAGTTCTGATTAGAAACCAAAGAGAGGGTAGACAAATTAGACAATTGTAGGGTGTGAAAGAATGTCGTTGTATCGAGACATAGGAGATGAGACAAAGGAAAGGTCGTGGGGAGCGTTCATCGTCTTTGGCTCGGATGCAGAAGCGATGGTAGAGACAAAGGAGAGTCGTTTCATGTCAATAAGAATCACGAAATGCTCGCTGTTAGGCAGATGGATAAAAGTGAATCATCGGAAACTGTGAAACACGCGTCGCGAGACGAATGGACTGGGCATCTGCTCGCTGTTCGGATCCCAGGTTGCTGGAAGTTCGGTGGATTTGCCGAATGATGATAGTCCCGAGCCCCCCGAGCCAGATGAGGATGAAGTAGTATAAGCACGAGAATCGCTTGACACACGTTTCGCATCATCCATGAAGGCGCGACCGCCAGCACGGGCCTGCGCCAATTCGACCAGAGTGCGTCCACCCATGTTACGCTGCATCACCGCTTTGTACATGCTGTTGTCATCACTGCTGCTGTTGTTGCTGGATGAATTGATCTTGGTGGCGTGGAAGGTAGCCGCTTTTCCAGCTGCCCCTTTACGAGTAGGTGAAGTGGCGTCACCGATCAGATTGGATGTAGATGGGATCTTGGACAAACGTCGAGTGGGAGATTTCGATCGCAATTCGGCTGATAGTGGCCGAGCCATCTCCTGTGCTTGTTGTTGCTGAGTGGAAAGAGGATTGCCCATTGTTGGTGGTGGAGGCAATCGAGATGCTCCTGCCGGAAAGATTGATGGCTGATTACTCATCTTTGAGACCATAGCGGTCGTCTGATGACGAAGCATGGGACGACGAACTGCCTTGAAAGGGTCCGGCTTGACCTTGGGACGAGTTGGTGATGGAAGATCAGGAATATCTTCCTCGTCGTCCGAACCCAATAGGCAAGGCTCCCACTTGGATTTTTGTTGCGCCTCAGTAAACAGATTCTTGGTTATGGGTGCTGTGCGTCGGGGAGATAGGGACAATGACGCGATAGTAATTGGAGATGGTTCACCCATCTGTATATCCATAGGCGACTCGACTGTGGTCTTTGCGCGACTAAACGGTGTGCGCGAGACTTTTTGCATAGGTTTGTTGCGGCTTGAGCTAGGTGACTCCAGGGAGAGATCACTGATATCGGTTGTTGATGGAAAGTCCGAATCTTCACTGCAGCTAATCGAAGAACCGGATGCTTCACGCGGATGGACGAATTCCGGCGCGGCGACTCTTGTCTTGTTCACCTTTTCCAACTCGGCGGCAACGCGCGCGCGCACCTCTGTCTCAAACTGTTTGGATAGTTCCTCATATCGCATCTGCACTTGACGCTCAATTTCCAAGCGCGCCTTGACTTCCCATTCCCGGCGAAGGGCGCCGTCGATCTCCTCCCTGGTAAGCGCCTTGTCCTTCTCATAGTTTGCCATCTTAATTTCAAGATCCTTCATCTTCTGTAGAGCGGCCTCCTCGCGTCTCTTGACTCGGGTTGTCATATCCACGACTTCCCGCTCCTTTCGCACTAAGCGGACCACAGGCAGGTTGAGCAAGGTCGCCGTGTCAGGCCGTTGGTCAGGGTTAACACGAAGGCAGCTTGCAATGACACCCTTCAACTCGGAAGAGTACATGTCGGGCAGTGGCAGGTACTTGCCCTCTCGAATGCGCTGAACCAGTTGAATGTGTGTTTTGGCGTTGAATGGTGGTGCTTTCTGGCATAGCTCGTACATGATACAACCCAGAGCCCAGATGTCGGAGTGAAGGGTGTATGGCTCGGCAGCGCAAATCTCAGGAGACATGTAAAAGGGAGTCCCGACATAGGTGGAAGCAAAGTCGTGAGACTGCATAAGCTTTGAGAGACCAAAGTCACCGAGCTTGACACTGTTGTCGCTGCCGAGGAAGACTGATTGAATTTTAGTAAATAGCATGAAGACCGATGTTGAGGACGCTTACTGTTCTCTGGTTTCAGGTCACGATGTAGAATCATAATCTGTGCCTGTTTGCCCTTGAGGCCAGATCTGGGCTGTGGAGGTCCCAAAAGGTTTGATCCCACAGGTGGCGCATCAGTGCCGTAGTGGCAGCGATACAGAGCTGTCGCCAATTGAGCAAGAACGCGCCAGACAAAGTCCTCCTCCGCGAATTTGTTGGTGTTTTTCAGGTTCTTGATCACCATTCCGAGGTCACCTCCTCCACAGTATTCCATGTACAGGTACAAGTCTTGCGATGCCTTCAAATGTTCGCGATGGTAGTAAGCGACGATGTTTGGGTGACGGAGCGAGCTGAGGATGTTGAACTCTGCGGTCAATTGCTCTCGTTCCTTTTGCGACATCTTGATGTAGTTGATTTCCTTGCGGCAGAGGATCTATCCACATCGTATCAGTCTTGCAATGTTGCCCAAACGAACATGCGTACTCACAAAACCATCTGACTTGCGTTTGACCTTTCGAATAATACCGAAGGAGCCGGCTCCTGTTCAATGTTAGTATGCAGATACTTGATAACGAACAGGAAGATACTAACCAATCTTCTCCAGGACCTCATACTTGTCCGTTTCTGCAAGAGCAATGCTTGCCATGTTGACTGATTGTTGGAATCACTGATTCACAAGTCGCAATCGAAAGTGGTGCTGGTTCCGAGCAGCTCAGTGGGGTGACAAGCTCATGAATGAATAAAGAAAAGAAGTGCTGGTTGAGAAGAGGACCCTAGATGGTTAGTAGAAGCAAGCACATGTCCTGTGAGGAGGTGTGACGAGAGAAGAAGGTCGAAATCAAATTCCAGGTTGACTGATGAATGTAGTAATAGACACAGAGAGAGAGAAAGAGAGCTTGCCTACCAGCCATAATTAGTTCTATGTGTTTTGGTTCCTGCCGTTGCGTAGCAACCACCTGGCATACCGAAGGCGGTGAGGTTAATGCGCCCATCACCGATCACGTTAGCCTGGGATTGCCCTGCCATCTCATACTGTGCTGTGTGTAGTTTGGACTCTTTTCAGTCATGATCTAGTCGATTTGGCTGTGTGCATCCATTTTGTGAAGCCTTTGATCTGGAGGATGTCCCACGCAAGAGGATCAAGAAATCGAAGTCTGACGAGGAGGAAGGTGCATCACGTGACGATAAGGTTATCGATAAGCCGATGTATTCTGCGATCATCCATACAGACTCTTCTAGTTACAGCATTCAGCTCAGTGCTTTAAATTGAGCTTGATGTATTCCGTAGTCCAATTGATTTTCTAATGAACATTAATTTCTTGCCTTTCTGAATTGGAATTCATTGCTGTTGTAGTAGACAACGGCTTGTCCGTAGTGAATAGTTTTACATATCTAGTCCCGGGGTTTATCTTCAGGAACGTGTCCTAAATTTCACCCCGGACAACATTACATGCTCCATAAATACACCAAAGAGTACAACTACAAACGACATTTCGATTTCTCTATGTGACCAGTCTTCGAGTCCAACACACAAAGTGATGTATCAGATAGATGATCTGTTTAGCATGGTGGCTAAAGCTACGGTCGATCGGCTTAACTCCGAAGCCGCGTAGTGGGGTCACGGCGGCCATACAAAGACGTCAACCAACTCCATACAGTGTGAAGTGTCAATTCTCCCCGCGCCACCCATCGAGAATTCATCCTTCGAGTTGTTCTCTTGAGCTCGACCATCTCCTAATCGACATGACGGATTTAGATATTCTCCGGAAAGATCAACTTGAAATCCGCCTGCACAATGAGAAGAAGCTGATCCACGAAGGCGCCCTCAAGGATGAGAACCCGTTGGATTTCAGCGAAGGCTTCCGACAGCTCTGTGAAGCGTGTCGAAAGGGCGACTTGAAGGTCTGCCAAGAGAAGATCTCAGAGGGAGTCAATATCAATGCGCGGGACAGCTATGATTATACACCTCTTATTCTGGTAGGTCTCGCTACTTTGACTACCCCAATGGTTGCTAACACAAGCTACAGGCAAGTCTATGTGGACATTTCGAAGTCGTGCAACTTCTTTTAGAATCCGGCGCATTGTGTGAGCGAGACACATTTCAAGGTGAACGGTATTTCCAATCACACAACCGAATATGTTGCTTGTGAGTCAGTACTGATTTGCATCATATTGCAGATGTCTTTACAACGCCCTAAACGACCGTATAAGAAATCTTCTTCTGAAGTATGATTACTCAAAATCGACCGATCCTCTCCAGCCTTTCGCCGCACACGTATCGTCGCTTTTGACACGAGATCACCCGGTCACATGGGATATCGTCGTAACCGACGGAGATGAATCGTTGTTCCTCCACAAGTTCATTCTTTCCGCACGCTCGCCTTACTTTCAGAAAAAGCTTGCAGCTGCTCCTGACTCGACATCCTGGAAGCTTCCCAGCACACTTCCACCAGCAGCTTTTGCTGCCGCAATAAGATATATCTATCTCGGCGACTCTCCGAGAGACTTGCGCGCTGGTCCGGGAACTGGTTTCACAGAGTCCGAGGTCGTGGCTGGCGTTGATCGAATTGGCAGACATCTCGAGATTCCGAACCTGTTGGACATTGTTCTAGAAAGCGGCGACAGACGACTGGCTCGTCAGAGACGAACAGACGAACTCGCTCGAGGCAGGGACCAGTTTGAATCTTGGTTTGAGAACAACATCCTTGGCCATAAGGTTGTCGTTGAAACGGCAAAAGCAGCAGATGTCAAGTGGGATCGCAGCAATGGAATATTCGCCGACGTTCTTCTTCGAGCCGATGAGCTTCCTAGTGAGGCCGATGCGATGGCAGAAATAAATGAAGAAAGTCGCAGCTTTATTCCCGTTGGCCCTGGAGGTGATAACTCAACAGACCAAAAGCATCATGCTGCACCCAAACAAATGTCTGTCTTGTATCCTGCCCATCGGGCTATGTTGCTGCGATCTGAATTTTTCAACGCCATGTTCTCATCGACATTCAAAGAAGCTCAAGTCACAGAGCATCTCAATATTATCAGCGTCGACTGTTCACCAGAAGTGCTTGAAATAGTCCTCAGATTCTTCTACACTGAAAAAGCAGATTTTCCGCTAGACATCGCGGTAGACGTGCTTTTCGCCGCTGATCTCTTGTTCATTGAAAAGCTCAAGACCAAAGCTGCCGTGCTCATTAGCAGTCTAGGTAGCGCCAACATGTCGCAAGCACAAGCCTCCAAAACTCGACCGGCGCGACAAAACGGGCAGAAGCCCGACGACAAAGTCGACGAAGACGAGATCGATATTTATGAAATCATTCGAGCCGGCTGGCTTACTCGGGTACAACGACTAGAGGAGTTTGGCGCGCGATACCTCGCTTACAGATTAGAGGAGCATGTCGATACTGAAGATTTCGCCGAGTTGATTAAGGAATCTGCTGGAAGAATTCAAAAGCGTCAGGAAACGGATTCCATCGAATTACTCGACGACATTCGGTTCTATCTCAGCGAGCGCTTCAGACTTCGATTCGACGATGTTGGTCTGGAGGAGATTGAGGAAAGCGATCAAAACTGGTTTCCTCCCGAGGCACAACATAATGGCGAGGCCCCCGTCACAGAGGATATGGCCAAACTGAACATCTCTTCGGAACCGGCCAAACCGGAGAAGGTTTTGCCAGCTGACATAAATCCGACTGGGGATCACGTTTCGATCATCAGAACCCTGGACGGCGCCATTGTTGAAGACGAATTCGATCAAGATGCGATGAATTATAGAATTCTGTTGGATAAATTGGATCGATTACTGGAGCGACTCAATTTGGATGCATAGTGGGCAATGAACCTTTGCATATTTTCGATATATTACGAACATATAAGACGCTGTTTATAGACAAGAATGTCTTTATTTTTATGAACATACAAACTACGACTTACGATCCTACGAAAAAAGCAGACGGGGTGGGATTGACTTATACATGCACATATACAAGAACGATATATAGGACTGCATAGAAGCCATGAATATATGACATTCTACATGACAAATATGCTCTATCCAGATATCACTGGTCTGACTTACTTTACTTACTTTATCTCTACTAGCACAATATCAATGGACTAATTATAGTTGGGTATCTCATTGTGCCTGAGGCTCACTTGAGATGAGCCTTAGCCGCCGTCGAGTCATTGTTTACTCACCTCACTTTTGACAACTATCGAGTCCACCTGGGCATCTGTTTGAGAAGAGAAATCCTATTGAATCCCCATGAGATACACGAAATGAGCGACCATTCAACTGCAGCAACACCATTCACAACCCAAGGCCTCCGCGAAGTCTGCGAGGTCAACGGCCGTCACTTCCGACGCAGAAAAGGCACCCAAAAATAGATCGAGTACGTCCCTGAACACAACGAATCCCAGCCAGACGACTCCGGCCCTCTCAAATTATCTCTCATCCACGAAAAACAAAACGACGGCGAGCCCTTGCACTGGTCCCTCTACGTCACCCACGAGGACCAGCCTAGCTACGTGTACCAAATAACCGGCGACGCAGAACTAATGTCCTACGTCCCCTCAATCGACCCCATCGACGCGACAAAATCCGAGTCCTCTGACGCTGTATCGACTCGCGGCGCTGACTGAGGAGCAGGCTATGGTGGTTAAAGAGGTTGCGGATGACGAGCCGCCTCCGAGGGCAGTGCAGGCTGTGGTGAAGAATTGCCAGGCATAGGCGGTGCGAGTTATTGCAAAGTTGGTTGAGGGGGGAATTGTGTCTGACCATCAACTCAGGTTTGCTGTTGATATGTTGGAGCCGGTTTAGATTGATACTTCAAGGTTGTTTCGTGCTTTAAGGAAAGTGCGCCATGTACGTTATACTACGCACAAGGTATAAACAAGTTTCTCTGCGCTCACCCTGAGCTCTCTAGTGCTAAGATCTTCCATATCAGCCAAAACCCCTTCTCTGCCCGAGCCATGCCTATTCAGAGCAATCGTGGTCGGCTTGAGTTTACCATTTCCAAGCAGAGTTCGCGTCAATCCCCAAAAATTCGTCCAAGATCTACTTCTCCTGACTCCGCCCCAAGGTTTAATCATACCTTGTGGACTTTACCACAACTTTGACACAGTTCGTTGATTCGTAGTCAAACACGGCATCTGCACCGCGGGATTCTAAACAGTCAGGGGTATGAGATGATGTAATTGCGATAAAGCTGCGAAAGCGACCGGCTTCTAGAATTTCAAGCTTCAGCATGAATGGCTTGGAAGACATTTTGAAAGAATATAAAGCCCGCTGGTCATGGAGAATCGGGAGGTTGCGTGGTGAGCAGAGGGTTTGCCGGAATGGAAATTTAGGGTTCTGCATGACAAGCCCTAACTTCGTAACCTAGATTTTTGCTTAATCTGATAGTTCAACTTGATAATATCAAATTTTACGCTTCCAATGCAGAAACTGTTGCGTATTTCGAGTGTTTATCGAAGCGGCACTGCTCTGGCGTCAATTGCGTCTGACCAGGCACGTAGACTGAAAACGTCCTCTCCGGCCCATGTATTCTACGCTGTTGCTCCACAGGCGTCTTGAACAGCCAGCGGTTTTTGTCCTTTAGGTTATGAACCCATTCGGCGGCATGTTGTCTCTCTGATCAATTCGCGAAAACCTAGGGTTTAAGGGTTCAGGCCACTAACTAGCCCTAACCTGTGGTCCTCCAGGTTTGAGGCACATCCTTCTCGTTCTTCAAACTACAGTCAATATACGTAGCAGCATAATTCAGTTCAAAGAAAAAATCTCGGCACAATCTGCTAACGTCGTGTCTCATTCTTGTGATTAATGGTGCGCTGTAAACGATGTTTCTCGTCCGATGAGCCTGATGTATTCGTAAAGTTATTATTTTGTTATCGCTGAAATGATCTTATGTAGTCCAGCCAAGGCCTCATGATGATGAAAGTGCAAACATTCTTTCCGTATTCTTTCACTTTGCAGTACCAGATTTTCAGGATCGCAAACACTTGCTACCGGTACGAAGGACTACGAATTGATGCAGATCCTCAAACGTAACCCGCAAGGATCAGAATCAGAACACGCCAATCTAGGACGACTCTACTAGGGCGACGAATCATGATAAAAACTGCACATCAAGAGAAGAAAAAAAGCCTCAATTGCACAATGCATAATTCCTTTACCTAAAACGAACATGGGTATCTATGTATCTCATCCACAGGCCAGTGTAGGGCGTACATACTTCGATGTAACGGGCGATGAGTCGATGACTGAATCAAATCGATTTAAATGACAAGCTTTTCAAAATATTGACGAATCATACAATTCTGGCACTGTAACCAGGGTAAACAATACTAAGCACTACTAAGCATGCATTGCTGTCAATCAAGCTCCTCGATTGCATGCTGAAGGGTCGTGGTCGTATATCTGCAGGTCGACGGCACGCCCCCACAGAGGGACTCAAAAGCCCTAAATTGGAGTAGCAGCGCCCTTAAATAGCATCTTGCCACTTCTCTTTGCTTCGTTGCCTGGTTCTCTGATGATATCTTGTTCTTCAATAAGTAACCATAGAGTGAGGGGATACCACTTCTTTAAAGTCCGTGGCTATGTAGTAGCGTTACTTTGAACAGCAACCTGTACGGATCTAGACGTGATTTATAAAGAGTACGTCTCCTTATGACGAGGCTTTCGCTTAAGATCATCCTCTATCCCCAGATAATATCATGCCCGGTGTGTTTTTTCCGTCCCCAACCGCAAATCTCCGTTCTTGCAGTAACTTCGTGACAGGAATTCAGGGTGTAGTGCACTTGCTAGCACCAAGTACTCGCGTACTACACGTTTCTTGATTCGTCGTCTATACTTACCTAGAAAGTCTCAGAAGCCTACCAATTTTTTTTTATCTGGAGATTTGGAGATAGCATGAAACCTACCGCCCCGCTTGATCCATGGCAAAAGATAGGCTCAATAGACATGATTATTAAGCCGTATCTTTCTTCACGGCGATCGGCTAGATACTACTACCAGGGTACGTACATAGCTAATCTTCTCGAATTAAGGCGGATGGGCAAACCTAAAAGAATTAGACTACCTAAGATCTTCCTCGCTACTAACCAGTCTAGGTACCAGGCTGCTAATTTTATTTAAAACTTCGGAGTTATAAGTCATCATGTCTGTGAACCAGGAACAGCCATTCGCCTTCTGAAGAAACACGGCTGAGTCCTTGCCCTACTCCAATATATAGCATATATCTAGACATCTTGAACAGACTTACATAGTGACTACGTATCATGCAGTTTGCTCTCTGCAACAAACGTCACACAGACCCTGAAATTGCTCCAAGACCATCTAATGCACAATCCCTGCGGGCTTGTCTCCCTTTTAGCCCCCGTATGCAAGTCCAGTGCTCGTCAGAGGCGAATAGAGTATTCATGAGCTACGTGCCGAGTAAAGTTGCTCTATTAGGTAGTACGTAAGTATGCGACCGGGATTGTGGTTCGTCCATGCTAGATGGATCCAGGATAGGAATGAATACGAGGAAATCTGCTCGACGATTGGTTTCAACTAATTAGTACATATGTTTCTCTCCGCATGTGGAATCTGCGATTTAAGAGTTTAGGATCCTCCGCGCTAGCATGACACATTGGTTGAGGAGAATTCCTTATAAAGAGCTATGTAGCAAGCTTGACGCTTAGACTTTTTTTTTTCCATTTTGGCTGATTCGGTAGTTCAAGAATATTCAATTTGTATGACTCAAGCTCGCTCGCCATGGCTGCTACAAGTTTACTAGATGGCGTCTCAAATCTTTTGCGACAAGATACACTCCCCTATACTCTCTTAGGTGGACTGGCGGTTATAGTCCTAGTCTCCTGGGTGTCGTATCTGAACGATCCGCTCAGATCTATTCCTGGTCCATTCTGGGCACGATGGGGTCCCGCGTGGTTGGTATATTGGGCTCGGAAGGGATATATGCATCGAAAAATGATTGAAATGCACAAAAAGTATGGACCGTTGGTTCGAACAGCCCCCAATGAAGTGAGCTTCTCGAATCCAGAGTATCTCAAAGTGGTATATGGTTAGTGGAATCCTAGTTGATTGATACTTGGTACTCAAACAATACACTCTAACGCATACACTGTGTTATAATAGGTGCCGGCAGCGATTTCCATAAAAGTGACTGGTATAGCGTATGGCAGGGCCGCCGTAAATGGGATCTTTTCGGCGAGCGAAGAGAGGCCGTGCATCGAGCACAACGGAGATTGGTCAGTCAGATATACTCGCTGTCTAATATGAAGAAGTTGGAGCCCTATGTGGATGTAGCAACTACGATGTTTCTTCAAAAGCTGAAAGGCATGACTGGGAAAGACGTCAACATGACTAAATGGGCTCAGCTTTATGCTTTTGGTGAGTTCTCTTTTAAGTTTTCTCCTGCTCTTCTTTTCTCAATTATGGAGATTCAGGTCTAACAATAGAGTTATAAGATGTCATCGGAGAAGTAACGTTTTCCAAAACATTCGGCTTTCTGGATGCCGGCGAAGATATTCATGGCGCTTTCACCCTGATCGAGACCTCATTACGCTCCGCAGCCTGGGTCGGCTACGTGCCTTGGTTATATTGGGCGAATGTGCACTTGGCTCCTATAATCGGAAACCGTCTCGGAGTCCTCGGACGACAGAACGGATTGTTGACATTCGCCGCAAAAGCCATCAAAGAGCGCAAGGAAAGGGGCAGTGACCACTCAGACGTTCTAGAACAGTTGTTCGAAGTCCAAAAAGAGAAGCCGGAATTGGACGATATCTGTATCACGTCAATGGTTGCTAGCAACATCTTTGCCGGAAGTGATTCGACGGCCCTTTCTGCATCAGCCTTTATCTACCATCTTCTCAAAAACCCTCAGTACAAAGCGAGACTGGTTGCGGAGATAGACGAGGCAGCTAAGGCTAATAATGTCAAGCACGGAGAAATCTTTCCGATGGATGTTGGCAATAACATGCCGTATCTACAAGCTTGTCTGCAAGAGGCTATGCGTTGCCATCCTGCTGTTGGAATGAATCTAGGTCGAGTTGTGCCGCCACAAGGTATTGAGATAGATGGAGTATATATCCCCGGTGGTGTAAGAAACTCCTCCACTATATGAAGCGTTTCAGAGTCACTGACGAGATCATGGTGTTCAGACCGTCGTTGGAGCGAATGCATGGGCCGTTCACCAGCACAAGGAGACTTTCGGTGAAGATGCAGACAAATTCAGGCCGGACAGATGGTTGGAGGACCCAGAACGTGTCAGTCAAATGAGTAAGTCTCTTATCTAATGCTTTTGGACAACATCATTGTGTCAATTCATATCTAAAAATTGTTTAGAGCGTGCGTTCTTCAGCTTTGGAGCGGGATCACGGTTCTGCATTGGAAAAAGTGAGTACATTATCAACCCACACGAGTGCCTAGTTGCTAATTAAGTCCTTAGACATTGCATGGCTCGAGCTATCAAAGGTAACTTTGAAAACTCTATTTCCATTCGCATTCAAGTAAAGACTAGCTGACCATGATCATAGATGGCCCCATCCCTGTTCCACGACTTTGAACTTGAGCTCGTGGATCCGAACGCGAGCTTGCAAGAGTTTGCCATGTAAGTCAACCTCCTCCTAGTACTTGATCCAAATAGAAGCTAACTTTCATAGGTCATTTGTGAAATTAGAAGGCCTTCATGTGACCCTTTCACCGAGAAAGGGAGCCAACTAGATGCTTACACCTTTTGAATTTGTTGACTAGCACTTTTATCTTTGTCTGAAGGAAGTCCCTGCTAGTAGTGATCGTTACACTTATGGCGTATGAGCTTATACCACAGAATTTATGACTATATGAATATGAGTTACTGCGATTAGCACTCGGAGGTCATATTGGTTACACTTCCTCGTACGCAGCACCGCATGGAATTGGTTGAGTTACTACACCTGCTCAGTGTTCCAAACAGCCAAGCTGCGTTTCTTGTCTAAAAAAAAAACAGAAATTATTGGTGTAAAGATGATTTGTATAGGACCCCCTAGGGGTAATAAGCGCCCCCCTCTTTAAAGTTCAGCTACCTAAGCAATGCGGCTTAGATTCTCTTTGACACCTCTCGCCTCTTATCATTTTGAGGAGGAATTCAAGTAAAGCAAATTACGAATATCCTATCAGTCTCATCATTGCAATGTCGAAGCTCGAACAATTACCGACAGAAGTGCTGCTTCTCATAATTAACCTGATCCGACCTAATCGAGACTTCTTGGCTTTCTCGCGAAGCAGTCGCTTGATCCACAATCTCACCAAAAACGAATTGCCTCTACGACGAAAATACCGTCGCATCCGAATTAAGGAGGATAGCGACTTTGACAAGGCTTTTAATATTTTACTAGCCATTTTACGTCGACCTCAGCTTGGCGACTATGTTCACCATATTGAGTTTGATCGGTCTCCCGACGGATACGCTGATTTTGAAATCAGAAACAAAGATCTGAAAAAATTCAATGATGAAGATTCGCAGAGGTTGCGGACAGCCGTGAGAAATGCCGGCTTTGTAGGCGAATATGCTGAGAAGGTTTTCAACATGGTCGTCCAACCGACCGAGTTCCCAGGGCTGTTTTTAGGGTTGGTTCACACCGTTTCATTATCTTCGCATCTTTTCATAATAGACATTACAAGGTGGTTTCCTGGCTAACGGCATAGTAGACCACCCGGGGAACATTTGCGGCCTGCCTGGATTGCCCAAGCACTGACGGCACTGCTAGTCTCTGTGTCTCCATTCTTGGAATCCATGACGACAAGCAAACCTATGTTCCATTTCACTGGATATCATGTTGCGGAAATTTCAGGAGGTATACTACGTTTTCCTCTTGAGAAGCTACTCATGGAAACCAATGCGAATCCGGAAGGGAAGCCGTACCTACAAAATCTGCGCGTTGTAGAAATCCTTGCTAATCAGGAGAGCGCCTGGGACGATGGACGATTCTACATAGACTTCGATCTGTTAGGTACAGTTTCACTCATCGATCGGCTCCCATCCATGGAGCGTATCGGCATCGATATTGTGGCTGAGGATGAAAATGGGCTGGATGACCTTGAACCATCGACGTCGAATATCAGTCGAATTCGGATCGACCATTCCAACCTAAAAACCTGGTTTCTTTCGCCTCTCATCAATTCTTGTAAAGTTCTGAAAGAATTTCACTACACTATCGGTGGCCGTGCCAGCTCTGATGGCTCATTTGCAATTTTTAATCCTCGGACTTTCCTCAAAGCGATACTGGGTCACAGGACAACTTTAGAGACTCTGCATTTAGATGCGGATAATGACTGCTATTTTGTTGAGATGGAAGAACATGGTGAACATCGGGCGGTTGAACGTGAGGAGGATGGAGAAGAATCAAGTCATAATGATCCAGAGGGACTGTGGGAGCGAACCGGTTCCTTACGTGACTTTTCAGCATTGACTCAGCTACATATCGGAATTGGTCTCCTCTTGTTCTTAGCGCTAGGGACTCAAGGCATGGAAGCCAGTGGCCCTGACTATACATCGTTTGACGAACTTGTGCTTGCGGATTCGTTGCCGGATACCCTTGAATCACTTGTCATCATAGGGTATGAAAAGGGGGTTCGGGCAGACTTTGACAAAATTATCGACCGATTCTTGATTGACAAGGATACAAAATTACCTAACTTGAAGCACGTCAGCGGTATTGAAGAAGTGATCGAAATGGCCTCAACGGTCTGTAATCCAGACGAAGAGAGCGAACTCTTGTGGGAGCCCGAGGAAGATGAGTGGTCAGAGTACGAATACTGATTGGCTTTTCCTTATTTCACACCGTGTGTGTATGTAAAATTTGACAAGCATTGAATGATTTTCATGTGGCGCCAACAAGGATCGCCAGATTGTCGAGCGGGTAAATCGGGCGTTAGAGAAAGGCGCGAGACTGGTAGAAAGCAAGTCAAACATTGTACAGTACGGACTCCGGAGTAGAGCGTGTAGAATACGAGAGTCGCATGATGTCGTGTGTCTTTCAATGCTACATTAAACTATCGATTACGAGTAACAGGCATATTTGACGTCTCATTTGGGGTTCCGCATGTTCTGGCCACCCCGGTCCATACTGCACCGTAGACCATATAACCTCTCATTGAGTT
This sequence comes from Talaromyces thailandensis, assembly GCA_019828575.1. Lineage (NCBI taxonomy): Eukaryota > Fungi > Ascomycota > Eurotiomycetes > Eurotiales > Trichocomaceae > Talaromyces > Talaromyces thailandensis. Next base: position 351,296 of record JACVQZ010000053.1, on the reverse strand, counting down.
TGTGTACCTACCACAATTAACATGCATTGATCCAAGAGATGAGCCCAAATATGGTAAGGTACGTATTGCCTCGGCCACAGAATCGAAGGCTGGACCCTGAGATGACTTTGCTGCCCGCTACGGCAGTTGATCCTCAGATCACTGCTACTTTAGTTCATTCAATAAAACTGATCGGATTCTCGCTAACAAGGTACGTCAGATCTCTCACTTGTTGCGGCGTAAGCTGAGCAGATTATTTGATTAGAAATACTACGCAGTACAGTACAAGCACTCCCTAAACTAATTAATTCATTGCTGAGCAGGGAGGGTCCGTCTCTTTGTTGTTTTCGGCCACTAAGGCAAGCCCTAATTTAGGGCGCGCGCCGGACAATTGAGACTCCCTCTTGCCGCTTCGGGAAAAGAAATGATTCTTTTTTCTTCGCTTTTATTGATTGACATGGTTCGGTCCTGAAAATGGGCTACGAATTAAACGAACCACTAGGCATCGATGACTCCATCTGGCGTGATCTTTGATCGACTCTTATTCCGTCGGTGATCATTCGTCTTTTCTTCCAAACCTTGGTCGCCTAAAACAATAAGTAAGCAAGCATTGCGTGGATGGCCTTATTCTCAGCAAATTACATATGCTCAATTGGACGCCATCGCCGTTGTCAAAAGTCGGCTTTTGAAAGACAAAATTATTTTTCTCGACCTCAGCCTACTTAGGGATAATATCGACAGCCATGGATCACACTAATTCAACCCAGACAACTTCACATTTCGAGACTTACACGGAAGAAAGCCGCACTGAACAGGCAACACATAACATCGGCGCGAATTCCTCGACAACAAGCACGATGAATCACAACGACACAACAACATTCGATGAAAAGCCAGCAGAGAGCACAGCTTCAGATGGCGTACTACAGACCACAGATGAGGAAAGCAACAACAAGATCGAATCCGAAAAACCAAAGGAATCGGTGCATAGTGTATCATCAGTCCCCAATGGAGGAACTCAGGCCTGGTTACAGGTTCTTGCGGCTCATTTCCTTTTCTTCAATTCATGGTAAGCCATACCATGCATCCGTTTGAATTAATAGTGATTTAACATATTGCCGAAAGGGGTATTGTGAATACTTTCGGTTCCTATGAAACTTATTACGCCGTCGATCTTCTCTCAACTTCATCTTCATCCGCAATTTCATGGATAGGATCCATTCAAGCATTTTTGTTATTGTTCGTTGGCGCTCTGACAGGGCCTCTCTATGACGCAGGATACGCTCGCCATTTGACCATCAGTGGCTCCTTTTTCCTTGTCTTTGGTCAGATGATGTTGAGTCTTTGCAAGGAGTACTGGCAGGTACTACTTGCTCAGGGATTCTGCATCGGTATCGGATGCGGTTTATTGTGTGTGCCTAGTACCGCTATTCTTGCTCAATATTTCAGCACCAAGATTGCGACTGCTGTTGGTTTCACGGCCGCTGGGAGTAGTTTCGGTAAGCCCATTCAAATTGCCTCCCGATAATGAGTTACTGACGCTGGCCAGGTGGTATCATCTATCCAGTCGTCTTCCACAAACTCCAGCCCAGCATCGGTTTCCCATGGGCCACCCGAGTAATCGGCTTCCTGATCCTAGCGACGCAGCTCATCGCCATCGCAGTCTACAAAGTCCGAATCCTACCGGACAAGAAACGTGCTATTTTTGACTTTGCAGCTTTCAAGGAACCAGCATACGCCATCTTCGTCTTCAGCTGTTTCGTTGGCTTCATGGGACTGTATCAACCTTTCTTTTATGTCCAGACATTCGCTATTGAGGAGCACATTACCAACGCGAATCTCGGATTCTACCTTCTTGCCATTATGAATGCTACCAGTGCTTTTGGTCGAATCATCCCGGGTATATTATCTGATAAGAGTAAGTACCTTTCTCTACGATTATTTGACAAATTTTCTCTAATACGACGTTAGTCGGTCCGTTGAACGTCATCATCCCCTGCGCATTCATCTCAGCAATGCTCTGCCTCTGCATTATCGCAGTCAAGAAATCCGCCAGTCTAGTTGTTATCATGGCGTTTTATGGCTTCTTCTCCGGCACTTTTGTCTCCTCGCCCAATGCAATTACAGTTCATCTTTCTGCCCACAATCGAGCTAAAATCGGAACCAGATTGGGTCAGATGTATGGAGTCATTTCGTTCGGCATGTTGATCGGTATGTGTTTCTTCTCGTCAGTAAACTGTTAGAATGATACTGACTTCCCGCTTAGGTACCCCCGTCGGTGGTGTTGTCCTCGACGACCACGGCTACAAAGCCCTCTGGATCTTCTCTGGCGTCCTTGTTGCAGCTTCAGGGGCATTCATGATTGTGAGCCGGAAGTTCTACAGAGGATTGGGATTGATGACAAAAGCGTGATTTGAAGTCATTTTTTTATTATTGTATTCTTGAGCACTTCTTAACTTTCTACTTCTTTTAATTATTGACTTGTTGTTTACACATTTGGCACTTCAAAAATTAGGGCTTTGCATATGGAAACTTAGGGGATTTATCGTTTAGCCGTCCAATCCATTACCAACCAGAAATTGACCCCAATGCCGACCCTTGCTGAATAATCGGACTTGGAGATTTAAACTGAAGAAAATGATAAAACTAAAGCCACTATACAAGTTCTACTGGAGTCTTGTGGAGCTACTTTACGGGCCCTGCACACTAGCTCGAAAACAATCAGTCTCCGAAGGTAAATGAATGTCTTCATACATACCCCGCTCGCTCACCTTTACACCTTGAGGCATTGCAGTGTCTTCATGACAGAAGCCATGTCACTTCGCCGACAATCGTGCAATTCTTGCTTTAGTGGGCGTCGAAAGTGTGATAGGGTCTTCCCGATCTGCTCAAGGTGTCAGCGGAATAGTAAGAACTGCAAGTACGTCTATCCTCCAAGGCCCTCAGATGGACAGACAGCACCACCTGGCCACAATTCACAGCAGATTACAGAACATATCTCCCAACAAAATGACCAACGCAACAAAACAATCAATACCCAAAGAGGTGCTGGAATAGTGATCCCCCGGCATAGCATTGCAATGTCACTCGGCCATTTGGGTACACAGCCACGGGTCGTCGGTCAGGACAGCCATGCGTGGGTATACACACAATTCGAAGAGTTTCCACGGCTATTTGCCACGCGAGGTGAAACTATTTTCATCCATCCGACATTATACCGTAGCTCCCTCCCTGCATCCATGCGAACGGCGTTTGGCATTTGTGCCACGACCTTGTCGCTAAATCAGCAAACGCGTCCCATGATATTCCAGGCCGTGGATGCGGAAGTATCCAGCTTACTAAATTCGAATTTGTCGGGGCCTCTGTCTGTAAAGCTGGCAGCTTTCCAGGCTCTGGTCTTGTATCAAACTATAAGAGTCTTCTACGGGGACTTGAAAGAGCAATGGACGGCAGAACAACAGGAATTCATCTTGAGGTCGATTGGCCTACGGCTGCTCCGGCAAGCAGAGGCGGAACTGCCCATGCCTTCCCCCACATGGGAGAGTTGGATCCTCGCAGAGAGTGTTCGTCGGGCTGTCATGTTCGCTTTCAAGCTATATACATTGTACTGGAGTTTCAGAGCAGGTGTCTGCAAAGAGAACGGTGCACTAAGTCACCTGCCATTATCCTCCAATCCAGCGATATGGGATTCTCAAGATGTGGACTTCGAAATTGTGGCAAGGGATACCATTACAACCCACGGGCAACTGCTTGCAGGTTGGGAAGCCGCTCCGCAGCGCAAGCTCGATCGCTATGAGGAGTTTCTCGTCGTTGCTTGGAAAGGAGGTCCAGCGGTGGAGGCGTTGACCTGCTCCCGGGTAGGGGGCGAATGAGTCGACAAATATTGTCTGAATTGGATTTTCCGTGTGGTGAAATATTACGCTTAGCAGGGGCTTTGCGTGTTGCAAACTTACATCAATACTAATGGTATATAGCTATGGTGTTCTTTTCCATCTACGAGTCCTTTAATCAAAGCCAGACCTGAACGATTATGACATCAATCTTAATGATAGCGAAGTGGGAGTAGGCGCCATTGACAAAAGAGCAACGTGGTGATGAGTATGGAGGTGAGGTAAGATAGCTGAAAAATTGAAAAATCTTTACAAGGGGCACTTCGAGACACGGGACTTCCAGGATTCAGGGGGAAAGTCGCCCATTTCCAGAATATATCAAAACACCCATATATGCTAACTGGTGAACACATACAGAAGGGATCACTCTCAACCCAGAATATCGTCAACTGGTGCTGGCAAGCTTCCGCAAATCTAGGACGCCACAAGGACTCCACGGTATCTCATTTTCCCATCTCTCAGCTTTTGCATAGCATCATTAACACCTGTAAGGGTCATTGGGAACTTTTCAATCTGGGGCTTGACCCCGTGTTTAGCGGCGAAATCCAGCATAGCCCTCATGCTTGCAGTGGCCGCAACACCGGACCCGACGATGCTATAACACCCGCCGATCAAGTTCAATGGCGTGACACCATCCAATTGCTCGGTGCTGACGGTTATGGGGTAGATCTTTGCCCCAGGGGCCAAGACCGGGTAGTACCTGCGAACTGCGGGTGAGTAAATGTTGACGGTCAAACAGACGAACATCAAAACCTACATGGAAAGACTTGGGTTAACGCTGGTGGTAATCAGTAGAAGGTCCAGGGGGCGGATGGATTTCAACGACTCCGTATTTTTGGTAGCGTAGAACTCTGACGCTCCAAATCCGAGCGCCTCTTGCCTCTTTGACTCCGTGCCTGAGAAAACGACAACCTCAAGCCCCATCTTGGCAGCAAATTGAATCGCCATATGACCCAAACCACCAATCCCGATGATGCCAACGCGGTCTCCAGGTTTCACTCCGGACTCGTATAGTGGAGTCCACACGGTGGCTCCTCCACACAGCAGGGGACCAGCATTTTCAGATGAAATGGCGTCGGGAATCTTGTACAAAGCCGATATATCCCAAGCTAGTGCTGTTCCAAAGCATCCCTGGTCTCCGTCTGCCGTTCCGAAGGAGGTGCGGTTGATACATAGTGTCTGGCGACCTGTGGTCCTCGTCAGCCTCAGGGGATAAGATTACCGTCACCTCGTCTGACCTACCTGATACGCAGTATTTGCAATAGCCACAGAACTTGTGATACCAGCCCATGCCAACTCGATCTCCAACTCGGAATTCCGACAAGTTCTGCACGGAAGATCCGATCTCGGTGATGATACCGATACCTTCGTGCCCAAGGCCCTGATCGGCGTGACGGTAGTGTTCATCGGTGCCACACACACCGCAGTGTGTTATCTTGACGCTGACCTGGGTAGGTTCCAGTTCGCGATGGCCAGTTGCCTCAACAACTTCTCCATTACTGGAGCCTTTGAAGAATTTGAAGTCGACGCCCATGGTTGCGAATAGGCTTTTTAAGAAGGATTGGGGCAGGAGCGGGATAATCAGACAGCCAAAAAGTGTAGATGCGTCTTTCGAAATTAAGAATATCTTGCTCGATCGTGAGAACATTCGTTCTTTTTATACTTCGATCATGGTGAGGAAGCAAGGAAACGCGCAAGCTGCGATACCCACACTTGACCGCATGCGTCTAGTCAATTGAGCGATTAGACATTTCGAAGGTCTTGCTTTTTACAAGATAAACTGTGCTGATTTTCCGATAATGAGTAATCATTTCTCAATGATCCGACATACACTCGGATCGGCTTCACTTTTCGTTGTGTCGACGATGGGCCTCATCTTTGGAACCATCACATTTTTCAGGATAGTTCCGGAGACATGGGGCTGTGAGATCCACATTTGACCGCACGTTAGCAGGATGAACCAATGTGCAGCTTGAAGAGGCGATAACGATCAAGGTTCGTTGATGTCACTTTAAACGCCATTCATCACGGGTCACGATGGGTGATCGGTGATATGTCATTTGATGATCGGCAGCTAGGTCTAGATTCATTTGAACTTTGTTACAAGATAAATTTCTTTCTAATTCCGCTATCTACGTGTACACAGAAGAATACTTTAAAGATATCTTTCTGGTTAACTCCGCTATCTACGTATTCACCGGAGAATACATTTCTCATTCCGATCTTGAAATGTTGCTGTCTGCTTTGACTGCAGAAAGGGAAGAAAGCCTACTAGTAAGGTGCTCACCATCCTACTGCTTTAGACTTAGCTGTTCTTGCAATTCATAAATCATCCGAACTCTATCCGACAGCAGACTTCGCACTACAGGCAATATCAGTATATCAGATATGGCTTGACGCATTTTTGATGCGATTCCGCAGATATACAGGCGTATATTTACGTGAGGGAGTCGGACTGTTAGCACATGTACGTTGCACAGCTTTGAACGCTACCGCCGCCGGTGTCATAGTGCAGAGCCTGGCGACCAACGGATCACAGCCAGATTGCGAGACTTGTAAGCTTCGATATTGCCGACGACACACTCGGCATGGGTGCCACTATTGTCCCTGTTCAGGTACTTATGAGTGTTGAAGACCAAATCATGAGAAAGACCATTTGGATTTACCACTGCCGCCAGGGTCGCACTGGATCCATATTTCACGGAATTGGCGGTACCTGTGTAGTCGTCACCAGGAAGACCACCTATGAACTTGCGCCAGCATTGCGAATCGTTATCACGATCTTTTGTACAGTGGCAGCCCATGTGGTGATTTATAGATCATGGGGCTCATCCGTGATGCCAAGGACTATCCTGTTATCAGCCTTATTTGGTTGCAAACTGAGTCCACGAATCCGCAGACTGTGCATCCGACGGCCCACTTCAGACATGTTTCTAGCGGGCATGGTTATTAGTATCAACGATGCAATGCGCACCCTTTGAAAGACAACCCTGAACGAGTTCATCGTACTGACCAAAGCTTGCCGCGTCAAGCTGCCTATCTAGGGGCTTGTTGACGAGACACCACCACCACCAAGGAAGCAAGCAAAACATGTTGAAGATATCATCACTAACAGAATGCCTGATTTGTGTAAAGCCGTTGAAGGACTATCGACAATCCGACTTAAATCCTTTGTGCCGCTGGTGACCATGCCAAAGTCGAAGCCGGCAATGCTCACTCCGGCGAACTGTGTCTTACTCGTGAGAGTTGCCGTCGTTTTGACCGCCGTGATTACTGTCGTTCTTGGTGCTGGTCGCCGGTGCCTAGTTCAGGTGAGCGATTGAAATATATTAGGACGTTATTGGAAGTGAAACATCATTCGGACCCTGGTGTTCACTGCAAGCAGTAGACATTTCCAGGCGCGCAGTAGTAGCCAGAAACACAAGTGACGAGTCCAGTACAGCTGATACCTTTACCTATAGAGAATCAAGATTAGAGGCCAATTTGTTTGGCTCAGAGATATGTAAGCTGACATTGGCCCCAGACTGTCTGTTGCGCAGTACTTTCACTCACCACTGGGATCATGCCGAACTTTGAGATGATTGTCATGCTGCGCAGGTGATAGCGGCAGAATAAGCATTGAGATGATTTGATATTCGTCTCATTTTCAGTAAACTCGACTGAGAATATAGCCACACCTTGATAGCTCAAGGCGTCCGGCCTATCCGTTCGTCATTCCCGTTTCTCAGGAGTCAGGACCCATGGCACAAGCCAATAGGTCATGACAAATTAGATCACGCAGACTCTCGCGGTTCGACTTATATTAAAAAAACAATGAAACCTGGTTCGCGTAAGCAAGGACTTCCAACTGCCATAATAGTGCAAGTATTCATCTATACCTGATGAAAATCGATCCTCACATCGAACAATAGCTGGCCTGTATGATGAAAAGGATTCGAGTCAGGGCTAGCATTTATTTCTTATAATGACAGCTAAATTACCTTCAAATCTCATTCCTGGAGTAGTGCATGCCCACGCCTCCTGTAGATATGTTCTTTAGCAAGCCCCATTACAATTGGAAGAGGGTAATAAGTGAGATTTGTATCGCTAAACTGCTTCCACGGATTGCTGAACGATTGAACGTACGCGGCCTCTAGAAGTTGAATGTCTTCTCTTTGGCCAGGGAGAATCATTTTTTGTGCTGCACCTCTGCGACTCTCCCAAGGCGGCCTGTCCTCAATGATATTTATGGAGGTCTTTAGCAAAGAAAGAACAAGACAGGGTTGATTGATACATTGGGGTACGTTTCGACCTGCCACTCGCTCTTCTATACGGACAGATATCTGAAGTTGTGACTTAACGACGGTAAAACCATGGCATTACCTGATACTTCACTGTTATTGAAAAGCAGTCGCTTGCCCGTCTCAAGGTGAAGAACTCCACGTAGAAGAGCCTGATTATCCTGACATTATATAGGCATTGTCTCTTACCGGTGCGCAGGGAGTCCATGACGCCTGATGACACTAGAAAATAATTTTAGATCATACCAATCAGGAAGAAAAACAGTCTCTTATCGTAGTTCAAAAGCTTGATTTGCGAGTTTCTGACTGGAGGTTTCCTTAGTAGCTCATGGACCAAAGGCCATACTATTTAGCTTCTCGTGAACGAGGCCATAACCCCTCAACTGGATGAAGAATTGCGTGTCAAATGAGACATGTCTACTGTTTGTGGGCTCTGTCAGGCCTTGTCTTCTGACAATAGAGTCTACATATTGATCTGCTGCACAGCCGTCCTTACATAGTGTTTCGGAGGCAGTCAGACTATTGTACCTACTACCGCAAACTTCTCAAGTACGTACTACTATCAGTGCTACCGGTAGGCAGAGAAGTAGGAGTATCATCATATACCAGAAGGAAAGTGGCCCACGTGCCACTCATGCCACATGGCTTTGGACAAGATAGCGCGTAATTATCAGATGTAGACAGGGTCGCAGGACCATGCTATTGTTTATCAACGTTTTTCGTCAATGCTACCATGGGTTATCCGGATACTAGTGAAAATTTATGGCTAGCATTGTAGTGCGTCGTACAGTATGGTTTCTCTCTTGAAACGCAAGTGAATATGTCCTTATGCCGATTCCCAAAGACTGGAGGATGAGTATTTCAATAGACTGATCTCAGGAGGATCCTTCGGGATTCGTTCACATTGAGCATGACACTACTCCAAAAGGATTGGCTAGAGCTAGAAAGTCATTCAACTATTCTCCTCTTGCTCTTTAGACTTTATGTCTTTTAACCACTGACAGGAACAGACAGGGCCTTGACTCTTTGGATAAAGCTAGAGCGCCATACGAACCAGATCAGCCATGATCCTGGTGAAGGCTTGGTCGAGATGCAAATATCGAATGCCTCTTTCAGTCATAAATCAAAGGTGGTCAGGTGGTCCATGTAATATGCATCGTCGGGATTTGATACATACCATTTCAATTTGAGGGATACCTGTGTATGTATCTAATTACTATGCTACGACTTTCAGGGCACTCGTCGACAGGATCATAATTAATGAGATATCAAAGGAAGATTCGTCTTGTAAGACAACAGAGCTACTGGAGGGATGATACTTACCAGTGGTTTCGTACCCTCGTCGCTGACCATTTTATCCATCAATCAACCCAACGGCAGCCCGGCACTCTTGCCAGACAAAAGTCCGAACTATCTCCTTCCTTTGGATACAGTTTCCCCATTTTCACATAAACCTCCGGGGGACTGCTCCGTACGGGGTCCAGGGAAATGAAAAGAAAAAGATTTTTAAGCAAAGTTCAGCCATCTTCAAGATGATTAGCCTGAATGTCAGTGCATTGCCACGCGTGTTGAACCCACTTCGTTCTTCAGTTTCCCGGGTCATCCCCCTAGTTGATTTCCAGATGCGACACGGAGTGATTTGATGGTGAGGACTGTGTACGAATTTGGCTAGATAGTAGTGCATCATCTGTGAGCAGTGGCATGATCTTCATGACTGATCCATCTCTCATGTGCGCGGAGGAATGATAAGACATCACCTAAGCATTTGATTAGGAATACGAACGAGTGCTTACATCTCTTACATCTCGAGAAATTACATCGCTTGCAGCGTCGATTTGATGTGCCCACTAAAACGAAAAGAACCTATCTGAAGTTCTGAACTTTCGAGATGAGCTATGGCTAAACTCTTGTCAACTTTCAAGTCGCCATGTGGTTGCCCACTTTTCCTTTAACTTCATTGAGACGAGTAATACCGTTTACTACCATTACCACGTACAGTATGTTCTAAAATCTGTATCCTGTCAATTACGCGAGTAAACCAGAGTCTCTGAAGAATCGGTCAGAATTTGACTAGCCTCGTCGGATCTATACAGAACCGTCAAAATTCTATCGGTACCGTCACGTAACTTATTTATTGAGTATCTTACAAATTAAGTGGTTTACATGATGGACAGCAAGTAAGATCCCACTTACTAGTATTACCGAGTCGAAATATACATATGGATTCTGCAGTCCGTACGGAGTATATCCGGTACGTACTAAATTGCCAGCTGAATATGTTGGAATTTGTCAGGTAGATCCACCAATTGTTAATTGACCATGAGTCATGCCCCCCACCAACGTGAATGTGACGATTCAATTACACGCCGATATCAAGTCAAAGCCCGTTTGATTCTGCAGAGATTGCCTAGAAAGTTAGAAACATCAGTTCTGTAGTATATACTCAGGTATCATGTATCTAGTCAACGGTCATCGGAGATAATCCATGCTCGCGGGTAACAGCACAGAAAAGCCACGTGAATGCTCGAACCCTAACAGACCAATCAAACCGTAAGCCGTACAACAGATTTTTTTTAATGCCTAAACCATTCGATCTAGGGAAAGGGGGTATGATACTACGATTGCTGGGTCGGGGCAAATCATTATTCAGCCCCTCAGGCCCCTCTTTTCTAGAAGGATCGAGTGTTGCTTACGGTTTACGTCTGTAACATGGATACCTGGAGAGGCACTCCGGTACGAGTAGTGCGTACTCCAGGGATTCCGGACTCTTGAAAGCTTAATTGATAAGTTCATTCCTGACGAGTAACACGCCACCGACCCATTCAATGGATCTGTGCATTCCAGCCAGCTGAATTACCTTGCTGGATTAGACGGATAGCCCGGCTTTTTCGTATTGTTCGGACAGAGTACGGAGTACGTAGTACGTACAGAGTAGCAACTACTGGTATGACTATGTACGTACTAGCAAAACAAACTTCGTGCTCGTATCATTAGTCATGCGTCATACGTGCTAACTTAGTTAGCAGCTACTAGTCTCTGTTCTAGAAGATCGCGATCACCACGCCAAGTCTGCACATCCCTCGCAACCACATGGCTGAGTCCCGAGCTAACTGAGACCGTATGTGCTCCGAAGTAAAGCAATCTAGTGCACTCCGTACTATTTCAATGCTTTCAGGACACTATTGCGGCTTCGAAGGATCAGTTCCATGTTTATTAGCTAAATAGCCTTGCGCGCTGCATGCTCGTAAGAATCCTAAATCAAGACCATCTAAAATGTGCATAATAAAAGTTCAGTAACAGATCAAGCACATCTACTGCTGTTTGCCCATGAATCACCGGTAACCCCCATCCAACGTCCAACACATTCCACATGCCACATTCCACGGAAATCAGAGCAAGCACAGGCGACACTAAAATCGTCTTAGCGCATGATTTCCCATGTGGCAATATGGCGTCGAACTAATCACATCTCACTACCAACAGACCTAATCCAATTCCAGTACGGAATGCTTTACTATTGTCGTTCCCCGTCGCGCCGGCGTACTAACACTGCTAGTTCAAGCGCAAGTGCGACAGTTAGTCTCTTGAAGGAAACAGCGGCTTGATCCGTAACGAATCCATACCTGATACAGTATGGATGCTCTGGAGACTCTAGATCTACACAAGGTAGATCGCCGGCGAAAGGTGTACGGAGTACGCAGTCAACTACTCCGTACTACTAAGTCCCAAGATAAATGACAAATAGTTGGTTTTCAGCTTGTTTAGCTCTAAGCCTCATACTCCGTACAATGTCCGACCTTAAGGCTTACGGGACTAACGTGTGCAGATCCTTAATTCCCTCTGGCCACTTGTCCGCCGTTTCGTGTGTATGACTCGATCCCTATGCGGCGTTGTCTTGTCTACCACAGTACATCAGTGCTTGCAGATCACGGAAATTTCATTTCCCACCTATTCTTTTTGTGTTCAATCACATCCTGACAGCATGATTGCGTCTTTTGAATGCAAAGATCTAGATTCGTCCTCCGACGCGGCATGTACATACTTAGCTGTCTCTGAATGACCGTGCATCGATTCTCTGGTAGAGCTAGGGTTACATTCAGACTACAGCTGGGTCCGCCTAGTTAACAAATGATTATTCCCGAACTTACCACGCAAGATCCGTAGGTCCGCGTGATAATAGTTAGGCGAGAATACTACTTACTAGCACGTACTACGTATCAGTGTCCTTCACTCCTAGCTTACTGACCAAGTCCCACCACCTCGTGGCTTTGACTTCGGCTCGATACTAATCTGGGTAGACCGAAGCCACGTGTATGTACAGAGGTTTGGATCACCTTATCTGGCACGCAGCTAGTCACGGATTAAGGGATGGCGATATTTACGCTAGTCGTAGCGGGAGAAGCACTACGTATCGTTGCTGGAATCCGAGAGTCAGGTTGAAGCGACTGGGGCCGACAGAACGAACCGGTCATCTGGAGTCAGAAAGACTGATCCAGGCGGGTGTCAGCATGGAAGTCTTGCGACGTTGATTTAGTTTTTGGGAAGCGTTCTATAGAGGATTGCAAAGTTCAAGATGTTCAAAGTCAAACTTGAAATAGGTTGTCTCATTGTAGAGTGTATCAATACCAGGAATCATAATCATCACACAAGCCCTCTCGCCAATAACACCATGCAAAGCAAATCAAAACCCCTGGGGTATAAATCCGCCCACTTTTTATACACAAAATCAGCTCAAAACACCAAGTCAGATACAAGCCCAAAGAATAGTAACGTAGAAAGACGTAGTTCTAATAAAACACATGAGAACGTAAGACCACTCATGAAAACGAGCCCATCCGGACTTTTGTTTTTTAATTTCGATTAGACAACTGTTGCCGTCATAGGTCGTCCGCTATGACAGCCGCGTTCATGACGCTTCATATTGCTGCGCACGCTGAATGCCTTTCCGCAGCCTGCATGTGTGCATCGGAATGGCTTCTCGCCAGTGTGGCTATGCGAGTGAATTCGAAGACTGGATGGACGAGAAAATGCCTTGTGGCATGTACGGCAGACATATCGCTCATGGTTCTGGGGGTAAGGGCTTGTAGTCGAAAGTGGGAAGTAGTGGTGATGTTGCCAGCCTTGATGGGCGACAGGTGAGAGCATGGCTGGTGGTGGAGCCAGTGATGATGGAGTCACTGGAGCAGATGCCCCGTGTGTTCGTGGATATGCCTTTTCTTCAGAAATATATGATGACGAGGCAGTCGCTGTTGTGATCGAGGTCGTGGTAGATGAGGGGCTGGGAATGGCGTGTGAAAGGCGAGATGAATCGTGAGAGGCAAGTGAGGAGATGGACAGGCGTTCTGATAGGTGGTTTGGTGTGTTTTGAAGAGATGCAGAGATAGATGGTAGTGAGGTGCGTTGCTGGTGTGATGGATACGAAACTGCGCTGCTGATAGATGTAGAGTGTGATCGTCCAGATGGAAGAGATGCAGGCGAGCTGCCCTCAGTGAAGCCGGAGGAGGGCCGCATGGGAGGTGTTGGGGGCAGGAAGCTACGGCTGTAGTCGCCTGAGTCATGGCGGGCACGTTCTGATCCATGTCAGTGAACCAAATTCGTCAAGGTGTTAAGAAGGGAAGAGCATACTGTTTGCAGGCACGCTGTCCATTCCTTGCAAAAGACTCGATATCGATGGAAGAGAGGGTTTACGCTGATCATCTGCTGGAGGCGATAGTGGTAACTGAGGCGATGCCCTTTGGTTGCTGTTCACTGCAGAGAAATATGAAGTAGTGGCTGACGTCGAGATGGGACTTGGTTTCTCGCGATATTCGTCGTATTTGCGCACTGAGCCTGACAAGCTAAGAGCTGGGCTGAGATGTGGTTGAGATGTGTTGCGAGATTGTTCGCTCCATTCTGTGGAGACTAGGTTGGCGACCTTCATGATGTCCAAATTTCCCTGGTATCTACTGCTGAGCCTTTCGAGTAAGCGATGTCGAGAGGCAGTCCAAGCTTTGCATTCGACGGATCAGATCGATGTAATAAGACGTTGGTAGTCGAAGCCGAGTACTAAAGGTAAGATACAAATGTAAAGGTGAGAAGGTGCAAGCCTTGGCAGTTGATATGAAGATATTGGTAAAAGTCGAAGAACTGCGGAAAAGCGGCGTTTGAATGAGTTATGTAGGGCATACAGAGTAACAAGTAACTAGATTCGCTAAGAACGACACATATACGCAAGATAGTCTCCACCTATCATGCTAGATAGAAACAGGCAGGCATGACTAGTAGACATCCAGTCTAGTAATAAAGTTAGAAAAGGCTCGAATAAAAAACCGTAAATATCCACCCATTTTAACTCAGTTTGACTTACGACTCGAGCAGTACTAAAGTTAGAATGAGAAAACTTGGGGCCGGAGGCGCGCCTAAGCCCAACAATAGACAATAATTTAGCTTAGCTGGGTACTATCGCTTACACTTACACGTACACGCACGTATTATGATGATACCAAGATTAAAAGATTAGCCGTACGAATAACTAAGTTTTTCCCTGTCTTTGCCCTCATAAGTTATTCTACGGAATAATGTAATTAATAATCCTTTGACCCGCGCCTTCCAGTCGCTCGGTACACGGATCCTAGTGTAGGAGCGAGCAGTGGCACGAGCCATGGATCCTGTCTCTGCTTTGTGTCTTGACTTGAAGAGATGTCACTGTCAGCGAATGAACGAGGTGTTGAACAACCCAAAGTCATAGGAGACATGGTTACATACAAAGAAAGGTGTACACCATGATCCTGGCAGACGGATACAACCGGTACCCAGGTAGATCATTGAGATGATTTGACTTTCCCAGCGTGACTCCAAAACATGCATTAGAGAACCTCCTGAGTCTCATAATATTACTATGTAGTATGTAGACACTGGGCAGTTCGAGAGTAAATTACCAGACCACGCGAACAGTGCCAATCCTGCCAATATGGTTTGGTATGGAGCTGGAACGTGCTTTTTCTGCTGTTTTCTCCACACTTAGATTGCGATGGACCCGAGATAATCTCGTGGCTTTTTTTCGTTCGTTTTTTCACAGGGGCGGATTTTGGTTACCATATTAGTATGTATTACACGACTTGCGTGGGGGTATTCGGTAGTACGTACTACGTAGTACTTTATGATTCAGTTCAACGGTCAATAGTCTCGGGTTTTCGTTACCGAAAGTAGTTTGGAACGGTACATGTATGACTCCCAGCACCAAGACATAATCATACGTGGTCGTGATATAGCTCTGTCTTCCTCGTATACGACGGATAGCGATCATATTACAGGTCAAAACTTAAAGGCGAGTCAGGGACATACTCCGTACATATTTTGACGAAGATCGCCATAATCCAACCCCATCGCCGCCTCTGAGAGTAATTTGGGTGTTAGCTCGGGGCTCAAGACTCACACACATCCCAAAGCAGGAATGGAACGCCCAGTTGCAAATCAGTAACAGAAACCAGATACGGCGCAGGACTCCATATTTCCTGCTAATCCTTGTAATAGTAATAATCATCATAAGAATAGAATAGAATAGATAACATGTGTGAGCGTCGAGCGAAGGGATCAGGGCCATCAGGCTGAGCCAGAGAACGGTCCCCGTCGCCCACTTGGGTCTAGCGCCGAATCTCACTGTGGTCCCAGCAACAGAGTCAATGATACCGCTAGCGCCGATCTCGCCGCAGCCGTAATTACGTTGGAAGTTACAGAATTACCGCGTATCAATGTACGTATCATTCTGTATGACATACCACATACACAGTAGTACTACGGAGTACATAGTACGGAGTAGTCGTAGTATGTACGTAATCTATCATGCCTAACCGAAGTGTGTTGGTTTCCTGGGATTTGGCTGTCTCTGTGACGGGATTTGCTCGCATGCTACATACTTCGTAAAATCTGTTCGCAACATGACGGGGAGTGCTTAGTATTCATCTCTAAGCCTTGAATCCGTTAGTCGGCTAAGGGCCGATCCTCATAATATCACTTGTTACTCGGATCTCTTGATCATGAGGATTCCGGTTGTTACACTTTGGACCTTTGTTCACATCTACTATGGTCACAATCCATCACTGGGTCACTTCGCTGACCATTTGACAGCTCTCGGGGTTTGCAGGGATCCATCAACTCGTGGATGGATTGTCGCAGAGCCGGAAGTGAGCCGGTCAGTTTCCTAAAGCGGAAAGTCTGGTAATGTACGGAGTACGCAGTGCTTTATCCGATGGGATTCAGCCTGTCTTGCAATCTCTAGCTACTGCACTGTATTTGACACGAGGTCGACCGATAATCAATCAGTGAAATGATATTGTGTTGGTTCTAAATCTCCTTATTGTCATACACATTGATCGTAAACGGAAACGGGGTTTCGGGTTCAGTACGTATATGCAAGAGGTACGTAGTATGCAAAGATTTACCCTAGTGATTGATAATCAAAGACGGTGATGCTTCGGATAATCCGAGTAAATGATGCCAATTGGGGAGTACCAAACTAACCTTAACACTCGTACATTTTGAACTTCGTAGGGTGGTAAGTTTGCACTATGAACTTTGAACGGGGATAGGCGGGTGAGATACGTACCACCGCTAATCCAAGGAGGGACGATCTTAAGCCTCTCCCCCAAGCGCACCCACCATTGTCTCGGACAGGTAAGCTAGCTCCAGAGCAGATATGGTACCCGCCGTTCCGGGTTGGCTCGAGACTCACGCGCCGGTGATCTGTGAGGATCCATCCCAAAATCTATTTTGGCTTGGCGACGGAGCGAACTCGCGAAAACTGCCGGTTCAGGAAAAGCATGTACGCGACTGAGTAAGAGGGTTGCTTTTCGCTTCCGGTTGGGTCTGATTCGCCATCTTTCAGTATTGACTGCGACAAAATACAAAATTACGTAGCTTCGGACTTTACGGGGTATTTGTGGTTAAATCCTCGGACTGGGATAGGAGTCGATCCATCTAGACTGTATCCGGCACGAAAACGAAACGAGACTCATCAAATATCAAGTGCATGAACCTCGGGCGATCATATGGAGATCGACGACGCCTTCCGTGCTTTGTTCGACTCTTCAAAAATTAAAAAGAACACTGCCTGACCGCCAGGTCAAGTAAGTCAGCTGATGAAGTACTCGGATAGGCCAAATGGGAAAAGCAAAGAAAAAGAAAATTCCCCGATTTCATGGGAACGATGCTCGCAAGTGACGGGGTTCCGAGTATGGATTGTCGACGTATGAGAGGCAAGAGTTGACACCGAAGGTTTGAACTATTATTAACAGGGACCTGAGAGTGCGTGGCTCGCTAGAGTCCTGACCTCTCCACATGCTCGGGTACGTAGGTTACCGCCCCCGCAGGCTCGTATGTGAGTGCGCATCTTCGCAACGAGTCAACATGAAGTCCACGGACTGGGTGGTCTTGAAGTCTCCGTATGGAGTGCTACTACATTGTACAGCCTACTGGGCATATGTACGTACATAGATCACCAGGCTCCGTCAGTTTACATTGGTTGATCACATCACTACGTATGATGAAACAATGATAAGATTCTTATGCACTCTCCCGCATAGAACCCGACAATCTTCCTTCGAGTCAGAGTAGAAAAAGAAACGAAAAACGGAGATGAGGTGAAGAAAGCATTGATCATACGTTTCCAGCCACCATGCCTATCTCCTGTTCCGGACGAAGTTCAGAGTGCGCTGTCAAATATCCGTAGTTAACTCAACTCCGTCTGCTTACAAAACCTTAACTCTATCGAAGATCAAATGTTATTACTTGGCGTGTATGGAGTAAAGGAGTATTGCGGCGCTGTTTTTTACGGACCAAAGGCCCAAGGCCAAGGCCACGAATCAACGTCTTGAGAGGCCGAGATTGTTCCGCAAGAAAGCAACAACAGAAGCTGAACGGACGACTACGGATTCGCTGGTTTCAAGAACGGCCAAGACCAACGTCCTCGGCCATGCAGTGAAACGTGACTGGCCGGGATTAAAGTGCAGTGTCAGTGTCAGGGAGAGTAGTGCGACTAAGTTAGTTAGTTAGTGTCAGTCACTCATAGCACATGGCGAGGCTGACGCCAAGCAAGCCCAGAACCTTTTTCCATGATATGAAATGTAAATCACGGAGTTCGTGTATTGGTACGGAGTAAATACTGTATCTTCCAAGTACTATGTACTATTTACAATGGTATCTTGCGTATTATAATCGTACTACGGAGATTTTCCGATCATCCTCAAATCGAGTAATTTTCTGGTTCGGGTATGTTTCGGTTCCAGTATTGCCGTTGCCAGTTGGCAGTGTAGGCGGAGTACGGAGTACTCCGTACTGTAAACAGCAGTGCAGATTACACATCGCTTATCTTTTCGATCGAATCTTTTAGTTACCCAGCCGTTTGGTTCTTTTGTAATGAATCACGTGGTCGTTGAATGCTTCCGTCGTACCCTTTCCTCGTGAGCTGTGACACATCTGCCTTTGCGTGCGTACATGCAGGCATATCGAAGGAATACAAAAATCGGCTGGAACCGACAAGCAATCTGGAGAAGAAAATCCCGCCGATCAAAATCCATTAGGGTTGTCCAATGTCCACAGTTTCGGAATATCGGTACAATGATAAAGGGGTTCGGATCGCTTACGCTTACGTACCCGCAAAGAGAAAAATTGTCGGGAACGATCCGATCGTAACAACCAGTGAGAAAGCTCCAATGACATGGTAGTTATCCGTACTCATTTCCGCTTATGGTCATGGACATGAACTCGGTTGGCTCCCCATACACCGTGGTTTCCGACGCGACGGTGTCCGCACAGCCCATTTGTCGATCATACTGTATTACGTGTACATATCTCATACGTTCTGCAGTGCTGTATGTACAATCGTGTCAGATGGACGATACATTGTGAGTGACATTGTCACATTTGCGGCATTATCGCGTCGATCAATTTCATCGAATCAAGGAGCATACGTACACAGGTAGGATGAAAACTGAATATTTGGGAGACTACTATTGCGCAAAGATAGAAAACAAGTCCAAGTAAACCTCTCTGTGTTGGGTGTAGTTGATTGCATTCAAATCCTCGGTGGTTCATTGGCTAAAGGATGGACAGTTACTTACGATCGGCGCCTAACCGGAAAAGGCCAACACGTTATGATGATCATTACATGTGCTGATTATGGCAAAAGGTGAATGGACTTTTCTCGTTTGCTGATATATCGACGTATGCATGGGTAGAGGTGAATAAAGCGAAAGCAACGGACTGATACCGGCTTGCAGGATGCTCAGGGATCTGTGGAGTAATGAACTTTTTGGGGTAGTACACGTCGCGAAGTACATGGGTGGTTGCTTTCTTAGACAGGCACCAAAAGTCCCCGTATGGCCAAGCTTGTGACTTGATCTCTGTACGTCTGTATGGCTGTAGGCTGCAGCTCATGCGGAATTTTCGCCTCTGTGCTTATTTCCTGACTCAACCCTTGCCTACAGTAGTTCTGTATGCAACCTGTGGGCGCCTAAGCAGCATGTATGTAGGGTCACGCAGGAGGTAGGGTAGGCCAGGAATAGCCCCGTATTGATATCAGCTGGTTATAAATATCTCCATAGGTAATAAATGATTTTCCGCCGTTCGATATTCGCTGGTTCAGTACGCATGGCGGCACGAGTCATACGGTCACGATGTTCATACAATTTGCGATCACAGAGACTCCTATGAGCCCTATCATCCTCTGGTAGATACTGCCAGATAGTAGCGACTCGCGAGCACAGTTCAGCCAGCCGAGCGTACGTACTACATATGTAATTCTGGCTGTAAGTAATGTTTCCAGGACGAATACGAATACCAGATTTACTGTACTGTTTACCACATGGAGCAAAACCGTGGGCAGATCCGCTTTGCTGATCATCGATTTGTGGCAGGTCGGATGTAACGTGATGCACGCACAGATCATTAAGATGCCGACGCCAGTCGATACTGGTACTCGACACACCGATAGACTTACAAGTTGGTATCTACTGTTTCAACCGATTTGCGCCGAAGAGCTGTTTCTCCATGTCTAGGGAACAACGATCCCACTGATTGAGTAACGTAAAACTCGGTCGAGAGTCTCCTGTATGTGAGGCTGAAGAAGACATAATCAGTACGTATTGAAACGTTCTTACGCAGTACAGCGACCTCTGTACAATACGATACGCTAAACATCACGTTGATCAACGGGCAATCAACAGGGATGGGGCTGTAATAAGACAGAAGCGATCCAATCGGACGGTGCAAAAGCCAAAAAGTGGATCTACCAGGGCAATCATCCTTGGATTTTTTCACGTGGCATTGACCCATACGCAAATCCACGGGTCCAGCCCTGCAAACGGCCTAGCGTGGTATGACATACCCAGTAATTTAACACTTTGACGAGGTCTTTCACTAAGCCCAAAACAGAAGTCTGCTCCGCGTAATACACTCGCTTATTTGTGCTCCTTTAAGCGACGGTTTTTAATTTGGAGATCTTCCCGCATTCGGTATGAAACCCGCGTTTTCTGTACGTATGCATCATCTGCATGGTATTTACGAACTCGTTCATCCATACAGATCAACTTATTGTTCTCGTAGGCGTCGAGAAAACACGCAAAAGAAAAAGAAATCAAAGATCGTCTCTTTGTGAAACAATAGTCTCATTGGCCATATTATTTTCTTTTTTTTCTATTCGCTTGGGTAAATGACACGATGATCGTCGAGTTGAGAAATCATTATGATGCAATGTGGTCATGGAGCTTGCTTGTTTACCAGGGTATCTATCTATCAAGTACGGAGTACGACGATCCATGGACCGACTTAGGGTTACAGACTCATCACATTTGATGCCTAAGAGACCAACCTTGGCCCTGACCAGTTGGTAATCTTGAGCATATTTGCACTTGATATCGATGCTTATCTACCAAATCATGATACGTATATACAGGTGCCTACGGCCCTACATATGTTGGTGGCTGGACATCAAGCCCTAATCCAGCTTAGTTTACAGTACGTGCAGATCTTGTAAAGATTCACCGTCGACACCTTCTCTTCAGATGAAAAGGTCTAAGATGATTGGCGACATGGCTTCGTATACTCAAGTGAGCAACAGATGATTCAGACATAAATCCCGAAACTATTCTGGTCATGCGAACACAGTCGTTGATACCTAAAGATACCGAAGAATCCTGGAGCTGGAATACCGCGCCTTGATCATTCTAAACGGAAAATTCATCGAATTTGATATCCCAGGTAATAGATTTCGGCACTTATACAACTCATCCTATTCACAGGGATAGATGTTGGATGATACATCGGTCAGATGATTGTTTGTTTAACCTAGAGAGCCCCCAAATCTGCTTTCTGCTCAATCGTGTGGTTCTACTGCGGAATCGTGATGCATGTTCTTAGATTGATTTGGGAATGACACCGAATGATTCACAAGGCGACCAAGCGACTCGGAAATTGTGGTAGTCCTGATGGGGCCAATTTACTCGTAGGGCCGTCACGTACATCTTTTGATGTGACTATTCTCCGTTCATAGGTCTGCTCGTTGTAAGTATGTTGGTATCTGGTCATCTTTCATGTATTCAGCAATGCGTATTCTGCAACTGTGGTGCGTTTAACGTAGCATAATGATCCTCATGTGGGTCGACCTGCCATGTTCAGGGTTCACGTTGCGCTCATGACGGATCTCGTCGGCTCACACAGTCGAATACGTACTTTTTTTTAAATCTACTCTCGAGCCCTCGAACATACAACTACCGCGAATACATACCGGGATCATCACATAATAAAGGCAGAGACATAGTTTAAGTCAAAAAACGCTTGGCGTTTTGACAACCAACCGGAGTTTTCTCAAGGGGCCATTGCGGTACGAGGTACTCCGTACGTCCGTTCATACGCTGATTTATCATTGCACGGCCCAAGCGTTGAAGGTTGGCTTGGTAACTGTCAAATGATGGACGTATCCCTCAACCTTGTTCAGGGTCTGAGCACAATTCAGACTGTCAAACTGACGTTGAACAATCGCATGGTCGATCAATTCTCTTGTTCGATGACTGTGTGATTTAGGTGGGGAAAAGGATAATAGACTGACCAGTAGCCTGTGCAGCCAGTAGATTAGCTGTCGGACGCCTTGAATCTGACACACATGGTCACACACATCGTACCAGCGAGTCGAATCGCGACGACTACTCGTTCACCGGGGTAAGGAAATAGCCACTCTCTGACTCGTACTTGCTATCATTGTCCGGGGAAAGTCGTGGATTGGATATGCACGTACACATACATTTTCACCTACGTAACTAGAATTATTGTACGGAATATGTAACCTGGAATGTATCACATCTTTGTTTGTCAGGCCAAATCCATGACCATGATCATGTTAGGTGTCTGATAGTACTACAAAGTACGTACCTCGATAATAACGGTCCTCCCCACCTTGCTACGTATTTACGCCGAGGGATCACCGGTGATCAACTCGGCTACAACGCCGGCGCCAGGGCCAGGATGTGGTCCCTAACATGGATCTTCTGGGCTCTGACCAGCTGGTCAATCGATAATACTATGTAGTATGATGAGATGATATCGATACATAGTACGGAGTACATACATACGGAACACCAGGTACAGATACGTAATCATCCGTTATTTAACAAACAGTATTAAAACTATAATATAAGTGTAGTATTTGTTGATTACGAGTTCATCCTTGGCCCCAACCTTACTCCACGGGGACTTTTCAAGGACAAGGGTTCGACAGAATCCTGTTTGCATTTTAGCCTTCACTGCCCATTCAGGTCAGCTTTGAACCAAGTGGCTGATCCTCGACTACTATGTACGGTTCTCCATAGCCTTTGGGAACACTCAGTCCGATACTCCGATTACTTCGCGACACTATATTGTAGGTACGTATGGAGGCAGAAGCAACTGCACTAAACTTCATGCTTACCCATCATCATCCTTGACCCAGAGTCTTGGACTCTTGGTAATTTGGTAGCAAGGACGCTACGAAATCACATGACCGTAACGTTACCAAGTGTTGGAAAATAGATTGAACGGACCCAACGGCAATTTGGATTTAATCTATTTTCATTTACTGTTCCCGGATATTACAAAGATCATCTCCGGGACAAGAATGAATCACATACAAACGGATTGGTCGGTGGCAGGCTGAGTCCGTATCCAACATTGCCTACCTCCATGCATATTCGACACATGGATTGTAGCCAGAGAGTCTTGTTATGCATATACTGTATTGTATTGCTCGGCTATTTGTATGAAAAGGATGGAGGAATGTCGGATACCCGGGTCACAATTTTGACTGAAAGCGCACGCGGACAATATTGGACGCCTGATGTCGAATGAGTCCGTAATTCAGTAATGAGTTGGTCATCTTGAAATAAGTCGTATCTTGTGTGCTGGCATGACATGATAGTGCCAAATACCATGGAACTCCGAGGAAATAGTATGTTAGTGGCAGCGTTTCCCGGGATCGTCTATGATTTGAATGCTTCCTCGATTTGGTGGACCAGTTGACAATGATATTGAGATGACTACTGTATTGTATGTAGAGCTTATTGATTCAAAGCAGAAGTTACTGCGTTTTTATGTCTTTGATAACGGGCTTAACCCTTTAGGTCGGAACTTCGAGAGTCTCCAGTATTGACATTGATATCTTGATCTCGATGTGATGTCCCTATATCATATCAATTGATGATATACTTCATGACTGAGAAAATGATAATATAGCTTGGAAATATGCAACTCGCTTGACTAAATACCTGAATAGGAAGTGTCATCTATAAATGTTGAATGGTATTCAGCTTTTTTGTGAAGTATGCAAATCGTACTTTCGGCTATAAATAGGTCACGCATGTTGATGCGTATCAAAAAGAGTGAGATGTAGAAGTTGAAATTTTTGCTGTTCAGCTGTGAACGAGACACCGATTCTCCTCTTTCGAAAAGCGAGTCGAAATACATGTCATATATGTAGACGTTCGTGTTGCATATTCGAATCCTTTCGACTTTCAGGGCTGTAGTCCATCGAGATATTTCGTTACGTATGCAACAGCTTCAGGATTGTGACTGATTTGGCGGAGCTAGAACTCATGATTCTACCAAACTGGACGAAGCTATCAGAAAGAGAGCTGCACTTTTTCAACAGCTCTTTTGGTGTCCATATCATTCCCAACATTGATTGCGCTCCGCATGGAAATGTGTACGAGTTCTATATGCCAGCATTGAAGTGCCGCCACGCGAATTACAAGTGCTTTTTTCGACACAACTTCTATACGCAATCCCTAATGTTTACTTCATGACGGGGATAGTGGTCCGGCCCTGGTGCCCGGTCGACATTCATGTTTGCTCGGAATCTGTCAATCGGACCAGAGGTATTGGTATGCTGATCAATTTCGAACTCGAGTGTCCGCTCAAAAAGCCTCCTCCAGCGCGTGCCTGTGCAGTAGTGTATGAGTCAAGCTACGAAATCAATTGCAGCATGTACTGCTATCCAATTTCTAGTGTTGATTGTGCGCCGGAGATTTTCATCCAAGATTCACACCTTATATATGTGACAGTTTCAGCTATCGCTTCAACTTTGTTCTCGGATTATCTTGTATAACTAAGGTCGAGGATTCTCTCCAGGAAGTCAAATCCTCTACGCTGTGTGTCCCAAGTCTTAGAGCCCTTCACCATCTTTCCCAAGAATGTATGCGGCTCATCCTCAACTTCAATGAATTCAGTTTCAATGCCCTGCCCTTGCAATAATCCACCAAAAGCTTGGCTCAGATGCATTGGTACCATGTTGTCCGCAGTTCCGTGCACTATAGCCGTCGGGGGCCAATTTCTGTGTATATTCCGCGCAGGGTCGACTACATCCAAGTCGTTTGGGAACGTCGGCCATATAGAATGTAGTACCTTTCCTTGTGCAATAGCTTGCATTGCGAAAAGCTGGCGCTTATCGTTAAGACTCGGCTGCATTGGCACGCTGCGCGTGGCGCCAGCTACCTCCTGCTGACCTTCGAGAGAGATACCACCCATGAAGACTGTTTTTTCTTGATATAAATGCTCGAATGCTGAATCCGGCAGTATCGATGGCAGCCTGCTCCGAACCTCCTCGATCGGGAGGAGCCAAAACGGATCATCGAACATCTTTGGGCCGTAAAAGTCGAGGATTGCCAAAGGTGGCTTTTCGACGCCCCACGCCTTTTTGATTATCAGTTATTTGAGGTGAGAGTAGCAGTTCATGAAGTGTTGACTTACCATACTCAGCGCTAAGTGACCCCCGGCTGACGCACCCATAGCCATGACGCGCTCAGGGTCAGGCCGTATAGAGATGGACGCCTTTGCAAGAGCTGTAGCTAGTCCACCATTTTGAACCCAGCGTAGAACATCACGAGCGTCAGTAATCGGCCCCTGTAAGAGGTCGACTCCAGGACACAGCCGATACTCAATAGAAAGAACAATCCAGCCTCGCTCCAGACAGTCCTCGATTTGGCCCGCGTTATTCATACGAGACCAACCTAGGATGAAGCCGCCACCGTGGCACATTATGATAACTGGTGCAAGGGCATGGTCGCCTGCCGCTTTTCGGAGAGGCAAATAGACATCTGTCGGGATTTCCGTACCTTCAACTTTCTTGTAAGGAACTCGGAGGAGCTCGCTTTGAATGGAGTTCGCCTCCATGGCGACTTTTACTTGTATGACTGAATAAAGCTTGAGAAGCTTGTGGAGTAAGGCTTTTTATACATTCAAAAAATGGTTTGTAAACGATGTTGAACTGTCGGACTCCCATGAATGAAGTCTAAGATATCCACATCCAAATTCGAACGGAATTGCCGAGCATATGATTACTGTACCTACACTTGGGCAAGTACATGTATGGCAGAAAGCATATTCAATCAATATCTCTCTACCGTAGCACCACTCATCTATCTCTGTTGAATCATGTATTTGAGAGTTGCTAGTCATGAAGGTCTTCCTGTCAATTGCTTGCATATCGAGTTTCAAGAGTACTCAGGCACCGGAAGTCTGTTGATCCTCTTCTTGATTGAAATTATGGCACAGTTGTGTCTCAGAATTTCTAGGCTAATATATTACCTTGTCTATCACATCATGTATACTTGAGGATCACCAATGTCAAGGTAACGATGCGTTAGTGCTGATATTCCACTATTCTGGCTGACCGCCAGCTGAGAGTTTAAAATTCTATGGGGTACAAATCAGTCAAGTGGAATCGCAGGATCACCTAGATGTTTTCAGAAAAGAGGTCATATTCTCCGTATTATCATTCACGTAGCTATTATCTTAAGCAGAAGGTCTCCCTCAGTAATAAATCAAACTCGCAAACCAGTGAGATGCGTCTATATGCATAGAAGACGAAGGAAAAGTAAGAAAAGCCCGGACATAGTCGTCGGCGTTTGGTTGCATGTATGTCAAAGAATGTATTCAAATACATTTTTGATATATATTCTCTCGACTGTAAAGGTTTGGCCAATGGTTGTGACAACACATGCCTAATCATTCAGAAATGACGTTTTTCCAAATTTCCATGGTTTATATGTGCGAGCGCAATGTATAGCTACTGGCTAGACATCTTGGTCCTTTTGGCTCAGTCACGAGCCTTGCGGTGAGCACCCGGAATGCCCTCTGAGGGCGACCTGTGACATCGAGATGTAAAAAAAATTTCGGGTTCGTCATACGGGAATAAAGGACTTCTCTGCTGTATCCCTGGTGCTGCGCAAGTATAAATGTACATCTTCTGTACGCATGACCCAAGCACAAGTGATTTTCATTTCTTGCTTGGGGTCCACGAGTTTAACCTGTGATGGAAGTCAGTTAAGAGATCACATGACAGTACTAGTAGATAGAAACAATAAATGGGAAATGAACATACGTCGAAGTTTGCAAAGAAGCTTGCTGCAGTTTTATACAATTCCACAAGTCCCAGACTCTGACCCAAGCATACACGTGGTCCAGACCCAAACGAGAGTACAGTGTTGAACATCTTTTGACGCCTAGCGTTAAATTGATCTATGGACTCGTAGCGATACTGTAGCCAGCGCTCAGGTCTGAAGGTCTCGGTTTCAGGGCCAAATATTTCTTCGTCACGATTGATCACCCATGGATCCATGCCAACAATTGTTCCGGGAGCCACGACTCTGCCGTCATGGAGGCGAAGACCTTCCTCCGGGACTTCACGTTCTAAAACGAGAGCGAAGCCAGGGTGGATTCGAATGGTTTCACGAATCACGGCTTCGAGATAAGGAAGATTTTTGGCGTCCTTGTAGCTAATCGGTCCATCAAGACCGTACAATGCGGCGGATTCAAGTTCTGAGCGAATCTTGGCGAGTACATCCTTGGTCTTGAGGACGTAGTACACGAGAGCAGTCAAAGTGTATGCAGTTGGATGGCTACCAGCTACGGTATTCGTCAACAGGTAGCTGATCAATTGATAATCGTCAATAAGTTGGGGAAACTTCTGCTGTGCTTCGAGGTATCTGTCGAGAAAGTCTTGATTTCCTCCAGACACCGGTTTTTTTGTATCTAGTAATCTGCGCATTTCTTTTCGTTTGCTGTAGTGTTCAAAACTCAGGTCGACGGCCCATTGAAGTTGTGGCGCATTGAGTCGCCGTGCAATCCAGTTTGTCTTTAGATAGTAATGAAGCCAAGGCATTTGACAAGTCTGTTATCTGATTAGCATCATGCCTACGACCCGGTGATTCTGAACAACGTGGCTATTTATGGAACTTACCCTAGCAAAATACTCAAAATCTCGATCCGAGTCCCTCAGGAGCTTCTCAGAATTTTTAAGAGAGCCATCGAGAAACCCGAGAGAGGAACCGAAAGTAGTGTAGCCCATAGCGTCCCACGAGACTGATACACAACCTCAATCAGCGCTTGTTCAAACAAGATATCCATGGAGAAAGTTAGGACGCTCACATCGTATAAATATATCTGCGATATCACAGGGTAGGGCTGTGCTGACGTATTTATCTTTTAGAACACTGATCAACAAGTTGATGGAATTGTCAAGAAACCCTTCGGCGCTTAGCACGCTTTTAGTCGATGAGAGAGAGGGGCTGATTGGCTTCAACATCTTTGCGTGCCATTTCTCATCCACGGTCGAGAATAAGTTTGGCTGGGGGCTCCCATCTGGTAGAACGGACTGTTGCAGGGTGTACATGCGGCTCTGATATGTGGTGCAATTAGCTTCTGAATACCCCTTGAAATCCACAATATTCTCTTTTCTTTCTTCGAGAGAAATAATTGCTTTTTTTACATGCCAATAAGAGAACTCACCTTTTTCCATGGATTCTTGGTATTATAAATAGTCTTCATCAAGGATGGGTCCGAGATACTCAGCGTGTTCGGCCCAATTCTAACAACAGCTCCATATTTTCGATGAAGATCAGCATGCACCAGATGAGCCTGGCCACTAGCAGTGTTGATATAACGCCAAATATCGGTAAAATTGGTGCAAAAGGGTCCAGGAAAGGACTTCACAGCAGAAAAGTAGTAGCTGTGGCCGAGTCTTAGGGATAAAGTGAGAAAGGTCAGGAGCAGGAGGCACAGAAAGATGTTGAGAGTCCCTGGACAGACGACTTGGACGTGTTCGAGGAGATTGTTGTCTTTGAAGAAGTGGGCGTTGTTTTTGAGAAACCGAGTAACGTCGGGCATCACTATTGTAGCTGTTGGGACCGCAACCATTTCGAGGATAGCGCTTGATATGATTGGGCAGATAGGAGGGAAAGAGGACAAAGAGTCTCTGGAAGAGTTTCTATTTCCTTTTATGAACTTTGCCTGATGTTGCCCAGGTTCTTCAGGCTGGTATATCAAAGGGCGTTTGTCGGGCGTTGTCTGGCGTGGTCAGGCGTGCAGCACTCCAGCATGAGGTGACAATATATAGGGCCACACAGAATAAGAATAGAGAAACGAAGTGGCCAATAGCTTTTTCTATATGTTTCGCTGGTAATAGGTATCTTGGACCTGAGGCAGCTGTCCTCTCTAAGATGAAAGTCTTCAGGGTCGCCATGAACTATATATCAAAATGTACTAGGTATCAGGACGCTCTTTCACAATAACAATAATAATACGTATTATTCGTCAAAGGTCCACCAGGCTAGTCTCCTTCACGCCTCATTTGTTAATGTAATGTGAATGTGATTTCTTTGTCTGATCAAAACCAACGGCGTCATTTGGCGTTCCTGGATGGAAACTCCGGGCGAGGACATACCCCCTATAGGCGTCATCTTCCCTTTCGCTCCGTTTGATTGTTGGCTTTTCTGAGTCCTGGTAACGTTGTATTCGTTTGCTTGAATAGATGTATCTCGCATATGCCGTCTCCTTTTACCATTCACGAGGCTTATAGAATACGAGGTGCCCGCCACATGGTCCGTCATTGTCATTGTACCCTGGTCTTTCTTGGACTTTTGTCACGATTCATTGATCTGTCCTATCATAATATCTCAATTTTCTTTTTCTTTTCTTCTGCTACTATGCATCCCTTTTCTCGATTAGTTAGTGCTGGTATTGGCTTTTCGACGCTCTTTCTGCCCGCTCAGGAAGTCACCATGCGGTCCGCTTGCCCTAATATATGCTTAACGGACCATTCATGTACATTTCAGGCCTCCTCTATACTCATGCAGTATGAATAAAGTAAGATATGGGAAATCAAATGACCACAATAAGCTGCGCAGCTCGGCCAGTGTCACAATTACGGACTTTCTGAGGTTCGTATTCGCTAAAAGAAATCGACTAAAGGAATCAGGGCTTTCTATACTTGCCAATCACGAGTGACATATGCACAAAAAATCTGTATCCAGTATCCAATCTAACCTTTTCATGTAGTAATAGGCAATAGGAATATTGAATTCGAAGCCATGATGCACACCATTAGTCAAAGGGGGTGGTCCAGAATCCAACCTCGCTACCATAAAACCAACGATTAGGCGAGCCATTAGGCGTCTATTCGCTTGCCACAAAGAACAAAGTATTGTATCTTTATGAGCGAATCTAGTGTGCGCCCATGGATTCGCCGCGATTTAGTATGTCGTTTTCTTTGACATTCGGCATCGGTTTCGCCGAATATGGTATTCATGCAGCTCATCAATAGCTTTGTATGCCGGAAATCGGCATCTGATGAATCATTGCTTTTTCAATACTTTCAGATGAAGTATACAGTCCATACTACCTATGTACAGACGACCTGATAAGTAATGTGATTTCTCCACTGACTCGAGTTGCGCATATCCAACCAGTTGGGACGAAGAGTTGTGCGACGCATCAATGCAGGCCATGCAGGGATCTCACATGTGAACCGCCTCAGCTCCAGATGTCCCCTGAACCAATTATATACTTGTATCATATTGATAACGTGTATATCAGGCATGCACATGATCATGATAGAGATGATAGTTTCAGATCTTATCATTTACGGAGTGTGCTACTATCATCTACTACGGAGTACCGAGATGGAAATCTTGACCATTTGAGCAGCGAGCAGCGAGAAGCGAGGATCCTGACCCGGATCGTTAGGATTGACTTTTTATTGGCCTTCTCGATAATCGATCGTATTTAGTGACCTTGCTTCCAAGAATTGTTTCAATTCGAGCCGCGCAACTCGTGAAGCGGTTAAACACATCGGATGATTGGACTGGTGGGCTCGGGGGACTATTGTAGAATTGGGTAGGTATTCAAAAAATAGTCCCCCACTCGCATTGGCATTTCGAAGAAGATAGATTTGATGCCAGGAATGTGTAGAGGCATGCGCTCGCCTCTATTGAAATTTGCTTGGACTAAAGCGATCGAATCTCAATTACTCCGAGTCTGGCCAGGAATCAAATCATGATACAAAAAGCGAACAGCTCAGCCATCAACATGGCAAGATAGAAATAGGCAGGGACTAACAGTCTTGATCAGAAAGATCGCCGAGGTCTTTTGGTTGTTTTATCCTAAGGATGTTTCAAAGATCCCTCGGCCGGACTGGCTCGTAAAGCAGGCACATATTTGAGGGATTACGTTAACATGAATCTTACAAGTCACAAGCAGGTTTTGAATTAAATATAGTTGCGACGAGTTGTCCATGATTAGGTAGACATTTGTGCAAGTCCGCCTCTAAGAGAACAACGTACATGAATAAACGATACGCAGACATTATGAATCTATGCGGCTTCGACAGCCACAGTCTCAATATGTACAGTACTCGAGTTCTTTGACTCTTCCGCATTAGGGGTCTCTTGGACCTTCGGTTCCTCTTTCGTAACCTCTTTTTTAACCTCTACCTTGATCTCAACCGGAGTTGGGAAATCAATCTGATCATCATCCAGATAATCGACGTCAAAAGATCGTAGTTTCTCGGCTGCTGTCCAACCATCGCCAATCCATCCGTTGGGGTTATCGTTTATGTATTCGTATTCAAAGTCCTCCCAACGGGGGTTGCTGAAGGTTTTGAGGGCGTGCAGGGAGGATCCTTTTGACCATGTTAGCTGCGAAAAAATGAAGAATACTTTTAAAGAGATAAAAGACATACCAGGCCAAACTGCGATAACTCTTCCATCTTCTTTACCACCCTTGTACCAGCTACGACACTTCTCGCTAAAAACGGTTTTGCTGAAATGTTGCTCGCAGTGCTTTGTGAATCGCTCGACAGCTTCCTTGCGAGGTGCCATTGAGCGGATGTTATCGCGTTGAAGCTTGGCGACACACTGGGTGATATAGTCAATCTCCTTTTCGATCAATAGAATCAAACTACCATGCCCGAGAGCGGCATTAGGACCAAGGCATATGAAGTAATTAGGAAACTCGTCTGTGGCAAGGGAAATGTATGTCTCTGGGATGTCTTTCCACTTCTCGGCTAGAGAAATACCTTTGCGTCCGGTCATGGGGAAACGGGGTAGATAGGTGGTGTCGAACCCAGTTGCGCATACAATAACGTCGACTTCCCGGTGCACGCCATCTGCTGTAGTGATGCCGGTTGAGTTAATCCTGCTGATCTCGGTCTTAATCACTTCCACCTTCTCGTCAGTAAGGGCTTCAAGGTAACCAGGACCAGGCGTCAGGCGACGGCAACCAGGTGGGAAATTCGGGAGTATTTGATCCAATAGCTCAGGCTTCTTGGCTAGGCGACGCTTCATATTCTCTTTGAAAATCTTTGGGCCAGCGAGCTGTTCAGATGTGTCTTTGATAGTTACCCAGAAGCCATTCTGAAGATCATGTTCAATGTCTATATTCATCAGTAAACTGTCGATTATTTGATTGTTTAATCTACATACCCTTCCTGAATTTATGGTATACCGCTCGGTCGGATTTGAACTCTGCAATTGTCTCGGCACTGAAAGCAACTGTTTGTAGTCAGTTCGCCGCATACTAAAGTTTCTCAAGAATAGACTCACTGTTGTCCTTGTTATTTCCTGCTATCTCTTCAAGCTTCTCACGAGCAAATGTTGGGGACAGCCACGTTCGGCCACGAGCATAATGGTCAATGTGACTGACATCCGGGAGCATTGCGGGTACTACCTGAATACCACTTGATCCGTTGCCAATGACAGCAATTCTTTTGTTCTAGAGCTTGTTAGATTCGATATTATTTTGCGTCGAATATCTCCCAACCTTGTAATCATATTCTTCATCCCATGCAGCTGTGTGCAAGAGCTTGCCCCTGAAATCATGCAGACCAGGGATACTGGGCCATTTCCAGTTGTTTAGAGACCCAGCGCAAGAAATGAAAACGTCGCACCAGTCATCGCACACGGATCCATCTGACAGTTGGACTTTCATATTCCATCTGCCGAGCTCATCATTCCAGTGTGCCGCAAGAACCTTGTGCTTGAGGTATATCCTTTCCATAGCACCATATTTCCGAGCGACTCCCTTCCAGTACTGGTGGATCTCTTTTGCGCTGGCGTAGAAATGTGACCATTCAAGGTTCGGTTCGAAAGTTGCTTGGTAGGTGTGAGAGGGAATGTCTATTGACCAGAGATTGGTTCGTGATTAGTATGCAGAGTGAATGAACCATTGACGTTATGATACTTACCACATGCGCAGCCTGGATATCTATTTTCATACCATGTGCCACCAATATCGTCATTCTTCTCTAATACAGCAAGATCGATGTTCTTGATCCTTTGCGCCATACGAATACAGGTAATGATCCCTGATACACCTGCGCCCATCACTCGCACCTTGATGGGTCGCGCATCATCGACTGCTCTGTTTTCGACAATCCACGGCTCGCTCTGAACGCCATTTGGCGTAGTCTCTGAAGCCATGATGTACCAATCACCGCCAATGAAGGTTCTGAGGATGTGGAAAAGTCAAGGTATGCGTCTATGACAATAACCAAACGACAGACGACCAAGGGGGATCTGAATCTTTTATCTCCCAATCGTAAACGATCTGCTGAATCAGGTGGTGCCATTAAGCTACTTCTTCGGGGAGGTGGCACGGCAGTTCTCAGTTACTTCGATGTCTTAGCTCGATGCCTTGTCTTCAAACGGCACACCAATCTCCTTTCTGACAACAACAACAACAACCCCGCCAGAGATCAGCCATTAGCAGCCACCATCCTTGTATCCCGAGCAGAGACTGCATGCTTAGTAAGATAATAAGAGGCGATAGAAGCGTGAGGGGTTGATCCGGGGTGGATACCTACTGCCCGTGTAAAGCAGGTAGATATGCAGAGCATTGACTTCGGATGGATCTCCGTGAGCATTCATCTCACCAATGCTTGCTTCTGCGCCTGCTGGAGCATTTTCCAAAAGTGAAGTTCCGTTCTTTCATTTGCAGAACTATGCAAACGTCGGAAATCCCCCTTCTCAGCAACAACTCCCCATTTCCCCGAACTTCCCCAACATTGTCAAAGTGGAGTGCGTTAGACAGTTCGATGTGGGGGTTATCGGCGGTATTATTATGTAGGTTGTCGCAAATCTCACCAAACCGACGGAAATGGGGATAGAAAGGGAGCTTTCAATGATTGTTGATGTTCACGGAGGATGAGAGGTTTGCTACCTTAGGAAGGCGGATTGGACGTCAGGAAGGCACGGTCACCGGTCTCTCCTTCCTCGATCGACGCGTTACCATACATCGAGTACATCAGTACCGTACATGGTATGGTATTCCGCGTGTAAATTCTGGACAACGGTCATGTATTACGCAAACCCCGGTCAATGAAGGAACTTCAAGGAAGAAGGCTAGACCGTGCGTCGGCAATTACGACTTTTGATTGGAAGCAGCTGAATATCTGGCCCCGCTGTACCGTAACCCTCTCCGCATTGTCCGCATCATACTTCGTACGGAGTACGGAGTACTACGTACGTACACCCATTGGGGTACTTTGGGGACTTCCACCAATACGTCAAGCACTAAGGAGCTTTAGTACATTGAGTGTACAACTTCAGGACGTTCTTACCGTATTATAGCTATCATTACGTTAATGATAATCACTGCAAACTTTGTTACGAAATACTACATACTATTACATACATAGTAGTAAGAATGAGCTTCCTCGGACTGGTGTAGCATTACCAGGATGTTACAGCCACCGCGTACGACTTCGTTTTCGGATCCTTCAATATACATACATAGGAGTTAAATTACTAGACAGCTTCCTAATGATCGCCGTATGACAGTGGTTAATTGAATTGATCAATTGATACAGATGCCTATCCAGTCAACAGTATCACACAGTTTGCGAATACATACATAGTACGTTGTCTTATTTCGTTTTTGATACAAGGTCTGTAACGAACTAGTCCATGAACGGATAAGCGGTACTGAATACTCCACCTAGATTGTGGCCGATCGAGGCACAAGGACCTGTCTTACTTTTGCTTCTTCATCGCCTCTCGCAGACTTGATGCTGTATGCGAAGAAAAAGACTCATGACTTGTGCATGGCATGAGCAGTTGTCGTTGCTCCTTGCACTACCTTCCATCTCCAACATTTGCCTCTCTTCTACAAGGAAAAACCGTCATTAAATTCTTCACCAATCTGCTTGCTCCCGCTGGGGCCGCCTCCCAATGTTCCCCCTCCATCAGCATCCACAGTCATGACGAAACAGACCTCGGACAAGAATTTCCGATGCAATATTTGCCAGCGAGGCTTTACTCGAATCGATCATCTGAAGCGACACCATTTGCGCCGTAAGTATTTGTTTTTTTTTACTGCTTTCTCTACATGCCAATTCGCATGAGCTGGCCTAACCAATCGCAGACTCCGGCGTAAAGCCGTATTCATGCATATTCTGTAGCGAGGCGTTTGCACGATGGTAGGCCCTTCCATTGTAACTGTCCTACTAAGCTAATCAGATTAGCGACAACTTGCGAGATCACTATCCGGATTGCGCGCAACGCGGAGATAACCCAATTCCGGAGACCGGGCAACGAGGAAGACGCCGTCATGCCTGTGAATCAGTATGCCAGTTTCCTACACGAGAAAGACGAATTCCAAAGAGCAGATTCTAATTATCAACAGTGCACTTCTATGAAGCTTCGATGTGATGGACAAAGTCCTTGCAGCTCATGTGTCAAACGCAACCTTGTGTGCAATAATACCGGCAAACACAAAAATCCCAGACTTGATTTGCCTCCATGTACGACCGTCAGATTTGAGAAATATGGGGAAAGAATGATTGCTGACTTGCATACAGCCACAGAAAGCTCGCTTTTGAAAAATGAAGAACTCGAGTCTTCGGATCGAGGGTCGATCAGTTTTCTCCTCAATGGCGGCACAGACAGCTTCACCGAGAGATTCCGTCTTCCACCACGTAGTGATCGCACCCGAGGCACACTTTATCACACTCAGAAAGAGCTGGAAGAGGCTACAAGTCCCGGCAATACCTACACATTGGATGCATCTACTCCCAATCTTACTACTGGTTTCTTTTCGGATCTTGATGACCTTTCAACGTTCGATGAGAGCTTCATGTCCTTTATGACTGGACCTTTCGCCGAGTCCCAGAAGTCCATGGTCGATCCTTACTCGGGTACATTTGCTGCGCACGCGCTTTTGCAGCTTCCAAACCAAGATCCAAAAGTCGGCTTAGCGGACGATTCTTCGTTCTACGAAACGGAAAGTGCCTTCTCGAGCGCTCTCATTCAAGCCATTCTCGCAAAGACATGGACAGTGAATATGGATGCCAAAGCACAACAAGAAATTTCGTCGAATCTTCATTTCCTGCTATCGACTCGTCGCATTCATAAGTTCGTATCGCTGTACTTTTTGTACTGGCATATCAACTGTCAACTTCTTCATCCACCGTCATTCAATATCGAACAGGTTACAATGCCTTTACTGGCCGCTGTTATCTTTATGGGAGCCATGTA
Organism: Talaromyces thailandensis; assembly: GCA_019828575.1. Taxonomy (NCBI): domain Eukaryota; kingdom Fungi; phylum Ascomycota; class Eurotiomycetes; order Eurotiales; family Trichocomaceae; genus Talaromyces; species Talaromyces thailandensis. The sequence goes on along the minus strand of JACVQZ010000053.1, from coordinate 314,840 downwards.
TTCGAATGAGGAACGTGAGGCGTACGTGGCTCGGCGGATGATAGACTTTGCCGAGTTATACGTGTTCTCAACCGACGTCTTTTCTAGTGAACACGAAGTGAGCTGCACGTTTGTTGGTCGGCCAACCACGGATACGGAACGCAAGAATTGGGCACATTTTCAAAATCTCCAAGCGGGTTATGTGATGGTGGTCACTCAATATTGGGCAGGCTCAAAGACGGCGCGTAATAGGGCGATGGAGGCTCGTTTCAATGAAGTCGTCTTGGTAAGCTCATTATCATACATTCGAAGATCTCACTTTACTAATCTTTATCAGACTGCACGCAGAATGGAACTTACACACTGCCAGCATCTCCCTGAAGATCGAATCCATGAAACACTCTGGATCCAAAAAGAGTGTCGTATCAGGCGAGTTACCGACGTATAAGTTTGGTCAAAATCCTTATTGACTGATTCTATAGGACCATGAATGTAATCGCATTACTCGATTGCGCTTTCTCCTTCTACTCGAACTTTCCCTGTCGCCTCACACCTTCGGAGCTAGAATGCGATTTGCCATGCGAAGAATCGGTCTTTAACTGCGAGCATCCTTTTGCTCAACTCAAATTTCGATTTACCAGAGAAACGACCGTTTATGAAGCTTTTCAGCATCTGTTTGATGACGAACCGGAAACATCGAACTGTCAGCATGACCAAGATCACTCAAATTATTGCCAGCACACTCCGTCCATTGGCACAACCTTTACGGTTACCGACATGTTTTTGATGATACATAGTACGTTGCATGATTTCATCCATTGACCACATGCGTTGTGCTAACCAACTGACGTAGTTCTTTACTCGTACATCAATTCACACATGACCGTCCTAGCACCCATCATGCGCATGCGACAACTCAAAAAACAAAAAGACCCGTCGACAGCTACATCTCAATCGATCACATCGGACGACCCCGTTCTCGTGAGCATCCGAGCAGCACTGAGCCGATGGCGCACTTTGTGGCTTAACTTGAAGTCACGGATATCAGCAGAGGAATGGGCTGCAATGGGATTCATGAAGACGGCGTACAACTTCTTTCAGGTGGCCAATCTGCTTATTACGAAGAAGCATAGCGTTGATGTCATCATGCAAATGGAGGTCAAATGCGAGGATAAACTGGAGAAGTTGAAAGTGCTTCTGCAAGATGATAATGATTGATGATTATCCTACTTTTTTTGATGGCGTTATCGGCTTTTTGGAGGCAGAGGAGTTTGGTGCGGAGTAATAGCACTTTCTTGCTGGCCTTGTCGGCGTTAGTGGAAGTGGGTATACAGTTCGAGTTCTCCGAACATGAAGTAGGAAACCATGATTCCAGATCATCCAAATATTTCGTCCATCTACTCCGAGTACATTCGCACGCACATGGTACTGCGTAGAAAGATACACGGTGGATACTTACTCGCTGCCGGCTCGTGACTTGACCTCCCCGAGTCAATATTCCGCTGATCGGAAATCCCCCGTGGAGTAAAAGGACTGCGGGGATAATCCAAATCCAGCAATGCGGTCTGTACGAAGACCTCTGCAGGAATTTAAGGCGCAGTCGAGCTGTCTGAGCCAGTCAAAGCTATCTATCTGTATACCAAACTGAATCCCAGGTGAAAGGGGTCCGGGCATCTCCGCAATACAGATATTCGGAAGCATCAAAGGACTTCATGTGGGACATTGAATTTGTACAAAGAATAACTAGCAACTCTGCCTGCTGCTTATAATAGTTCTCTTACGAGCTTGATAATACTCCCCCTTCAATTGATATAATCGACAACTGGAAAGAAGAAGAAGAAGACATGGCCCCTGCAGCCGAGAACAAAGTCTTCATCGTGACAGGTGCCCATACCTCCTTATTGAAACATTAGTTTCGCAAATTTGACAACTCTACAGGCGGCGCATCAGGCATCGGCCTCGGTATAACCCGCTACCTCATCACCCAACAACATCCCACCCTCACCCCAGCACACATCGCCATCTTCGACATCAACGCCGAGTCCGGCTCGGCCGTGGTCTCGAGCTTACAAGAAGAATACAAAACCACTTCGAGCGCGACTATCTCATTCCATCAATGCGACGTCTCATCTTGGGAAAGTCAGGCGGCCGCTTTCAGAGAGGTAGCGCAGCAGCAGGGGAGAATCGACTATGTCGTCGCCAACGCAGGGATCACGGAGAAGGGGGATTTGTTAGAGAAGGAAGTAGGAGAACCGTCAAAGCCGGTTTTGGCGACGTTGAATGTTAATTTGACGGGTGTTATATACTGTTTGTCTACCTGACCCCCACTGCCCCCAAAGAGAGAGAGATATGCAGGTGACTAACATGAAAGAATGCGTGTAGCAACCAAACTCGCGATACACTACATCCGCAAAAATGGATCAACCTCCTCGACGAAAGGTGGAATCATCTGCACAGCCTCGAATGCGGGCATCTACCCATTCCCTATGGCGCCTATCTACGCCACGACGAAACACGGTGTCGTCGGACTTGTGCGCTCTCTAGCGCGTCCGTTGGCGTTGGAGGGTATTCAAATCAATGCTTTGGCGCCTGCTGTTATCGGTACGAACTACCTTTCCGTCAACATTGACTAAGTCGTTACGAGACGCTAATGTTACTTTGGTTCCCAGAAACAAACATCGCTTCAAGCCTCGATCTATTCAAGAACATGATCATTACACCCATGTCAACGGTGACAAAAGCAGTAGAAATCCTATTAACATCAAGCCCTAGTCCTAACCCCAACTCGTCATCGACAAAACCACTTCCTGAATCGACTATATTAACAGGTAAAATTGCCGAGTGTCACGAAGGCAATGTAACCTTCGCCGAGCAACCGGCCTATGTGGATGCGAATACGGAGAAGAATATTGAGATGTTTTGGAGTTTGGGATATGCTTGATTCCTGCATCGAGTGAACTGGAATTTAAGAAGTGCAGTTCAAAGAGAGTAATGAGTCGTCGACCTGTTCGGAGTTAGAACTGATGTAAATAATGTTGCTTTGATGAGAAGAGACATACATTCGTGCAAACTGCTTGGTTGTATCCGCTCGGGCTGACGACATCGATATTCTCAGCGTAGATATTGGAGCATACCTAACATTCCTTGTCAGCAAGGGTATCAGAAAAGAAGGAAATGAGTCTACAAAACGTACATTCGGACTTGAGCAAACCAACGTCGCAATCTTCTTGCCTTCCTTGGTACTAGTCACACCCTTGAAGTTCTTGAAATGGATATCTGAGATAGTCATGTTGCTAGGATACTCGTTGCATAGAGTCAGATTGCTCTGTCCGTAGCACTGGGTCAATTCAATGGCCCAGTCCACGTTTGTCACGGACATGGTGTCGTAAGTGACGTTTTTGACGCTTCCGAGACCACCGCCGCCTGTAAGGCTGGCTTCTAGCTCCGACTCGATTCCGGGCCAGACTTTGATGCGGGCGCCGTCCTGTAAAGGATAATACATTAGAAATGTCCCAGATATCAGTAAAGGGAGAAAATACGAACAGATGCGTTGAACATGGAGATATTGTAGACGAGTACGTTCTCGACAATGTCGACCTCGCCGGCATACTGGCCCAAGGAGCCGACGGAGATACCGTGGGAGCCGTTGCAGTGCAGGTTTTGGACGAGGATGTTGGTGCTGTTGGGCTTGAATGCGACGCAGTCTGTATCAAGTCAATATCACTGTGTATACACCTCGAGGGAATCAAACGCGTACCATCACCGTTGTTGATCACGGAGTTCTGGATGACGATGTTATCCGAGCGGTAGGTATCCCTTCGACAGTCAGTACGCATTACACCAATTCGAAAATAAAAGGGACTGACGTACCATCCATCCGTGTTCTTAGCCACATGCGCACTTGTACTATACCCTGAAATATCCAATCCATCAAACACCACATTCGACGAATTAGCAACGATATGATACCAAGACGGCGAACGTCTCAATTTCAACGGTCCAATGGAACCACCTTCCAGACCGATGATACCCATCAAGATGGGACGCTGAAGCGTGGCGTTCACAGCAAACATGTCGTACCATACTTGACCGTTGCCGTCGATGGTGCCGTCGCCGTAGATGTTGACGTCTTCGCCGCCGAGTTTGAAGAAAGTGGTGGAGTTTTGGAAGACGATTTGGAAGGCGTTGTTGATCCAGTAGTCTGTGTCGTTGGTGAACTGGATTGTGCCGGTGATATCTATCGTACTTAGCACACAATCACCCAGTGATCGGATCCAGGGAACTTACCGAGATCGATATGTTTCAACCACTGAATATCCAGCGCCGTGCCAATGGTATAGTCCTTGTCAAAGACGACTTTTCCGCCATTGTTGCACGATTTCAAGGCAGCGAGGATGTGGTCGGAGTCATCTTTGCCGTTGCCGTGAGTCTTGACTTTGCACACTTTGTTGCGCTTCGCTGTCTCGGGTAGAGGCTTGAATGCGCATTTGGGTCCGACTCGGTTGTTTCGTGAAATCGATGAAGATCTTTCATCGATCGAGGGGGCTGCCAATGCAGTGGTAGCTACGAGGAGCAGTTGAAGAGTAGAAGTGAATTTCATTTTGAGTTTATCATATAACGTCAATGTAATTGACTGCAGTCTGGTCAATTTTTCTTTCTCCTGAAAATAATTTCAGAAGTAGCTGCGCTGCAAGCCTCTTATATAGCCGGGCACTTCGGCTTTGAATCAGAACAACGTTTTGACCAATCAATCAAATAAACACGTTTGAGATTTTTTTTCTCCTTTCCGCTGACGTTCAATCAGGCCCTTGCTCCATATCACGGAGAATTATGCAGTCTGGGACATTGCTCAACCTACGCACCGCACGCAGCAATGCTCCAATAGGAGCCCCGATTCCCCGGATTTAATTTTCGAGGCAGTCATAGCTTGCCACAATAACAAACCCCCCAGAATGCGGAGAAGCTCTGATTTCTCACCACTCATTTACCCGAATCATCGTGCCTAGTATAGGCTAGCAAAGATATATTGAAGCTTAGCCCTAAGTTGGGGGAAATTGTATAGAGAGTTTCCTGTTATAGACTAGCGGGTAGGGTTTGCCGTGGGATCGGCCGCTCTGATTGGGGGAAATTTTGGGGGGAATAATGCCGATGGGTGGAATTTTGTCGAGAGTCGAAAAGTTTGATTTGATGAAGGGAAAGTATGCTTTTTGAGTGCTGGTTGAAATGACTTGTTCTTTGTGGGGAATCTTGGTTGCATTCATCATTCCATACGTCCTGGATTGTATTTCCATTCATGCGATTGTTTGGTCTAGATCTATCGGCCGGGTGGAGATGTTAGATAACGAGGTAGAAATTGGAGTTCTTTTCGACACAGCTTTGTCAACTGGAATATTGAGTCTTATGTTTTACATCGTTGGATGGCCGTCAACCTATCCCTTCCATTACAGTCGATCTTTCTACTTACCTCCGAGTCCATGATTATCTACGATATCCATGGATATTCGCCCTCACCCCAGCATACGGGCAATCCCGATTATAGGACATGAGAGTCATATTCAGATTCGTGGCCAGAACAACAGGCAGCTTTGAAGTTTTGAACTATTTGGTGAGCACGCGGTGACTATTTAGCGTCATCACTTGAGTCTCAAGACATGGCAATTGGTGGGTGGATAAAAATTCACTTCGAAGGATATGAAGGTATGGAGTCGCGGCACATTGCTCCAGATGTCGTATCACATAAATCTCTTTAGAAAGGTGTCTACTGAAAGGTTTCCAGCGCTTGATCATTCCATCTTTTCTCGTCAGTCTCGCTACAGAGTCAGACGCCATAAATAGAGTAGGAAGAGAACTTACGACAAAAACTTCCCCGTCAATGACTTGGGAGCATCAATTACCGCTCTAGCAATAACACGACCCGGCTGTTCAGGTCTAAGCAACTGTCCGTCCTGGTAGGCAGTCGTGAAAAACGAGTGAAATTGGGGGTCCAAGGTTGTAGCCAGGTCTTCACGTATCTCTCGCTGCATCTCGGTGTCGACCAAACCCGGCTCAATTGCAACGGACGTCACGTCGGGCTCTTCTACACTAAGAGTCAAGGCAAGATGATTCATGGCCGCTTTGCTGGCGCCATACAGACCCCATCCCTTGAAGCCGGAGACGGAAGCACCGGATGAAGTAAAGACGATTCTGCCTTTAGATTCGCGAAGGGCAGGAAGGGCGGCTTTGACCTGTAGAACCATTAGAGTTGACATGATAAGCTCCGGCAAATGACTTACAACAGCTACCAAACTAATAAAATTAAGATCCAGTCCCTGCCTCCACTGTTCCGGATCCGCCTCCGCGACGTTTCCCACTTGACCAAGCCCGCCGTGATTGAGAACCAATCCATTCAAGCGCCCAAACGTCGTCAACGCCAGATCGACGGCCTTTTGACCAAGCGAGAAATCTGCGAGGTCACCGGTCAAAATTTCGACTTGCTTGGGGAACTGGTCCTTGAGCTTCTGGAGGGGCTCGTTGCTGCGGGCGATCACGACTGCATTGTGGGATTGAGGAGCTGTGAGAAGATACTTGGTGATTGCGAAACCGATGCCTGGACCGAGTCAGCTTTTCAAGGGCTCATGATGAGGTACCCATTGGCGAGAGCGATCTACCTCGCGAAGCACCGGTGACGATGAATGTCTTGGATGACATATTGAGTAGAATAGTGTATGGTCTTACGGTCGGTAAAGGAATTGGAGCAAGGAATTGGAGTTGACACAAGTGAACTTTTTTCGGTGAAGAATACAAGACATTGCAATCTATATACGTATAAGTGGAGTCCAACGGGAAAGATGTCCCGATGTGTAAATGTACAGGCCCACTGCCAAAACTCGATGAACTGGATGGAGTCTGTACAGTGTACATATTCAAGATACAATCAAATTGTAGACGCTGCAGACGGTTAGCGACGGCTAAGCCGGGCTCGTATCAGTAAAGGTTCCACATATGTTGTCACAGAAATTAGAGAGCAAGTCCAATCATTGTATAGATCATGGAGTTGGTCCTAAGCTCCCCGGACAACATCGAGACGACAGCGTCCTCTTGGCGGTAATTGAACGATGTAGCATGAGCTATACAATCGCCAAAAAGCCAGAGTGATGGTCGATTGGGAAGAAAAATGAGTGACTCTTGCTCTGTCTGAGACGTCTCTCGTCTTGGCTCGTGCTTCAAATAACAAGCAAGAGTCACTGTTTGAGTCAAAAACGACGGCAATAGTTGACTAGACTATAATGTGATGACCGATCAAGAAGGTCAGTCAGCGTCTTGTTCTGAAGGTATTTCTCCTTCTTGAGATATGGACATTGAGCCCTCCACATCAATGAAGAGAGGCAAACAGCCTGAGAATAGCGTCGAGCATTCCTGAGGCAGCCACATTTCATTCGGGAGGCGCAGTGGAGTCACGTGATCGACCCGGCCCAGCCGCAACCCGAAACGCAACCTGTGCCCTTTCCTCTGCAACCACTCCAGACCGACATACTATCACTTATCAACAACCATACACTTGACGCTTGCCGACGCTTACGACAGAGATCTTACGTGGGCTACTCGTCTTCCGCATCTACATCACTCAACGATCAACTACCGCGACTGCCCGAACCCCTAAGTCGTACGATCGCCGCTGAAAGTCAGGAGAGGTTTCGCGCTATTATCGACCGGGCCATCGAACTCCTCACTTCTTACGTCTCTTTCTATCCTCGTTTCTCGTCAAATCTGTCATAATGGCCGACCGCGAACCTCCCTATGACCCTTATATTCCCGCCGGTGGTGCTGGTGCTCCCGGCGGAAGCGCTGCACCCAGTGGAAACCAGAGGACTGCAGCTCTGCAAGCTGTGAGTATTGTTTTCACTCCAGCCGTTTCCGTAAGACTTGCAAGACGCCTTTCTTTCGAAGGGTAATCATGCATGTTATACAAAATTACGGTATTTGCTCGGACTATTTCAGCATACTAATCCAAATGATAGCAAATTGACGACACCGTTGGCGTCATGCGCGAAAACATCAACAAAGTCTCACAGCGTGGCGAACGTCTTGACTCCCTCCAAGACAAGACCGACAACTTAGCCGTATCCGCCCAAGGTTTTCGCCGAGGAGCCAACAGAGTGCGAAAACAGATGTGGTGGAAGGACATGAAGATGCGCGTATGCTTGGTCATTGTGGTCATTATCTTGATCATAGTCATCGTCGTTCCTGCTGGTGAGTTATCCTCCACTGCGAAATCAGTTACGTCCCACTAACATGTCATAATTATAGTTGTCGCAACCAAACACTAAGCGAATGTTCCGACGATGTGCTTTCCCGTTTCCTCCATTCCAGCCTTGACTCCACCTTACGAGCATTGTTTGTTTTCCTTTCTTGGGGCCAGAAAGAGAGGTATCGGGTCTTTTGAGAGCGCGCTGCACAGAAACCAAGTCTTTGCTCGACTTGCACGACCTCATCTTGCAAATAAGTTATGACCCTGGAGTACTCTTCGGATTTCAGTATCAAGTGCATACCGTCATGACCCTCCCTCGTCCGCATACCCATCCATATCCGCGTTATTAAATTTCCCTCTCCACGATTCCTGTCGATAATCTCGTTTCTGCAAGTCGCCATATAACTCCAATCACAAAAATGGCAACTTGTCCCCGCAATGAAAGGATCGTGGTCCTCTCTCAAACCACTCAACCCTTGTACATGATACTTTTGGCGAATGTTTGTGATTTTGTCTCCTGTTATGTGTTTTTGTGTTCTTCCTTGCGCTTTGACTCCATGCAAATTCTAATGAGATAACCTGGCGGATGCAAAATTTCGCGCTATGATTTGTTTCGATGTCGGTTTTCGCAGTCATGTAAACAGTAACTTCTCGAGGCGTAATCGGCGGTTAACGTACCGTACACAAAAGATGCCCACAATCAGCAATTCAGCGCTGGATACATACGTAGCTCTTGAGGATCCATCTCTCTACGTCAGAAGCGTTCCTGTGGTGTACCTAGGTCATAAAGACAGGCACTAACTAACTAGTCCCATCTCCGAACGTCGGAGCATATTGAACCCACCTGCCACCGTACCGTCATACGAGTCTACACGATACAATAGTTACTCTGCTCCGAAAAGACATGTTGATGATAGTGGTTGACTTTCTTATCAAGTAGCAAATGCAACTCTATGGCAGGTTGTAGCTGCCGGGATAGGTATGTCAAAGGGCGTGAATGGAAGAATCATAGCCATCATGGTATGCCGTTAAGTGGTCAATGCCCGCGTCTGGAAGATACGTAACATACATACATACATACAACCAGGCTATGAATACAACACAAACGAGACGCAATGAATGTCATTTATTCAAAGATCAAACGATAATCAATCAGATAAGATCTCTGACTCAAAGTCTCAGTAAGTTATGTTAGTGTCCAAAGAAAACGAGACTGAGAAAATTCATCAATCGGACTCCACACTCCACAACCACAAAAGAGACTAAGGACTCCGACACCGCCCAGCCTGCACCACTTAAACAAGCCTAGACGCATTTTTCACCTTCTTTCCTTGACCAAACCACCACGACGAAGAGGGACATTCGCAGAAAATCCCCTCTTTGCGCCGTTCATCTACACTCAATTGATTATTTCGCTGTCGGAGTCGAGTATTCTAATTCCATCAGGTCCTCGCCTTTTCACAAAATATCTAGCAAAGCTGCCGCATGACTTGGTACTAACAAGATGCTTGCTATCCGTCCTGCTGTGCGGAGGGCCATTGTGACTCAATCACGCCGTGCTATCTCCGCGCCGCAGGCACTGGCTCTGGGAGCTCGTCGCCCTGCTCGCCTTACAGCTACGACTACGACATACAGCGCATCTTCGCAATGCCGTTCCTACTCTCGTCCTGCTGATCCTCAATTCTCGACCCGTTCGACCGTGGTGCAGTTGTTGAGCAATATCGGCTCCAAGCGCGAAGTCCAGCAATACCTTTCCCATTTCACTTCGGTGTCTTCTCAGCAATTCGCCGTTATCAAAGTTGGCGGTGCCATCATCACAGAGCATTTACAGACTTTGTCCTCGGCTCTCGCTTTCCTCAACCATGTCGGTCTTTACCCCGTCGTCGTGCACGGGGCCGGCCCCCAGTTGAACAAGATGTTGGAGGATGCTGGTGTTGAGCCTCAATTCGAAGATGGTATCCGTGTCACCGATGGCAAGACCTTGGCTTTGGCTAGGAAGCTTTTCCTAGAAGAAAACTTGAAGTTGGTCGAGGAATTGGAGAACATGGGTGTCCGTGCCCGTCCCATCACCACCGGCGTTTTCTCGGCAGATTACCTCGACAAGGAAAAATACAACTTAGTCGGCAAGATCAACAGTGTGGACAAGAAACCTATCGAGGCCGCTATCGAGGCGGGATGCTTGCCTATTTTGACCTCAATGGCTGAGACACCCGAAGGTCAAGTCCTCAATGTCAATGCTGACGTTGCTGCTGGCGAACTTGCCCGCGCTTTGCAGCCACTCAAGATTGTCTACCTCGCCGAGAAGGGAGGTCTGTTCAACGGTGACACTGGTGAGAAGATTTCCGTCATCAACTTGGACGAGGAGTACGACCATCTCATGACACAATGGTGGGTCCGTCACGGCACACGTCTGAAGATCAAAGAGATGAAGGAGCTTCTCTCCGACCTTCCCCGCACATCCAGTGTTGCTATCATCCACCCAGCAGATCTCCAGAAGGAATTGTTTACCGACTCTGGAGCCGGTACCATGATCCGACGGGGTAACAAGGTTCACATCAAGTCTTCCCTCTCTGAATTTGAAGATCTTGCAGCCCTCAAAGACGTATTAATCCGCGAGCGTGAAGGCCTTGATGCCAAGGCTACTGTCGATCGCTATGTTGAAGGTCTCAAGGACCGCCCCTTCAAGGCCTACTTCGATGAGCCCATGGATGCTCTGGCCGTTGTCCTTCCCCAGCAGGACTCCGCCTTTGCGCATCTTGCTACCTTCACCATTACCAAGGCTGGATGGCTTACGAACGTCGCCGACAACGTGTTCACCAGCATCAAGAAAGACTTTCCCAAGCTTGTATGGACTGTCAAGGCTGATGACGAGAACCTCACCTGGTTCTTCGACAAGGCCGATGGTAGCCTTTCCCGAGACGGCGATGTCCTCTTCTGGTACGGTCTGGAAGATGGCGATGAAGTTAAGCAATTGGTCCTTGAGTTCACCAAAAACGGCCGCCAGATGTTCGGTGACTACAATCTCGAGGCTAGATTGCAACGTGCTGCCCAGGCTGCATTGAATATTGGCAAGAATGGTCAGCAGAAGCGCTCTTACTCGACTCTTCGCACCAATGCTCTCCAGTCATTTCGTAGCGGAAGCCAGGGCGTCACTGGTCGACGATCATACAGCACCAACCCCAACCCTCCTCTCGGCGAAAAGAACGTCTCTAACACCCGCCCCTCCAAAGTCGCTTTGATTGGCGCTCGAGGTTACACCGGCCAAGCACTTATCAACCTCATCAACGCTCACCCGAACATGGACTTACGCCATGTCTCTTCTCGTGAACTCGCTGGTAAGAAGCTCGAAGGCTACGACAAGCGGGAAATCATCTATGAAAACCTTAGCCCCGATGACGTGCGCCGGATGGCTTCAAACGGCGACATTGACTGCTGGGTCATGGCTCTCCCCAATGGTGTCTGCAAGCCTTTCGTCGATGCCGTTGATCAAGGAGCTGACAAGGGTGGTTTGATTGTCGACCTCAGCGCCGACTACCGCTTCGACCCATCTTGGACCTACGGTCTCCCTGAACTGGTTAACCGATCCACTATCGCCCGCGCAACCCGCATTGCCAATCCTGGATGCTATGCAACTGCTGCTCAGATCGGTATTGCGCCTTTGGTGCCTCACTTAGCTGGACAGCCAACTGTCTTTGGTGTTTCCGGTTATTCGGGAGCTGGCACCAAGCCTAGCCCCAAGAACGACGTCAACGTCTTGACCAACAACATCGTCCCTTACAGCTTGACGGACCATATCCATGAGCGTGAAATCAGCTCTCAACTCGGAACCAGCGTCGCGTTTATTCCCCACGTCGCTGTTTGGTTCCAAGGCATCCACGTAAGTTTTCCCAAGACCTGCTGGTATCTTTTATATAAACTAACCCTCCTGAAGCACACCATTAGCCTTCCTCTCAAAGAAGAGATGTCATCCCGCGATATTCGTAACCTTTACCAGGATCGCTATGCTGGTGAAAAGTTGGTCAAGATCGTGGGTGAGCCACCTCTCGTCAAGGACATCGCCGGCCGTCACGGTGTCGAGATTGGTGGATTTGCGGTGCATTCGAGCGGTAAGCGGGTTGTCATCTGTGCAACTATCGACAACCTTCTCAAGGGAGCTGCGACACAATGCCTCCGTAAGTTTCAGTCTGATAACGATTGATGAAATAAGCAACTAACATGATGCGCACGCAGAAAACATGAACCTTGCACTTGGCTACTCCGAGTACGAGGGAATTCCACTTGAGTAAGCGTCTCCTGATTGCGTGAGAGGTTAGCGATATGTGCAATAGAGTTGTTTTATTTCGCGAGAGATCTTGAATGGAGAAAAGCAGATTAGTTTTGTGTTCTTATGGACGTATTTTGTTGTCAACATACCCGGGTATATAGTGTCATATTGTTATCGAATGGAGCTTGTGAAATGTTCAACAGGGCGTGTAAGGCTTTCTCTGCGTTTGCTGTCTTTCTTGATGGTCAGCAACTTCCACGTCTTCCAATCATCTACCTTGGTCGCTCTTTCCTCCAACCCAGCACAGCCGTCCCGGGCGCACTTTCCTCTGGTGTCCTCCCAGCCCAGGTGACCTCCTTCCTTATTTTCTTTCGTTCTCTTTTCTCTCCGTCTTCTTCTTCCTCTTCATCCATCGTCTCCGTCTATCCTACCGCGAGAGTCACGGTGCAGACTATCCCATCGTGTCTGCGAACTGTGTGTCAGGCGGCGTCCATATCTAGATCCAAATCTTACCATTATATCTCTGATTCCCTCCCCAATCTATTTTGTCATCTTCGTTGCTGTATTGAACACCATACGCGATCCAACAGACTGCATCGGGCTACGTCCTGCAGACATCAAGATGTTTTATAGTCACGAAAGTAAGCTTGATACTGGCTATGCGAAGACCCTCTTGCTCGACACACGTGTATTTCAGCAGGAGCTAACCACTCGTTCTTACCTTCCTTCAAAACAGTCCTCACATCTCAGAGACATGGAGTTGCTACAGTATGGTGAGTTTGGGCAGACGCGCTCCTTCCCCGTAGTCCTCAGTACCTCCCTCACCACCTGAGTGATGATTTCTCCCCCTCCCTTCTTTCAACTTCGATTCTTGACTGAACTCGTCACCATATAGGATCGTCGCCACTCTGGGCCATAAGAGCACGTCCAAAAAGATCAACAGAAAAGCCATTTTGGACGTGAACGTCCCTCGAGCGTGTGACACCATCATGAGTCCCGAAGCTCCCATGGCCTTGCGACTTCAAGGAAACCTTCTGTAAGCCTCATGCCTGACAGTGAATAAGCCTCGACTCATGTGTACTCCACCCAGATACGGCGTCACCAAGGTATACAGTCGCCAGTGTGTTTACACTCTCGCCGACGTTCAAGCCATGCTCGACAAGATGAAGACTGCACTCAAAGTCGTCCACGGTCGAGGCTTGCAGGCAGACGCTGGCAAAGCAAGGTATGCAAATGCTCAATGCTCCTTTGTTGTTCCATGACGAAAGCTAAGGTCTGTCAGACCAGAGGAACTCATCGTACCCTACGATCCAGCTTTCATTCCTGACTTCACATTTCCGGGTCTTGACCTTGAATTGCTCAATCCTCTTCGCTCACTTGCTCCTCCGAAAGCAAAGCTCGACTCCAGCCTGTTGTCGTCCAACATGAGTAACTCATCTCACTCCCAGCTCGAACTCATTACTCTTCCTCAACTGGATGTTAACACGTCCAATACCACTGTGGCGGAGTTTGGTGGTTTCTCGTTCGCTAGCGGCAGTGCTTATTCTCCCGCGGATCAAAACCTTTTCGAAGGTCTCGATTTAGCTGGGGAAGAAGAGGGAGTTCTTCTACAACCTGACTTTGACTTTGACGAGGACGGCAATATCGTGGACCTCGTCATGACAGGGGCTGATGCTGTGCTACCCACAACACCCGTAAGAGACGGACTGATTCATGAAGAGACTGTGGATATATTTCAGGGTCCCCAGGTAAGAGTCTCACCCGTGCTTAGGTGTCGGACTACTTCAACTCACATTGAAATTTAGGATGTTGATATGACGATCACAACGCCCGTGATCAGTGCTCTTGACGATGTCCAACAAAGTTATGATGCACAAGAGCGCAAACGAACATCTCCAACCTGGGGCCGTCTTCCTGATCCTGACTACGTCGACAAAACGATGGAAGGAAACGTGTTCAATCGGAAGCACCGATCCCCGAAGACGATGAAATTGGATGTGTTAACACAGGTCAGTCGTGACGAAATACTCCAATGGGATCGTGATTACTCGGAAAATATGTTGCGTCTCGATGTACAAAAGGCAAATGCAAGAAGTCAAGCTCAGGCTAGGAAGAATGCAGTCTCCTGGATCGCTGGGCGCGGCATTGGCTCGGTGGGAATGAGCATCGGTAAGCATGGTTTCACTCATCCCCTAGAATCGTTCTGCGGAGAGTCACTTCTCAAGGCTCTCTCGGATGAGCCCACGGTGAACGAACAGACTCGCAAGCGTAGCTCCAGGCATGAGGGGGGTGATGAAGGCCAGGATAGAAACGTACGTCGAAGGGTTTCGGACGATGGCGTTGAGACTGGCTTGACTCGCCCGTATGAGCTTGCCATGCAAGAGGTTTGTGATGCATGTGCTCCTTGTTCAGACAGCTCTAACGTTGTCATAGGATGTCGAAGTGGGCCTGGATGCTCCGGCCTCCCTTCCCGACGATGCCTCATCTCAGATGCCATGGAATATCACGGCCTCCCTGCAAGGATCCGTCGCGGGCTCTTCCAGTGTGCCCCGTCCATTTGACGCTTATGATATCTCAGCGCGGCGATATAATCGCGGCTTGGGCGGAACAGGCAGTCGCTTCTCTAGCGCGAGTCCACTGGCGAGACGAGGCCTTCCTCAGAATCTATTTGGTCATGATAGTCTCAGTAGTCTATCACTGAGAGATTTCGGGGAGTTTCATGACGATGACCTTGGTGATTTCCTTCACGGGGCTGGCTCTGATGATCTCGTTCAGCCGAATGACAACGCGTTCGAGAGCCAAATCACGTTGGCTAGTCTGGACAACGACGATAGGAACTTCTTCGACTTTCTGCAGACACGCGTGCAGAGGTCAAAAGCTGAAGGAAGATCGCCTGGTGTTCAAAAGATAGTATTCTCCGAGTTGCTGCCACAGGCATCTACTTCTCGCGCTGTGGCGACTCAGGCGCTGTTGCATGTGCTTACTCTTGCGACCAAGGACGTCATTCAAGTTTCGCAGGGCAAGCGTTGTCAAGGAGCGCCATATGTTATCGACGATCTCGACGAAATTCGCCTGTGTGTCAGAGATTAGTGCACTGAAGCAGTTGAATCATCGATTTTATATTCGACTTCAAGTCCGCAACTGAATGCTCCGGAAACAAATTTACTGAGTGAACAAACTTATGAAAGAGATGCAACTGATTTAATGACGGAAAGCTTCGATATGGCATACCTGACCGCAATGCGCTAATACTTTGTGTTTCGATTTGACATTTCATTGTGAAGCATCTAGATACATCTTTAGTTATCTTTATTTATTCTGTATTTGTTGTTCTGCGATGTATTTCGAGATAGAACTAGTTGATACTCATTTCAGTCGTGTATGTAATACCACATTTCTCGTCACGGTTATTCATCAAACGGTCCCGCGTAACTATGGTTTATGACAAAATAACAGTACGAATTCGAAGATCGAGAAATCGAACAGTACCGCTAAGAACGACATGCGAGTTTAAGTAGATCGATCCTTATTTCAACGACAGTTGTGATCTCGACTATAACGATGCGACGCGACCGTTAATATCTATTTGAAGCTCTCGCAACCTCATGCTTGAGGGGTGTATCTGACCGTAGCAACAAGTCAACCCGATCATATTTACTCGTTCGCTCTGTGTGAATCAGAGATACACACGGGCGTTCTGGCCGACAAATCAGAAAGTCCTCTTACAGCACAGCCTTTCAGGGGCTGCGCTGTACTCGCTCAGCACACAAAAGCAAGCAAAACTGCGAAAGCATCAAGTCGCCGAGCGATCGGTATGACCCTTGCCGCGGTACGCACACCCACCGAGTCGTTGGATTCGCGGGATTTGCAGGATGCGACCATCCAGGCTGATCGTGGTTTACGGAGATTCATTAGGTTACAGCATATGTACTATTTAGATCAAGTCATGGTCTGAGTCAACTTTTTTAACTAGTTAACTTTAACTAGTACTTGCATAGTATTTAGTAAAAAATTAAAATAACTTAACACGAGGATGGATGGCTCGGATCGACAAATGTCAGACAGAGCATATGATAAGTTACGTGCGATACGTACGGTCAGCCGGCTCAGCCAAGCCCATTGTAACCACGTATTCGTAATCAACTGGAGCGACACGGTAAGACAGGCAGACATGACGGTAAGACAGCCAGGCCGCCAATCAGCGCCCGCGGTCAGACAGTCTTGGCGTTATCTATGATCCGTAATAACCGTGTTGGTACGTATTTCTGTTTTGGGACTCGTGGGGGGCACCGCACCAAGCCAGGCAGTCACGGGTCACAAATACGCCGACCGCGCCCGGTTTTGTTCCAGTATTTTCCACCTCTTTTCAATTTTTTTCTTTCGCGTTTTCTTTCCCAACCTTGCTCTTTCCGCCATACGCACTTTTACACAGCTGCTTTTTTAGCCATTTTATCTTCTTTGTGGTACAGATCGCGTTATCGAGTCTGTTGACGCAAATACAACAGTCGAGTCGACTTTTTCCGGTCTAAAACACGAAGATTTCGACTCTTTGTCAGTGCGACACGCAAAATAACAGCACAAAAACAATGGGTCGTACAGTCGATCAGGAGGTGCATGCAGCGTTCGTCGAGTTTCGCGCTAAGGAAGACGACAAGGCACGTGACCCTGTATCTTGGTAATTAAACACAGCATCATCAATACTGACTGAATAAAATACATACAGTGCCTCTCTGTACAATGTATCTACTGCCAACAGATCCGCGCGAAAAATACTTCGCGTCAAAAACAACATTTGCTTGAGTGTCCCGGTCTTCGAGGTCACCCTTCTGCCCCTCAACCTCAAGCAACCGCAACTGGCCCCAACGGCATCGGCGGCGCCAATGGTTATTCATCCACACCAAATGGCCCTTCCGGCGGCGCCGGAGGTGCCGGCCCTGGCCCATCTAGCGCTCAGCTCGGCACTCCCAATGGAGGCATGATGTCAAATGGAGTCAATCCTCACGCTACACCAATTCAGACACCGCTACAGACTCTGACGAATCGTCCCTCATTACCTGCGCCCGGAACTTCACAAGGCGGTGGTCCTTCTTCTACTCCTCTATCGCATCAGCAACGCAGTCATTCTACTCCCAAGCCCAAGCAGAACCGTCAAAGCACCTCGGCTCTCCCTGCTCCACCGCTCGACGATGTTCACGCCGCCTTTGTGGAGTTCCGCGCGAAAGAGGAAGACAAAGTGAGTTCACCCTCCTCTACCCAGTGTTAGATGTAATACTTACAAGTATAGTGCTTGTCTGTGCAATGTATCTATTGCCAACAAGTGCGCGCGAAGAATACAAGCCGTCAACGCCAACATCTACTCGAGTGCCCCACATACTTGAACGTTATGAAAGATTCCATTCCCGCAAACAACCTGCTTCACACTTTTCCTGAAGGCGATATCGCGCGTTCTTTGCAGATTCCCGTCCCCAGCATTGAGCTCGATTTCCGCATGAGCATCAAGCTGAATCCCAAAGTTAGTATTGGCAGCAGTCTGTGGGGTGGACGCGACTGGGTTTCGTTCCTCGGTGGTCAGTGGGCTGGCCGATGGGGTAAGGGTATTATTTTGGTATGTAACTCCGCCAAGTCGCGTCGGTCTGCTCAGTGTACTGACGTATATACAGCCCGGTGGACAAGATTCCCAGGTCACAGTCAAAGAAATGGCCACATCATTAAGCGCCAACTATGTTCTCCAATCATCCGACGAACCACCAGCATACATCATGGTCAAGGCCCAGGGCTGGTTAACCGGTGCCAAGGATGTTCTCGAGAAACTCCAAGATCCCAACCACGCCGACACCATCAACCCTACCTCCTACAAGTACCGCCTCAACCTGTCCATGGAAAGTGGTGACGAGCGCTATGCCTTTGTCAACACTGTGATGTGGGTTGGCTCCGGCTGCCGTCGCGGCCATGAAGTCATCCTCGACGCTTTCCGTCTTAACTAGTCCCTCGTGAGCGAGGGCAATCACGACAATTTCGATGCCTTTAATGGACTCAATATGGACTCAATTCAAATATAGTGCTGATATTCTTATCTCCCTTTCTCCGCCTTTTTTTCATGACGTTGAGCCTCGACTTTTTTTCCAGATATAGTGTACGTCTCACGATGGTTTCCTTTTCCTGCCTTGTTTCTTGTTTCCAACGGTGCAATACGGAGAAATGGTACAAGTGGTCCGGGATTTTCTTGTTATTTCATTATTATATTTTTCACTTTTCTCCTTTTCTGCTTGAGATTGTGCGCTTCATTACAGACTTTTTTCGATTGATTTGTTGAACTGTGGTTGAAAGGCTGGAAAGGGGTTAGGTAGAATGTGGAACTATGAAGTTTTTTTTTATTTTTCACAATTATTCTTTTCTCTTCTGTTCTCTTTATGTTTGCTCCAGGTTGAGTTTCGATAGTTGGTCCTGATGATGAATTTGTTTTCGATGTACATGCAGTATTTCAGTACGTGTTAATCATATTCGTTCTGAATTTCATCTGTAATTATGTGTTGGGAGCAGTACCGATCTCGCATCCAAGTAGTACGTACAGAAAGAAGGGTCTACGTAGTACATCGTGTCAATCACTGACTTGGTACCGAGTATGTAGCTAATTTATCAATACACACGACTACTGCTGTATGAAGTATTGTGGTTGTAAAGTTTAAACTTGTTATGTATGTAACTATCTAAACAATGTTACTTCATACATCATTGCACATAGTATGCATGTGACAATACCGGTATCATATACATACACTTTTTGTCATACCTATGCAGGTATGGTTACATACATAGCTGTTTTTTGGTCTTGTAGTTGCACCTAAATGTTCTTATATCAATATGAATAAAGTAATAGCATTCGCACAGAATAAAGATACAACATTCAATCATCCCAGTCATGTTACCTATATTTGCCGTAACGCCAAACGCTCAAAGCTCGTCAACTGATTCCACGTCGCTGGATTCAACGGTCAACAACATCAAGAATCGGAATCTTTCAAGCCGCCTACTCATACTTTCTTTTTGAGTGATAACGACGTACTCTGCACGGGCATGGGATGCCGCTGACAGCGCTGCCAATGCCCAACAGACGACAGGTCCAGCGCCAAATGTAAGGGGAGCAGAAGCCACGAAACCGGCCATACACGCAAGGTGTTTGCGGCCCATGTGCTCGAAATCCGCGCCTCGGGATCTGGAGTCTAGGGTCTGGTAGATCTGACGTAAAACGGCGCGGTTTTGCGCAAAGGAATGTTCGTGGAGGATGGTGGCCGCGAGGATTAGGGCAAAATATTGTCTGTTCCATAGCAGTGGATAGTCCTTGCCCCAGTGTGCATTCAGGTCGACTTTAAAAAAGATAAAAACACTTCGATTAGCTTTTTCATTGCACAAGGCTCAAATATCATGTACAAAACCGGGGCGTACTCAAGTTGCCTTGTATCTCCTCATTTGACAGGTATGTATAACCCACATTCTGGATCCATTCGATCCTGTCGATACTGAACGTTGATTGATCAGCCTCATGTCTTGGCCAGTCAAACCATTCAGAGCGGTTCAGATTCTCATTTCGAGTCGGAGAGTCTCCGCCGTTCCAACCGCTATCCATGACCATGACAATCCAGCTCCGGTTGGCTTGGATGTCATCGTCCAGCTGCGGCCATGGGGCGGCGGTTTGCCCGCCAGCCATCATCGAAACACTCTCCTTCTGACATGCCCAGAATGTGCCCGGGAGACAGATGAGGAATACTTGTCGGCGACCGCTCGTCCCGCGAGGACGGACATGAGCCTTTTCTTCGGTACCGTTGGCCTTCTCGCGGGTACAGATCAGACAAGTCCAGAAAGGTTTGTCTTCTCCGAGGGCCAAGTCGACGTGATCGAGACGTTGATATGTCATCTCAAGGCGAGATGAGTAGATCTTATGAAGCTGGAGGCGACAAGATGACCTGATGAGAGCTGAGCCTTACGCTGAAAATAGAGAGGTCACTGATGGAGGGGGAACTCGCCCTTCAAAGACATCTTCTTGACAACGCAGCATAGGTCAACTTGGACCGGAATAGCCAGATATAATGTGTGGGAGCTTCTATGCAAAAGTCTGTCTGAAAATTGTATCCCCACGAATGGAAACTGAAATCGCAGTTGCATTAGCGTAGCCTTGCAACTCGCAACAGTCCACTGAGCTATACGAATGAGTGGCACAAAGATATACGTATATAGTATGCGTGACTCTCTGGTTTTCAAGGTTGTTGACATGGGTTCTGACTGCTTTGATGTCATGCCTTGAGATATTCCGAGGGATCTGCGCGGGTTGCATCAAGCAGCTGTCGATATAGTTATGAATTGCTTTGGTAGCCGCTGGCGGGCATACACTATATAAATTCTGTAAGCTATCGAAATGTGACGGAATGAATTATGTGGTCGATTTACCTAGTAGACAGTTTTGATGGTGCATTTTCGTATATTAGCAAACAAGGGGCCAGGTGGTGAGTGCCTTCCACGATTGAAGATATTAGCTACCAATGAGGAAATCTTATATACTCTCACCTCATATACCTCAAGTGCTGCAACGTACTTTTATGTAGATGAACAGAAACCTTGGAAGTGTCCAGGAGTCATTTATTCATATTTATTTGGGGGTATCAATGTACCCAGGCCGTGATTGTTATCATACAAGATACAAGATTAATGCCTACATTACAAATTCATCACAATAATAATAGCGCTCCTCAATCGAATCAATCCAGTCATTTTTTTGGTTTTCATGTCTGCATTGGTTTTGCCCTCTGGGAAGCGGTGTTCTCAGATCAACAGCCAAATGGATGATGTTTCGTCCCATGTTCCTGCTCTTCCTCTACCATGAGCACATCAGTCGGCACTGAATCCGCAATCGACGACCGATCCGCAACGCCGTCGCCATTTGCTGAACTGCGACTTGATCGTCGTAGATGAAATGAATGGTTCGATAAACCCAGCACCTTTTTCACGGCGCTGGTCGCCTGGTTACTGAAACTCGTCTTTCGACCCTGAGGAGCAGTAGGAGGTCGTCCAACGACACCAGACGCTGTAGCGTCGTCATTCTTGGTGGATGATTGCGCTTTGGTACCCTTCTTTCGTGCGGGGACGTCAGATCCTGCAGGCGGAATGGTGGGTTTCGGGGGCCATTGACCATCGGCTTTCCAACCCGCGACTAGCGCTTTTGTGACGTCTGCTAAGTTGATGGGGATCGTAGGCGTGAGGCCCTGGACAATCACTTTGCTATATAACGAGGCGTATAACGCTGATGTTATGGATGACCTGACCGGGTTTGAAGGGTCTATGAAGGATTCCATCACTGGAACCATGGATTCGTCAGAGTCGAAACTGCGGTCGTCATCTAAGTCTTCGATATCTCCATCGTCGCCGGTACTGCCGTCTAGGCCATAGTCGTCATTTGAAGTGTTGTTGTCAGTTGTCGAGGTCGTATCTCTCGACTTTTTCTCTGACAGGCTCAACTCTTCAAGCAGGTCTCTTGACTGCTGTGCCGACGAACAAGAGTCCTGTAACGACTCAACCTTGGCATCTGCGTCTCCATTCAGATCAACGGTTTGCAAATTGCTCCGCTCCCTTGACAGAATATTGATCAACGCCCGCTGCCGCTTGGTCGTTCGCTGCTCAACATCCCTCCGCTTTCGAGCACCAGTCCATGCAGCCCTTCGTTCCATGTAAAATCGTAGCCCCGGATTCCACCTCATCTCCTGCTCCAAATCTGCCCGACGCCTTCGACCCCGCTCCA
This sequence comes from Talaromyces thailandensis, assembly GCA_019828575.1. Classification (NCBI taxonomy): domain Eukaryota; kingdom Fungi; phylum Ascomycota; class Eurotiomycetes; order Eurotiales; family Trichocomaceae; genus Talaromyces; species Talaromyces thailandensis. The sequence continues at coordinate 292,583 of JACVQZ010000053.1, read as the reverse complement.
GCACCGAAGTTTTGATAGCATCCGGACTCTCAAAGCGGTACGGATCTCCCTGTCGACTCTTGTGGCTTTCAATCGCTCTACGCAATGCCGGATCAAGATCGGAATCCGACTCGGAGCTTGCAGGTTCTCGAACACGCCATTGAGCGATGCGTGATTGACGCAAATCAATCCCAGACTGCGCTTCCGCACTTGTAGACGTTCCCGCAGCTGTCACTACAGGAGCAGCAGCAGCTACAGCTGGTATCGGCAGATCCGCATACGACGAGACCGTCCACAGATTCGAGGGCGGCTCAAATGACCAGTCGGCACGGACCACATCTCGAACATATTGTTTCGCTTCTCGCACGGCCGTGTCTCGTTTCTGTTTCGCTTCTGCATTTACCGCTTTACTTGTTGATTTGCGACGAAGAGATGGAAAGACAGATGTCGGGGACGAAGAAGGGACGGTAGCCATTGCGTTGTGGTGTTGGCGTTGGTCCGATCGCTCACAAAAAGCGGGGAAGCAAAAAGGCAGGCGGTCGTGTGCACTGTGAATAGCAAAAAAGTAACTACTAATAGATGATGACTGTAAGAATGACATGTCACCCCTTCAGGGCTGTTAATGATCGTATGACAGTCTCTTCATAATGGATGTTGTGTGTAAAAGCGAGAGTGGGCAAAGAGAGGCGATGTCGACTAGCATGTAGTTATACAAGAGAAAAAGTCAGTTGATGTCAAAAGTCAAAGCTTGCCATGACGAGAGACTTTCGATTCTCCGCCCGGACCATAGCGCCGTTCGCCTTTTGCCGCTTTGGGCGTAATTACCTCTGTATTGTTACTATGATTACTGTATCTTGTATGGTATGTACTCTGTACTCTGTACTGGTATGCAGACAACGTACGAGTCTTGTATGATGTATCGCGTATATAATACTAGGGCCAGAGGAGAGAAAAATGCAAGTTCATAAAGACGTTTTTTATGTGACATTATAATACACAGAGTAAAAATACAGGTCTATAGGTACATTACAAAAGGGCCCATACACAACATAGGACTTTTTAAAATCAAGTACGCACCCGAGTGGTGTCCACTGGTGCTTGGGTATCGTTCAGAGGCATAAATCCCCAAGATGCTTTCTTCTTGCGTCTGGCCTTGCGGTCACCGAATTTTTCGTCAAACTTGCGAATCTCATCGAGCGAAGACATGTCCTCGCTGATTGATGCGCTGATCTCCTCCATGGCGCGCTCAAAGTGTGCTTGAGTGAGGGTTCGTCGTTCTGGATACTGATACGGGGTGTCGCCTGTATGCTGACTCTTTTGCTCAAATTCTTCACGGACACATGTTAAAGCAGCAGCTACACAGACGTTCTTCAGGTCAGAGCCCGAATAGAATGGAGTCCGACGTGCCAATCCTGCAAGATCAACAGATGGATCTAATTGCTCATTTTTCAAATGTATTCTGAGAATAGCTTCTCGATCTTGTTCCACAGGCAGATCGACCAAAAGTCTTCGCGGAAGTCGTCGGAGGACAGCATCGTCGAGATCAAATGGTCTGTTCGTTGCTACCATGATGAAAGCCGACATATCATTCATACCATCCCACTCCCGTAAGAACTGATTGATGAGCTCTCGGTGAGACGAGAAACGACTTCGGCTTTGATTTCGAGATCCAAAGATCGCATCTGCCTCATCAATAAAGACCACGCACGGACTGAGCTTTTTCGCAAGGGTGAAGATTGCTCTGACGTTCTTCTCGCCTTCACCAACGTACATATCGTAGATGTCTGATCCACTGACTTCCAAGACCGTCGCACCGCTCTCTCTCGCTACCGCTTTCGCGAGTAATGTCTTTCCAGTTCCAGGCGGACCGTAAAGAAGCATTCCAGGTATTTTATCAGATGCAAGCACACCATAGGTGAACGCATCCGGTCTCTTCAACGAGAGAGAAGTCAATGTTTTTAAAGCCTCGACCGTCTCAGAGGGCACATGAACGTCAGAAAATGTTGTCCGGATACTATCCGCGTCAACGACGCCACTCAAAAGCTTCTTCTCGTACTTGTTACACTCTAGTTGCGAGATTGTGTCCAATTTTGAAACTCTGAGCGCTTCATCGAGTTCAGTAATCATCGGCTTTTCATTGGTCCCCCAAGCTGCTGGCCCGGACGATCTGGAAGGCGAATACCAATTTTCACAAGATCTTCTATGCTTCGTCTCAGCCGAGAATGCTTGCCGAATATGTTCAAAGGTCAACTTCTCGTTGGGCTGCACAGCACCCATGATCATCGAAGTAAGATTATGTACACGAGTATAGCCCAGATAATCGTTGTTCAGACCAAAACGTGGCGCGGATGCGTCTATATCATCGGGCCAAGAGGCTGTATCAAGAATGCTGTCATCTATAGGGTTTGTGTCTGTATTCACTCGCAAACGCAGCATATCTTGTAGATGCCGTATGTTGATATCTCTGATTCGAGAGCGCCGGTCTTCCGCGAATTTGATATTGAGTTCCCCCGAATCCATTGAGGGAAAGACGGCGATAGGAGAAGCGAAAGGCCTGGCCGAGCTATCGAGATAAAGTCTTGTTTGCTCGACAATTGATGGCAACTCCTTGTCGAAGGGTAGGTCACGATGTCCCGAAGACGTCCCAATGAGTAGTATCTTGTGGGCTTGGCGTCGGCGGCTGTGAATTACATCCAACAAAAGTCTTAAAAATTTCGAGCCTTCTCGAGTCTGCATCAACTCCACGTAATCTTGTATATGAATTATCATTTTTGGCGATGAGCCGGAGTTCTTCTCAGTGTCGGTTTTTGACGCAGCAGTAATGTCAGTGGAGACAGCCTGATGTTGCGGCGGTATAGACGTTATTTGATTGATGACACGCATCCATGCACCGGTCTCTGTGCGGGATGTGCGAGCACTGTCCGAGCCGCCTCCGAAGGATGACAAAAGCCAATTGGGAAGCTGCGTATCTGGAAGCGTGACCTCAATAGGCATTATATGCGGACGTATGGTGGAGTTTGAAAGCGAGATTGAAGAATCGTCGTCATCGTGGGCGGCCTCCTTATCAAACGGTGACTCTGTCTCCAGTCGACGCTTTTTATTCCAGTTGTTGTAGATCTCGTACCCTAGATTTTGTATTGACGAAGAGGTCTTGCCTTCTGCGCGGGTTTGCTCACTGCACAGTCGAGCAATATCCTGCGCGTTCAGTGTCACCAGATCTGCCTTTTCCTGCCTCGCTAAATTTTGGACCACGGCATGCAAAAACAAGCTTCCACCAATAACATCAATGTTCGCCTCCTTTTTCCTGGGGGGATATTGCAGAAGGATGTGCGACTTTTCTGTTGCTGGATCATTGACGTATTGCGCTGCCGGGGTGGTGAATCCTGCTCTGACTGAAAGTCTCAGTCTGGACCAGACGTCGCGATCTATTGTATAGCGGCCATTGATAATAGCTGGCTCGGGTGCATCGCTGCTGCTACCCTCATTCTCGCTTTCTCCCCTTTCCAGAGTTTCCGAGGTACTTTCTTGCGAAGTGCTTGTGACATCTTCGGACGAAGGTGATGTCGGGGTAGGTGTTGCCTGCTTCGAGGAAGGTCCTTCTTGCTTGGAAGAATCAACATTCAGCTGTTGAGGCATTTTGACAGCCTGGGTGTACGTGACAACGTTTCTATCTATAAACCATTGAGGAATCGTAGCTGTGGCCGACGCGACTTCGGGTAAAGACTTCTTGTCTTTCCATGACCGGCGAAGACCTGATATATAACTTTTTCGACCGGCAGACGTCTGGCTCACATTGATCGAGTTCTGAACATGTTCCGTAGGCTGTGCATTCACGTCCTTGGGCTTCACGCCATTTGGGGCATCGGAATTCGGGTCCGATGCGCCATTGGAGTCGGAAGATGGCTGAGAATAACGAAAAAGAGATTGATGAAAATGGCGAGATGAGATCGACCAGGCAGGCACGTATCGACGACCGGCGATTAAGCGACAGGACCGAACGATATGCGAAGGGAGGAGAAGCGTACTTTGCATGGCAACGACTTGGTGAGTCCGGCTCGAGGCAATTGGTAGAAAGTATTGTCTCTGCTACCAAGTGCAAAGTACGCGACAGCAAAGCATCCGAAGATGCAGGGAAATAGGAGGTGAGGCGGAGGTGTCGTCGAACAGTAGTGATAAGTTACTGGATGCTTTCTAAGGATGAAATAATCAAACGTTGAATGCATAGACACGCTAACTACTTTCAGGTATAGCGCCGGAGATAATGCCAAGAACATGATCTACGGAATTTTGACGTATGATGGACAGCCTCAGGCTACTGTGACACCTGAGGTTTACGCTTTACATGGCCAGAAATTGCAAGATTTGCAATTGCCTCAAAAAGTCCCTAAAATACGGCAATCGACTACTGGCTATTAAGATTGTAACCTATGGCCCTGTATCAAGCACATTCATTGCAATTCTAGGCTACCACTCTAACAATCATAACACAGACTCGCCAACACAACGGAAACTGTGCGGCATTGCGATGTGGTCGTACAAATGCGATCCTCTGCACAGATAGGAGGTAGCTTCTAGTTGACCGCAGAATACTCGCATAATGTAACGTCACCGCATTGGAATAATCGTAAAAACCTAACATTCGTAATTCGTTAGCGAGCGTCCATGTCATTGAGGTAATGGTGAGCGTATAGTCAGGACAATAAGCCACATAGTCAGACAATGTATACTGGCAAGTAGCAGGCCAACCGGGAAGGGAAGGCCCGAATATCTCTTCAAGGGCGACTCAGAGAGGTAAGAAGTAAAAGAGGTTTTGTCATCTTGAAATGGAGTGGGAGGCAATGAACTGAAAATGAGAAATGTACTAACCTGGAGCAGTCAAAAACATCAATAGCAATGATCCATCAACTGAACAAATGCTTTACAAGAAAGAGAAGCTGCAGTGGTGAATATCATCTCAATAATAGACGTGAGTGAGGACAATAAATGAGGGATAGAAAACAAATAGAAAAAAAATCCCAAGTGGGAAGGAAGGACAAAAAAGTTAGTGTGATGCCACGTGACTACCCTTTGCAGCCTGGCGTGCCTTATCCAACGCACAGGATGGCAAGTGCGTAGGCTGAACTGCGACTTCCTCCAGGACGATGGAATTTCCCTCTCTTCGTGACTCTCCCTGAAAGTGCCCAAAATCTCACTCAGTCCTGGCTTTTTTCGAAACCAGCTGGTGGTCAGGCCAAAAAGAACACGCAACCTGACCTCTGTCGGTCACGCCACTCCTCTGTTGGATCGTGCGACTGCTTTGCAGGAGGTGATCTGAGGTTCCCCGGTATCCGTTGTTCGCCCGTCGCCGTTCTTGGACCACCTAACGTTGGCAACCAGCTAGCACCAGCCCCTACCTAACTACTAGCCCCTCCCCGAAACCTTCTCAGTCACTCCCAGTCTCTGCAGACAGTTTGTCAGCCATATTCTCTTTCGGCTTTTGGCCTCAGCAGTAATCAAAAGAGTACTTTCTTTACCTGCCGTTGGCTCATATCCTTCGCCCGTTGCGTCCGATTAACTTTCCGCCGTCGTTCGTTCCGCAGCATAGCGTGTGTCCACTCTCGAGGCCCGGCCTGACCGACTAATTACAAGACGCGACTGAGTATCCGGTCGTGATCGATGCTTTTGAGTACATCAGTTTTTAGCCCGTCTCGACCCAGGCTCATCGCAAGCCTGTAGTGTCCTGGCTATCAGACCTCGATATCACACCAACTATCTGGACGATCGCGCCAGCCATCGGCTTTGCTTACTCGGAAAGCACATCGCATTTATCAATCCATTGGGAGGTCTTCTGTCATCGCAATTGCGATCGTCGAGTTCGGTTGGAATAGTCCTCCCAGGCCTTCGCGTGGCTGAGGGCTTTCTAGCATAGCGATGATGATGACCCAGCCATTTCCTGCCCATCAAGGCATTCCCCAACATCCTGGAGTGCCTCCTGGCCACCCAATGGCCCAAGCCCAGCATCCGAATATGGTCCAGCCAGGTATGGTTCAACACATGCACCCCGGCGTGTCCGCTGCTGGTGGACCGCAAGTGAGTCAACCGGGGCCCATGATGGCCGGTATGCCTCCAGGCGCGACGACTGGCCCCGGTGGACCGGTACCAAATGCACATGCTATGCAACATTTGAATCCAGCTGCACAGGCGCATCTACTTCAACAGCAGCCATACGGAATGAGTGAGTACTTTGTTGTACTTTCAGGTGCATTGGAAGGCATGGGCTAATTGAATTGAGCTATAGATGTCCCGAACAACAATCAATTGCTCCAACAGCAAGCGATGGTCAGACAGCAGCGAATGCTCCAGCAGCAGCACTTAGCGCAGCAGCAGCAGCAGCACCATGCAGGCGGTATACCGGTCTCGATGCCTGCAGGAACACAGGGCCTCAATCAAGCCCAGTTATCCGCTATGCAGAACCCCAACATGCGTGGCCAGGTCAATATGATACAGTTCCAGCAACAGATGCAGCATATGCCTCCCAATATACAGCAGCAACAACACTTTCTTGCCATGCAAGCGCAAGCGCAAGCCGCCGCCGCCGCACAAGCCCAGGCCCAGGCAAATAGCCAACAGGGCCAGCATACACCGCAACAACGAGCGGCCGCCGTACCACCTCAGAGCGTCACCCCCCAGCCGCAACAGGGCCCTCCAGTACCCCCTGGAAGTGCTACACCGTCACAGCAATCGAACCCTCCTCAACATTCAACTCCGCAACCTCCGTCTCATCAGGGTTCGCAACCACCACAGTCGACGCCTAATCCTCAACACCAACAGATCCCTCAAGCTCAGCAGGCAATGGTCCAACAACAATCACAACAACAGGCTCAAGTGAACCAGCAACAACACCAGGTACATCAGTCTCAAGCGCAGCCGCAGAATGGCCAGCCACAAGTGACACAGCCTCAACAACAAGCACAATTAAACCAGCAGCAGCAGCAGCAAGCGACGGCCACGCCGGAGCAGTTCAAATTGCAGCAGCAGCAGATGTTGCTGGAACAGCAAAGACGTGCGAATATGAACTCATTCCTGCAAAACAAGGGAACATTAACACACTATGTCAACAGCTACTTCGAAACATTAAGCACATTTCAGGTGAGTTATGCACCAACTTGTATAATAAGAGAAAAAGATTGCTGATTGGCCTTTCTGCAGAGCAATGGTGAAGATGCCGATCTTCTTTATTGGCAGGAAGTCGTGAACAAATACTACAACACCTCATTTCAGCCAATGACTGGTCAGCCCTGGGGTGTTTTGCGTCAAGGTGTTCTCACAGCAGGCACTGGATCGAAGTCCTTCGAAGTCAATGCGACCATTCTGCCTCGTTATTACGTCACGCTTTTCAACAATGGCATCAGACGGATACAAACGCACATGGAAGCTACCCAAGAATTTTCTCCTCAAAGTGGTTATCGCGTGGTGTTTAGCCCGAAGGCTAGCTTTATCTACTGGTTCGCCAACGATTGTCAACTCTTCGTCAATGGGTCGCTCAAGGTACTTTTGAACCCTGATTACAAGTTTGATCTGGTCGATATCTCGGTATCTGGATTTCGAGAATTCATACCCCGAAGCCTTCTCCAACAGCCAGAACCAATCGATCAAAAGCCGAGCCCGCGTGTGGCTAAGAATGCCAGCAAAAGGATGCAGAAGCAACAGCTGGCCCAGCCCACTATTTCTCCCCCAGAGTCTTTGGTGAATGAAAACGGACTTCCACATAGCGTCCAGTGCTTCCTCGAGGTATGATGAACCGGTTTCTATATTTCTACAAACAGTCAATAACTAACATGTCTGTTTAGATCGCAGAACCTTTATCATATATGACCAGTTTGATCAGTCACAGTGCCAGCAACCCTCATAAAAGTGCTAGCGAGCTACTTCGAGATGTTACCGCATTGATTAGTCAAACGGGGATGAATTCCGGTGCTCTCCAGGCCCAAGGTCAACGGACGCCTGGTCTTAACGGACCATCTCAATTTGCATCCCCATCTGTTGTCAATATGGGCTTGCCTGGAGCACAAGCTTCTCCGCATCTAGGAAACTCGGCCCATCCCAGTCCGGCTCAAAATCATCTCATGGGGCCTGGAATGATACCCCAACAAAGTCAAGGCTCTTTAGCAGCGAATGGTAGCCAAGGCGCGAGTGCGAACACGAGCCCAAATGTTTCCAACAAGCGCCGTCGTGCCAGCACCGTGAAGACCGAGGGCGATGACGGTGTCGAAGTCAACGGAGCTGGCCCTACCGGTGCGGCGAAAGTAAGAGCAAGCCCCAAGGTTGGTGGCAAACGACACAAAGGCACTGCATAGGCCACTACTTTTCTGCAACTTGCCGCTTTTCATTCTTTTTCAAAAAGGGGGGAAATTGGTAACTGGCGTCTTACGGTTTTTCGCATGTTTCATCCCACACCTCACACAACCTGGGAGTTTGGCTTTGCTTTTTTGCCCGAATGTCCATTCATCCTTACACCGGACATATGATTCCCTATTCTCCTGTTATTGACTACGAATCGTTGGCTTTTTTCTTGGATGCTTTTTGATCCATATTACGCATGGCGTCTAGCAAGGGTCTCTGCTTCGGCCATCATTCGCGGCCATTTTCTTGTTCTGATACGCATGTCATTGATACGTTTCTGGGCTCTGCCTGGGAACATGATACCATGGTTTTTTCATCAAAGCCTCGTTGGTCTCCATTAGGCGGTCGTGTATGGCTTTCATTTTCAACGGCAGATGATTCAGCGATTTAGATGTTCTGGGTTCCTGCATTTTTCATGTATCTTTTTTTCATTTTACTCCTCTTCGTGCTACATTTTTTTTTCTCTGTCTCTTTTCTTTCTTCTTTCATCGAGTGAGGTGTTCGCAGGTGTGATGATTCTGCGTTTCACTTCTAGGGTGTTTTTCTTCTTCCTTCCTTCCTTCCTTCTCTTACGAATTTCTTGCGTGCTGTACCATCAATCGCTACTCGTTGTCATTGTAAATTTGATCGGTTGACCTAATAGAAATTTGCTCCTGGTGATGGTTCTGAAATGATGATTGCTTGCATATTCCATCATTTTGTCTTCCTAGGTATTAGTTTCAATCCGATGATATACGCTTTTGACGTATCAATTGATGTTTCATCCAGATGTCGCCAACATCAGCTGATTACATAGTCGATGTTGGCTATGACGATTTGAAGGCCTCAAGTAGATATCAATTGATGTGTACAATCAACCCCAAGTCTTACTCACAGCAAGACCAGTATACAAATTATCATACAATTTCCCTGTAGCCGCCAGACTCATTCCCACAGAATGATACACCCCAAACATAACCGTGCCCTCTAAATCCTTTGAGGGCAACGCATACAACTCTTCGTCTTTGAATCCAAACATCTCCATCATGATCGATCCACTGGCTCGCCCCCGATCTAACTGCTCATTGCGTTTTTGCTGAAAGTAATCATTTTCCAACTCGTACTGCCGTATAGTATTGGTTGGCACGTCGGCTTCACAGAGCATGTGGCTGTATATTTCCAGGATGTGGTCGGGACCATTGTCACCGATTTGAATGGCATCTTTGATGTTGCGATGCCATGCGTTGATGGAGTGTAGATTTGGGAATACCTGCGGCTTGAAACCGCGGAGCATGTTCTCAAAGTCGAGTTTGTTGGCGCCTGGAGGACAGCGATGGGCTAGGATCATGACTTCTTTGATGGAGACGGGCAGCGTCTCTGCGAACGGCAGCCAACCGCCAGCAGAGTTACTGAACAGTTCTATGTCGAGCGTTAGACGTTCCAGGTTCTCGAACTCGTTCCATCGCCAATTCGTGGTCTGTGGCGCGCATGGGTTGATGGACGTGTACGGCCTGTACAGCTTCAGACATGGATCATGCCGGCACCCACACATGCCTCCATACTCCGACATCTCAAGATGAAGACGCTTCAGGGACGGCTTCGCGTGCTTGAGTAATGCGGCACAGACGGACTCGAGCGTCATGTCTGGGATGGGATCTTCTTGGGGGAAATTTTTCCAGTAGCGCCCGAATACTTCCATGGTGTGGAAGACCATGTATCTGAATGAGGAGAAGGAGGTGCAGTTCTCGATTATGCGGGATAGGGCTTGCGCGGAGATATTGCCGCGGTCGACGGTGAGGGATTGCAGTTGCGATGGGGCTGTGGGAAGAGGGTAATCTGGGTCGTTGGCATCGTCCCAGTCGATAATTGAATCGCGGCCAGCATTCTGTGGGCGAGAGGCATAGTCCAAGAGATATAAGTGGCGTACATTCGGTAGTCTTGTCAAGGCTGCTAACAAACGTACGACTTGCTGGAAGTGGTCTTTTGGAATAATGACCGGTTCTGGTTGAGCTTGTTCCTCATCGTCGGATAGGTCATATTCAGGATGTAGATCAGATCCAGAGTCATCCATAAACTCTACCCTCACATCCGTCAGCTGCGAGAGACCTTGGTCGAGGAATCCGCTCTGTGACCTCGCTGCTAACCTACTTATAGCCCTTGCAACGTATGGTGTTACCGGATCTCTGAATCGGATATAAAACAGGACCTTCTCCAACCTCGGTAATCGACTAAGAAGGAGACCCAGCGCAGCACCACCGCGTCCATTGATGACTGCATCCAACCAGTCATGCTTCTCGTTCTCATCTTTGAGAATTGATGACGCATTAACGAGCTGTCCGATTAATTTCCAAGCGTCTCCCGGAGCAACAGTTCTGTCGCCACTGTCCGGATGTTCTTCAAAATCCAAGTAGTCGAGGAACGACGCTAGACGAGGATACTCGGCGATAGAGACTAATAAACCAGGCGAACCGGCGGACCTTAAAAAGCTATCATCCGTTACAGGAAGTCGGACATTTGCAGGCGATACTGAGAGCGGTTGCTCTTTGACGAGATTTTCAAGAAATTTGTGTTCTTTGAGACGTTTGAGGGAGATGGTGTGCGCTTGCTTGCATGTAGATGAGAATACAATTATGTCCTGAGGGTCGACAGAATCTACAATTTTGTGCTGTAGCTCAACGGGGAGTGAGAAGAGCATCTTTGTCAACTGGAATCGTTATCGCAAAGACTTTTCCATGAATTGCACGTCCATCTTTTGAGGTAGAGAAGTAGTTTTGATATCAATTCTTTCTCCTCTTTTTCCAGGCAGCAATCTGTACCCCACCGATTCATGAAACGAGCGATATTATTGGCCGCAGTGCAAGGCAGCCCTTATCTCAAATTCGACTTCATGTCTGTTTTCTCATCCTTGAACTATTCGATAATATGAAAAATGTATATACAGGTCTGGACGCTGCTGGACTGCTATAAAAGGGGCAGAAAAGACTCTGCCAGACCGCGAAACAATCCATCAAATTCTTCCCTCTTCTTTGGCAACCCACCGAGGAAGAAGAGTGACCTTTGCCATGGGCGACCTCCAAGAACGATGTCTGCAATATCCTAACGGCCACGTTGTCTGAAGATTTGGGCAAATGTCAGTTCATCCAGCGAAAGATCATTTGTTCCATCATAGAAGTCCCCGACAGGCCACATCATACAAGGAGCGCTAAATGCAAGATTCTTCGACTCGGTAGACGCAAACTCCCAATCGATTATGCCGGTAATATCATATTGCTCATCAATGAGAATATGGTCGCCTTTGTCGTCGAAATGTTTTAGGTTAAAAAAGGTCCATCTCAGTTTTCGTGGATCCTAATAGAGACGGGGAAGCAGATAGCAGCCATTGGAAACAGCGTCTCTTTTCCTCCGGAAGACTGGCGATTTCTCTACTGTCGATTGCCCGTAGTTGCTGGTGAATCACTGCCGTATAAGCATCCTTCAGCTCTCTCCATGGACCAATTTGTGATCTTGGAGATTCAAAGAAAGGGAGCTGGGCATGAGGGCCAATGTCGAATCCAGACTTTAACAGATGATGATAGACTCTGGGCACGAGCACATATCATACTACTACCACGCACTCGCTCTGCAGGATATATGCAGCCATTGGCGAGACAGAATCGAAGCGGCACTTGGATAGTATACGTATAATATCTGATATATTATCAAGGATGAGGATATGCGTACTGCACGATATAACTAACTTCACTAGTTAACATAGGTGCATCTGATTAGATAAGCATGGTGGGCTGGTGGGCTGCTTTACTGATAAGAGCACACGATGTCCTCATTCTCTGAATATCTCCACGATCCCATAGTCGATTGCGATATTTTTGGTTTCAAGACCTAGTTGACTTATAAGTAACGATTCTAAGCATTTCTCGAAGAGGATTGTCACCACGGACGTTGAACAGATCTTTCATATCCATTCCTGGTCACCTTGAGTAACCTAGCTATCTACCCCTCAAATACGAAAAATGTCGACAGGTCACACCCATTCCCACGACAACGGACTGTCACACTCTCACGGCGGCAGCGACGACTTTGGTGGACACGGCCACTCTCATGAAATCTACGGTGGACCAGGCTCGTACATAAATCGCGAGCAACCGCTTTCTCACCATGAAGGAAGGGATTGGAAGGATCGAGCCTTCACAATTGGTATTGGAGGGTCAGTGGTCTACTACGTCCTTGTAAGAGAAGCTGCTGACATACCGTCAAAAGACCAGTTGGATCCGGCAAAACGGCGCTGATGTTGAAGCTCTGCCTCGCATTGAGAGATCAATACAACATTGCAGCCGTCACCAATGACATTTTCACAAAGTACGTCCCCTTCCTCCTGAGCTTTCATTACACAATCACAATTTACTTAATTACCAACAGAGAAGACGCCGAGTTCCTAACCCGCAACAAAGCCCTCGCCCCCGAACGCATCTCCGCCATCGAAACCGGCGGCTGCCCTCACGCGGCCGTCCGCGAAGACATCAGCGCAAACCTTCTCGCCCTCCAGACCTTACAACGCAAATTCAACACCGACTTATTGCTCATCGAATCCGGCGGCGACAATCTCGCCGCAAACTATTCTCGCGAATTAGCCGATTTCATCATCTATGTCATCGACGTCGCCGGAGGGGACAAAGTGCCCCGAAAGGGCGGCCCCGGGATCACGGGCAGTGACTTGTTGGTTATCAACAAAATCGATTTGGCGGAGGCTGTGGGTGCGGATTTGGGTGTTATGGAGCGTGATGCGGGCAAGATCAGAGAGGGCGGCCCGACGGTGTTTGGTTCTGTGAAGCATGGGAATGGAGTGGATCATATTGTGAATTTGATTATTAGTTCGTGGAAGGCGAGTGGTGCGTATGAGACTAGTTTGGAGAGGTGGAAGAATGGCGCGCCGAGGAATTCGGGGAGTGTTTGATTGGCGTCTATAAGACTTGTATCTGAGATTGGGGGATGCATTGAGGACTAAATCTTAATATGATGTGGCAACATATAGCAATTGGAAGTCGAAGCTTTTGAATATGTATCACTTTTATTCAATTGACGTTCAAGCAGTCAATTTAAATCTCGTCTATATAGTCATGACTTGTAATCTATCATGTCAAGGGGGTATGCATTCGTCATTAGCCATCATCACAGAAAAAAAAAAGGAAGAAAAATGCCAAACAATTATGCAACAGTCTCAACCTCCTCCAAAGCACGAGCCCTGCGTGGGAAGACTCTCTTGTACAGACTGATTCCAACAGAATCCTGAGGATTGATCTTGGAATCAAACATCGCTTTGAAGTAACCGTGAGTTCCCAGGCTCTCCTTGATGAAACCACTGCGGCCGCGTCGGGTCCAAAGTTGAAGCGCCTTGAACCAGTGAACGTCTTCAGAATTGAAGAACATGTAGCGCACTGTGACGACCTTCTTGTGGATCTTGTAAGGATGACCGGTCAAGATGGCACGTTTGGCGACCACTCTCGAGTGGTCGGGCGCAACAACTGTACCTGTTGCGATGAGTTCGAGACGGTTGGATGTCTTTCCAGAAGTGGTACCATCGGCGGAGTCGAGGACTTCTGGGTCTTCAACAGCCTGGTTCCTGAATACTAGTACTGGAACAGCACCCCAGATTACAGGACCAATAAACGAAGCAATGGCGCTGCGACCTGGATGAAGGTATCGATCGAATTTGTGTACATTGTTCGGCGTGTTTCCGGCCCCGGAGTAGATTGGATTCACGACAAGGCGGCGAGGTCCGCACTGAATGATGACTTCCTCCTTCGATTTGATGGGCTTCTCCACAGAGGAGTTCAATGTCATGTTGATATTGATGACAGTATGTTTATGCTCGTGTCGAAGCAAAGAATATAATGCTACTGGCAATGGGCTGTTGCGTAGAACTGACGGCACGGCCTTCAAGTGCACATTCACTCGTGTGCCAGGTGTAACGCCGCCGACGAGTGCCTCCCGAATAAGCTTATTCTTAATACCCTTGTAATCGTTGAATTGAAGCAGTCGTCGCCAATCCTCAGGTTCAAAAGGTCGATCTTCTGATGTCTCCCATCGACTAGTCTTGAGGCTTCTCAAGCCACGGTACTTTTGCAATCGCTCCCTAGCAAGGACGTTGGGGTGTAATTCAATCTCATCAGGGAACTCCAAATCATCTTCGGCTTCAGTTCGACGACTGGCGCGGTAGTCTTCAAGCTGATCAGCTTCATCTTCTGGTGATGGATCCAGGAACATCTCTGATTGAGGATACTCTGATGGGCCACCCTCGGTCATGGCATCACCGTGGTCTGGGAAAACACCGTCCTCAGGACGGCCCTCAGTTTCATCAACTTCCATATCCATATCCATATCTTCATTGTCCATCATGTCGGATGCAGAATCAGAGTCATCTTCAAGATACCAAGCAGACTGATATTCTGATGTACCCTTGGGTAGTCTTTTGGGGCGCGCTGGAATATGAGATTCGTCGTCGGAAAAATAGTGGTGGTCATCAAGAAGCACTCCCCGTCTTTCCACATCAGGATTTGATAGCATATCGTCATCCATTTCAATCTCCTCCGGTGCAATGACCGCCATATCATCACGATCATCGGTTGGCTGATCCAAAACTTGAGCGGCCTCTGTATCATCAATGTTCATTGAATCCTCCTTTTTCCCTTTCGTATTCGGCAGCGGAGCTGCTGTTATAGATGCAATCTGAAAGTCGCCCCATCCTGGTATATGCACAATTCGGTCTGCCTTTAATCCTTTACCCCGAACGACGCCGGTAACCACGACATCGTCAATCAGACTTCCCTGTACGTCCGGCCACTTGACATCTTGAATCGTCATCCAACTCCTGTCATCCCTCCATCTTATACCTTTGGGGGTTGCTGTGCATAAACTTCGAACCACATTCGAGCACTCTTGTCGGGAGTCCAGCGAAAGGACTTTTTCGATGGTGGGGAAGAAGTGATTCATGAACGACACGAGGGATGCAACGACCTGCGGGCGTTTCTTATGCGGGTTCACCTTATCCAGACCTTGAGCCACGACCAGGACGTTGGAAATACCTTGGCTCTCAATTGATCGTAAGAGAGTCTCTCCTTCCTCCGTCACCTCGATGTCTGTTGGCAGAACCACAATCACAAAATCGGCCACACGACAGACATCCAAAGCGTGTATCAAATCGTATTTTGCGGGAATATACATAATATTTTGCTTGAACCGGTCAACACGAATACGTATTTGGCGATCAATGGTGACATCTTCGGAAATATCGACACTTTCGTTGAGAGCGCGGATCACGGCAGCGACATCGATGTTGTCGGCAAGAGGAACAATAGCGACTTGACGAGGTGCTCCATTCTGACCGGCAAATATACTGGCAGCCTGAGACTTTTCCTGGCGTTTCACCTGTTGTTTCTGACGAGCTTGGTTTTTGCGATCGAGTTTCGACATGAGTTGTTGGTGGGGTGTTTTTCGGACTCCTCGCTCGTTTGTCTCGATTTTGCCTGTGCAGCAGTCAACCTCTTATTCTTGTGTGATATGTAAAGACAGAGAAGATACCTCTTGTTCGTTCTTTGAGAGCACTCTTGGTAGCGTGCTTGCTCTTGAATGGCTTGTGGCTTGTTTTGGTTGTGCTCCGGTGGTGATGCACCGACGAAGTGATTGGCGCCATATTGGCCGCTTCTGGCCTTTTGAAACGGAATGCAAGGTTCGCCAGAATGATGTGTGTAATATACGAAGGATTATTCTTTGAATCTGATGCTTTTTTCTTGAAGAAAAAAAAGGGACTAAATTATGGAAGGCGGGGACTGGCTAATCGATAAGAAAAAAAGTTGTGGCGGACAAGCGAACGAACTCTTGGCACGGAAATTTTTAGTCTCCCGTTGCGACTCCAATCTCAAGGTACTCCTACCATCAATTCAGTTTCTTCGGTTTCCAGCATTCTTTTCATGATTGCTTGAAGGTTATTACAACAACCATGGCAGCAGTCGCCGGACCCGTCGCGAAGCGCTCGCCGCAAGATCTCACCGAAGCTCGAGAAGCCAAAAGACGCATCATGGAAGCAACAGAGAAATATGGACGTGGAAAGGCAGTACAAGTCAAGAAGATCAGAGACAAAAAGCTTCGAGGAAACTTGAAAACCGTCGAGGACCGATACAAAACAGCTGCTCTGCGCGCAAAAGATGCGGAAATTCTCCTCGAAAACGAGTCCGGATTCCTTGAGCCCGAGGCGGAGCTTGAACGAACGTACAAAGTCCGACAAGATGAGATTAGGCAAAATGTTGGAATCGAAGTCGCCAAGAAAGGCTTTGAACTGAAACTGGAAGAACTCGGGCCATATCGTGCAGATTATACGCGCAACGGCAAAAATCTACTGTTGGCCGGAAGAAAAGGTCATGTCGCGACGATGGACTGGCGAGCCGGAAAACTGGGATGTGAACTACAACTCGGAGAGACCGTCCGCGACGCCAAATGGCTGCACAATAACCAGTTCTTTGCCGTGGCGCAGAAGAAGAACGTCTATATCTACGACCACGCGGGTGTGGAACTGCATTGTCTCAACAAACACGTCGAGGCTAAATATCTCGAATTCTTACCCTATCACTTCCTTTTAGCTAGCGCCGTGAGTTTCCTCCCTTAAATCTACAGTGTTTGTATGAACTAACAGAGTCGTTAGGCAAACAGCGGTTTCCTCAAATACACAGACACTTCCACAGGCCAGCTAGTTGCCGAACTACCTACTCGACTAGGCTCCCCAACGTCATTGTGCCAGAATCCCTACAATGCAATTCTTCACGTCGGTCATCAAAACGGTACAGTCACTCTATGGTCGCCCAATTCACAAACTGCCCTTGTCAAAGCACTTGTACACCGAGGTCCAGTACGATCGATGGCTATTGATCGACAGGGTCGGTACATGGTTTCTACAGGTCAGGATATGAGAATGAATGTATGGGATATTCGAATGTTCAAGCCGGTTCATTCATACTCTTGCTACCAACCTGGATCAAGTGTCGCAATCAGCGACCGCAATCTCACGGCTGTCGGATGGGGCACACAAGTCAGTGTCTGGAAGGGACTTTTTGATGCCGCAGCTACCGACGCTGGAAAAGTGCAAAGCCCGTATATGGCATGGGGTGGCGACGGACAGCGCATCGAAACCGTTAGATGGTGTCCGTACGAAGATATTCTAGGTGTCACCCATGACAAGGGCTTCGCTAGTATCATTGTTCCTGGCGCCGGAGAAGCCAACTATGACGCCACAGAAGTCAACCCATACGAAACAACCAAACAACGCCAGGAGGCTGAAGTCAAGGCCTTGCTGGACAAACTACAACCGGAAATGATATCCCTCGATCCCAACTTCGTCGGCAAAATCGACTTGATCAGCGACAAGAAACGACGCGAAGAGCGTGCAGAAGACAACAAACCCAAAGAGGCAATTGAGAAACTGAAGAACCGGGGCCGTGGCCGCAACAGTGCACTCAGGAAATATCTCCGAAAGAGAGGGAAGACAAACGTCATTGACGAGAAGCGCCTCAAGGCCGAAGCCATTCAACGGGAACGCTCTTCTCATCAAAACGAGACATTACAGAAACAGCGAGAGGAACTGGGCCCTGCGCTTGCCAGGTTTGCTTCTAAGAAGGATTAATGGAAAAGGCATGCACCTTCGTCGCTTTTTGATGATACCCGAACGGTTCTGTACAGTACAACATGGCGTTCTATTTGATGTATATTGATCATTGCATAGCCAAATGAGCATAATGGTGTCCTTTATAGCAACATGTATTTGAGTTCATTGTATTGTCTGATCTGTAGATATGCCAATGAAGCATTTAAACATGCTACAATTTATCCGAAAATGCCATCACGTTGCCAAGAGTCGCGTTCAATTGAAGTCATCTTCGCATCTCGAACTTTGAACTTTCGCACAACGGTCACTATGAGAATGCGAGATTGCTCGGTGAGTTTCGTCAGAGCACCCTCGACCTCATCGCAATGGCATAAAGCTGCCTGCACCGACCATTTCTTGCCGTAGTCCGGAACTTTTGAACCGGCGTCCTTGAAGAATCGTCTGAGCCACTTATATTCCTGTCGCCAGAACACCGCAACTTCTTCGAACGAGATGCTGCAGAGAGTTGATGGAGATTTCAGCATCCAATGCAATATCTCCGCCGGCCCTTTTTGATTTTCGCGTCAAGAAGTTCTTCATCGTCTTCATAGTCGATGAGCTGGATATTGGGACTTGTCATGACGATTTTCGAAAAAGAATTAAGGTTCGAGCTCTTAGAGAGACATGTCGACGCATAAAGATGGAAACATTGAACTGTTCGACACTTGCTTCATTCATTCTGGGTAGTCTGCAACGTCACAACGTAAACGACATCCATGGATGTACCTCAGCATGACTCCGAGTTAGGGCTCGTGACAGTCTCATCTACAGCGCCAATGAAAAGGAGGTGCGCGCGCATATATACTGAATTTCTCTACTTTGTAAAGTCGTCCATTCGAAAGCATCTCGAGCGTAATGAATTATGATAATCTACCAACATGATCATCAATAAAATCAAACAGAGCCCTCGGGAATGTGTACCAAAACATGCAACCCTGCAACGAACGACTTGACCCAGATTACACGAAATAAACACGACAAAGAAACTAGGAAAAATCTTCGCCAGTCTCTTCAATATTACCCTTGACGCGAAGGAATAATGTGGTCTTCCACTTGTCCAACTTGCTCAACTGGTCGAACTGGAACAGTTTATCGGCGAAAGTGTCTGGCTCGCCTTGCTCAACGGCTTGCAAAAGATCGACTAGTAATGCGTGCTCTCTGGTTGATGCAAATGTGGGATCGAGGTCTCTATAACTTTCCAATGCACGATTGGTTGCAACGAGGTCCTACACATAAACAGTCAGATAAGGGCATATTTCGTTTCACAGAAATTGATAAAGCATACCCCTGATGCAAGATGGCAGATGCCAGCTTTGAAAAAGTAGTCTTTTACAGACCACTTCATCAGATTATTGTCAATAGAAACCTTTCCAACTTTCTCGTAATACCCAATTGCCTTGTAGTAGTCGGCTTCTATAGCTGCGAGGTCGGCCACCTTGAGGTAATATTTGTTTGCAAGTCTAACACACAATACGTCAGTATGCTTCTCCAATCATCCTAAAAAGACCGGAATATCAACTTACGCTTCCGCATTGTCACTCTCGTACCACTCAGCAGCCTTCTCATATTCCTCCAAAGCCTTCTTCGCGTTACCAATCTCAACTTCATAGCATTCAGCCAGGTTTTGTTGGTGAGTCGCCGCTCGTCTGAAGTTTCCCTTATTGATATAATGTTGAATTGCGCCTGCAAGAACTCGAACTGCATCCTCGGGATCTGTTTTGCGGTATACTTTGAAGGCTTCGGACAAGCTATTGGCGGCATCGTCGGGCTCGTTGAGATTATTCCTTTGAACGGCAGCGGCTTTTTCAAATGCCATACCGGCTTCCTTATCTGTTTATGGTACCGAGAAATATTTAGCATCATTCCTTTTGCATATGGTTCAGGTCGCAGCTATCCGAGCTCCACCCAGGCAGCACTGTTGACGTACTCATCCTCTGCACGCGAAATGCGTTCGCCGCTTGGACGTATAAATCTGCTGCATTTTCGTATTTCTCCGATCGACCTCCAAAGAAGCTGAAACCGCCAGAGGCACCTGAGAGAGCTTTATCGGCCTGGTTCCAACACGACGACATTAGCCACCAGCGAAGCACACGTACTGTACGGAGGGGGGTATCAAATAACCTTTTGCAGAAGGGCGCGTGGGTCGCCCATTATCACAGTTGTACAGTATCGTAGTTATGCTGAGTTCAGGGCTAATCAATGGATAGACAGCTACTCAAGATGCAAAGAGAGTAATGTTGAGGACTTTCAGTGACTGCATCCATTGCGGGACAGCAAGAGTGGGGCCTCACTGCCTCAGCTATGTAATACTCTCACCGCCTTTCTTAGACCAATGATGAGTGGTCATCGTCGGCATCTCTGCAATGACCACATTTCGACGGCAGAATAGTCAAGTTCATACCTAGGAAATGCTCGGGGATCGTCCTTATCATAAAGTGCAGTCCACTCGGGATTGCCCTTGAAGTTCTTGGCTCAATCATACACAGTATATGATTTACAAAGAAAATTGTCGATTGATGGAGCATTGTAGTTGACAAGCCAGTGGGCCAATCAGAGGTCAGGGCAGCTCCAAAGTGGGGAACTGGACGATGATTTATTTTGTCTCCGTCTGAGCTTCCTCTTGTCACAATCAATCAATTCAATTGAATGGCATGAAATTATTCTTACGCCACTCACGTTACAATGCCTCGGTTACAACTGCGTTGGAGCCACTTGAGCTCAGTCCTCACGAACAACTCCCTGTCTGCTCTTCGACGACAGTACTCGTCACAGCCACCAAAGTACACCAGCGAAGACATAGCTACTCTCTTAGCAAAGCCAACATGGTCCGTCCAAAGCCTTCTCCCCAATACACACGATCCGACGATCCCACTATCGATCACGCCCCAGAAACTTCACCATCTACTCCGTTTGTCGGCGCTTCCGCAACCTGTCGATAAAGCGGAGGAAACGTCTATGCTCAGGACACTCGAAGCCCAGATCCACTTTGTCAAATCAATCCAGGAGGTCGATACAAAAGGCATCTCACCTCTCCGAGCCATTCGAGATGAGAGTTGCGAGGCGATGAAGGAGTCAACAATAAGCTTGGAGACATTGAAGGAAGCATTAGCTAAGGAACAAGTGGTCGGTCGCAGGAAGAAGATCCATCGCCAGACCTCCACAACTGAGAGCGCCGATGCCAACCACGTTGAGAGTGACCAATGGGATGGGAATGCTCTACGGTCGGCCACCAAAACCGCTGGGAAATTCTTTGTTGTGCAAAGTCGTAACTAGAGATCCTTGCCTGATGTTGTTGGTGTTTTTGGTTTCGGTCTTGGCGCAGAGCTGTCCCCGCCTTCGTCATCACAACCTTTGCTGAGCCTTATCTTTCTACAACATTCATTGACACGTCCCATCATGGCACAACGATTCTTTGATCGCTTTGCGAATACTGCGGATCGTGGCAAGGAAGAACACAAAAATGAAGAACATGGCCTTTCTGATTTTCTGTCCAAGTCTCAGCGCGGAGATTTGATGGTACTAATCTCGGCTGCACTGGAGCAGATGCGGAAAACGATATTGGAAAGCTTCGAAGCGCCCCCCACCTCTGAGAAAGAGCCATCACCGAAGTTTCCAAACGAAGATGTTCAGACTTGGAACGGTGTTGAACATGATATCCCGTCAAACACAGCCGAGGAAGGCGTCAGAGCCGCAGTTGGCTTGGATCCCAAATCGAGAAAGGCAGCACTCGCGTACTTTGACGAGTGGCAGAATTCAGTCTTGTTGCGGGTTGGTCAGGTTGTGAATGAGCGGGAGGATTCGCAGGATGGCCAGGCTTCAGTGGAGAAAATTCCCAAGGATCTTATAGAACTGGAAGAAGAGTCGCCGAATCGACTACAGCAAATATATCCACCTGTCGACAACCCGCTTCGAGACGGGCCAAAGGCGCAACGATTACTTATCCTACGGTCTCTACTACTTTTGCTGCTCGGCTTAGAGCATTACAACGCATACTCGCGGGTTTTGCTACTGCATATCACCTCTTCACTTAGCCTTCAGACCAGCGACCTAAACGACAATGAAGCCAAGATAGCACGTGGACTGCTTGATAGTGCAGTAGCCATGACCGCAGATGAAGAAGCAAAAAAGAAGGCAGCGGAAAACCAAGAACTTCGCAAATGGAAAGTTGGCTTTGCGACAGTAGCTGGGGCAGCTCTTATAGGCATTACGGGCGGTCTTGCAGCGCCTCTAGTGGCAGCTGGTCTTGGTACTGTGATGGGTGGACTAGGCCTTGGAGGGACTATCGCTGCTTCGTATCTGGGAGCACTGGCCAGTAGCGGAGTAGTAGTGGGTGGTCTCTTCGGAGCCTATGGTGGGAAAATGACCGGCAGGATGATGGACAGGTATGCCCGCGAAGTCGAGGACTTTGCTTTCATCCCTCTACGAGGAACTATGACAAAGAAATTGAAGGATGAAAAAGAAGCTGCCAAGGAAGACCATCGCCTGAGAGTGACAATCGGCATTACGGGCTGGGTCACTGAAGAGGACAATATCACTACACCCTGGCGAGTCATCGGACCTGAGTCAGAAGTCTTTGCTCTGCGGTGGGAATACGAGGCATTACTGAATCTCGGAAACTCAATGCGCGCTCTGGTCGCCACGGCAGCATGGAAGGTCGCGAGTCATCAGATTCTCATCCGGACCGTCTTTGCTGGCATCATGAGCGCCGTCATGCTACCCATGGGTCTCATGAGACTCGCTAGAATAGCCGCAAACCCATTCAGCGTAGCGATTTCTCGAGCCGACAAAGCCGGCGAAGTCCTGGCCGATGCACTGATAAACGGAGCACAAGGCAAGCGGCCTGTGACACTGATCGGATACTCTCTCGGCTCTCGAGTGATCTACTCATGTCTGCAAAGTCTAGCCAAAAGACGAGCGTATGGTCTTATCGAATCAGTCGTTCTCATGGGCTCACCCATTCCCGCCGACGCAGCGGAATGGCACTCCATGCGCGCCGTTGTTGCCGGTCGCCTTTTAAACGTCTATTCCGAGAACGACTCCGTCCTCGCCCTCCTCTACCGCGCCACACATCTCGAGGTCGACATCTCAGGCCTCCAGCCCGTCAACGGCGTGCCCAATCTCGAAAACATAGACGTCAGCGCTACTGTATCGGGCCATCTCCGCTACCAATTCCTCGTCGGCCAGGTACTTACGGATATCGGATTTGAGGAAATAGACGCATCTCAACTCGAGATGGAGAAATTGGCGCTGTGGAATCAAGACGAACAAATCGAGCGCGAACAAGCAGAGAATGAAAAGAGGAAACCCGCGACGACAGCAAAACAAGTCAAGCGGAAACCTGTCCCGTCTCAAGCACCCGCCGACCCTGGATCCACGGGAAAAGCGCCTAGCGAGGTGTTAAAGGAAGCAGCAGCATCGAACGTTGAGAATCCCACACCTATGGAAGAAGTCTCACATCATCCTCTCTCTTACGAACGCAATGATGATAAGAACGAGCACACTGACGACGAAAGCGACGCGGAAGATCAGCTAAACTTCATAACGATGATTGATGAAGAGGACGAAGCGCGTCTACACGCAGAGATCGAGCAGCGCACACAAGACCAGATGTTGAGTTGGAGGACGAGGCAGATGCGTGTTGATCGGGGGTGACTTTTCAATATATCTAAGGCAGATAGAAAGGATGAATTCTCGGGCTCATTATAATGATTGGGAATACCAGAGGTATCTTTTGATTGATCAGTGGATCTTTAATTCCTTTCTACAGACTACCTATATACCAATGATAATAACTACATGAAAATCGGCAACATCGTCCAGGGGTGTATCAACAAATCTCACAGACAATTAGACGCAAATCGCTCAACATGTATAGAACTTATAAGCAACACCCATTCAAGGCTCAAATACAAACTCCAAAGAACTCCAGAAACCAAAGTACCTAATAGCTTCGCTTCGATCGTAACAACTTGCATATCCCTGTACCAGATCATGTCCTATTCCTCCATCCTGTGCATCATCACACAATAGCCGCAATAGCAGCAATAATCGTCATCACAATCCGGCGAAACGGGCCCAACCCGCCGCCCGAGTCGCATTTTGTTTCTTCTCCGGCGTGCTCGGCACTTCAGGGTTTTCCGTAACCTCAACAATCCCTCCTCGTCCTTCTTCGGCGATTTTCCCACTGACGTCGCGTCTTCGACCAACTCCCAGAGCGGAGATGTATTCGCTGTACTGTTCCGGATCCATACCAGTATGGAATGCGCTGCCCAGGTCAATGCCTGAGTTGCTGACGACTCGTCCCTTGCGGTCGGCCTCCTTGGCGGTTAATGTAGTTCGTCTCTTCGGGGTTGTCAGTTTGGCGGGCTGATTTGTTTCGTTCTCGTTGTCGCTTTCGTTGTCGCTTGCTTCTTCTTCTTTGACGGACGCGTAGGTCGTTTTGTTTGATTTGTTTCCCCACAGTCTGAGACTGCCAAAAGTTTTCAGCTTGGATGGCTTGGAAGGAGGTAATTCTTCATCTGCAACGGTAGAGTCGCTGATGTTGGTGTTTCTGACTGCCGAGACATCTGGGATCTCGCCCAAAACAGCGCGGCGAAGACTCGAAGGCCTGCTTCCAGCATTGTTCTCTGCGTCTTCTTTGGGCTGAGGAGTTGGAGGGTTCATTCTCAAAGGATCAAGGGCTCTGTTGAGGTACTCGGTGATATCTTCTTCAAGGTTGTCTTTATTGATGTCAAAATGCACATCGTTATCATATCCGTCGTTTGTCTCCAAAGCGGCATATTGACCTCGAGCTTCTTTGTGTGGAATACCACTTTCGACGCGGCCGAATCTCGGCACTGGACCTAACCAGTCGCTGACACCGTTGTACACAGGAAACGGTGTGCCATTTTTGGCTCGGCTAGGTAGTTTGGATTCATGAATGATGACGTCTTCATCTGCTGGCGAATCGTAGCTTACCCAGTTCGCCGATGCTTCCGATGGGACAGGACTGCTCCAGCGAAGGTTACTGGGCACGAGGCCACTGGATGTTGGACGGAGTACGGGCGCATCTTCGAAGACCGATCTAGGCCGCGAGGGGCTCTTTTGGCTTTGAGCTGCAGCGCGGGATGGCGATGTAGGTTGGCTCCCTGGATTGTAGAAACGGCCTTGTCCTGATTGCTGGCTAGAGTGGAGCGAAGTACGCGATGCTCTCTTAGGATCCGCTAACGAGGTCGACGACTGCTGTCTGGTGTGCATGAAAGGAATCGGTTGTGGTATATCATTTGAGACATCATCCAGGTGTGACTTGACGCTGAAATATGCCGAGTCCACTGTACTTGTGCTCATATGCTTTTTCTCAGACAGTTCCGATCTTGAGAGATTGCTTCGTCTTGTTGTTGGCCGGGCAGTCAGGTTGTCTTCCAAAGGATTCATGTCAGGTGGTAGCTTGGTGATTTGTCTAAAAACGACTGCCAAGTAGACGGATATCATAAGTGACAAGAGATGTAGACCGCCTACGCCAGCACTCGCGTAGAAGAGTGATTCAACAATGTAGTGTTGAATGTTGTCGTCGTTGAAAAGAGTTCCCCAGTTATAGTAGCCATCATGGTACTCTTTGTATGCAACGAAGCTAGTAAAAGCGTAAAAGGGAACTAAGCCGCAGTCCATGATAGATGCGAATAGATGATAGCTGGTCGAAGAGCCCGCAGGCCGGCTAGCGGCTGACCGAGCAAGATGATAGATTGCATAAATGTTGTGAAGAATAGCAACGCTTGGCTGTTAGTTGTTAGCATTGTGCACACTTCATATCTGTGGATCGCCATACTGCAACGCGAATGATCCATCCCAAAGCGACGTCTGTATGGTTTATGCAAATAACGCAGAACAAAATGCCAAGTGCTCCGAGTACAGATAGGACTCGGAGAAAGAGTTGGAATCTTCTTGTGTGCGTCACCCGGGCCTTGGTGTGACGGCTCATAGGATGTATATGAGTGTTTTGACGGGGCGCAACCCACTGTGTTGTAGATCAGTTGAGTATCTACCCGTATGAAGATCAAAATCCAAGTACATACCGTGTCCGGGTGACGGTTGAAGTTCACCAGCGGCCCTTCCTGAGGGATGCTTTGCGGGCGAGGAGCCCTGCTCGCCTGCGTGACGGCCTTGGGATTGAACGGTTTTCCTTTGTGGTATTCATTGAATGACCACTGCGACACCGGATCGTAGAGGAATGGAGGGGATGACGATCCACCCATGATGGAGGCAATATATCAAGAATGCGCGTGCGAGAATCCGGGGTCAAGGAATGTAGCTAACTGATAAGTATGTGAATGATCAGCAAGACAAACATCAAACGAATGAAGGCTGCATGGATGCGGTTCCGATAAACGAGGGGGGAAATATGGAAATTAAATGCAATTTGCAATGTGGATAGAGTAGAGTAGTAGGAAGAGAAGTCATACCGAGAGAAGGTGCGAGGAAAGAGGCAGGTAGGGCTGATGGTTGTTTGGTTCGGCGTGGTTGGCCCGGCAACCTCCGAGATGACATAGTGACAGCCCACACGCACGTGCCTTCCGTTCCTCCAACAGAATTCTACACTCAAGCTTAATTGTGCCTTGATCTTCCAGACCATTACTTACATCTATGAATCTATCCTCGACATCCTCTCTGTGCACAAGATGTGCACGACAGGCCTTGCAGGCCCCTCGAGTTCGAGCGCGATGCACACTCAGCCGATACAGCACATCCGCACTTCACGATCGTCCGTTTCGGGTTGCCGTCATCGGGTCCGGCCCGGCAGGTTTCTATGCTGCGTATCGACTATTGTCCAAATCAAATGATGCTGTGGTTGATATGTACGAGCAATTGCCAGTGCCCTTTGGCTTGGTGCGGTACGGTGTCGCGCCGGACCACCCGGAAGTCAAGGTATTTTCGAGCCTCACCCTGCTGTATCAAACTAATGTATTCCGTGGTAAAAGAATTGCGAAGAGAAATTCACAGAAGTCGCAGCATCTTCTCGGTTTAATTTCATCGGAAACGTCGCCGTAGGTTCCCAATTACCCTTTTCCACACTCAAACCTCATTACGACGCCATTCTCTTCGCCTACGGTGCAGCCAAGGATCGCGAACTGGGTATTCCAGGCGAGGACGCAAAAAAGAATGTTCTTTCGGCAAGAGCATTTGTGGGTTGGTACAATGGACTTCCGGAATACCGCGATCTGGCTCCAGATTTGACTGCTGGTGAACACGCTGTGGTTGTTGGTCAAGGAAATGTCGCTCTAGACGTGGCGAGGATTCTCTTGTCGGACGTGGATGCTTTGCGCAAAACAGATATATCAGAGCATGCATTGGAAGAACTTTCGAGAAGTAAAATCAAGCGAGTGAGGGTTATTGGAAGGCGAGGCCCGATGCAGGTGAGACAATCGCCAAGTAGAAAAAGCTATCCATTGATCGCGTACTGATGATTCAAAGGCTGCTTTTACTATCAAGGAGATACGAGAGCTCATTCAACTTCCCGCTGTTTCATTTGACACTATACCAAAAGACTTTCTCCCCCCGGAAGATGTCGTTGCGGCCCTTCCTCGAGCACAGAAACGATTGATACAACTTTTAGCCAAGGGATCTGCTACAGATCCTACTACCGCCAGCAAAAGCTGGTCACTCGACTTTCTTCTTTCTCCTCATTCTTTACATTGGTCACCAATGTTCCCATACCGGCTGTCCCATGCAAAGTTTACTCGAAACGAATTCTCGTCGCCCGATCCGTTTGCATCAGATGCCAAGGTTCAACAACATTTTTTGGCCAGCGGTAATCCGGCACAAGTCAACATTCCGTGTAATGTGTTTTTTCGAAGTATAGGCTACAAGTCTCTGCCGCTACCTGGCTTCGAAGATCTAGGCATTGAGTTTGATGGACGACGTGGTATCATTCCCAATGACGGGTTTGGACGAGTTACGAGTACTACACGTGCGGCGGAAGATACTACGACACCCTTAGATCATACACACATTTCTCATCTACCCGGCCTATATTGTGCAGGCTGGGTCAAGCGTGGACCGACAGGGGTGATTGCTTCTACGATGATGGATGCTTTTGGTACAGCGGACTCTATCGCAGCGGACTGGGAGGCATCCAAGTCGAGCAGTGAAGCCAGAATATCATTTTTGAACTCAACATCCGGCGGAAGCACTGGCCTGGGATGGGAGGGCGTGCGACCTGAAGCCATACAGAGAGGATTATCACCTACTTCTTGGGAAGACTGGCAGCGCATCGACTCTGTCGAAAAGGAGAAAGGAAAGGCCAAGGGCAAACCGCGCGAAAAGTTTGGCCGTGTAGAGGAGATGCTGACTGTTGTACGATAATCTCTACTTGGATATAGACATAGATACCCACCTCTTCACTCAAGATGCGTCTTAACAATCTTATCTGATATCCACAGTAATAACACCGGATCGCTAATAGTTGCGTCTGACCGCAGCGCTTATCAGATCCCAAACACTCGAGTTGTGTACGTTTACGATTGTAAACATTTCTTCGAGGAGTGAGCCTAAAACCGTAATGAATACGACACTGAAGTCTGAGTCATCTTGATAATTCTAACCTCTGATCCAGTGATCCGCCCAGACTACGGATCCATATTCCATGCCCTAGTTAACTAAGTTCTAACTATTTCTGTAGCAACTCTATTTTTGAGACCGGCGCTGGCCTTTCCTGTCACAAACAACCACACTATGGAGTATAGAGCCTAGAGTAAAGTAGTCCGACATCGGATTCTATTTCATATCCCGTCCTGTGCTTGACGGCCCAAGCCTCAAAACAATACCCAGATGCAATAAAAGATTTTCATCTTACCCCTGGCACTAATGTCGCTGGTCCCGAATCCCATCACAATTTTCGTGATCACCGATCAATCCTACATGACTAGGGGAAGCGAACCAAAGAAAACGAAAGACGTGTAGTACTGTAGGCTAGTTAACTAAGCGCAAAAGCTCGAAGTCCCTCAGACAAAAAAGTTCTGTCAACCTTAGCCTTGCCTTAGTGCTGGGACTAGATCTCGAATGGGCTGATACTAGATAGTCACGGACTGAGCCACCTGTATTACGCTCGTATGAATGGAAATATTAATATGAGGATCCTTTCCGTGTATGAAATGGTCAGCTTGTTGGTCGATCTTTTTAATTGCTTTACATAGAACTACTACATACTACATAGTGTGTATTCTTGGAAGATAGGGCACTTAAATAGGGGTCCAGAACACCGACCCGTGTCTTCCGTATGGTGTTGGCTGCTAGCAACTTGGCACAGACAAAGAATTGAGTTCAACGGTTGCACCGACGTACTACAATCGGATTAACTGTTTCAAATTGCCTTTGTTGGAATGTGGAACAGACTCTTGTCTGGAATGCAAAGTGGTTGTGTCTACAGCTGGGATGACCATACTAAAAAGAAGCCATACCACAGCTAATACAGCGCTAAAACCAAAGAGGAATATAGAGATAATTCTGGCCTATATACTATTAGCCAACTATAAAAATAATACTATATCTTTAAAATTAAAATTTAATTTATCTTTTATATTTTACTAGTAGTATTATTTAACTAATTAGTAATTAATTAATAACTAATTAAATCTAGATATAGTAAAAAGTTAATAGTAATATAATAAGCTACTAAAGATCTATTTATAAAGATATATAAAAGAGATAATTAATTATAAATTAATTAATAATTAATTACTAACTAATTTATAGTTAATATAACTTATTTTTATTACTAGTTATACTATTAAGCTATTACTAAGTAGTAAAATAGAGTATATTAATATTTTTCTTAATTATCTATTTATTTATAATAATAAATATACTTATATTATACTAATATTAGGTAAATTAAGAGATAAAATCTTAAAAGATATTAAAAAAATAAGTAAATAATTAATTATAAACTAATAGCTTAATAATTATTAATTAATTTCTAGATATAATATAATAAAGCCTTAAAATATCTATTTAAATCTATTTAATATAACTTTTTATAGACCTTTACTAAGTAATATTATTAAAAATATATTAGAATTAAAATTTATTAATATTTTAATAATAAATTAAAAAAAAATTATTATTATTATATTATTAAATTACTTTAAAAGTAATATATAACTATTTAATAATTAATTAAGTAATAATTTTCTATTTTAGATAAGTAAAATACTTATATATAAATATCTAATTAATATTAATTAAAAATACTAATAATTTCTAATATCTATTATTAATAGTTTAAAGCTTAGAAGAATTATAAATATAATAATTATTTAGATTCTTATACTCTTTAATTTAAAAGATTAGAATAACTAGTATATAATTATTTTAAAATTAATTATAGATTAATTATTAATTAATTATTTATTTAAGAATATTATTAATATATATATTTTATTTTTTTATTATTTAAACTATTCTTAAGATATAAAGAATTATTATTTTTATTATTTATAATATTATATATAACTTAATTTAGAGCTATTATAATAATTAATTAAAAAATAAGAAGATTTATTATATAAATTTATTAAATACTTTAAAATTAAATCTAATAGAATTTAAAGAAAAGATTATAGTAAATAATATTAAAATAATTATTAATTAATTACTAACTAGTTCTATATAAACTAGTAATTAATTATATTATTAATATTAAGAAATTAAGACTTATAGAATATAATATTTAATTTAATATTATTATTATAAATAATAGTTTAATACTATATTAGTTATAAATTTTTATAAATAAATATATATATTTTTTATTTTTATTAAGTAAACTATCTTTAGAGATTTTAGCTAGAATTTAAGAGATTATAAATTAGAGTAATAATCTATATATTATATTAAATAAGTATTTTATTAGTAATAATATATTAATAATAAACTATTTATTAATTAATTAAAGCTAGATTTTTAAAGAGTTTAGAGCTCTAGAAATTTTATTAATAAAATAATTATATAGATATTATTTAAATTTATTTAAATTTAGATAATATTAATTATATTAATATTTTTTTTAAAAAATAATATTTTTTAAATTATCTAGCTAGATAAATATTTAATAAATTAATATTTAAATTTTAATAAAATAAAAAACTTAGAGTAAATATATATTATAATTAATTAATAATTAATAAGATACTAATATTTAATTATTTATTAATAATATATTTAGAGCTATTATTTTAAAAATAATAAATTTATAATTATTTATACTTTTAAAGTATAGTTAGAGTTTATATTTAAATTTAAATTATTTAATATTAATATATCTTATAAAAGACTAAAATAGAAAAATCTAAATAAAATAATATTTATAATAAGAATTCTATATTAAAATAAAAATATAAATAAATAATTTTAAAATAATATTTAATTAGTTATTAATTAAATTTAGTAATTACTCTCTGCTATATTATTATTAAAAAGAAAAATAAGGATTAATTTTATTTATTATTTTTATAAATTTTTAATATAATATTTTATATAATAGATAAACTAGTTTAATTCTATTATCTATATAATTTAGATATTAATATTATTACTTTAAATATAAAATAGAAATAAATAAAAGATATAAGATTAATTATATATTATTATTTAACTACTTATTAACTAGTTATAAAACTTAATAGATATTTTTAAATAATTAATTTTAAATATTAATTAATTAATTAGTAATTATAGAATATTATTATATTTTATTAAATTTATTTTTTTTATTAAATTATAAAGAATACTAATCTAAAAAAAAGAAATAAAGTCTTATAAAATTTAATAGTATTTATTATTAATATTTCTAATTATAAAATATATAATAATATCTTAAATTAAATTAGTAAATATTTATTAATTAATTAGATAATAATTACTAACTAGTTATAATATTATAAAATCTAGCTTTTTTAAGCTAGATTAACTATAAATAAGATTTAATTATTATAAAAAGATTAAATTAGTTATATTTTTTAATATTTTAAGAAATCTAAATTATATTATAACTAGATATAAATATAATTAAATAAAATTATAATAAATCTTATATTTTAAAAATATAGATAATCTTTCTTTAAATAATTTAAAGATATTATATAATTAATTCTTAACTAGTAACTAAATTACTAATAAGTAATTATAGTATATTTATTTAAGATTAATTAAATATTTCTTAATATTTAATATAATAAGAGTAAAATATACATTTTATATATTATATAATTTTAATTAAATATAATTATATTTAGGTTTATAATTATAATTATAAATTATTATTCTTAAAATAATTATTAATTATTTTATAATTATTTAATTATTAATTAGGAATTATTTTCTAATCTTATTTATAATAAAAGACTAGAAATAAATACTAAATAATTAGACTATTATAATATTTATTATATATTTTTAATTAAAATTATTAATATTAAAAAATTAGTAAGTACTTATTAATTAATTATTTATTAATAATTAATATATTATATAATTAAATATTCTCTTTTAAATATAATAAAGCTAATAAGTATTATTTAAATACTTTAATATTAGTTACTAACTAGTTATTAATTTTTAATATAATCTCTTAGTTATTAAGTTTTTATTATACTACTTTAATTAATTATCTTTAATAAAATTAATTAAATATTTTATTAATTAATTTTATATATAAAATATAGCTTAAGAATTAAAAATATAAAATAGAGATATATTTAAAAAAGCTCTAAATTTAATATATAGAAAAATAGCTTAAATTTTTAGAAAAAAATCTTATATTTAATATAGTAAACTATTAATTAATTATTAATCTATTCTTTATTAATTTAGATATTTTTTTAGATATAAATTTATTTTTAAAATTCTAGCTAATTAATTAATAAATAGTAACTTAATTATTTTTAAATATATAATTATTTAGTACTAGTTATTTATTAAATTTTTATATTATTAGTTCTTAAGTAGTATTAAATTAATAATTAAAGTAGAATATAAGAAATAAAATTTTAAAAAAACTAGTTTAATAGAATTATTAAAAAATTAATTAATAAATAATTATTAACTAGTCTTTTAATATATAATATATCTTATTAATTTATAGCTTTTTATCTTTTTTATACTTTTATATATTTATAAATAATTAATAAAGTCTAGTAATATTAGTATAATATTATAAAATATACTTATAAAATTAAAGATTATTATATTATCTTATAGTATAATTAAGTATT
This sequence comes from Talaromyces thailandensis, assembly GCA_019828575.1. NCBI lineage: Eukaryota > Fungi > Ascomycota > Eurotiomycetes > Eurotiales > Trichocomaceae > Talaromyces > Talaromyces thailandensis. The sequence goes on along the minus strand of JACVQZ010000053.1, from coordinate 259,310 downwards.
TATAGATATTTATAAAGAGATATATATATCTCTTAAAATTATTATTTTATAATATTATAATTACTTATTAACTAGTTATTTTTAAATAATTATTTATTTTTAATCTAAATTAGTATATTATTATTTTATAATTAGTATATAATTAATTATTTAGTATTAATTTATACTTATTTTTTTAAATTTTTTTAATTTTAGTCTTAGGCTTCTTAATAACTTAAAATTTTTTTAATATTTAGATAATTACTAAGTGATTATTAAGTAATTATTATATATACTATAATAAATTTTAATCTAAATAATTAATTATAAATAAAATATTTATAAACTATTTATTAACTATTATTTAATTAGTTTTAGTAGATTAAAGAGTAATTAAATACTTAGTAATAATTTTTTTAAATTTATTTTTTATTAGTTTTTAGCTTTTTAGTAATTTAAATATTTTTAATATTTAGATAATTACTAAGTAATTACTAAGTAGTTATTTTATATATATAATAAATTCTAATCTAAATAATTAGTTATAAATAAAGTAGTTATAAGCTACTTATTAACTATTACTTAATTAGTTTTATTAGATTAAAAGATAATTAAATATTTAATAATAATTTCTTTAAATTTATTTTCTATTAGTTTTTAGCTTTTTAATAATTTAAATATCTCTAATATTTAGATAATTATTAAGTAATTATTAAGTAGTTATTTTATATATATAATAGGCTTTAATCTAAATAATTAGCTATAAATAAAGTAGTTATAAGCTACTTATTAACTATTATTTAATTAATTTTATTAGATTAAAAGATAATTAAATATTTAATAATAATTTCTCTAAATTTATTTTTTATTAGTCTTTAGTTTTTTAGTAACTTGAATATCTTTAATATTTAGATAATTATTAAGTAATTACTAAGTAGTTATTTTATATATATAATAAATTCTAATCTAAATAATTAGCTATTAATTAAATACTTAGAGATTATTTATTTATTATTATTTAATTAGTTATAGTCTATTACACTATTTATAGTATAATTAAAAAATAAATCTTATTTATAAATAATTAAGCTTTCTTATAATATAAGACTATTAGACTTATATTTTTAAAAAAAATTAAGAAAGTATTATATTAATTACTTTCTAAATAATTTTTTATTAGTTTAACTAAAATTTTTATTATAAAGTAGATATTTTTATTAGTTTACTATTAGTTATTAACTAGTTTATTAATCTTTTTTATTATAATATAGATATTTAGTTAACTAGTTACTAACTAATTAATTAATCTTTTATATTATGTTATATAGATGTCTTAGTAATTAGTTAATAACTAGTTGTTCACTGATTATTTATATCTATTAATTATTGGATTTACTAAATTCTAGCAGGTTCTTATTGATCTTATAAACAAGACTGATAATAAGACTGACAATAAGACTAATAATAAGACTAATAATAAGACTAATAATAATAAGCCGCTACCTGCGTATCGTGGTATTATACAGATATCTTAATAACTAATTAATAACTAGTTGTCTAATCTCTTATATTGTTATGAGAGTTTTTAGCTAACTAATTAATAATTAGTTTACTGATCTTCTATATCTATTAACTATTGGATTTATTAAATTCTAATAGGTTCTTATTGATCTTATAAATAAGACTGATAATAAGACTAATAATAAGACTAATAATAAGACTAATAATAAGACTAATAATAATAAGCCATTACCTATATATTATGATATTATATAAATATCTTAGTAACTAGTTAGTAACCAGTTGCCTAATCTCTTATATTATTATAAAGGTTTTTAGCTAATTAATTATTAATTAGTTTACTAATCTTCTATATCTATTAATTATTAGATTCATTAAATTCTAATAGGTTCTTATTGATTTTATAAATAAGACTAATAATAAGACTGATAATAAGACTAATAATAAGACTAATAATAAGATTAATAATAATAAGCTACTATCTATATATTATAATATTATATAGATATCTTAGTAACTAATTAATAATTAGTTACCTAATCTCTTATATTATTATAAGAATTTTTAGTTAATTAATTATTAACTAGTTTACTGATCTTTTATATTTATTAATTATTAGATTTACTAAATTCTAACAGGTCTTTATTAATCTTATAAATAAGACTAATAATAAGACTAATAATAAGACTAATAATAAGACTAATAATAAGATTGATAATAATAAGCCGCCACCTACGTATTATGGTATTATGCAGATATTTCAGTAACTAGTTGGTAATCAATTATTTAATCTCTTATATTATTATAAGGGTTTTTAGCTAACTAGTTAATAACCAGTTGCTTAATCTTTTATATTATTATAAGGGTTTTAGCTAATTAATTACTAACTAGTTTACTAATATCTTATATCTATTAACTAACTAGTTTACTGATCTTTTATATCTATTAACTATTGGATTTATTAAACTCTAGTAGGTTCTTATTGATCTTATAAATAACTAACAATAAGACTGATAATAAGATTAATAATGATAAGCCGCTACCTGTGTATCATGTTATTATATAGATATTCTGGTAACTAGTTAGTAACCAGTTGCTTAATCTCTAATATTGTTATGAGGGTTTTAGCTAATCAGTTACTAACTAGTTTACTGATATCCTATATCTATCAATCAACCAGTTTACTGATCTTTTATATCTATTAATTATTAGATTTACTAAACTCCAGTAGATCCTTATTAATCTTATAAATAATTAATAATAAGACAGATAATAAGACTAATAATAATAAGCTGCTATCTATATATTATATTATTATATAGATATTCTGGCAATTAATTAGTAACTAGTTATCTAATTTCTAATATTATTATAAGAATTTTTAGCTAACTAGTTAATAATTAATTACTTAATCTTTTATATTATTATAAGGGTTTTAGCTAATTAATTATTAACTAATTTATTAATATCTTATATTTATTAATTATTAGATTTACTGAACTCTAATAGGTCTTTATTAATCTTATAAATAATTAATAATAAGATAGATAATAAGATTAATAATAATAAACTATTTATTTATAGTTATATATTATATTATTATATAGATCTTTTATTAATTAGTTAATAACTAGTTATCTATCTATTATATTAAAATAAAAATATTATTATAATTAATTAATAATTAATTTATAAATTAAAGATATTTTTTCTTTATATAAATTATTTATAAATTATTTATTAATTTATACTTTCTAATATTATTAAGTAAAATATATTAACTTTAATTATATAAATTCTTATAATATATATACTATAGAAAATTAGTTTAATATTAATTATTAAGTAATTATAGTTTATTTTTTTAAACTATTAAAAATAAAGAAAAAATCTAAATAAATTAATTTATAATTAATTTATTTCTTTATTTTTTTTTTTTTAAATAAATTCTAAAACTTATAATTAGTCTCTTAATAATATTTTATAATTAGTTAATAATTAATAAGCTATTAATTTATAACTATTTATATATTTAACTTATTAAGGTAATTTTTATAAAAAAAAGAGTATTTTAGATTTTTTAAAATATATATTATAACTATATAATTAATACTCTAATTAATTATTAATTATTTAATTAATAGTTTAAAATATTATTATATTAGTGATTTATAATTAATTAATTATTAATTAACTTATCTTTAATCTATTTTTTATAATTTTTATTAATAGAGCTAGTTTTACTAGAGAAAAGAAAAAAATAGTAAAAAATTAATAGCTATTTTAATAATAAAAGTATTTTTAAAAAGTAAGAATACTATTAGAGAATAAGAAGTAAAAGAAAAAATAATTAAAAAAAAAAAAAAACTAGAAAGTATTAATATTATATTTTAAAATTTTAGTATATTATATTATAACTAGTTAGTAATTAATCTTTTATTAATTATATATTAATAATTTATTTATAGATAAATTAATAAGTATTTAGATTAGATTATTATTCTTAATCTAAATAAAATAATAAATTTTTTAAAAACTAGTTAGCTATTAATTATTAATTAATTTTATAATAATTAATTTATTTTTTTATTTAAGTATATATATAAATAAGACTTTAAGTTATTTATAATTAAAAATTTAATCTAATAAGTAATTAATTAACTATTAATTTATTATTAGTTAATTAGTAATAGATATATCTTATTTTTTATATAATTAGGCTAATAATAAAATAATTTTTTATAATTAAAATAAATTTCTTTATTATTAAATATTTAAATAAATTAGTTAGCTATTAGTTTAATAATAATTTAGTATTATTTATATTAAAAGAGAGTAAAATAATATTTTTAATTTTTATCTTCTCTAAGTAATTTTTATATACTTATTAATTAGTTAATAAATAGTTAATTATTAATTTTATAGTAAATATATAATTAGTTAATAAATAATTTATTATTAATTTTATTATAGTAATAAATATAGTTAGGTATATTAGTCTATATAAAAATCTAGATATAAATAACTAAGAGAAATAAAGACTTAAATCTATTATAAAATTATTAAAAATAAATTATTTTTATCACTTTTTTTATTTAAATATATTAAAAATTAATATTTCTATGCTAAAATTAATATAATAATATATTATATGACGTAGTGCTACCATATTAGTAGTAGAGGGAGAGAGAGTGTAAAAAAATAAATATATATAAAAATAATATAAAAATAAAAACTAATTTTAATAGAGAAAAATATTTATATGGTTAGCTAAGTATTTCTAGATATATTAGTCCTAAAAAGGTAAAGCCTTGTATTAGCTGTGGTGTGGCTTCTTTTTAGTATGGTCATGTTATCTGCACCCACAAGTGGTTCAACATGAATTTTTGTACGAAGGTACGTTTCACGGACGACTCGACCAGACCTTGAAATCGAAAGTGCATCTGGTGGCTTCGAATGTTGTATGGAGATGTTTTAGTCCATACGCTGAGGAGTGCGTTTCTTTTGTTTTTGATTCGTAATTCAGCTCCAAATCCACACACGTACGGATACACACGTACGTTGTATGTACGTATCTGGTATCTGCCACTGTCTAGAGATGTAGCTACTTTCTAGTCTATGCATTGTCGATTATTACCATGCTGCTGGTGTCGATAGATTGAGCCCTAATGAGATCTTTGACATTGGATACGACTATCGAAGTGTTCGTTCCGGCTGACTCCACGGTTCATACGACGCCCTATGCTACGTATCACGGTTCTCTTTGTATTATTACATAGTACATACTGATAACTAGTCCAGCGAGAATTGCCCATGTAAAAAGGATGTGCTAGTAAATTAAAGTATATTCTTTGGCGCTGTGATTGGTGACCTCGTTGATATTCAGGTACCGGCTCGTCGGGCGGAGCACTCCGCCCGCTTCGTTCCCGTGTGCTCCACGTTCTCATACTCTCGAATACACTCAACATCGAGTAAAAATACATACATCAGGGCCCAGACTCATCGTCACGCTGTACTGATACCGAGCTGATTGACTGGGTGGACTTACTATGTACTCTAGTCTCTTGGTCTCTTACTGACTGGAGCAGCGTCAACCGATTGGCCCGATTGGGTAACGCGATGATGCCTTACGAAAATGCGTGTTCGTATCCAGTTCGCCCAAACCTCCTTCTGGCCGGGCGTTGACAGACGAACAGTCGATTGGACCCCAATTGATCGATCTTGACTTCAAGTCGCTTCCTCATCATACGAGGTACCTTCGCATCGCGACTCGATTTTCTCGCTGACATCACTGCGCGATCAAAACTTTCTTATGTGGAACAGCTGGAGAGACAAACTCAATTCCAAAATTTCGTTGAAGTTGTCAATTGATCTGATCAATTCACTTCATTCACAGGCGCTTATTACCATTCACTCGTTAGTTGGATACAATTAGCGAATCGCTAGCTTCATGGCTTAGATCCGTCTCCAGGAGCTCTCAACGCAATTGGCATGACGCCTTGGAATAGCTTCGCGATAGCCGACAGAGACCAGGTCATGCCTTGCATCGCAAACTCCTATTCCCCCAATACGTCCGGCCAATGTTCATCTGCGGGCAGATAGCATAGGCGCCATGGATCAGAACTCACCACCTCCTCCACCCCCGCCCAAGTCGGCCATACCTCGTCGCGGGCCTCCTCTCCCAGCTATCCGAACAGACCTTGCGCCGCAGTCGCAGTTACCGCAGCCGACACTGTCACAGCAGCAACAATCACAACGCACTCGCCCGGTTCTTCAAAAACCCCGCCCTCAACGCCTCCGACCTACCGAGGTCGTCGCAAACCAACCCCCAAGCGTTCCCCTCCAACCCGAGACAAACAAAAGAGTAGCTTCAAAAACCAGTCTCCGGGGCCTATTTGCGCGGAACAAAGCCCTGCGCGAGGAAAGAAAGACAGAAACCACTCTCCCCGCTGTGGGCGAAAGGCGCGGTTCGGCGACTCCATCAACTACGGTGCCGGATACCCCGCGATCAATTGCGCATACTCTGGCTTCCGGATCGACGTTACATGCACCATCGTCGCAAGTGGCTACGCCGACAGAATCGACTTCTAATTTGGATCGGCCCAGTAAGGGTACAAGAGTAAAGTCGGAGCCGAAATCAAAAGTCTCCTCGTCGTGGACGCCTCCGCCGCTGTTCCAGGCGTATCCGCAGGCTTCGAAGCATGCACGGCTTGCGGTTCCTAATATTTCCCCGGATACGATTCTGCGTATTCACGCTACGCAAGCCGGGAATTTTCACAATCCGTTTCAACCGGGTGAGGTAGAAGGTGCGGACGCTGATGCTGCAAAAAGGGGCAAGAAAGATGCGAAAGACAAAAAGCCCGTCAAGCGCGGTGAAGCCAATGCGCTCGATCAGATTATATCACTCAAGAAAATATTTGTGCTTGTGACGGCAGGCTATCTATTGCAATACTCTGGAGAAGGAAGCTACGACCGGTTGCCGGAAAAGATTATGCGCCTTGGCCCAGCTTCGGCGGCATTTGCTAGTGACTCTATTCCGGGGAAGCATCACGTTGTGCAAGTATCGCAAAAGTCTACGGATGACGGTACGGCGCCTGCAGCTGCTGGACGCACGTTTCTGTCAAGGTTCGGTTTGCAAACCGCAGAATCGCGTCGGTCCGTGCGGACATTTCTGGTCATCATGCCTAGCGCGCAAGAGATGAATAGCTGGCTAATTGCATTGAGGATGGCGATTGAGTCTTTGGGTGGTAAAAAATATGTGCCGGAGCTGGCGGCAGGAGAAGACAGCGAAGCGCCGGATGTTCCTAGCAACACTTTACTTGCTCACCGTGGCTCGCGACTTCTGGCTAGTCGCAAATCAAGTTTGAGAGAATCCAATCCGCCATCCCCATTATCCGACACGTTTCCAGTGCTGCCGTCGGCAACTTCTACGCATAGGAAGAGTCTATATCTAGAGGAAGAACGAGAGCAGCAACCCCAGCAACCCCCGAGGATACCCAGTCCAGTAAAAACGTCAAACCGCTTGTCGATCTCAGGGCCATCGGATATTGTGACGATCCCTCCCATGACTAGCACATTTGGGGATTCTGATATAATCTTCGAGAATCCGCGAGACGCCCCTCAACCGACACAACCAAGCAAAGCTGCTCCAAATTCACCCCCGCCCTTGCCTGCTCCTGTCGAGACGCCCGCACAATCCCCTGCGATAACTCCACGGTCCCGAAAACCTTCAACGTCTACCAGCAGTAACGCTAATCGGCGTTCGCTGGCTTCGTATACTCCAACTCAGCTGGAACGCCAGAGAGAGGTTGCTAGAGCTAGTCGCCCTTTGTCCTTTGTCGGAGACGGTCCTGCTGCTGCCCCGACGAGCTCATCTCTGCCTCCGCCAACTCCTAGTATTCCCGGCCCTAACGTACGGCTTTCTTTACTTCGTGGAGACAGTTCACGGTCAATGTTATCCGATGGTGCTACATTACGAAAGACGCCTACAACAGAGCCTGCATCAAAAGCTCCTAGCAGAACTGTGGAAACCCCGACATCTAACATTAGCGTAAAACGGGATACGATTCTGAACACACAAAAACGACAATCATTAATATCGTCAAGCCGTAGTGCGGCTCCGACTAACAACTCGGCCATTGCAACCGCCAGAACGATTCCCACCATCCCGCCTCGCAAATATTCCTTGACGAGAACGGGGAGTTCCGAGTCAGTTACCCCTGCAGCAGGCACGCCCAGATACTACCATCAAAATAAGTTGCCGGAATTGAACCATACGCCTCGTTTGCCGCAACAAAGACCCTCTCATTTGACGCAATCACGGCTTCCATCTGTTACTGAAAAAGGGCGTACTTCGACCCGGCTGCCGAAGATTAACAGCGACTCTTCAGATTCCACCACGCCTAAATCTACGCCGCCACCAAGCAATCTTGCTCGATTCGCACTGGGCAAAGATCGAGCGAACAGGACAGCCAAAGCGCGAGAGCCTAGCAGAAGCACGCCCGCATTGAACAATCAACAGTCGCGCCAGACTGCAACTGCTTCAGAAGACAAAGCAGGACTGCAAAGTAGAACTGCAACACCCGCTTCCTCTCCACAAACACCACAAACACCCAGAGAAGAATCCAGCCGACGCAGCTCGCTCATCACCTCCCAACCACACTCCCAACAAACCTCACCTCGCGCACGTCGCAACCCGAATCTCTCCCTCCTCCCGCCCGCTCCTCCACCAAACGTCCCTCTCCCCGAAGCACCACCAAACATAGCCTTCCGACACATTCCCCTTTGGCAAAGGAGACATCTCCAACAACCATCCCACCCACCACAATCACAATTACCACAACCACCTCCGCTCCAACCACCACCACCGCCGCCACAGCAGCAACAGCAACATACACAACAAACCCATCTCCCGCGCCCATCAATATCATCCTCATCCCTAACATCGGCCGCATCCTCGCCCGCTCCTCCCCCGGCATCCTCGACAACGAATCAACAACACTCCCGCCGCCGAAGCTCCGAACTGCGAAGCCTACACCTCCAAATGGTGAATATGTTAAATAACAGCATCATGCACCGCAAACAATCAGACGCGTCTCTTGCGGGAACCACTACCACCACCACAGCGACGAATACGGCTAATGCAACCCCAACATCTGAATTTCCGCCACCGTTGAATATGGGTCTGAATATGAATTCGTACCCGCCGAGACGGAGTCAATCGCCGCAAAAGCGGAACGACCAGTGAAGTCGTAACTAACTGATTTGAAAAAAAAAAGGAAGTCATCATCACCGATATACAACGGGCGCCGAATGTGTTTATATTTTATTTCGCTTCTTATTGAAAAGTGTATTTGTAACTGTAGATTTATTTTCGAGATTGGAGATTTGGATGTATTATATACTATGCATGGTTGGATTGGACTGGGATGGGCCTGTTGGTTTGTAATATCGGTGGTGATGGTGACCTATTGACTGGTCATGTATACATATTACATGAAATGTTACTGAACAGCACATATGCAATACCTTTTTTTCAAAAAGGTAGTCACATTGGAGAGTTTTGTAATCTTGCGGTAGCGGCTTGCCATTCTTCCTCGCTGAGCCCTAACGTGTCCCAGATAGGCAATTGCATACCATAATAGGCAACTCTGAAATGCATCGTCATTACACATTTAGTGAATCTGCTAATTTGATGGAAAGATGGTTTCTACTCCAGCCAGGACCTTAGTAGATAGTGTGATACAGGGAATAACTTCCAGAATGAAATACGAGTTGACTCCCTGCCTATCTGCCCACCTGCCTAGTTCTGCCTGGGTCTCTAGGCTGTCTGACATTACCTAGGTACGGCATCAGCAGCATTGGAATTGCACATTCACCCATGTCTACAAATCGGTTTTACCGCCGTGTTAGCAGTATGAGAAAGTAAGGGGGTTGAAAGGCAGTGACGAGCCCTAACTCGCCGAATTAGGAAATTTATGCTGTCCCGATAAAATTAGAATCTGTATGATGGATGGTTTATCTGCTAGACTCTAAAGTCACAGTTTATGCAGTTTTTTTCGAATTTACTGTTTGCATTATCTTTCCGCTTAAATTCTCTCACATCTCGTTTTGAATATACATATACATGATTCGGCCACTTTCAAACACTGCAATTAAGCACATCCGCTTACCTAGGAAGTAAAACAACTAGCCCAGTTACCATTAGACCTGGCAAAACTCAACCCATCCACAAACGCATCCAACGTACACCGACCCAACTTGTCATGCTCACACCCATACAGCGGAATGACCCTATCATTCACCAAGACCCTGACAAGCGGCTCCTTCTCACCCTTGCACGTCATCAACTCAACATACATCCTCGCCGCAAAGGGCACCGTCCACGCCGCCGAAAACCCATTTGTCTGCTTGACACTCTCAACTGTCGTCTTGGACAGGGGACTCGTCCCATTGAACAACCCCATAGCCGCGAAGATGGGTTCCATACCATCATCATGCGAAAAGTCCGCGTACAAAGTGGCATTAAGCGGGAATGTAGCAGCCGACGAATCGAGTGTATGATTCGTGCTCGTCTCATCCTGCACCGGTGTACGCGTCAACCGCGCAATCAATTCATTCGTGAAACCAATTCCCTGCGCTGGACCGAGAGGATTGCCGGCGCCGTAGCCATAATATTTGCCCAGGGATTCGTAGTAGTTGTATTCCTTCCATTCGGACTTTGTGAATAGATCGCAAAAGGGCGAGAGCTCACTGGCGTCGCTTGTCTTGGCGACAGTGTCGAACGCACACATGTCCATTAGATAGATGATGTCGGTGGTTGTGAGGGTCACCCCGTGCAAGTGAGCTTGCATACGAGTCAAAATCTTGGGGACAAAGATAGCCGCGAACCCGGCCTGGATGTCATCCGCGAGATCGCTATTCTCAAAGTTTGTGCAGCGACTGTGGTCTAGCGTGTTATTGAAGGTATCGCCTTCCTCAAGCACGACGTTGATTATAGGTGCAGCTTGATTCTTGTCCGCGAATCGGTCAGCGGCCTTGGTAGCTTGGAATCCAGAATTCCACGCCTCGCCCGAAGCAACGACTCGATCCGAGCCCGACGCACGCACAAAGGGGACAACGTCGCGTGCAAGAGACTCGTAGCGGTCATAGAACTTGATCCCCGCTTGATACAACTCATTCGCGCCAAAGGGAGTCAAAGTAGCCGCAGGCCAGGAATAGTTGTACGTCTTCAAAAACGCATAGTCACCCTCTAATTTGGTGGCGTTGGTCTGGATGGCTTCGATGAGAGTTTGGTAAGCCTTGTTTTTGCTCGCTGTTGGGTATCGAGCCCCGTGGCGGGTAAGAGTCTGTACAAAAGTGACGTCGCAGCCAGATGGGATTTCGGGAGAGATTTTGGACTCTGATGCCAGGCTGAAGTAGGGCGAGTACATGCCCCAGTTGTGGGAGATGTCGGTGAAGCAGGTATAGCCATCTTCGATGCTGTCGCAGGAGTGTTGGCTGACTGGGGAGCCGGAGACTCTGTTTATTGTCAGTACGAAGTTTCAGAGCAGGGGTTATACGTACCCCAATGCTGCGACGGCAGTGGACAACAGGATACGGGATAGAACAGCCATTTTGGGCGCTTCTCTCTGGACAGTAAGTTACGTATCTAATTTCTCACAACTTTACATCGTCCGGGTGATATCTAGCTTATATATATTAATCATGTATCCATGCTTGTGAATACTGCAGAAAAACAATAACAGCATGTGGGCTATCCCACCAATTTGCTCATTAATTAATTCTTCTCATTCTTAGTGACGCTCTTAGTGCCCACGTGCTCCAAACAAGATGCCTCTAAAGCTTCGATTCTAGCCCTAACGGCACAAACTCGTCATAAAAAGGTGGCCCTCTGGAGTCTCTTCAAGTCAAGCATTGCCCCGAAACTAAGTTGAAGATCAGATTGAATTTATTCCACCGATTAATACGATCTCTATTGGAGGAAATAGGAAATGATTACGCGTCTGTCAATTTATATCCGAGCTTAATGATCCGCTGGTTGAACAGAGACGCTCTAGCAACTTCACTAGATAGCTGTGTCAATTGAAAACAGGCTACGACGTGCCGACTGTCGAGAATCAAGATAACTTAGGCGAGATTCTAGAGACGTTGGTCTCGTTATTGGTTAATGGCATAGAGGTGGAGTTTCGCTACTATCTCCCCTATCTCCCCTAGATCTCTTCCGTTTTAGAAAGACCACTGAGCTCAAAGCCCAAAATACTTTGAAGACGTTGAAGCAATCTTGATGGATCAGTGTGAATATGCAGAAAGAACATAGCTAGCACTGAATCTCTGCACCTGAATGACATATCAACCTAGAAAAAGCAAACGCCCCGATACCTGCCGCTTATACAGAAAAGAGAGCCATGTCAATGATGAAATAACACACACAAGAAAAAGCAGCTAGTTCAGATCAATACAGTCCTATGGATTTTGGCTTGAAATAGGGACGTTTAGAAAGAAGAAAAAAACAATTGACCAGTGTCTACTCCTCTTCGGCGTCCTCGACACTCGCTGTAAGGGCGCGCTTGGATGAACTCTCGGTCGCGGGAGCAGTGGTAGGAACAGCAGTTGCTGTAGTTTCGGCCTTTTCAGATGTGGCTGGAGCATCGGCTGGAGCATCTTCCGAAGCAGACTTGGCTTTCTTGGCCGATTTGACTTTCTTCTTCTTCTTCTAAATGACGGATTTGAGGTTAATGGCTGAGTAGAAAATAGCGCGATTGGCAAACATACCTCTTGCCAGCCCCACAGAGGCTTGAAACTGTCAAAGAACCCAACATCCTCAAACAAATTCGGGAACAGCCAGAGACCAGGAGGGACCACAAACACAGTAATGCAGAACAGAATAAGTCGGAATATCGCCATGGCAAAGAAGGCCGCCAACAAACCCATCATACCGACACTCAGATACCAGACACCCTGACGCAACACGATAGGCCATAGCGGGAACAAAACCACAGCGAAAATCGCGAGCACGACACCGACAGCCATCGCTTTCTGTTTCCATTGAGACCCTTCATATAAAAAGACGTAATGCATCATGGGATCTGTCTCTTGATGTTGTTCAATCTTGACGGTCCATAGTCCCTTTACGCGCTTGGTCTTGCCGTGGTTGTGGCCTGCATGCGGATCTTGTTTGGTAACTCGTAGGGCTAGTAGTGATAGAGGAAGGAGTTTGAAGACGTTTTCTGCCGATGCACGGTCTGTGACGGGAGGGAGAAGGCCTTTGCTCTTGGCTGCGGCTTTTGCGTATGCTGGAGATTCGATAGCTCGAATCGCGCGTTTGACTAGAATATCCCCATGTCAGTTTGTGACGTGAACGATTCGTACGACAATTGAGTACCTTTGAACATGTCCTTCCGTTGACCATCCAAAATACATGTGCGAGTCTTTAGATCCTGCGTCCGCAACCATTTTGCTAATGCGATGGCTTTTGGGTCTGGAGGATTGTTCGGATTGACATTGACCTGCTTCTGGACCTGTTGCTGAACTGGCACTTGTGGTGGCTGTCCGGGCGCTCCCTGTGGTTGCTGTTGTGGTTGTCCTGGCTGTCCAGGCTGGCCTTGTTGCTGTGCTTGTTGAGCGGCGGCACGCTGTTGCATCGCCCGCATTCTTAATCCCTGGACGTATTGCTCCGGAGTCAATCCATGTTTCGCGGCTTCGGCAGCAACCTGCTCTCGCTGCATTTTGACGAAAGCCTCTGGTGTCATTCCTCTTTTGGCGGCTTCAGCGGCGACTTGCTGTTGCATGTGCTGTTGAAATGCCGCCATCTGCTGCGGCGACATCCCGGGCGGAGCGTTCATTTTGTGTTGAGCTGTGCAGTCGGTTGTAGAGTATAGGCAGTGTCCGTTCAACCCAGTTATCTGTCAGCGATTTCTCCAGATTCAAAGGTGAAATGAGTCGAGGTTGTGAGTTGTGATGGTTGAAGATGCCACAAATTATTTGGCCCGAAGAGGCCAGATTATCAGACGCATCGACCAAAAGGGGTAAAGCGCGGCATGATGACATGCGATCCCACCTCATCCGTCGCAATGCCTTCTTAGTTCTATCCACACTCTTCGTGTTATAATGGCATGAGGATATATTTCTATTAATTCAAATATTTCCTATCATCATTCGCGCGGCCGCGGTGCCCGGCTTGTGAGATGAGCTCACGCGACGAACCTTCAATACCCTAGCTACGCTTATCCAGGAACAAGCTCTCATGTCCGGCAGCTATACGTCGGAATTTTCTTTGCTCAACAGCACATTCTGGGTTGATCTGCTGGTAAAACAATTGCACAGATCGTATAAGTCTTGAAGCTAACTTGCGATTACAGAGTCAACGAGATGTCTCGTCTCAGGTCCCTATCAATTACGTGACGCAGCCCTCGATCGCACTTACCGCAGCATGCTTCGGCGACAACCAATACCTCGGAGACGCCGGGTCTCTATGTCTGTCAGACCTTTTGACAGTTGGATATCGCCGATTCATCGTTGACGTCTTTTGGTCTCCTTCCAATCAGCAATGGCTACTCTGTCCAGTCTCGATTCCCTCCTCCCCGACGACGGATGAGTCACCATACAAGCTTGGGAAATATACCTGCTCCGGCTCGTTTGATATAGCGACCATCACGGAAGTTTGGCGCAGCTATATCCAGTCTAGCAGCGCGGACATAGACTCTACGCTTCTATTTGTCGTGTTTAATGTACATGCAGCGGCGGACTCAAATAATCCTAATCAACCCGCTCCCACGTTGTCGAGCGCAGAACTTCCCTCGCAATCGCACCTGTTAGGGGAAATCGTGAATAACGCGCTTGGTCCATTTATATATACCCCGTCAGAACTTTCCGAAGAGCGCAGCAATCTCAATGAGTCATGGTACCACGGCACCAGTACGAGAACGACAGTGTTACAGGAGTACTTCACGACTTCTACGAATGCTGATAATATACTCAGCACCCCGGACGGATGGCCGTGTCAGGCTTACTTGATCAACAAGCTAGCAAAACGGTTGATACTAGGACGGGGCAGCATCGATCCTCAACTGCAAGGGTATAATGCCACTAGCGATGATGCGTATATCTTTTCGGCAGATTATATAGAGAACGTCGTTGATGTGTCCACGACTTCCGATGGGAACGAATTGCAATCTGGTTGTTTCTATAATCCACAAACCACGACTCTCAAGAACACGAACAGCTCCTGGGCATTATCCACTCTCGATGGGATAAGTGCAAATACGTCATCCTCCGCTGCGCTTCTGCTACAGAATTATACAGGCTGTGGCATCTCACCCGTGATCAATCAAACTTTGGGCGGCCAAACAGCAGACATCGAAGTCGATCCCTACCGCAACATGTCCATATCATCAATGTGGTCATGGGCCGTAGGCGAGCCCCGAAACGCAAGTAGTCTTCCCAGCTACGAACAGATTTCCACCAACAACGACGTACTCCGCTGCGCAATGTTGGATCCTACTTCCAATGGACACTGGCGCGCCGGAAACTGCTCAAATGCGTATCGGGCAGCATGCCGCGTCGACAGCAATCCATACTCATGGATTATCTCCGACAGCAAACAATCCTTCTCCGATTCTTGCAACATTTGCTCACCCGATTCTAGCTTTGACGTACCCCGTACCGGTCTGGAAAATACATACCTCTACCACACAATCTTATCAGCAAGCAACTCTACAACACAAGGTGAACCAGTCTGGATAAATCTGAATTCAATCGATGTTCAATACTGCTGGGTAATGGGCGGCGCAAACGCGACTTGCATCTACATCGGCGACGCAGACAACGTCGGCAGAAGAAC
The DNA here is from genome assembly GCA_019828575.1 of Talaromyces thailandensis. NCBI lineage: Eukaryota > Fungi > Ascomycota > Eurotiomycetes > Eurotiales > Trichocomaceae > Talaromyces > Talaromyces thailandensis. The sequence goes on along the minus strand of JACVQZ010000053.1, from coordinate 243,469 downwards.
GATTCTCGTCCCGACCATTGCAGCGATTATTATATTGGTGATTACGGCCGCGACGATTTTTGTCAAGTGTAACTCTAATCGGAGGATTTCGAGGCGGAAGAGGGTTAGTCAGGGTTGGGAGTATGAAGGTGTTCCTTCGTGAGAGGTTTATTGTATTAATTATGATGTATTCTAAGCTATGTAAGCGTTGTATCGTTGTCTGTCCAAATCATGATTTAGTGGGTGTTGTGTGATAAACCAAGGGTTAAGAACATACTCTCAAATCATATCCTTGCAAGAATATGTGCATGTGTAGACTTGACCTTATGTCAAGACAACGGTATCTCCTCGGCTTCCAACTGTGTTCCTTCCTTTCACTTCACTCCATATTTCATGTTCATCCCGTAGCATTCTTCTCCGTCGCAGCTTCGTCATGTTGAGCAGCTGTGTCACCCGCCGCAGCAGCAGCAGCAGCAGCAGAAGAAGAAGCAGCAGACAATTCCGCAATCTGCCTCTCGAGCACCCTGATCCTCGCCCTCAGCATCCTATTATCGCGATTGAGGCTATCGACCTGCGCCTGATAATACGCGTTATCATCCAGACTGCCGCGACGAGCTGCTGCTGACGATGTCTCTCTCACATCTCTATCTCTGTCGACCAAATCGTTCAGATCAAAGACTGATGAATCCCCGGTAGACAAGTGGAGAGGAGGAGCATTCTCGGAGCCACGCGAGCCTCGACGAGTTGAGAAGGGGGAGTGGGAGTGAGAATGAACAGTGGATGAGCGAGAGATGCCTGGTGTCGGGAGAGGTGGGATAGCAGGGAACTGGTTGTGAGATCGTTCAGAGCTAGGGGTGAGGTTGTTGTTGTTGTTGTTATCATCGACGACGGCGGATGATGGTTGTTGCCCTTGTTGCTGCTGGAGCTGGAGTTGCTGGAGCTGGAGTTGCTGTTGGCGGATCATTTGGAGGAGGCGGTTCTATTGCGTACATATTAGCTTCGTGTGTCTTGAAAAAAAGAAATCAAAGTGGAAAGTATACCACTTGCGCCTCTTGCTCCTGCTCAAGTTCCTGGTGCAACTCTCCCAAAGACGGTGCACGCTGATGATGCGGGTCCCCAGTTGCAATGATAGGACTACCCCCCAAACTCGATGGGCTGGCGGTACGGAAGTAGTTGCTGAACGACGGCGAGCGATGTTCATGATGCTCTATACTTGCACCAGCTGCACTACCAACAGCAGATGGCGAGTCATTCAGATTCAAGTGCGAGCGTCGACGACCCTCCGAGATCGAAGGTCTGGTGCTCTGAGGCGAGCTGCGGTGTCCACTAAGAGACGAGCGGTGGGACAGGTCTATTGGGCCTGGAGTATTTGGGTTCATTGTTGCTACTGTTCCTGGTTGTGCTGAAGGTGCAACACTTGACGATCGTGAAGATGAGTTGTGAGCTTCAGTTGTCGATGGCAAGTTGCTGCGTGCATGGAGCGGGGAAGAAGTGGAAGATCTAGAGGGAGGAAGGGAGTTGAGGTCTGGAGCCATTTGAGGCGGTCTATGTGGGTTGTAGTGAAGAGGTTATTGAAAGGATGTCACAGAGCATAGAATCAATAAAAGGGATCAAGGATAGGAATGTTGACTGTTTGTGCCTGTTGGACTTTGACGGATATGGAATTATGGATGCATCATTCTGGTCCTTAATGCGGGGTATCATGTGACTCCACCAGGTAAGAAAGTGGCTGCACGCGGCTTTCCATGGCTTACAGCCCTAACCCTAAGGGTAAGCTAGAAGCCGTCTGCAATCAGGCACAAACAATTATTAAATGTCTTTAAAAAGGGTCAAACAAGAGGTCCCCTGATGATTTCAAGGTATCGATCACTCAACAACTTACCCATCTAAGTAAGAACACGATTCAGAAGTACATTTCCGAAATTTGTCCACAAAAAAAAAGACGAGAATAGCTTAGGTTCTTGATGAATCAAATTCGTGATCAATAGTAGAACATTTCGAATCTGACAGATTTGCATGTGAAAATGCTACATACCTTTAGCCATACTTAGCTAGTGTGCTCAGGTACCCACATACGTTAATCATTCCGTTCATCCGGTACCATATGATTCGTCAAGACACAGCATTTATTCAAATCTATAGTTATTTCGCCTAGTTACATGGCGACAGCAAAGAAGTAGACGACTTCGCGCAGAGCAAATATATACAGTTTACAACTTGGCCTTCTCCTTCTCGGCCAACAAGTCGGGCATCAACAGGTCGCGGACCTCAAGTCCGGCTTCATTGAGGTAGAAGCTCATGCGCTCAGAGCCGAGTCTCTTGGAGACGATGTTGAATTGGAGACTAAAACAATTTATGTTAGTAGAAACTCACATACTTCAGGCAGGCGAGACTAACCTATCCTCATTGATCATATAGGCAATGCCAAATCCGTCATCGATGACTTGACTCCATCCGTATCCATTAAAGTATTCGGAACTGAGCTGGGAGGTCGACAGATACCAAGAACTGCTGTATCCATAGGCAGGATCTTCAAAGATTTCAGGCAACTTCTCGCCTTCCTGCACCAACTTCTTCAAGCCCAACAAGTGGCGATCAACACCCTTGCCGTCGCTGGCTTCCATGGTATATTTGGTGTGCTGTTTGAGAGCCTCGCGGAAGAGCTTGACGACTTCCTCGCGAGGGACGTTGGGGTCTTGGCTGGCACGGCAAAAGGCAGTGCTGTCGTCGGATACGGTTCGGATGACCTCCGTTCGACCTTCTTTGAACTTACGGGTTGATGCCGATTCGTAAGTGGGTCGGTTGATACCGTACATCTTGTAGTAGGCAAGTTGAATGAGCATCTGAACGTACGCATCGGGGCTGCACTTGAACTTCTTGATCAAGCCTTTACCGTAGGCCTGGAACGCTTGGACGCGCAATTCGTGAGCAGCGATGAGGGACTTGTGTTCTTGGTGTGCTTCATTGATAGCCCTCTCAACTTCAACGTTAAGCTCGAAGTTGATGGGCGCCGGAGGTGGGAGGGTAGATCGGACCGAGGTGTTGTCATAGTCGAGCTTGTTGCCGAAAATAAGATTGTTAACGTAGTCATTCAGACGCTGTGTCGGCGTGCCATCCATCATGCTGTGTTCGCCCATGAAACCTGCAGTGCCGTTGTCATTGATAATAAACTGAAGTGGTTTGTCGAACCAACGGTTGCATCCGTCACCGTGCCAGTATTGATGTGCCCGCTCCTCGAGGGTCACTGGGGCAGCGTCGTCCAAACAGACCAAGAAAGCAGAAGACTCGATGTCCTTGAGTGCCTTGGCATTAGCGGGACTAGCCTCGAGCAATTTTGCGCGTGCCGCAGTCCAGTGGTCACGATTTGCTGCAGTCAAGACACCAACGGGAGTGACGGGGTGCTCGGCACGTTCGTAGATTACCTCAAATTGCTTCTGCAGTTCACCGCAGGTGAGTTTTTGGCCGTTAACGACGTACGGGACCTTGAAGAACTGGTTCTTGCGGACGACCGTAAAGTGTTGATTCTCCTTAGGAGAGTATTTTTGGGGATAGTCGGCGGGCTGGGCGGGGATACGTGAACAGTTGAACATGTACTGGTACGAGTTCATCGCCATTGGAATCTTTCGCAAATACTCTGGCTCCAAAGATCCGTCATCCACCTGGCGTTTGAACTCAAGGGCGGACAGAGTTACAGTTGCGGCACGGGCAGCGGGGTTTTTGCGACGCTTGCGATCGTCCTTGTAGGAGTAAAAGTAGGAAACATAAGGGACAACAGGGTCTCTGTAACCCAAGTAGGCGCCAAAATTCCACCATTCAATAAGCCAGTTATCGATCTTGGGATCATCGCGACGAGCAACGAGTCTCTTTTGAAGTGTTTCTCCTTGACCGCCGGGCTTGATGAATTCTTCAACGGCTTTGGTTGTGCGCTCGTACTCGGGGGCCGACAGCAGAGGGTGTACGGATTTCAGGTAGCGCTTTGCGGTTTCTTCAAGTGTTGGTACCGGGAGTTTGGGGAGGGAGGCTTCGAATCGCAGCGTTCTACCTTTGGAGAGGTCCTCGACATAGCCTGTTTGGAGTCAATCACATGCACCAGCAACACGAGCGGGTTGACGTACCTTCAGGAACAGAAGACTGCTTTCGCCGTTGAGGAGCCATGGCTAATATCTACAGCAATGTCAGCACGTATCTCATTGTCCAAGATCAAAGACACATACAGGAGAAGTCCTGTTAGATAGTCGTAGAGCGGGAGCACGTCCGAGGGAGGGTGAGAGAAGACGACTTCGAGCCGAAGTCAGAAACATCCCATCGACTTAATAGGAACACGGCGCAAAAGGATACTAAAGGACGAAAAGAACTTGCTAGAAGGACGACAGTAGATAGAAATCACAAGCAAGACGTCTCTCAATAATAATGGTTATGTAGCTGGTCAAAGCAGCGGAAGAAGTCTGGAGTTAACCGGGGTGAACTGCAACGGGAAAGAGCCGTAGCCTCGGCTGAGGGGATGCCGTAATATTACGTTCCATGCCGGTATTGTATGGTAACGTGGTCATTTTGACTTTCTGTCGACAATCGTCGGTGAAATGGAGGTTTTGTGTAGATAATTCATGCACGAGACTGTTTTTGTCAGTTTGTGAAATTTTGTAATAGAAGAAAGACTTCATCTCTTCTCGACTCAGGCGCCGAGCAAACTCTGCGAATATCTGCGCCACCGTTGCGACGCCCGACCGCATCGAATAGAAGGATAGGCGCCGTGGGAACGACATGCCCATGCCCTGTAAAGTAAACATGAGTGTCTAGTATATCTAATCTACTGGACTGATGACTATAAATATACGTAGGCTATCGTGATGGAAGTTCGAGAGCGCTGAAGGCATAAGCTGTAGAGGTGCAATCCCGCGAATATCCTCCAGGAACCTCCCTCGGCTGATTGGAGATTTGACGTCATGGCCTCGGTCAATAAGACTACCTACTATATACGTAGTAGACACCTTAGGGCTCAGGCAGAAAGTCTCCAAGCCCTAGAGCCCTAGCCCTTATTTCCGATGTCCATAAGAATAAAGCCCTAACCTCACGCAGATAAGCCTGTCTAAACAACATTTAATGTCTTCTTTCTGTTCATACTTGTTTTTAAGAGCGCGCTAAAGACTTGACCACAGCATTGTTTACAGCTAGCCTGAAGACGCCCTGTGACTGGAGTTAACTGGTGGAGACCTATGGCGCTGATAACGAATACGGTAGGGCACACCCCTCCGGAGATCGTTCCGACACTGGATTCTTAAGGGAATCCACATCTAAACCTGTCGCGAATGCCATTCAATTCTTGTAGCATTGATAGACTCCTGCAATATGCCGTTCAGCCTCGATGGCCTCGTGTCCACGTCCATTTCCTGTGTGGAGATGCACACCTCCGGAGAACCAACACGGATCATTCTTTCCGGCTTCCCTGAGTTGACCGGAACATTGATGGAACAACGAGCACAGGCAAAGCAGAAATTTGACCAGTATCGCCGATTCTTGATGTTAGAACCTCGCGGCCATTGTGATATGTATGGCGCGATTCTTCGCCCAGAGACGGAGCTGGTCAAGTCCGGAGAAGCCGATTTTGGTGTCCTCTTTATGCATAACGAAGGATTTTCGACGATGTGTGGACATGCAACGATTGCCCTAGGGCGCTTTCTGGTTGATTGTGACGATGAGCAGATTTTCCCAAAGAGAAAGATGCTGAAATATGACCCTGAGACACAAACGACCTCCATCAAGCTTCATGTGCCATGTGGAGTTGTCGATGTGAGTGTTCCGACGCTGCCAACGGGTAAATCTGACTCGTCTCGTCCGGTATCCTTCATATCTGTTCCGTCCTTTGCCACGGGTATCTCGGTGACGGTCCCCTTGCCTGAGGAAAACCGATGGCCAGAATTAGGAGGACGTGATTCGATTACAGCGGACTTTTGCTACGGCGGCGCCTACTACTGTGTGGTCAATGCAACAGAGCTTGGCTTCTCTCGAGGCTTGCGTGAAGGTCATATTCAAAGACTATCCCACGCAACTGCACTACTCAAAAATACTGTGAATGAGACTCCGGATCTGACATATCTCACTCGCCACATACAGACCGCCGAACAGGGCGTTCTATACTCAGTCCTGATTGTTGACGACACGAAAAGTGATAACGACCCAACAAGCTCTGAGTTGGGACTCTGCTTCTTTGCAAATCAGCAAATAGACCGGTCCCCGACTGGTGGCTCTGTAGCCGCGCGAATTAGTCTTGCTTATGCCAAGGGAAACCTATCTATTGGCGAACAGCGGAAGTTTGACTCACTTTTTACAGGATCTGATAGAGGACTTAGAGGATTCATTGGCTCGGCTTTTGAAGAGCTGAAAAAGGAAGATGAAGCAGACGGCTCCCGGAAAAGAAGCTGTGTAAGAGTCAAAGTCGAAGGTTATGCAAACTATATGGGTTATTCTACATTTGTAGTAGAAAAGTCGGATGGTCTTGGTGTGAATGGGTTTCTGCCATAGGATGTCGAATAACTACAATTCGGTACATTATTTGATAATCGCTCGGACTACCGACGATCACTTTATTGAGGTAGACCGTAAAAAATTAAAACAACTTACATCTCAATCAAAGAAAGACCCTTGGGTAGATACGGCTCCTCAAGGTCCTTGATTTCCTCGTCCGTCAAGTTCACTTGCAAAGCACCAACAGCCTCATCAATCCGCTCCGGCGTATTAAGCCCCAGAGCCGGAAACGTGCCGTGATAATGAAGCCATGCAATGGCAACCTGAGCCATAGACACACCCTTTGCCTTTGCAATCTTCTCCACGCAATCTACAATCTTTTTATCGGCCTCGCTCTCACGCGTGCGAACGAGAAGCTTCATTGCGAGATCGGTGGTTTCGCGTTTGGAGTCGCGCGTTGTCCAGGGACGTGCGAGTACACCTCTTGCCAGTGGTGACCAGGGCACTAAACCGATACCTGCGTCCTTACAGTAGGGGATCATTTCGCGCTCTTCTTCGCAGCCGATGAGGCTGTAGTAGCTCTGCATGACGATGAATCTGTGCCATTTATTTTGGATAGCGACGTTTTGCAGGGCTTGGAATTCCCATGCTCGCATCTATTGGACGTAAGAAGAGCAATCCTAGGAGATCCGACAAAAGATGTACCGAGCTAGCACCGATATACCTCACTTTCCCACTCTCCACAACATCATTCAAAGCCCGCATGATCTCTTCTCTGGGTGTCTGTCGATCAAGGCGATGGATGTACAAGACGTCGATATATGTACCAAGACGCTTCACGCTCTCATCAACAGCATCCATAATCTTCTTCCGTTACAGTCCGACGCGATTTACCCAAGTTCCGTCATTGTTCTGTGCCAGGTGCAGCGGAGTCTGGCCACCCTCATCATCGATGCCGGTGTATAGCTTGGTCTTGATCACGACTCGTTGCCGGGGAATGTTGTATTTCTTCAAGGCTTTTCCGATGATGATTTCTGAGACGCCGTTGGAGTAGCAGTCGGCCTAAGAATTTCAAATTAGTGTTTTTTCCAATGCATAAGTTAACTTGAATGCAATGATAACGCACTGTATCCCAAGTGTTGATGCCGCGCTGGTAGGCATGGTAGATGAGAGGTAGAGACTTCTCTTCATCCATCACCCAGCCCGCCCATTCCGGAGAGCCAAAGCCCATACATCCAAGAATGACCTTGGAAACTTTCAAGCCCGAATTTCCCAATCTTGATATTTGCCACGTCAGTGAACACTAGGTATCATGAGCAGTCTCAACTCTTGAAGGAGGCATGCATTACCCACCGGGCGTATTCCATTTTGGGAACAGTGGGCATGATTGGAGGTTGTATGTCACCAGGTAATAGTTGAGGATCTATTGTTCTGCTTCTTTCCCTCGGATTTGAAGAGACACATTCAACCATGAAATCGAATAACAATCTGAAGATCGAGGCATTTTATACCTTGACATCTGTCAAAGCAAGCCGCGCATAGAGCTATGATAAACCGTACGGCGGTATGAATTGGGCTAGAAGGAAATTCATTGCCTGTATGATAAGTGCAACGCATTGATTAAGACTTGAAGTATCCTCAAATCATCGGCTTTAAGACAGAAATCCGTCGCAAAGCCGTACAGCGGTAGACACAAGAAATACGGATGGCTTACTTCGTCGCTCGGTGTATTCTTCCACAAAGGACGAAAGTATCTACATTGCTTTATCAGTGTCGTTTAAGTAGTTATATGGTCAAGTCGCTGACTTGATCATGATGCCGAATACGGTCTTGGTCAGCCTTAGCTCTAGCCCTAATCAAAGGTAGCTGGTTCTTCCAGGACACCCAATTGATCACTCCCATAGGCGTTTTTCAGCTACCTCTCAACACTGGACCAAATTTGTTTTGCATTGACACGCGGAGTCATACATTCTTGCTTGCCATCATTCGTGGAACTTCAAGGCATAGCACTTCCGCGACTTTTTCCATTCAAACGACGATCAATGCTGTACCGCAACATATATTTAGAGAAAGAGCCGAGAGTACAGTTCCTTCGTCGTATCGCGGATGACAGGCGCTGGAACTTCTGTAGTCATTGCTGGAAACTTCATCGACCTTCTGCATGGCGATATCGCTTCTTGCGTTCCATACTTCCCAGTCGGCCACCGAGCCTGGGGCTGCGAGATTGCTTGCCCTATGCCGGTACACAAGTCATGTGTCATGTTTGTCTATTTCATTGCCAGATCAGGTACAGCTGACCAAATTGCTCGAACTGGCTCCACACAATAGTTTGGAGAGGCGAGATTATTACGACAACAAGCTCATGCATGATACGGGAGACAAGTACGATCGTGTCGTTTTTGAGCATGATTGCAAGCGTGCGTTTGATGATGGTCAGCAAAATTATCCTCTTGCAAAATTAGACGTCGCCACCATGTTCTGTTGGGAGAAAGATGAGGATCGGTTCATGGTTCCTAGCCTTTATAACTTTCGAGCATCATATACCTCTGGTGATGGGTATTTCAAGCGGCAAAGTCGCAATTCCTTAAAGTTCCCACCCGGTCTAGAAACGCCCCTGATGTGTCCACACAGGCACCCTAAGAGATGGCTCAAACAATTCTCCCATGAAGCAGGCCGGCAAGTCCCCGAGCTTCACGCACTGAAAACTCTCTGCGAAACCGGTTTCCGCTCTCTGGATTTTGATCATGTTACCAATCCTAATTGCGGCTGTAATTGGACTTTGGGTTAAAGAAATCTGGCCATTTGATGAGCTCTCAATCCTGGTTATACGGAATCTGGGGCCCGTCAGATCACTTGATAATGCTTTGATACGGCCTATACGAGATATAAGAGACTCGTGAAAGTGCTTGTAATATACGTGGCTTCAGATTATTAAATAAACGCGGGCTTGCCCTGAATAAGGCTTGGAAGGTGTTGTTGTAGTAGAACAAGCATCTTTCATCATCCTACTTGATCTCTGTACTTGAATCCACTCTGTGAAGTTTTGCCAAGGAATAAGATAGGTACTGAAAGCTAATCACCGATATGAGTATCCCATCTTATCGGACACGGATGCTGAATGGCATTCAAATAGAAAAAAGCCTAGCTCATCCAAAGCTAGAACGGACGATTAATGATGCTCCGCAACTTGATACTCCGACCATCCGCTCGGAATTGACTTATATCGAGGAGAAGCGTAATTCTTGTCAACAGATACAAATGTCAAGAAAAATAGAGAGCAGCGCGAGCTAGTGTTACTTCAATTTCGCACCAGATTCCCTGCGTGATTAACGCGTTGTCATTTTCTCTGAATGGCTGCACAACCGGACCAGTTCCTCGCTGGAAAGCGCATAATCGTCTCTGGCGGAAGTTTTGCGGGACTCTCTTTCATACTTGCATTGGACAAGCTATGGAATCCTTCCTTCGAACGTCCTAAAGTCATCATGTATGAGCGAGACGACCGCGACAAGTCCATCAGAAAAGACCCATACATGCTAAACATCAACGGATTCAACCAAGATGGCGGCCTGGTCGCTATCCAAGATCTAGGCTTGTTAGATGAAGTGTCCAAGCACGGAACACTTAACAGCGGCGATATTCGCGTCTGGTCCGACAACTGGAAGTGGCTTTCGTCCATCAATCCATCTGCATACGGCAATCTGCCTGCACCGACTATTAGAATCACTCGCGAGAACCTGAAGCGCATCCTTGTACAAGCAGCTGAAAAGACAAAGACAACTTTACACTGGGGATCAGCATGTACATCAGCTGAATGCCTTTCCGATGGAAAGACTCGAGTTACAATCTCCGATGGCACAACACAAGACTGCGATCTTCTTGTTGCCGCCGATGGCGCAGACAGCAGCATACGAGCCTGTTTTAGGCCTAATGACATGAAGACCGAATATGCCGGCGCAACTCAGATTGGTGGAATCTCACGTCTCCCGGTTTCCTTGCCCAAACCTATTGACAAAGATTATGTCCTGCAAATGTCCTCCGGTGAAGGAGTCTGCTGTATCTACAACCCCTTTGACATGGATACAATTGCCTGGGCCGTGAGCACAATCGGGCCTGAAAGAGAAGTCAAAACTGATTTCAACAACGAAGAGTTTGAAGCACTGAAGAAAGAGGCCCTGACGACAGCTTCAATGTTCCAAGAACCATTCAAAACCGTCGTTGAAGCCACCCTCCCAGATACAGCATTCATCAGGCCGGCAAAGGAGAAATACGCTTTCCGACACGACGGCGCAAGCCTCAAAGGCGTCATATTCATCGGCGACGCAAACCACATTCTCAGCCCCTATGAGTACGTAGGCGCAAACCTGGCGCTGAAAGATGGCTGGGATTTGGCGGAGCAAATTTGTCGGAACACTAACATGGATGCCGCCGCTGCTTCTTATGATCGGATCAGTATTGCGCGGTTTGACCCTGTGTTCAAATTTTCGCATGAGAGGATTGGGTTTGGGCATGCTACGGGGAAGAAGTGGTTGTTTTACAAATATGGGATGGCTGCTCAGAGAAAATTGAAACAGGTTCACTGATGTTGAATGGTATTCGGACCTATTCTTAGTTGCTTTCAACCATGAAACTCGCTTAGCACTACCAAAAAGGCATCATGGTCATATTGATCTAGAATCACGCATCAAAATTTGTTCAGACGGAAATAGTCCGTACGAAGGTCCAAAGTACCTATATGACAAGCTATATCCCTCGATCCATCGAATTGGACCTTAATTACCAGTCCACCTTGAAATGTTTCCCGTCGCTGCATGTCGAGAGGACAGCGACGAAAGCATCCTCAAATTCATACACGAACTTCAACACTGTCTTCCATCCGTCAGCGAATTATGCTATGGGTCGTGCAGATGGCATAAATGCCGTCATTGAACCGAACGGGAGGTTTATGGTGTGAAGCGACTAAGGGTTGTGGATGCTTTGCCGTTCCCGATTTTACCGCCTGGACATCCTCAGTCGACTGCTTGTAAGTTTATCGAAACGGATCAATGAACTGAGCGTGTGCTAATCGGAGCTTAGGCGCTTACTGCGAAGATTGCGGATGATATCAAGGTGGCCGGCTCATGAATGACGATTTTAGTTAGCCCTAGCCCTAGCCCTAAGCGACCCGAAAAGGAAACCGATATCAAAAAAAAAAAAAAGAAATCTCTAGATTCACGAATATAATCTTGAATGAATTGATCGCAAGTTATTGAACAGTGGAAGCAGTAGATAGGTCCCGTGGTAGTCCCTACGTATACATCATTGAGTATAGTGGTTCAATATCTTCAAGCCCATCCACAAGTCCATATCATTCGTGTATAGACCAATTTCTTTCATCTTCTTTCGAAAAGATAAACCTACCACGGCGGATTAACCCCTGAATACGTCCCCCCAAACCCTTCCACACAGATATCCCTGAATACCCCGTTATCCTTTTCAGGTGTCGCCTCCAACAAAATCCTCACCACCTCCTTCGCCCCCTCCTCAGCGGTCAAATGCGCATACCCACCGCCCAAATCCGTCTGCAACCAACCGGGCGATATCGCAAATACCGTAAATCCTTGCGCGGCTAGCTCAGTCGCATATTGTACCGTCAACATGTTCAGCGCTGCCTTTGAGATTTTGTACGCTGGCACGGAGGCGATGTCCGATTTGTGGGACCAGGTTATGGAGCCGAGGGTGCTGGTAATGTTTACTATTTTTTTGGTTTGACTGTTTTTGGCCCTTGAGGCTTTGAGTAAAGGCAGGAAAGCGGAAGTGACGAGATGCACGCCCGTCACGTTTACGCGCATTGTGAACTCGAGATCGGATAGACTCATGGCGCTTGTCCGCCCGCGTCGCTCGGATTGGGTGCCTGCATTGTTGATTAGGATATCGAGCCCTTTGCCTGCACTGAGTTGGGAGACTTGGGAAGCTGCGGCGGTGATGCTGGTAGGATCTGTGATGTCGAGTTGTACATGTTGTACGCGATCTTTGGACGAGGTGATGAGTCGCGATAAAGCGTCGGGAGGGGAGGCCGTGCGAGATGTTGCGTAGATTGTGCCGATGGTGGTTGAGGGGAGTGCGAGCATTTGTTTGACGAGTTCGAGGCCCAGGCCGCGCGAGCAGCCGGTGATGAGGACGGAGGCCATTTTGCAAAATCTCTTTCTATCTTTCCTATCGTGACGGACTAATAGTTCAATGTTGTATGAGATGGACAGCGGTAGGACCAGTTGACAGCACTGAGCGGACCTGAGTTACCTGTATTATCTCGGTGTCGGACCTTGATCCATATATGTATTCAGAATGGATCACATCGCATAGCTGGTTTTATTTCGACCCGGAGATTAATTGACCTTACCTCCGTAAACATCCATGGATATACCTACATTTTCCCATTTCTTAACATTGGTCTCATGATTTGATTTATATACTGGCTACTTAGTAGTAGGAGCGGTACAAGTTCGGCTTTATTCATCGGCCATATTCCACAAGCCGAAGGCTAAAATCCGTACGTAAGTACTACGCAGTAAACTGGAAATCAGGACCCTGCGATGGTTGGACGGATGAGATGAACCCCATTGCCATGCTTTCTCCGGGTCTTGTTCGTATAGAATAATCTACGGAGCTAGATTTGCGATAATGTGTTGATTGGTTGGCGGACGCGTCGTAGAGTTTATACGCGGGGCTGCGAACTCGGGTTCGAAGGCAGCTTCATATCGTCCCTCGAGCTTGTACGCGGGTTCGCCTGAGCTACCTAGGTCAATTCCGAGGGAGGTCTGGTTGCGATATCTCTTGTTGCATTCTTTTCGTATGAAAGAGCCGTTGTATTGCGCCAGAGTGCTACATACAGCTTTTAAATCGCTGAAAAACTCGATCCGGATATTGAACAGCAGACAAAACAATCTAAACATATACAAGAAAGGCAAATTAAAAAGCAACAACTCAAAGGAAGAAGACTCGCTACAATAGAAAAGCCGTAACACCATAAGCCCATAACCCATAGTAGATACATTGACATCATGATACAGGTTGCACGGGCGCAGATGCCGGTGCCTGGCCAGTGACCAGGTCTGAAGTGTTACTGAGCAATGCTGAGCCAGGACCTCCACGCAATCGTAGTAGGCCTGGCCCCGTACAGATTCGCCCGGTCTGCATCATGTTGCGCAGCCTCTTTCGCCGTGCGGCTCCGCTACGCTCTTCGCCGCGTGTTGATCCTTCGTCCACCCACTCGATGCGTTCCACTTTGAAGCTCATACCGTCGTGGTTTCCTTCCCAGGCGCGGGATTTGAGGCCAAACATGAGCGTAGACTCGTAACGTTCCAATCGGGGCAGAATGAGCAGCGTGATGTGTAGATCTTTGTTTGGTGGGGGCACAGGTGGGATCGACGGTTTCGCCGTGACATCCGACTCAGCTGCCGGCTGAGGTGCGTGGTGATAGTCGCTTTTAATTTCAAGATCGAGCATTGATATATCAACATCCTCGCCCCATTCTCCACGAATGAAACCAGAGTGAATGGCAGCTGCTACAGGATCCGAGTCATCCGTATAGACACCAGTTCCCCAGACGGCCCGACGTGCACAAATCTCCTCACGATGACTTGGATCTATACGGAAACGAGGTACACGAATGGTGAATGTGCAGTTCTCTTTCCCTTCGAATCGAGGTATAGGAACCGGAGTACTGGTGTATCCAAACTTCTGACTTTCTCCAGATGAATTTGCGCTTGGTACGCCAATACGAGGCGCATACAGCGTTGAACCTAGATGGTGTCGCGGTAGTTGAGCAACGCTTTCCAAGAGTGGCTTGATATTGACCAGAGTTCGAGCATCCCGAAGAGGAATAAGCGCAGGAGCTGAGGTAATATTAGATGATACATTGCGTGGCGCTTGGTGGTGATGATGATGATGATGGTGATGGTGATGGTGGTGCGCCGATGTTGTGGTGGCTGCTGGAGCTAACGGTCCAGCCGGACTAGGTGCTTTGTCTAGCACATTTGCAGTTCCGATAGTCGTGCGTGGTGCGACACCTTCATCCTCACTCTTGTGGCGATGGTGATGATGACTGTAAATTTCATGGTTAGTCCGACCCCATAAAATGTCGTTGAGAGTCACATACTGGTGATGGTGGTGGACGTGCCGGCCCCGGCGAGATGCGCCTCGAGTTGATGGAGCGCCTCGTAATTCCTGGGCTTGTTCGCCGTGATCAGAAGGCTCTTCGTCTTTCGAGCTTCGCTTCCTGCCTAGAGTAGCACCACCACGACCGCCTTTGCCCTCGTCCGCATGTTCTGACGTCCCGAAACTATCCCGTTTGAATGGGCTCGCAGTCATTGGTGTTGGAGGACCGCTTCCGGTTGAACTGGAAGGGCCTGTTCCCACGCCACTGCCAATGCCTGCAAAAACCCTGCCTAATTCTCCTTTGAGTCCAGTCTCTCCAGCAGAACCAATGAACTGAGCTTGAGCTCCTTGTACGGCTTGCGGTAGTGGTGATGCCCGTCCAGCACGTTTGCCATCCGCACCAATTCCTAGTAGAGTACGGTGTTGAATCAGATCATCGCTTCCTTTCCTACGCTGTTCTTCGGCTGCTGCTGATCCCGATGCACCGATAGATGATTGGCTCGCGGAAGGCACCGATGTGACTGAAAGCGGGCGAGGCTGTGTTTGTGGTTTGCCTAGGAAAGATTGTTCATGCGGAGGTGGTGTCGGCTGACTTTGTTGTCGAGAGTGAAGGGAAAAGCTCGAGTGGGACGGAGTGGTGGCGGGAGCACTCCTCGAAGCACCTAATTGCGAACCAAGCGACTTGGTATAGCTTTGAATAGCACCAAAGCCAAATCCTGACCCGGAGCCCGACTCAGTTGCAGTTGTGAATCGCCGCGCTTCGGGGGACTTGGGCTGGCTTCTTCCAATCTCCCATGACGGACGGTTCGTAGGTCGATCCTCGTCGCGATTCGCGGGGGAAACTCCATATCTACCGTGTAGCAATCCAAAAGCTGGCTTTCTCTCCTGTTCTTGAGCAGTTTTCCTCTCCTTCTCTCGTTCTCGCGCCAGTTGTTCTTCCCGCGCCCTGTCCGAGTACAATCCACCGTATCTAGCAAATGGGCGTGTATCATCGAGATAGGATGTATTACGATGGGTACTTCCAAAAATACTGTCGCTAGATGTTCGTGTTCGAGGGCTATATGGGGGTGCCCGAGTCTCCTCTTGCTGTGGTTGGCTGTTTGGGCGTTGAATAGCGCTATTCAAACTCACTCGGCGAGAGTGGCCAAAAGGCGGGTCAGAGGCAGTAGAGTTGCGGGGAGATTTTTGAGTCGTGTTCGACTTTTCGGGATACTGTGAGAAGGACGATCGTCCGAAGGAGAATTTCGTTGAGTCCGACAATCCGCCAGAGTCTGATCTCGAGGATTGTCGAGAAAGTGGATCTTTAGCGACTGGTTTGTCTGGGGTTTGTGAACGACGCATTAAAGGATGATCGATGGAAGACGCAGGTCGGGCGGGCGCAGTCGGAGGCGACATCGCTCCAGCAGAGTTACGGGATGTACCGAACGGAGATGACACGGATGGCCTTGAAAAGAGCGAGGTTGGATGTTCGCGGGTCGGCCGATCGGGGTCTGTCCCGAGCATTGACGATATCGACATGCTCGTTCCAGGACGATGTATTGATCCGAAGCCGTGATCACGGGAAAATAGATTTGAGGATGTTTGGGAAAGGGATCCGGATGAGTTGCGGGCTGGGTACGGCTGTGGAGGCGACGGGGGAGGCATTTGGCGGTTTCCGATGGTATGCGCAGAGGACGTTTCCGGGTTCGCTACAAATCAATTAGCATGGCTGTTTGTAAGGATCGAACAAAGACACCGCAAAGCAAAGATTTGCTATGGCTCGCATTTGGGGCCGTAGCCAAGGAACTCACCAGCAGTACTTGAAGCTGACTTGAGATTCCGGCTCCGATTCGCGGACCAACGGCTCTCCTGGTCCCGTGGAGATGCGGTGCGTCGCATGCCTGACGCTAAACAAGATGTGAGAAACGAAGAGTAAGAGAAATCATGATGAAGATGGATGATGAATCGGCGATAGGAAGGAGGGGAGAAAGGGAAAAAGGCAGGCGTTACACGGGGAAGCAGGCGGATCTCGTGGTCTGAGGTTTGGTTGACATTCTTTTGGGCGATGCGGGCAGGGGTACGCGCTAGTCCTGAAGGAGCTAGCACGGGAGCTTGACCAAAGCGGCTAGCGTTCCCGGGATCAGGTATGGGAGTCGCCTTGTCGCCCTTTGGCCAGCCCCAATCACCATCTCGTCCACTCCCGTGATTCCTCCATCGCAGAAACGGAACATCCGATCGGCGGCTTTGCCGATGCTGGTCGATGCATACACACAACGCAACACCCCAGATCCGTAACAGGAGCAGATACTCAGCCCTGCCACGAGATAACACTTTTGCAGATCGCAGTTTTGCAGATCGCAGTTTTGCAGAGTCGCAGAATAGTTATCATTTAGTTTGTGCGTGTTGGATCAAGAAACAAACCGATCCTGTACTACCGGCTCATTGCCAGTTTGCAGTTACACACGGTGCGTCACACAGATCTGCCAAAGACAACGGAGTCTGACATAATAGCTCCCGAGAATTGCTTGTATGCTACAGGCAGTGTTTTCAGGGAACGTGGGCTGGTGCACAGCGAGAAAATGTAATAGAACATGGTAGAGCAGAAAAGGTATGATGTGTCTGGTGTACCGGGCAAAGCAAGGGGGTATAAAAGCCAAATGGAGCATGTTTCCTTACCATCACGATAAAATGCACTGTCTTTCCCCAGAATTCCATTGTTCTTGACAGGCGAAGCGAGCGCCGAGCGTTTTGCCGCGTCCGACTGCATTGCGCCGAAACGAGTAGGGGATGTCGACCGAGCCTGAGACCTCAGATCCGGATTATAGGAGTGCGCAGCGTAGCCATACGTAGGCGTTGTTCGGACTGGTTCGTCTGCTGGTCGACGTAGAGGATCGTAGGCTGTATGCGACCGTGCCTCCGGTCGCGACGTTTGTGATTGCGATGATCCATATTGACGAGAGTGCTGAGGAGCGGTGCTGAAGAGCGACGGCCTGGGAAACGGAGGATGGGGGATTGACGGTGGCCGGGATTCCATGTTATTCTGCCACCAACATGGATGAATGCTGTCTAATAAGTTGAGTTTGGTTGGAGAATAAAGAGTCGAGTCGCGGTCGAGTGCGGAGGAGGTCGCGAGCTCACACGTGCCGTACAATCGCGCGGAATGGGAGAGACGGTGATGGAGAACAAGGACAATCACAATAATCCACGAGTGATGGGTGACGCGAAAAGCAATAATCGATCGGTGTGTACGAGGTCGAAAAGGCGAGAAGAGGTCGGTGAGATGGTGACAGGTCGGGTGTGGTTGTTGGAGGTGAGAGGAAGAAAGAAAGGGAAAGGATTGCGGGTAACTTAGTTGTTGTTGTGTGGAGAAAGGCAGATGGGATCACCGACTTTCAGTTTCTGCTGGTAAATTTAGCCCGCAGAATCAATGGGGTTTGCTGGGTGGGGCCTGCCGTTCCTTATCCCTGCAGCTTACCATCATACTTACAGTGGCTTACACTGCCTTACACTTACAGTAGCCGTATCTGCTGTACGCCGATGTCATGGCTATTATTCACTGCGTACACAGTGTCTACCACTGTCGACACTGATACACTGATACGTACTCACCATCATGTTTGGCACTGTTTGCTGAAACATGACTTGGGCATCAAGTCAAGTCTGTTGGTCCATGCGTTAGCAGCTTGAAATAATTACCCGTTGGTAAACACTAATTGATGCGTAGCTACTAGCAGCGCGGAATCACGCCAGGAGTGCACTCCATACGTAGTAGCCAAAGAACGGCGCGAATAATGCCAGCTTAGGATCAATCAAGTACGTAATGCGTAAACAATACTCAAACGTGTCAAGCCGGGCTAAAAGCTGGACCTGAAGTTCCGGCAGGAACGGTTACCTCAAGGAGAAACCACAGCATGATCGACCTCGGAAGATTGCGACTGAGATCATCTGAAATGCAGACTGGGTGGATTGCCGCGGAATAGAAGCCGCTCAGTAGATCCGCGCTAGTATTACACAATACGACATGTCTGTACGTACAATGTATTGCTGGTACGTATTTGTACATACAACCGCACACGCTGGGCTTATTACACATCTTACATAGTACTGTATCTTCCTGCGTGAAAAAAAGCCACTCGTTTATTTTCCAGTATTTTCCAGGCACCATGACCAACGACTTGACAGTCACAGACTCACAACTCGGGGGGTCAGATAGCATGCTTGGCAAGCTTGTGTCAGCTTGTTCGCATCACTCTTCTGCTTTGGGCTTCAGACATATGACGTCTTGCTGGAAATCTGACGTGTTGGGAGATGTGTAACCTTATTTGTGGAGGATCGATTTTGATTCTAAGCATGCGATTGTGATTACATGCGGCGAGCCTCGCCTGACGCACAGGATATAATTACGTAGCTATCCATGGTCCCTGTGGTAGATTCCTTATAAATTGATTGATGGTTTGTTGGGAACTGTGTAGCCTGAAGGAGGATGTTTCCTCAATCCAGTCAGTTGTAAGTACCCATAGTCCCGTACCGTATGGGGGGTCCGTATGGCGTAAGGCGTAAAGTGTAACTGTAACCGGTTTCTGGCCCCGCTAGTAATTTAGGTTGACACGAATCCTTCGGAAGGTTTGACGGTCAAGTGCTGGTGACATCGACGTGCCGAGGAAACCTTTCGATGGATCACAAGGAATCTAGCTTGGGCCATATCGTAGATCATTATTCCTTTTCTCCTAGGTACGGTGCCTTTTGACAAAGCGACAAAAGCTCTTTCTCTCTTGGTCTGATGTTGTGTCCGGAGAAATGCAATCAATATCTCACCGCCCAGCCGAGCCCGCTAATGCAAGGTGGGAGCGTCACACTAGCCGTATCAGGCTAGAGCGTTCCTTACCGACTTCTGAATTTCCTTATCAGCTGCGTACTATATAACTACTATACTATATACTATATACTCGACTACTCGTACCTCTATCTCCCATGTGGCCCGTGCGCCTTCCTCACGAGCTCATCTTCCTGCTTTAGCAACCTCGTTTTCATCGCTCTAGCCTAAGACAATACAACTTCATTCTTCCTACTATCAGTCCGCTAGTGGCTCGTCGTACTCGGGAGAATGTGAATTAACAAACAAGTACATAGTCGCCGAAGTCTGATGTCGACCGTCGCCACACCATTCACCTCCATCTGGCATGTCTGATCACTCGGACACGGAGCCCGCTCACCCTGCCATGCCCCTTCCTCTTCCTGGAAGTCCTGGCTCATCATGGGCTGCATATCGGGAAAAATTCAAAGCTGTTTTCCATGATGCAGACCCGCGCGTTTGCGCTGCCTTCTGGTTCTTCGGTGTGTCTACTATTGAGCTCGTCGCATTGCTCGCGTGCTCTATTTCAAGACAGTCTCATGTCAAACGCTCTACTAATGCAGGATCATAACAGGATTGATTAACAATGTTCTTTACGTGATAATTCTCTCGGCAGCCCTCGACCTCGTCGGGTCCGGTTTTCCCAAAGGAGTCGTCCTCCTAGCCGACGTCGTGCCATCGTTCGTGACGAAGTTGACCGCGCCGTACTTCATCCACCTTGTCCCCTATCCGATCCGCGTCTTGATATTCGTAGCTCTTTCCGTATGTGGTATGCTCATTATCGCTCTCACGCCAGCTCATACCGACGGCGGGTCGATTTCCACAAAATTAGCTGGCATAGTCCTTGCGAGTCTGTCAAGCGGTGCCGGTGAACTGAGCTTCCTGGGCCTGACACATTTCTACGGCAGATTCAGTCTTGCTTCGTGGAGTAGTGGCACAGGTGCAGCTGGGCTAGTTGGTGCAGGTGCTTATGCTGTTGCCACGACATCGCTGGGTCTGAGTGTGAAATTTACACTGTTGGCATCGGCTTGTTTACCGGCGGTTATGCTTGTGAGCTTTTTTGTGATCTTGCCTCTGGGTCCGTTGCGACTTGCGCATTGTGAAGCAGCACAGTATCGGCGTATGGATGAGGGACCTGATGAAGAGGTTGAAGCGCTTCATGCAGATCGAGATGATGAGACTGAAGAAGATGGCCTCCTGGGGCTCCCGGGATATGGTAGGCCTTATGTGAAGGCTTCTGACCGAGGCAAGCTTTTACAAGCGTGGGCATCATTTCAGGAGAACCTCAACCGCTCCAAGGGTCTATTTTTTCCATTGTAAGTAGGTCCTAAATGCTTCATAAACAGGTTTTAACGTTTGCAGCATGCTCCCCCTTCTTCTAGTTTATGTCGCCGAATATACCATCAACCAGGGTGTGACACCAACACTCCTTTTCCCTTTGAAAGAAACACCATTCGAACAATACCGCGCATTCTACCCAGCCTACAACGCAATCTACCAAGCCGGAGTCTTCATCTCCCGCTCGTCCTCACCATTCGTCCGCATCCATCACCTCTACTTTCCATCCTTCCTACAAATAGCGAACCTGGCAGTCCTGACACTACACGCTCTATTCAACTTCATTCCGAATGTGTACCTCATCTTCCTCATTATCTTCTGGGAAGGGTTACTAGGTGGATTAGTTTATGTAAATACCTTTGCAGAAATCTCAGATCGAGTGCCCGCCGCAGATCGAGAGTTCTCTTTAGCGGCGACTACCGTAAGTGATTCAGGGGGTATTTGCATTGCTGGGTTTGTGGGAATGGCGTTTGAAGTGTGGCTGTGTCGTTGGCAGGTCTCTCGGGGGAGGAAATACTGTACGATGTCGTAGAATCATCAACTATATCTATGTCCACTTACTTTTTCAAAGTGTCTTGTCATACGAAATTTCTAGCGTAGTCTAGACCAAAATGGTTTTGTAACCTAGGTTGTCTAATGTTACATTCAACTGACGCAGCCGTCGTTCGGAATCATATTTGTGCGATATGGCCTGAAAGAGCCTCCATTAATTAGACGAACTCTAAGTGGTTTCGGAGTATCAAACACTGCTAGAACATAATGATGTGCACATACTATATGTATGTTGCAAGATTGAGACTACACTACTCTAATAAGTTGTCTTTTATTCAGCTGTATGGTGAAAATATGGCGGCACCGAGCTAGTCCACATCTTGCATGTCTCTATCTTCAGACCTAGGCGAGGGTGTTCTAGCAGCTATGGCGAGCGAGTGATTTTCAAGGAATGGTTTAACAGCTGGAGCATAAGAGAGATTGATCTGCACTCCACAGGTCAATTGGGCGATTCACACAGCTGCTGTAGATTCTACTGAAACTTCGCGCAGAGGCTGTAGACAATTGTTCTCAGTGAGTGGTGTTTGATCTGTTAATGAATTATACTCATCCATTCAATCATTAAGAGAACGAGAGGATGACATAGAATGCGGGTGGGCTGGACCCTAATGTTTTGTTTCTCAAATGAGAGCATTGTTTCAATATCTAAAAAGGGGAATTCTTCAGGGTTTCTATTGAATTGCAAAGCTCTCTGTGTCATTGTAGCTCGCTGCTGCTTGATATTTTAACACCATTGGACCATGAAATGCATATGGAGTGAAGTTAGCTCCCAGAAGTTGAAACATTGAGACTTAGAAAATTTCACAAAATAATCAACGCTAACCATACCTAGACTTTGTCTATAACTATCTGTCATGATTTTCTCGCTAAGTGGATGTAGTAAGCATGTGTGCACCTGTCATGCTGAGGGCCTGCGGTTCACGTTCACGTTCACGTTTGGCAAAATTTCGGAGGATATCATTGTGCCTTTGATTCTCCTTTGCAAGACGCTTTGATTTCTCAGACTCTGGTATGCGAAGTTGAGAAGATATATCACGTAGCGCCTGCTTGTGCCTGTCCTGCTCTCGAGCTGCGTCCACATCCATCTGTTCTTGGAAAGACGTTTCAGGATCTTGCTGGGCCAAGCTCTCAATTGGGGGATCTCGTTTGAACAGCCTGAGAAACTTTTTCTCCCTCTTAGAGAGCCAGCTGACAAAGTTCAAATCCGAGAACGATCCAGCATCGCCGAGTTCGATAAATGCATGTTTCTGGTGTTTTTTGAATGCCCCGATATCCAACAGCAGGTCCTGACATAGTAGAACATCCGATGTCAGCCCTTCAAGTATGAAGAATTCCCGCGTATACGCTTTGGAAGGTCGCCGTCTTGTGTTGCTATGAACCTGAAAGCGAGCAAAGAATCGTCCAGATATGCGAGCAAGGCTCCCATCGGCGAGCATAACTCGTTCGTAACCCCGATCTGGCTTTCTGATGATCATTCCATTCTTCGCGGCCCATTTGGGGGATGCCAGATTCATTTCAGCTCCCGTGTCGGCATTGGCGTACACGGGGACACCATCGAGATAGCAGCGAAGTCGTTGTTTGGCAGCATTAAGATGGAAGATACGTGGAATGGCGGAGAAAAAAGAAGAATGAATGACTTTGGTCTCCAATCGGTCGTCGTATTTGCTCAAGGTTCTGGTATCCCTCAGGAACTTCCGTCCCATAATGATCGGTGCAGCAAGAGTTGGGAATACTCTAAACATGGTGTCCGGAATTGCGGACTGGTTTCGCCCTTTGGCAAAAAAAACTGATGCCCATGCAACGCCACAGCTCTCGATACACCGGCCATTAGCAAGCTTGAATGTCACGGGGTTCGGGTCGTGTTGAACAGTGAGTCCAAGTTGAGATGCACATGTAGCTGATATAGCGTTCTCATCCGCCCCTGTGTCGGGAATGGCGTTTAACTTTTTCCTCCCAATTATCAGAGGTAGAAAGGCACTTTTTCTGACTCGCTTCTGATCTTCGCAAAGAAAGTCGCTTAGATATGAGAATAAATAGTTGATAGATTGAAGACCTGTATTTAGTGCACCACCGAGGGCTTCGCCTGTCCTGAGATATAGTTAGGAAATAATTTGACTGAACATACTCATTGTAGGCATTGCGTACCATAATGCAATCTCTTCAGTCGCATAACTTAACATGGCAGCAAGTGGACTATAATAATAATGGTTAGTTAGTTCCAACTTTTCACGTTGGTCTGAATTCATGGGCGCATACATAATTGCAATAAAGTTCATGAGAAAAACAACTACCGGAGTAGCCCACGACAAGGCAACTGAAAAGCAGTTAGTATGCAAAATCCTTCCAGAAGCTCGGTGCCAACCACTTACTTCCAATCGGAACAGCAAAGAGCTGAATGATCATCCACGAGTTTGGAATAAGTTGTCCTCCAGTTGTAAACGTTTCCCTCTGGCCAGGTTCTTCATTGACTATCAAGCCACCTCCATCTTTTGTTTGGCCCTCATCTTGGAGAGACATCATAATCTTGCCGTAAGTCGAGTTGACACCAACGGACGTGACCAGAAATGTTCCCACGCCTTCACACACCTTGCTACCAGAGACGATGAAAGGATCCTGCTTCTTCAAGATATTCTCGTCGTCTTGTTCAATTGCGCGATATACCTCATCTCCAGCAGTCTTGCGTAGTAAATCCGGCTTCCCGGTGACCTGGAATTCATCACATCTTACATTCCAACCTCCAATCAAGACACCATCCACAGGAATAAGATCGCCGGGTTCCAGATGCACTACATCGCCTACAAGGATGTCATGAACTGAACTCTCGGTTGTTTTCCCAGATCTTATCACCTTGACATATCGATCTTCCTTCTTTTGATTGAATTTCGCAAGCTGGTGCTCTTTTTGCCACTGATTGAGAGCAGTCACAATCACCCCACTCAAGATAGTGATACTAGTAGCAATGGCATAGACCACACATATTGGTGTTTCGTTTGTAGGGGATATCGATTGGTAAATTCCGAGAGCAAGGGAAATAAGCGCCGCAGTCGTGAGCAAACCCAAACCCTTGTTGTCTATGCACGCGATCCATGCTCGTTCAAGAAGAGGCCTCTGCGTCCTATTTTTGGGAAGTTTGTTATTTCCATAGAGGCGTTTGCGGTCAGCGAAGGATTCTTGGTGGTTTCCGGTGGTGCTGCAAGGGACTGCTTCTTCATTCACACTGAGACCGTTGTGTATGTTTGTACGGAGCCCCTTCTCTAGTCCATGCAGCCCACCTAAGGCGTGAAATGCAGCGAGATTCTTGGGATTCTGCAGTTCGTTGAGTTGATCCGGCGAGAAGGCAAACTTGGTATCTTCTACCCGGATCTGGGTGTCGGACTTTGAGATCGCTTGAAAGCTCGTGTCATCCGCACTTATACCGCTATGTTTGTTAGTACGGAGCCCTTTCTCGAATCCACGGAGGCCACCGAGGGCGCGAAATGCATCAAGACTCTCGGGGTTGAGTAGTGTGTTGAGCCGGCCCGCGGTGAAGGCAATTTGGGCGTCCTCCACCTCTTTCTTGCTCAGGTCAGGCCGTTCCATGCACAGTTGAGGAGCGCCAACCACGGCGAAGTCACGTCCACGTTTGCGGCGAAACGAGGAGAAAGGATTATAAGGTCGGGCATCTGAGTCGTACCATGCCGATACAAGACTATTAGTACGCTTCACTCTTTTATAGATATGACCCGACGGAAAGGTAGATTTGGTATCTTTCATCTTTCCGTGTTTGGGCTGCGCCATTCCATGCGAAGTTGAGGCTCAACAGCGCGAATGGTTTAGAGGAGCAACAACAAAATACAAATAAATATGCAGGCAAGTAGAAATATCATGAGTTAGATACGAATAAACAAAATAGGAGGATTATGCAGCGTAAGAATTAAAGGAAGAAGCGGAAAACGAGACACAAATGAACAGAAAGTCAAGAACAAAAAGTGAGGCGGTTCTGTCAGCCTTGCTCAGCCCCCGCAAAGATACCCCTCCAGTGATGGCACTTCAGACAGACTTTCCTTTCTCACGTTCTGATATCTATGAATTCAACGGCTCTTGAAATTCGTTGTAACTGTCTGAATGGACCCAGACCTTGAGAAGGAAGGCGTGCAGCTACGATATGTCACGGGTTTTCCATCACTCGCCGACTTCATCGCAAGCGACCACGACCACAGCACCTTTATTTTCAAGCGCTTCGATCGTCTTTCCGCCCGTAACCTTCTCTATCTCCAGAGTGAACTCGCGGAACTAGAAGCACTACAGGATCAGTACGATCAAGAGGATTCCAGGAACAGGAAAGCGGGCAATAATGATGGCCGACGAGACTGGGAGGTATTCAAAGAGAGAGCCGAAAATAAGGACGGACGCTACTCGGACGATAAAAAGCGCATGGAACTGGCGATGGAGGTCAGAACAAAATTGAAGGAATACAAAGAAGCTATTTTACTGGATTCCGCACTCTTATCCATGCGAAGGCCATCAAACCAAGTCCACGAGGCCTTCTCCAAACATTTTTGGCACGAGGGGAGCGGTCCTAGAGCACAGCGCTTTCCAACCCTGCAGGGAAGTAGTCGGATGGTGTACGATCGTCGGGAAGATCTGGTGGCGCTCGTCCGTCACGCAGAGGAAGACCGATTGTCTGCGTTTCTGCGCAAATACTGTGCGGTGTTCTTTATGGAGAAGCAACAAAACGGCGGTGGGAATGTGGCTTATATCTCCTCAAATCGAATTGCAGTGGTTGCAACAACTCTGAACGTAATCTTAGCTGCGACGTTGCTCTTCGGGTCCATTTTCAACCTTTACTATGTGCAAGACCAAGGGAAGCGGTTGGGAATAGTCGCCGGTTATACGCTTGCTTTTGCGCTTTGTATTACCATGCTGACAAACGCTCGGCGCGCGGAGATCTTCAGTGCATGTGCTGCCTACGCGGCTGTTCTTGTGGTGTTTGTCAGCGGTAATATCGGCGGATGATGCACATATCACCCTGGTAGCCAAGCTAGCAACCATTCACCGATAAAGATGATGTTGACATTGCCATCGTGTCATCCTCCAGAATCACCTTTCGCAAAAATTGTCCTCGGAACATCCCTAGACTATCCTTCCGATAGCAGCGCCTTGGAGTGATAGCGATGATTAAAGACCGGCAGATGACTGTCTTTTTGACAGTGAACAGGAGGACCTCGTACCAGATCTACCCATTGCAGGTGGCTCATATTACCAATAAGCTACATCTTGCAGGCAAAGACCAACCATATTCAAACGTGGAAGCCGAGTTAGTGAAATGAGGACTCTGTGGTAGCATGAAATTGAGAGATTTCCTCGCATCTGATACTATCTTGGTTTTCGAGGCGTGTGGAATGAGGTAGGCCCAATGTTCACAAGGGGAAATTAGGGCTTCCATTTGGTTCTCAGACCCAATAAACCATTGGAAAAAGCCAAATGTGAAATATAATAACACCAACTAATTAAACGCTTTCTCTAGATCGCTGTATAAGACATGAACAGAAAGGAAAAAAACAAACCCATCACTTCATACTTGTCATACCTTCTTCCACGTCCACCCAACCTGGGCCCATTCGCGCCATCAGAATAAAAGTAGCCCCAACAAACATCGTAATACCACAGAAAATCTGAAGATATAAATACGAGCCACCATCCTTATCAACAAGAACGACCGCAATCAGGTTTCCCGTCAAAGCAGCCGAACTGATAACGAAGAAATTGGAACCATTCCTCACACCGATCTTGCGCACATCTTTCGTAACCTGGGCCACAATTGCAGGCACCATACTCACAAAAGTGCCGCTAGTAAACCTAAACAGCACAAAAAGATAATGTTGAGCGCATTGGTGTTACTGGGGATCCAAAGCGCCAGGACCACGATCGAGGTTACGTAGGTAGTCACGATCATGATGTTGAAACGACCGACATAGTCGCCCAGCTAACCGGGCAAGGTACGGCCAAAGATACTACATGCGTTGAGGATGGCAAGGAGATATCCGGCAAGGCGAGAAGACATGCCGTACGACTGTGCTTCGAGGATGATAAAGTTTGTGGGCAGGAAGACTCCCCAAAAGAAAAAGAAGCTCCCCAGAGAGACGAGAAAGAAGGGGGTCTCTTTAGAGGGTCAATGAAGTCATGGCGTTGGCTTGGAGTCTAGACAGGACTTGACAGTGAGGTTTCCTAGGACTAGAATCCCTAGAAAGAGGAATGCAGCGGCACGCATGGCCTAGCCAAAACCGGCGCGGTTGATCAGTTACTCAATCATGATACTGAACGCCAAGTTAGTTATTCGTTCTTTTTAGAAGGGAGACAAAGGCACATACAGCAAGACAACACCGCCCAACGAAGACCCAGCAGAGATAATCCAAAAAGCCAATGCTCTCTGCTGGAAGAACTACGTACTGATTGGATTGAGACCCCCGTAAAAGACCGCACTAGTCCCCGACGCGCTCATCACACCTGCGCCAGAGAAATTTGATAGTACTGCGACGACAGACTAGTCATCATAAGACCAAACACATGGCAAAAACTGCCCCTGGGCAGCAGATAGCGTGGCCCGAAGTTGTCGAACAATTTCCCGGAAAAGAGCGCGCCCACGAACATCATGAATGTCTCCGTGGAGCTGATCCAGACAACAGTCGAAGAGGAGTAGTTGGACAGTTGGTGCAGCTCGTAATGGTCCTGGAACACGCCAATGTAGTTGATCCAGCCCATGGATGCGAACATGCAGCACCATGAGCCGAAGACGACGAGCCATGCTTCAATGCAGCCATCGGTGAAGTCGGCGGGCTTTGAGTCTGTTGGTTTGGGTGGTTGTGCTTCGTCTACGGCCGGGGGTGCTTCTTCGTCAGGGAGGCGTTGTTTTGCGAGGGAGGATAAGCATTCCTCGGTGGCGGTTCAGGATGATGATTCGCTCATTTCGGTGGATGGCTAATGCTAAGATACTGAAAAAGATGTGTTGGGATGCCGTCTCTCTTAGCTATAAAAATTCGAATGTATAGATCGTTTGGGGAATGATTATTGATCTGTCTAGACACATGCAGGAGCCCATGACAAGGCTCAAGACAGTTATATATGTACGCATATGTATGATTTCTCAATTTATTCTAATTGATTGATGTTTGCTTGTTTAAAGATCTAACAAAACAAGCAGTTAGGACTAAAGATGCAAACATAACGCGTGAGTCTGGGGCAGTTCGTCTCTTTTGTATCAGCGCCAGGATCCATATTACTTGCATCTCCCCGGCTCTCGGTCAAGAACGAATAGGAACAAATTATAAGGACGATATGAACAATTAAAAACAAGAAGCAGATTTCCAAAGAGATAAAGAATTTATTTTGAAAGTAATGAAGCTTGATGAGACAGACTGACTGCAAAGGAGCTTCTTACAGACGAATGGTTCGATTAATTATAACGAATAATGATATAGCAGGTCCTACGCTTCGAAGACCAAGTAAATCGATGGAGGACTGATCCAACAGTCAAATGCCTCCTCCAAGGAATATACGACATTGCAAGTAAAGAAATTGGTCGAATGATTTTGTGACAATCTCATGGGCTGGGAGAAGCGAATTTTGATCAGAGCTGAAAGGAACAGCTTGCTGGAACTATCTGGGGACATGTCTATCACATGTGTTTAACATTAAGTAAGTAGTTACTAACTATGTTATTTACTAACTACTTAACTAACTCGTTATTAAACTATTTAACTTAACTAGGTATTCATAGGCTGAGTAATTGACGCGGCCACTTTCACATGCAAATCCAGTTGAACGACGGACTCGACATTGATTTTCTTGCTACCCAACTGATCGAACACCATATATGAATTGAAGAAAAGGAGATAACAAATTACATATAATAAACAATAACAATGACAATACCATGAATAGTTTATTACTACACCTATTAGCATAAGTCGTAGCAGGCAGTGAAAACGATGCGGCTAGTCACGGGTAGATTTGCATGTGACCGAGAGTCATTCATTCATTCATTCCTCAAACTCCACTCTCGACGACGACACCTTTAAAAGTACTACTACATCGTCAATAATGTTGATCCATTTGTTGAATCATTAACATGCGCTCTACGGGTTCTTCTCCTAAGTCTTGAATTGTTTGTATAGGACGTGGGTCGGGGATTGCTTTTTGCCTCTCAGTCTACCCCGGATTTTGCTTCATGCTGGTTGGAACAAGACCGATGTTTTGCTTGATCTCTATATTTATGGCATGACGACACCCGCTTATTAGTATAATCCAGAGGTTCGATGATTGACATATTACCAAAATGATTGGTAGGTTCATTATGAGTTCTTCGACTCCGGGTAGTTGAGCTGACAAGACAGACCACGTTCTGGGTCGACCGTCGACGCAGTTCAGAAAGATTCAAGTTCTGGCTGTAGTATCCTTCTGGTCTTTGTATCTATTCCGGTACGTTTCAGCTGTCAAAGTCTTGCGCGAGAAAATCTACTAATGACTAGGATAAAGAGGCAACAATCACGGCCCCCCAGGCCTTCGCAGCATCTCAACCCGCCTCCGCAACCGCCTCACCCCATGGCAGACCATGGTCATAACCTTACTCTGGCTCTACGTAGCCCGCAATTTTTCCAAAATCATGGGCTTCGAAAGCCCCGAACCCTTGGCAAACCTCTACTCTCGATCATATTTCCGCGCAACGTGGATCACTACCGCACTCGACGCCGGGTTCTGGACGGCCATGAAAGTCAGACCCAAGTGGTTAAAGGATATTGCCTCAATGGCGTTTAGCGTTTACTATCTTATTGCTGCTGAACAGGCAGACGAGAAAGTGCGTCGTGTACGCGCTACGTTGACGCTGGAGCATTTACGTGTTTCATGGAATAAGGCGACGACACCGTACTTGAATTTTTTCAATGGGCTTGTCAGACCCAGATATACGAAGTATGCGCCAAGGCAGATCAGAATTGCGCGACCGAAGAGTTCGTCATATCGAGAACCCGTTAATGCGTGGCTGTATTTTGACGGTACGCTAGCTGAACTGAGGGAACAGACACGGTTAGTGCTGGATGTCCCCGGTGGTGGGTACGTGGCTATGAGTCCCAGAACGGCAGATGATAAGCTTTTGGCTTGGGCTGGGAAGACTAAGGTTCCGATTTTGAGTCTGGATTACAGAAAGGCGCCCGAGTTTCCTTACCCGTATGCACTAAACGAGTGTTTTGATGTTTATCGGGCTATAGTGGCGAGTAGAGGCCGATGTGTCGGTCTTGGTGGGCAAAGTCGTCCTCATATCATCGTCTCTGGGGATAGTGCCGGTGGCAATCTGGCGACTGGCATGACGATTATGATATTACAGTCCGGCAGGACCGAGAACCGAAAATGGTTGGGAGAAGTCCCGCTGCCTCCGCCAGATGGGTTGGTGCTGATTTATCCTTCGCTGGATATGAATATCGGTAGTTGGATGACAGAAGAGCAGATGTCTCTGATACAGGACAGGGGTATGCGCAAGACGAACGAGAGAGTGTTACGACGGAAAAGCGAGGACTATAGTCGATTGACCCCCAAGTCCTCTCTTTCATTATCTTCTGATCACGCCCAAATATCCCCTGTGAAGGATTACTTTAACAGCCGTCCTCAACCCCAAGTCCAAAGCTCAGGCAAAGCTCTAGCGAAGACCGACCCAACAGCCCAAACTCAACCAGCCCAAATCAAAACCCGAATAGCAGTGTCCTCCATGATCTCCTATTTTGGCGATCGAATCTTGACCCCCGAGATGATGCGAGCGATGATCATCCTCTACATCGGCCCTCACAACCGTCCAGATTTCAAGACCGATTTCTTACTTTCACCCATCCTAGCACCGGACGCAATTCTGGCTGCATTCCCCAAAACATATTTCATCACTGGCGAACGAGACCCGCTTGTCGACGACACGGTTATTTTTGCTGGACGGATACGACAAGCGAAGTTACAGCGATTCCGTGAACGGCAGGATCTAGCGCTGGAAAAGTCGCGCGTCGAGTTCAATGAGAAGGATCATGTAGAGGTTAATCTGATACCGGGTATATCGCACGGGTTTGTCAATTTCCCGGGTATCTTCCCTGATGGATGGAAACATATCCACAAATGCGCGAGATGGATTACGGAGTTGTTGGATCTGGCTGCTGAGAAGGAGCTTAGGGCTTCTTCTAGTAGTATTGCCTCTACTACCGAGAAGAGTCAGAAAGATACCACGTCGAAAGCTCCTCAGGGACAGGAAACGCAGCAGGATAGCAGACGCAGTTCCCTCGCAGAGTCTTCGGCAGATGAAGACCATCCCTTGGAAATGAGTGTGACGAGGTTCACGCCTATCCAGCAATCCGCCGTTGATAGCAAAGAGTCAAATAGCAAAATGCCCTTCTCGTCAGCTACACAGAACAGATCTACAACCGATAAGTCGAAGCACAAGGAGAGTGCCCCGTCAACCAAACAACCCCGTGCCCATCGACCATCACTGAGCATGTCGAACAACAGACCGCTCTCATTCCCTCTGCATCTCCCACTACTCAAAACAGTTAAAAACTCGACCAACAGCATAGGCACGAATGGCTATCAAGTTGAAAATGAGGACGATGACGACGGCACAAAAAGTGCCATTTCCGAGAATGGAAAGACCTTTACTCGGTTACCGAGTGAGGAGGATCTGATAGGGAGACGAATGGATGGGTTAGCAGGTGGATTGATGGGGTTGGGAGAAGGTGTCAGGACACCTTGATGGATGTGTGCACGTGTTGGGGGATAGAGAATGAGAGTGTGATCGAAGGGATGTATAGATGTACATTTATGATACCATGACTCGATATATAAGAATGATAGATGATTGTAAATTGCAACAAGTATTTACACTAGATACACATTCTTTCGCATTCAGTTTACCTAGTGCTTGTAAACATGAGACGATGGTTTCAGTCCGACAGATACATAATCCGTACTTGCTTTCAAATTTACATGGCCGAATCGTATATATTGCCTAATCATACTTGCTTTACGTAGGGTTAGCTGGATTGAGTTCCAAGGTCATCTATCCAACTTGTCCGCAATTCGACGCTGGGTCGAAAAGTATGCATACAAGGCGTGTATTGCTTTTGTTTCTGATTACAACAGTGTGATACTGTCGCCTATATTTTCGAAGACATAAGGGCACAAACCTTCTTGTAGACTTAGGTACAAGTGCGACTTGAAACAATCCTCAAGACTGGAGATTCCATTTCCCGTGCCATGCCATCAGAATAGAGCTATTTTGCCCTCATCTCGGGCCAGCCGCCTGATTCTTCGTTTGAAATCCTTCATATATCACACATGACACGGGGCATATAGAGTGACGCATTGTGAGTTTGAAACCAGGTGTTCTCTTTGACGCCACGACTTGATTGTCGAAAATGCAATGTAAACGTGGCTTGTAGTTAAGTCGCTGTGGCCACACTATACCTGAAGACGTCGAACAGTAATCAGGTGTACAGACGTGTTCCTGAGATATCCATGTACCAGTGTATAAATATGAGCCAGGCAAGTGTCTAAGTCGCACTGCATGGCTGTGAATACCGACCACAATTCAGCTAAGATAAAGACCATAGCCAGACCCTTGTTGGCAAGGCAACGAGATATCTATTTTGCACTTCGAAGGTCTAGATCGGATCTCATAGTGACCTGTGACCTCCTAGAGGATGGGTTGCATTGACTAGGCAGCTCTTAGGCCGAGCCAGATAGCCATTTGGTGAATAAATCCCTCGAATATTCCCATGTCGCTTTTGACCACAGTGGGAGAATCAGATCGACATGGTTCATCGGATAATGACAGAGCATTGGCAAGAAAGGCCTCCTTTGTCATCTTTCCACTATCCACGAGCTCTTTTTCCTCCTCTCTTTTCTCTAAGGCTTCATCGTACTCGTCCAACTGAATCACTTTCCGTGCTGCAAATGCATCGAGCTCTTCTGCGTTGTCGCATCCCCTTTCGTATTGAGCCCATTTAGCATCCCCGAGATGTCGCCGCAGTTGTGTGAAAGGAAAACTGCGATGGTCATTGAAGCCCGATGAAATAAGCATATGCAGCCACATCGCTCCAGAAGCTTGCGACCACTTGACTAGGCCAGAAAGCTCCTTTTCTTCATTTCCCGGTATACGCGCCTCTTCTTCCTCTAAAACACGAACAAAAATATCCAGATACTTGAAGTACCGATTAGCAATCTTGGGCGGCTCGTCACCTGTATAATCCCACGAACTATTCACAGGTCTGTCTTGAAGTAGCCACCACGGCGCAGATCCGAACAGCTGAGCGGGCCCTATATACGACCACTCAAGGTCCACTACTCCCACAACATTAAGGTCGTCCCTGCCTCGTACGATTAGGTTGGCTAGTCCAAGATCATCGCAGATTAACTTGAACTTGCGGCTATCATATTGCTTATGGACCAAGTCAGGAATTAGATTTCGAAGAGCCTTAAATGCCACATATTTATTTTGAGCATCATAAGAGCCAAAAATTGAGTTTGGTTGATAGACAAGCTGTTGCCAGTCCTGCTCGACGACATATTGGAAATACTCGGTAACTGTTGCAAATCCCTGACCTCGGTCGCCTTAAATGTAATGTTAGTTAACAGGACCTGAAAATAATGACATATTAAAGGGTCGAAAAGTAAATGTAAAATCATTGGTCGTACCAAATGTATCAACTCCCCCGTTTTGCAGGATGCTATGTGCCTTGAATGTCAACGGGCGTCTCGGTGTAAGGTTCCCGGCCTCATCTTCTGGCGACGGCAGACTTCCGATCTGATCAAAATCCAGCTTGAAGAGCTGAAGTAGGAAAGTGGCCAGCTGTCTGTATATGAATTCAACGTCGCTATCGCTGATGTCCTCCCTCATGAGCCTGGTGGGGCGTTCAGCATCGGGATCCCGGAGAAGCTCGCTCAGGCTCACCCCATAAACAAAATCCATCATAATGAAGGGGCCTAGGCCCAGTTCGTTGCTAACAGCGGGGCCCCACGCGCGTACTTTGGGCACCGGGATGCTAGTCCTGCTGCCGATGAGGTTCAAAGCTGCCACTTCCATGGCGACTTTCTCGTCCGCGTAGTCGTTGCTGACCATTCCGACGCGAGGAAAACGAACCATCCAGGCAGTATTATCGCTGAAGACCATCTTCATACCCGCATTGAATGCACCATGATGGAAGGTCCCGTCGAGTTGACAGGGAAGCCGGTTAGGATGGAAAGTTGACACCCATGTGCACAGACGGCCGGTTCGATGGGTTTCGTTGACTTTGTCGACCCAGAGCTGGGCCTGCACCTCGTGGACAATGTCGACAAGAGCGTTTGTATCCATGAACCAGACAGATGCGCAGCATATCAATCAGTTCATGAATTTGGCGCGTTGATTGTCGGAGACTCTGAGGCTCTGAGCTGGTCACAGAGAGAAGGTGCGGCTCGTTCGTGGTTGGCTGGTTGCCTTGCTTAGTCATGCTCTTACATTTCAGTAACTTAACTTAGTTAGTTAACTACGTTAAATTAGTTAGTTACATCAAGTACATGACAGATTTGCTCATCAACACGGAAACCTCATTCTCCCATCCCCCATACCTAGCCAGAGGCGTCGCCCTTCTGTTTCAAGTCATTGTCAGTATGTAGCAGGCTGGGGGAGAGGCTCATGAAAGGAGCACGAACAGCGGCATCTGCCTTATCCTTCGCAGCTTTTTCTTCAGCCTCGCGTCTAGCTCGCTCATCCCTGTTCTTGCGACGCTTTTCAACCGACGAGTTGGCCGTATCAACCATCAGTCCAACGGCGGCGCTTCCGGCGTTGACTATTGCGTCGTTGACCTCTTTTCGGGCGTTAGGATCCGCGCCAGACATCGTCGGTACTGAATGCGTTTATTTGTGCAAAGGCAAGCTGATGTTGGTTGCTAGAGGAATGTACTCAAATGATTTGACGCCAATTTTGCAATAGCTGGAGTCCTGAAGCCTGTAACAATTGAGTTCTTGATGATCTGGATTTAGAGTGATGGGCAATTGACCTCCTTCTAGCAGGTCGATTGAACACAACTGGTTTGCTCAATTTCAGCCTGACCAACTCGGAGAAATCCAGAAACAATATCTTACTGGCTCTTGCCTCTGCTTTGTCACGTTTTCTATGTTTCCCTCCGGTAATACCCTCTGAGTGATTCTTTTAGATCTCACTGTACCCCCTGTTCCCGACATGACGCGATGGAGTAAGTCCCTCCCTAAGGAGGCAGGGCAAGATGAAGCTTTTGGCATACAAATTTAGGAAATTTCGAGCCTTTCTCTTCGCTTGATAGAGCATCCTTCTTCTGTCTGCACTCTATTAAGTCTTTCTATTGTGTTGCACAAATTTATGTTGTTGTTGACTGATGTTATTTCACCCTTTTTGCTTGCATATGTCCACTGTCTTCATTTTGGGATAAAGGACGTGGAATATTTTTGTCGTATCTTTTGGTATGTTTATATGTATGAATTAGAAGAAAGATCTCAAGCATAAATACCTAGCCAGGGAATTTTTCCAGAGTCATCTTTCGTTCTAAGCAACAACCTTGGAAGCAATTCTATATTCATTACGTGCAATGTTCTACTTCGTACCTACCATTTATGGCTTTGTATATTTAGCTATATCAAGTACAGCTCCATTCGGAAGATCCTCTGAGTGGCATCAATTCCTCGCCATTCTGATCTCTTCTGCTCCCGTGGCTCGGATTGTAAACCCACGCTCCTCGTCGTCCCCTCGGGCTACAATCCTCTCGATTCCGTATGAAGACGATCAGTTCGAGCCAGGCATATTAAAACGCTGAATGCTGCACAGGTGATCAGTCTACTTGCTCACATCAGTCCAAGATGACGCCAACATATCTCAAAACCTTGAGTGCAGTCCTCTCCTGACACCTGTGAATAAGCCATTCGAAACCTATGTACGACGCCGTGAGAATTCGCCGTCTACGCATCCTTAGTATACTCTGGAGACTTCACTTGAGCTACGTACTTCGAAACAGGCGACGGTATGGTAAACGTCCACCATGTGCAACCATTTTCTTCGCTACTGCGGCCATTGTCGATCGCTATATCTTGTCATCAGAGTCAACGGCCAGATCGCCGTCGGTGCATTGTGGCTTGCGCTCAAATTCAATACAGGCGACGAGCCAAGTGCCAACGATTGGCGTAATGATATTAGTTGACATCTGGACTCTGACCGTATCCATGGATGTATTGACGGAGCTATTCAGGCACCGGTTCCAAGTATTAGACAACATTGAAGCATGGAAGCTTGAAATGTCAGGGTTAAGGGAGCATCCGCTATATATCTTCGAGAGCATATGTACCAACAAGCAGCTATGTTCGCTGGGAAGAACAATGGAAATCAGTAAGAGGGAGAACATATCAAAATTTGACACAGACTCACAATCTCTATTCGACAAAGACTATGTTGGACCTACATTGAGTAAAGAGGAGGAAGGGGCTTAGGAGTCTCCGTCAACAAACTGAACATTTCCAAGCACTTAGCCAGGCAACAGCAGGCAGCCAGCACGTATATATCCTCTCCTTTTCACAATATTCTTCTATCCAGGCATACTCTTTAGACTCTCATTATTCTCCAGTCATGGAAGCTCTACCTCCAATTTATAAACCAGCGACTTTTGCCAAAATCATCAAGAGTATGTTTCACCCAGGAGCAGAGGATGAAGAAGCAGCCCACTACTTCTTGTGCGCATTCACAAACTTTGCGCGCATTGAGAGGTTCCTCGAGTCAGGAGCAAATGACTGGAGACCCTATGTGTAAGTATTGTCACTTCTACTGCTGATCTGAAGAGACTTATTAGTTATTATAGGAGCCTTTGTTTCAACGCTGCTCAAAGAACGCTGCGATTTGTTACAGCACCAAGCCCAATGCACAGCGTCGTATGCGATTGGTTCTCAAATTGGGCATATACACTACCAGGGGTTCGACATTCGACGTTTGCTGAAAGTGACAGTATTCTTGAGGGCTTCCATGGGTCATTTCACGGCAGGTAAGCCACCATCTTGCTCTTTTCTTGATATGATTAGTATAAATCTAATTAAAACCTAGTTACAAAGTAGCAGATTGTGCTTTTTACCCATCTCTAGACAGAAAGTGGCCTTCAATTGCTCTAGAAGTAGGCTATGCCGAGTCGTATGAGGATCTTGTTCAGGATACAACCCTTCTCCTGCGAGGATCAAGGGGAATTATTGGTCTAGTGATTCTGGTCAAGCTGCAACCTTTAAAAGAAGACGAAAGGGAGATCCAAAAAGGACTTTTGGAGGTCTGGACATACGATCACGAAAAGAAGGAATGCTTCAAACTCAGGGCACAAGTAAGTGACTGCCCAGGTATGTATATTTCGGGAGCGGTGCGAATACTGACAGTCTAAGCAACTCTATCCTTACCCATATCATCATGCAAAACAGAAAATTACTTTCTCGTGGCAGGATCTACTACACGAAGAGGAACGAAACCTCAGCCCTAAGAAAAATCCGCCGCCTTTGCTTCTGGATACCCTTCGCTTTTCTATTGACGGTGCAGTGGACAGGTATTTATATAATAACGGACGCAGGGAAGATTCGGATGGGAGTGATTTTGAGTGGTATGACTGGACCTGATTATCTAGTGGCAAGAGGCACTCCAGTTTTGAATGATTAGATAGATAGTATTCCCAGTCCTGAATCAGAGATCAGTATATCATCCGCCAGTGAACTAAGTAGTATATCAGAATACTCCGATACAAGACTTCACACTACCGAGATGCGGAGTGTTTCTATTGATTCGTGCTCCTCCTATCTGGATAAGGTAGATATTCCACCTGAGAGCTCTCTTCTACGTTCATCGGTACTAGATTGATACCTAGGTATATCCTGATTGGGCCTGGGCAATAGTCAGAGAAAAGAGATTCAAGAGCTGCGCCCATGCTTTGTTCGTTTTCCGCGTCTTCCTCCTCTTTCTTGTCTTTCCTATAAACTGGCACACTCTTCGAGGATTCAGACTTTGAGTCTGCTTCTCGTCTTTTCCGTCTCGCCATCTCCAGTGCCTGTCTTTTGGTGTAGCTCATTTTTATCCTCCTTTTGTATTTGTCCTCATCCTCACTTACATCTACTACCTCACGGTCATTTTCTTCAATGTGGCGAAGAATTTGTTGAAAGATTGAGTCGGACCCTCTTCGTACGGCACAATGCAATACAGTCCATCTAGCACTATCCCTGGAGGTAATATTCACGAATCCATCATCTAAGACTTCGTCGGCCGTCTTGTCGTCGCCTTCCATGACGGCAAGCACCAGCCGTTGCTGTTGAGCAGTAATAGACTCTAATGTGGTTGTTCTTTGAGGAAAGCCATGTTTATCCATGATGGCACGTTGGTCTCGTCCAGAAGCAGTGTTGCGTGCCTTCTTTTCGGGAGGTACGATATAAGTGAGATGATTGGGTACATCCAGCAACTGAAGAGAAGCCGTAGTCTGATGGGGGTCTGTCTCTTTCTGGCTACCGCTAATCGTGACAGAACCAACTGCCTTCCATTGCATCTCTTTGAGGCCAAGAGGTGGGTTGAAATAAACCGGTCCCATAAATTCATAGCGGTGTGTTGTACTGTCGAGCACTTTGGCCGCAATTGCTCTGGCCAGCACTTTGGCATCAGGCTCTGCGAAGAGCACGGAGTTTCCTGCAGCTTCCAGGGTAACATTTACTTTCATGTCCACCAGTGGAAAGCCGTTGCGGAGCACGTATCGTTTTTGGCACTGTGTTCTGCTTGATGACTATCCAACGGCCCCTGATGGCTCCATCACTCAAGATCTCCAGTTGTTCTCGCGTTCGAGAAGCCATAGATATAGCCAGTAGGTTCGTCGCACACCAGCTGAAATTGCCCGCCATTGTTGTAAATCTATGAAACAGGTGTCCATGAGATACCCATTCAATCTTATGCAGCACTTGCTGATATATAAAATGTTGTTTCCCTTCTCCACTCTCTTTTGGAGTCTCTACAGGTAGAGCGAGGACCGAGTACGGTCAGCAGGTCATTGAGATTGTCGACGCACTTCTTGCGCAAACCTCTGATGGCTTCGGTAGCGAATCGATGACGGGCGGAATCATTTCCAGAACTAGACAGGATATCTTCATCCAGATCTTTGATCACATTATCCTTGAACATTAGTTTAACTCTGGTAGCCCTCGCTAATTCCAACGTAGTCCACCCGCGATTGAACCACGGGGAGAGGATGATGGCAAGACACGCGGTCTCAGCATTTACCCATTTCCAACTCCGAAGATAGCAGTCGTGGACAAGCGTAATTTTTGCGCCCTCGTAGTTATGCTCCATTCGCCTGATCGCCTTGTCTTTGGCAGCTTTGTCGTTCGGTATGCAGATTGCATTCCACCAGATGCCTGTGCATTGCCAGCGTCTTGCAATTCGCTCGATGAATCGATGTAGGCATTCATTCACTGCTCCATCAGCTGAACTCCGTTTCCAGTCCATCGGACCAGACATCTGACATAGCCATGTAAGGCTCAGCAATGTCGATGGTAGATTTCCCATCCAGTCTCCAGGCGGTCGGTCTCCCTGCAAGAGACGCTTTCATCCAGCTTGTCCGCCGTAAATAGTCCCTTGAGAGCACTGCATCGTTTTTCTTCTTGACAGGACGCTACTCCGTCCTCATGACGCTGAGTCACCGATGTGAGTATCGAGTATTCGCAGAGTTCAAATGTGCATCTTTCATGGCTTTCATGTCCGATAACGTACATGCTATTCGCCCGTTCACTCGATGAAATCAAGTCTGGGAGCTTTTTTGTCCCAGTCCTCGAGGTTGTGCCCAATGGCCCAGACTCGATTTGGACAGAGTCCAAATTCATTCGTTGCTCTTCCTAGACCCTCGTCGATTTTGGTGGCTTCCATATTGACAGTCATACATCATATCCAAGTAGTCTTCTCCTGGGCTTCAACTCATGGCCTTGTGAAGAAGATTGTCCATGTTGATATTTTCAACCGGGTTTCGGCGGGTTAGGGCAGCAAGGCTGAAAGAGGGGCTTTGATATAGCCACACTTTTTACTTCTCGGCTTTTTCCATTATCTATTCCCATCACGTTGTAAACAAAACGTCCAATCAACGAGATTCCGTAGCGGGCGTAGCTGAAAACTCCCAAGATCCCTGCACAAAAAGTATCTGGGACGGATGTATGGAGTTCAAAAGACTCGATACTTCCACCCTAGCGATAGCATCCAGTATGGGTACATGCAGAATATCAAATCGAGATCAGTTCTGGGCTTCGCCTGTCCTAGCGAGCGATAATGTCCAGTCATAACGCATGTCCATGCAGAAGGCCATAATAGAAGCAGAAGAAGATTTGAATGAGGCTTAAGGCTTTGCTCAGCCTGTGATGGGCCTGATCAGACGTGAATCCCAATGACCAGGAAACAAAATCCATGTCGTACACAACTGGGCAAAGTTGAAAAAATACACCAGTACCAAGCAGTAATACCAAACCCTCTCTTGGTGGTAACCCCCAGGCCCTCAGTGAGTGATTATGGAGATGCAATTGAGACCCTGGCGGAACTTCAATCTGGACTCTCGATGCGTAATCAGTAAGCAATTGCTCAGTCGGCCTGTCAATAGTCGTAGGTAAATCCATGGACTTGAAAGCAACGATACGCACACTCGTAACTGCCCTAATTCTGAAATGAGTAATTTCCACATCCTCGAAACTCGTCAAAGTTGCAGATTCGGAACATGAAAGATATCAAAATGTACCGACGTTGCCTCAATAACTGCATTAACGGATCTATCATAAATAACAAGCGCTAAACACGTCTTTCATATACAGCAACTCCTCAACCCACAAACTTTTGTCTAACAGATCTATTCAGTAAAAACAGCCTCAAAACTCTGCTGTAAAACTTTCAAGCCAGCTTCAATCTGCTCCCCCGTAATGTTTAGGGCTGGCACAAACCGTAGACATCCCTCGCCGGCAGTAAGCACCAACAAACCACGCTGTCGTGCCGCGGTCAACACATCAGTGGCCTTGGAAACATACTTTTCAGACAGCTGGACACCCAGGATCAAACCCACACCACGGACTTCAGAGATGATCTCGGGGTATTTTTCTTGCAGGGCTTTGAATCCCGCAATGAATTGTGCTGATTTGACCTCCACGCCGTTCTGGAGCTCGGATGCTGCTAATCGCTCGACAATGTGGTGCGCAACACGGCAGACGAGCGGGTTTCCACCAAAGGTAGTGCCGTGATCTCCTGTCTTGATGGCTGATGACACGTCTCCTGTAACGATAGTAGCGCCAATGGGTATACCGTTACCGAGAGCCTTGGCTGTGGTCAAAATATCCGGGTGGGCGGCTTGCTTGCCGCCGTCCTCGGGAGTGAAGACGGGGTTTGCATGAGCCCACAATGTGCCAGTACGAGACAAACCACATTGAATCTCGTCAAAGATCAACACGGCACCGACCTGATCACATCGTTCGCGAAGCGCATTCAAAAACTCCGGCGTAGCAACATTTACACCGCCCTCACCCTGAATCGGCTCCACAATAACACCACATGTCTTTTCCGTAATCAACGTCTCCAACTGCTCAACGTCATTGAAAGTACCGTACTTGAACCCCGGAATCATCGGCGCAAATGGCTGCTGATACTTCGGGTTGGGCGTAGCGGACAACGCGCCCATAGTGCGTCCATGAAACGACCCCTGGAAAGAGACGAGCTCAATTTTCTCGCCAGTGGCATCACGCGTCTTGCCAACTTTGCGCGCAAACTTGATTGCGGCTTCGTTGGCTTCGGCGCCGGAATTACACACGAATACTTGAGATGCATCACGCATGCCGCCCGAAGCAATCGTCTCATCGATCAAAAGTTTACTCAATGCGCCCGTCCAGGGATTGTGATATAGATTTGAGGCATGTATCAGAGTCTCGGACTGTTCTGAGATCACTTTGGTGATTTCAGGGTCACAGTGACCCAACGAGTTGACTGCGATACCGGCTGTGAGGTCGAGGAATCGGCGATTCTCCATGTCCCATAGATAGACTCCTTGTCCCTTGACGAAGACGGGTGTTGGTCGCACATAGGTAGGCACCATGTATGGAGTTCGGTCTTGAAGAAATGCGGCTGTGGATGAGTCTGGGCCGGGATCGGGGGTGGGCAGAGCGTTCTCTTTCTGGCGAACATTAGCTTGTGATATAACAATTGTGTGTTAGATTTACATACCAGAATTCGTGCCTTCTCATCTCGAGGTAAGCTGCATACATACGACGTCGAGCTGAACGAGCGTGCTGTGAAGAGAGGTTGCACAGTTCTGACCGACTGTAGGCGGCGCGCGACCGCACGAATGGTCATCTTGACTTTGATATGTAATGAAAACAGAGAAGCCAGTACTAAACGGTAATCTGGCTGCAAATATATAGACAGGACAGGTTATCGGTGGTGGGTGTGAGTCAATTGGCAAAAGAAGAACAAATAAATGTCCCGTTGTGTATGACTCGACGGCCTGGCCGAAAATCGGCCGGCAAAGAAAAGTTTATCGATAAGAGATTACGGTAGGTAGTTCGATCAGATCAAAAGGCGCGCCTCACTCTACTCTACACTTCCACATCCTGTGGCAACACAACAAGAACACCACTTTTACAATCAACCTCTTGAATTATCTATCAATATGAATACCTTAAAACCTAATATGCTTTTTCGCGCCATAGCGCACACTCACCGACGAGCCCTCCTCTCCTCGCCACGCCGCTCCTTCACATCCTCATACAACCGCCGAGTAGCCGACAACGACAAAAACAGTCCCTTCGGAAGTGGCCCGGCACCACCACGCCTACCCAAAGAAGAGCAAGAACTATTCGAAAGACTCCAAAAGGAGTCCACGGGCGCTTTCAGTACGCCGCGCACACCTCCAAAGGTGAACCAATCGCCGGATTTGCAGGCCTCCACCTCTACAACGACCACGACGCAGCAAAATAGTTCGAATGGACAAGCGGAAGGAGAGTTATTTCCGCATATGAGGGAGACGGTGAAACCTGAGTTTGAGGGAGATACGAATCCGAAAACGGGAGAGGCTGGAGGACCGAAGAATGAGCCGTTGCGATGGGGTCATGAGGGGGATTGGAGTTATAATGGTCGTGTGACGGATTTTTGATCTGGATGAGTGAAAGTGTATAAGCTACAATATTCAATTTCATATATGTACATTATCGAACGAAGCATTGAATACTTTTCCAATCAAAGACTGCTCTTCTCTCCAGCAATGCGCGCAAGAGTCGCTTTCCCGGCTCTACTATCATTCGCACGTCCAAGCTGCTCGCTGATCCACGCTCCAATTCGCGACATTTCCTCCAAATCAATGCCTGTATGCATCCCCAGACCATGCAGGGTATGCACCAAATCCTCTGTGGAGACATTACCCGTAGCACCCTTCGAATAAGGACAACCGCCTAGCCCGCCAACACTGCTATCAAATATTCTAATTCCATGTTCCAATCCCACGATTGTGTTAACAAGTGCCTGTCCATACGTATCGTGGAAATGAAGCGCAAGGTCACTGTTGGCAATCCCCGCCGCAGAAAGAGCTTGCAATAGCTCCAAGGTGCGCGGCGCAGTGCCCATGCCCGTGGTATCAGCAACCGAGACTTCGTCGGCGCCCATTTCGAGTAACGTTGCCGTAATCTCGGCCACTTTACCTGGAGAAACATCCGGCCCTTCATAAGGGCAGCCCAATGCAACAGACACGTAA
This sequence comes from Talaromyces thailandensis, assembly GCA_019828575.1. Lineage (NCBI taxonomy): Eukaryota > Fungi > Ascomycota > Eurotiomycetes > Eurotiales > Trichocomaceae > Talaromyces > Talaromyces thailandensis. The sequence goes on along the minus strand of JACVQZ010000053.1, from coordinate 199,402 downwards.
CCGCGCACTCTGATATCCTTCTCCTTGGCCAATGCAACAATCGGCCTTACTCGTTCTATGGACTCGGCAATTGAGCAGTTTGTGTTTGCTTTAGAGAATGATTCTGTTGCTGCGGCAAAAAGGGAAATTTCGGTGATGGTACCAGCTTTTGGGTCTTCTTTGGATCCGGCTGTTGCGCCTTCGGCTTCCATGACTTTGACGAGGTTCTCTAGACCGCGGATATTGGGGACGAGGTAGTTGTATGCAATCTGATTTTGTGATTGGGGTGGGGTTTTGATGAGGTGTTGAAGGATTTCGCTTGTGCTCGCCATCTACCCTTGTTAGTACTTCCCTCAAGGGCGTTGAAGGTGCAAGCTTACTTGCGGCACCCATTTTGCAGGCACAAAGGATCCGGCTTCAATTGTAGTGACGCCTGTCTTAGCGAGTCTGTTGATTAATTCGAGTTTAGTCTCCAACGAGATCGATTTCTTCTCATTCTGTAGTCCATCGCGAGGACCGACTTCGACGATGCGGACGTGGTCCGAGGTTAACCGAGCCTCAGTCGCGAAGTGACGAGCGGGTGTCGTTCGAGAATGTGCCGTTCGCAAAGCGGAGGTGAGACGGAGGGTTGGCTTGAATTTCTGCATTTTTACCCGTGTATCAGGTTGAAAGATGGATGGGTTGTTGCATACTAAGGAGATATCTGTTGGGGAACAATGAACTTAAGGCTTGAGGTGAATGCGGAGAAGGCGTGGAAGGTTAGCTGCGGCGTTGGCTGATCTTATCGATTCGACATCGGAGCCCCGCCTTTAATTTTTCACTCCACTATCTGAATACCTTCAACAATTCAACTTTAAGCTGTTTTAGTCATTTATCATTTATATCTCGTATAACGACAACATGGATAGCATAGACGATACAACGTCTCGCCCCGCGACCCGCCAGCCAAAGAAGAGATTCGTCGGCAGACGGACAGCAGATGCTCAGGCACAGACTGACTCTACAAACACCGACACCAGCATAGAGAAGGGTAGCCTCTTACCAGAACAATTTCTCACGAACATATTCTAACGAGATATACAGCAACCCCCCGCAAACCACCCCGAACCCTGAACCACATCCCCGCCTCCATCTCCGAAAACCCAGACATCCTCGCCGCCATCTCCCTCCTCCCATCAAACTACTCCTTCGAAATCCCCAAAACAATCCATCGCATCCGCACCCTCGGCGCAAAACGGGTCGCGTTACAATTCCCCGAGGGACTATTGCTGTTCGCAACCACGATATCAGATATCCTCACCGAATTCTGCGATGGCGTCGAAACACTCATCATGGGCGACGTTACGTACGGCGCCTGCTGCATCGACGATTATACCGCGCGCGCACTTGGGTGTGACCTGCTGGTGCATTACGCGCATAGTTGTTTGATACCCGTGGACGTCACAACCATCAAGACTCTGTATATCTTTGTAGACATCAGCATCGACACAACCCACCTCATCGCCACGCTCGAACGCAACTTCGTCGCCGGCAAAACAATCGCAACAGTCGGCACAATCCAGTTCAACGCCACCCTCCACGGACTCAAGCCCGTCCTCGAACGCGCAGGCTTCAAAGTCATCATTCCGCAAATCATGCCGCTCTCCAAGGGGGAGATATTGGGTTGCACATCGCCGCAATTATCGGACAAGGAAATCGATTATTTGTTATATCTGGGTGATGGTCGGTTCCATCTTGAGTCCGCCATGATACACAACCCCAAGATCCCCGCGTATCGGTACGATCCGTATTCAAGAGTACTATCGCGAGAGACGTATGAGCATGAGGAGATGCATACCCTGCGCCGGGACGCTATAAATGCCGCCTCCAGCGCCAAAAAATGGGGCATCATCCTGGGCTCTTTGGGCAGGCAGGGAAACCCACATACGATGTCACTCATCGAATCGCATCTACACCAAAAGGGCATCCCGTTTGTGAATTTGTTGCTTAGTGAGATCTTTCCGGGGAAGTTGGCTTCTATGCCGGATGTGGAGTGTTGGGTGCAGGTTGCGTGCCCTAGATTGAGTATTGATTGGGGGTATGCGTTTCCGAGACCGTTGTTGACGCCGTATGAGGCTCTTGTTGCGTTGGGGGGGAGGAAGGGGTGGGATGAAGGGAATGGGGGTGTTTATCCGATGGATTTTTATGGAAAAGATGGGCTGGGGAGGACCAGGGCGGAGCAGGTCTCCGTTTGATATTGAACTGCAATATAGAATAAAATAGAATGTTTGGTATTAATGGCTATGCTAATCACTGCAATGCACGAGACTGTCTAGTCTAAGGACGTCTATTTATTTTCATCCATAGCATCCGCGTTGCTATCACCACTGCTTCCTCGCAAGGATAGCATACTCTTAGAAGCCGCTTCGTCCGTTGTAGTTGTCCGCTCTGCCGCGCGCCACTTAGTAACCGCTTTCTCGACATCATCACACATCTCCCGCGTATCACGGCTGATACCACCTTCATCCATGTCCCACGGATGTGAACTAGACCTCGTAGTAGAAGCAGACTGGCCGGGTCTAATCATGCGGAAAGATGGGCCAAATCCTCGTTCGGCGTCAGGAGCTGGATTGAACATGATGGCGTTGGCAAACATGCGAATCAACTCCTTTTCGAGTTGAGATGAGTTGACGATGGCTTTAGGAGGAATGAGTTCGGGAGTCTTTGCGAGCCAAGCAGTGTTCTTGGACGGCGTGCCTGATGGCATGGGAGATTCTCCTTCCGCGGCCGCAGCCTCGGTTGCAGCTGCGACAGCTCTGTTTCCCTGACTGAGTGCGCCTCTGATTGATTTCAAGTCTTGTGGTCGATATATCAGGTCTTTATACCCAGGTGCTTCCCGTTCAGTTAACGGTTTGGCGAAGATTGAAGCATGTTTGTGGGCAGCCACGTCGTTCATGATAGGCGCACCCGTTCGGGTAAAATTGCGAGTACAGTAGACGAGCTGGGATGATACGCCACGAGAAGGTGTGGGTTGAATTATATCAGCTTCCAAGGCTTCACTGGCGCCACGTTTTCGTTTGGTCCTCGTTTTGCTCAAGGCTTCTTCTCCGGCAATTACTTTGCGCCGCGTGCCAGCTCTCGTTTCCAGTTCCACATCTTCTGCTACTCCCGCAGGTGTTGGCGGAGCTTCATGCTTGATTTTTCGCTGAGCTGTTGCCAATTCGGTAGCAGAGTCTTCATCCCGAGACGCCACCGAACGTGCCCTGCTTCTGGTGGATGCGGTACTACCAGCACGCCTCGTTCCCGAAGTAACTGCCAAATTTTCGGCCTTGGCAGCTACTGGATCAGTATCTGCTGGTACACTCTGTTTCCTACCACGACCTCGCTTCTTCTGCGGCTCTTTATCAGAAGGCTCGATAGGTGACGGCGCCCGTTCGCTAATGGGACTGACATCTTCAGGCCTTGGTCGTGGCGGAGACCCAGGAGTTCCCGGAATATTTATATGTAGGTTTGGAGTGCGTTTCCAAGGCGTCAGTGATCCAGCCGTGTCCATTGACGGACGGGGTGGCCTTTGCTTCATACCGGGAAACGATGGGGTTGCTGTAAATGGCGTATTTTGTGGATGCATCTGCGCCTTAGGTGTTTGCATGGGATGAGGGAACGCACCAGGAGTAGCCGGGCCATGGCTCTGTGGTGCGATAGGTACTGGCTTCCCGGTAGAGTCATGCGGAAGAAAAGTACCCTGCTTAGGCATCATAGGTTGGTTGTTATACGGCGGAGGCGCATGAGGTGTTGCAGGAAATACCCCTGCCTGAGCATGGGGAGCCCATTGTTGGAATTGCTGTTGCCCTGGTGGCAGCTGTGAGAACGCTGGCGAACCGACTGGAACAAGGGTGCCTCTGCCAAACCCAGGGCCGCCTGCGTGAGTCTGACGTTGAGGTGTCGCAGGTTGACTAGGTCCTTGTTGCGCCTGAAAAACAATCGTTGATCCGGGAGGAAGGTTGGGTTGGTTGCGATTAGCTGCACCACGAGACGGGGGCTGCGGTTGTCGTTGAGGAGGCGGCGGCACTTTGACCTGAATGTTGGGTGATAGCTGTGGTTTTGCTGGAGGTTGTGGGGCCAACGTAGGGGGTTGGCCATTGACTGCTGGTCTGGTAGGAGGCGTCGAAGTGGCAGAAGGTGGTATGTGGACCGCAGGTGTCGCTTGCTTGGATAGTAGTTGTTGTGGTTGTGGTGTCGGGATCTTTGGGGGTTGTATAGGCTGTGGAGGTTGTAGCTGCTGTGGTGCACCTTGTGGCAGAGATACGGGAGGTGGCGGTGCCTGTTGCTTGCTTAAATCTGGCGTAGGCGGCGCAAGTTCTGGTTTAGGCGGGAGAGGAGTGGTTGCGACGGGAGGCGGAGGAGGTGGTTTTTGCTCCGAAGATACCGGCAGTCGAATTTGCACATCAGCTCGTGCTTGATCAGGAACTTTCGTGATCGTCGGGGCTGCATCTTCCACTAATTTAGCATCCTCTTTGGTGTCCAGATCCATTTTGTCGCTGGGTTGTTCAGCAGCGAGTTCTGTCGGACCTGCCGGAGCTTTCTGCTCAGGCGCAGCAGGTACTGCCGGTTCCTGCAAGGCATCCTTCTGAAGGCTCTCAATTTCCTGGCTAATATCTCTGTATCTCTTCTCTTCTTCTCGGATTTCCTTTGTCACGCGATCCTTGTATCGTGCATAGAGCTGCGAGACGAGCTCTGGAATAATCGCAGCATGGGACTGCGAGGCAGCAGCTCCGCTGACAATCTTGCGCTTCTTTGGGTTGGTGTTGTCTCCATCTTGTAAGCCATTCTTGTCCAAGGAGTCGTCGATTCCTTCCTGCAGCAACGTCGTATAGAGCTCTTCGAGAGCTTGCGGAGTTAATCGATTCGTGTCAAAGGCGTCATCTTCCTTGATGAACTGATTTTTGCGCAGAGTATCTGAAATGGCAGCGAAGCTCGCAGGACGGGCGTTTAGTGACGCAAGACATTGAAAGAAGAGAAGAGATTCAAAAGGTGTGTAAGCTGACAGCGGCGGCATCCCCCATTGCAGGTCGGAGTAGCCACTCACAAGAGAGGCTTTACTGATGGGAGCCAGGGTGGTGTGAGTATAGAATAATGATCTATCGAGTAGATCAGCCTCCGAAACAATCAACAGCGTCGCGCGTGGGTCAATTGCATCGGCTTTGGACTGGAATTGTTGAAGTCGGAGCTGGGGATGAGAGGCCACCAAAGGCACGCCGACCGTGACTTCCGCGTCTGGTCACACAATCACGCGAGCAAAGATCGACTTTACGGGGCAATAAAAATCGGAGAAATTATTGGAGGAGATTGCTGGCGAATTTGATGGCTCGGGATGTTTTAGAAACGCGTATGATGGATGACGTTCAGGGTTCATGCGATGAAACTGGGCTGGCCGTGATCAGTCTTGACTTGAGTGTCCTTGAGGACGAAAAATTGCAGCCGCGAGCAGCGAATGACGGTTCTAATGTCACGTGACGGCTCTACTCTTGAATGTCTACCTCCATTTATCATGTTTTGGCCTTTCTACGTTATCATCTGTTCATATTATTTCTAAATAAGTGCGATCCAAAGAGAGAGAAACCACGTTGGTCATCAATCTACAAGCATTGTAAGTCGCGTCCTGATGTTCGTCAGGAGCCTGCCATGCCTCAGGCACTTCCCGCAATTAGGTCAACACTGTGATTTGGCGCGGTCGTAAACTTGAAGGAAGAGACTGTCGCAGTGAATGAACTTCGAGTCTTTCATCTCAAGCGAATGTTTTTATTGCGAGCGAATATATGCACGAACCATTAGAAATCTTATACGGACGTACTATGTACTACTATGTACATAGTATGTACCAGACTTGAATGGAGCATGATTAGGCGTCTTTGCTAGATCCCAACTAGGGCAAGCTTTCGCTGCAATGTTTGCCGTGAACACCGTGCGTTCCAGTTCCCGCCAGTGCGAAACCTTTCCAGAGCTCCACTGGCAATATTAGATGAATTTTGTTGATTATTGACTTTCATTCGGCATGCTCTCGCACAGCCGAGTTCGTGAGTAATGCAGGCTTGACAGATTGAGGCAGACTCGGACTCGATGGTCACAATGTCGCAGACTTCGTTAGTACTGCGCGCGAAGTACATTGCCTAGCGCGTTGGTCGGCACTGCGAGCTTCACTCCTTCAAGGCATACCGTAGATAGTTACCCCTTAAAAAGGAGCTAGGGAGTCAGGGACCCAGCACGAGCCCCTCAGGCGCCACGACGTCAACTTACTATGGAACTCTAGCTTGCAAATTGCATGTCGAGAAGTATGTATGCATCGGGTTTGGGTATGTACTATGCACGAAAGATCGCATATGTTTCATGATGAATAATATATTGCTTGATAGGCCTGTCAAGTCTGTATGTATGCCCCTCCCCCTTTTCTGTACGCAGTGTGTGTGTAATGTGTATTAAATATTTCCACCCAGGTAATATACGTAGTATGTTACAGACTGCACTATGGAGAAGACCCGTAAAGTACCCGTAACTGGGTCCCGAGCTAGGTGAATGGGGACTTTTGGTTCGTTGATCAGGTGTCAACACCTCTGTCGTTCGTTCCTTCCTCGCGGGCGGTTCTTACCTCCTTACAAAAGTGCCCCAGTGTGTCGGTCTCCTTCCCTATGAGCTTCCCTAAACTATCTTACCATTGCTTGTGCTGCTTCTCCCTCGTCTCTTCTCTCCTTCATCTATTCTATACACTAATAATCCCTTCACAACAATCATCACAGAGAGGAGCATATATACTTGCCTAGCTCTTTTCTTTCCGAAACTATATCGCGCCATCGTTATTTCGATTTATTATACCCATATACTTTTACTCGGAACTTTTATATACCCTCTCGGTCGCGACTGCTTGTGACCTCCGACACCCTATTCACAATCGACCACTCCCCCTACATCTGCAGCATATCCGCCTTGATCCTCAAGTGATCGATCTCAGCTGGCTGTTTTCGCGAAATCGAACCGAAAGTGAACATCGAAGATCCGGTGACGAGATCTAAGCCCCGGTCGCTTAAGCCTTGACGTCTCTGCCTTGACAGACTCTGGACGAGGGGCACACCTGCTATATCAAGAAATCATCAGCATATTCCAAAGAGAGTTTGTTTCCTGGGATATCAAACGCCGCGTTCTTGTCGCTCCTTGGGTTACTCCTTTGGGTGACGATATACATACTACAAACATTCTACGGATTTCCCGGGAAACATTACCAAATAAATCAACATGTCGGACACAGAGCAGGAGTGGAAACCCAACCCTCGCCGCCCGCAGTCGTACGTCAATCTTATTTATACCCTCTCTCGATGCTACCTAGGATATTCCTCTGGTCATTCTCGCATTTCTAACATTACACACCGCTGACCTGTATCTCTAGCACCATGGCTCAGGCTTTCTCACTCGCCCTTGATAGTGCTTTTATGCTCGATAATGAGGTCAACGACCTGACCCAGTCTATTGAACTCAAGTAAGTCTGGCAGCGGTCTTTTCATTTCTCAAACTGACTGGGTCCGATAGGAAACAGCGCATGACCATTCAGACACGGGAGCTCGAAGCCCTTCAAGCTCGAATTCGCGAGACCGAAGAACGTCTCCAACGAGAGCAGGCTGCCAAAGAGGCTGCCAAGAACGCTGAAAACAAACCTCCCCACGGCACGGACTCCGCGCATCAAGGCCGAGGTGAGAGTGACCTGGCCCGGGCCCTTTCTCCCACGTCGTCGACTCTCTCGGACGAGCATCAGTCTGATGAAGGCGCTACAGATTCTGACACCTCGGCAGCCACTTCGAACGACATGGATGAGCAAGAGGATGACCACAAAGAAAAGCCGCGTGCATAAACACCGCATAAATATGTACCATGGTCGTATTCGCATACAGCTAGCCAACAGTACAAGTGGCTGAGCTCTCACTGAAGACTACCAAGACTATTGTTCTGCGGGAGGAGCTTGCCTTTACTGGCAATTAATAGCATTGTCAAGCGTCTCCTTATTTCTATATTATTCAAAGGATATACTTTATTGTCGTTACCCGACATTTTTACATGGCGCAGGAGCTCAGGAGTCGGGCAGGCCCTCTCGTTATTCATATTCGCATGTTTGTCTTTTAGCCGGGCCAAGAGACATTCGTTTAATCTCCTATGTTGTGATATCGTTACGTGCTCATTTGATACCATATAATACATATTAATTTTCAAACCCAGAAAGTTCCAACATACAGGGATAGTCCAAAGTCCATTGATACATCCAGAGTGTATGGTCTATAAATCAGACTATCTAGGTACTTCGATGACTGCACTATTTACGTACTCGGTGCGACTATGCCAGGCCATCTCACAATGGATCCTCCTCAAGCCGATCCAATCCCGGCGTCCTCATATGGAACGAGTCGCCTACATCCACAATTTTCTGGATTTCTGCCTTATTCAGCCTCACCCTGAGCGACAGCGCATACCCGTTCGGTCTTTGGAGTCGTCTCATGGGCCGCATCAACCACGACAGCAGAACCCGTCTCAGTACATCCATGCTTGTCCGCAATATTCTTCAACGGCTCTCTCTCATCGACGCATTAGAGTCTAATGACCGAATTGCCGGTGTAAGACTCATGAAGGATACCTGAATACGGTGTTGCTACAGCCAAGGAATGAAACTATCACCTGTGCGCTGGAGATACAGGTGATACTTGATCTGATTAATGACTGGCGGATCAACTGCGGTGATTAGCGTAGCCCTCGCGGGAGTACGGAGCTGCTGATGCCGATTGAGCGGGTTTGAGGGCTTCCATTTGTTTCAGGCCTTCCTCTCCAAAATCCCCTTCCACCGCCGCGGGAATGTCATCGGTCGCGTGAAATACTTAATTCGTCACGAATAATTTCTCGCGAGGGATGCAATACTCGCGAATGGCGAGACAGGCTTCTTTTCCGGTGCCGCACACATGCATTTCTGCGTACTCTCATAATGTGGTTGCCGTCCTGAACGAGAAGGAGCGCAATCCATGGATGTCAGGAATTGCTCATATTTGCTTACCTAGATGATTTCCTTTATGGCTTTCGATACTAAGTAGATCACGTGGATGCATGTGGTGTTGAGGCCTTTGGTGTTGATCTCATATTTTATATACATGTACTGGTCTCGTCACGTCTTGGAGGGATTGCGAGGAACCTGGAACAAGATAAATGATACCCATACTGGATGTGCATATATTTGTATTGTCCTACATTATGATATAAAAGTCCTGAGTAACAAGCATTTTTATATTGAGCGTCGTTGGCCGTGGTACATAGTACAGAGTACCTGGGTATAGACCATGCTCTTAAGTCTTAACATATCCCACCACATGAGGAACACCAATGAACGACTGCGACATGCGGGATGATGTCGATCTGCTTTGCTCTAGCCAAGGTACAGGAACAGCAAGTCAGCAACTAGTGTATGTCTCGGAAGCATTGATTAGGCAAGCCGTTTGTATCAGATTTGAATACTTACTACTACTCTACTAAGTACTAAGCAAATAGAGAAAAAAAAAAATAGAAAAACGGCCCAGAGTGCAGCACGAAAAGCAAAAAAACAAGGAAGCTTATCGATAAGGGAATGACAGCATCCATCAGCTCTAGACCCGGCCCTGCTTGACCGAGATAAAACGCCGCTGAAGCTGTGGCTTACTGTGATCCTCTTTCTTTTCTCTTTCCCTCTTCCTCTTCTCTTTTATTCAAAATATCGCCGAGAGCAATTCCTCTAGTAGATCTCACTATCTCAGTGAGTTCTGTAACGATTCTCTAGAGCTTGTTCTCATTTCTCCCCTTCTTTCTCCCCGCTGTCTACCGGTAACCCCACCTAGCCATGGTCGTCGTCAACGACGTCGAGTACCTCTGTGACGAGGAGAAGAGGCTGAAGGAAGATCGCGAGCGAAAGCGATACTGGAAGAAATGGGGTCCCTATGTTGCCGAGCGACAATGGGCGACAGGTACGTCTTTTTTTGTTTTATCACAATCTGGCGATGACGCTCGCAATTGGAGTTGTCGGAGCTGGATTCAGTGATGCAATCGATTGCGGGAAGCTCTCGAAGACATTGATTGCTAACTACTTCTCTCTCAATTTCAGTGCGAGAGGATTATTCGTGAGTATTCTACTCGATTTAAAGGAGCAATTGTTAATGTGTCTACAGTGAAAATGGTGATGCATGGAGTCGTATGTATTCAGCTGGTCTCTCGAAAATTGCCCACAGCTAACCCCAACAGATTTCTCCCATGATCACGCCCGCTCAAGAGCCTACCGCTGGGGTGAGGATGGTATCGCCGGAGTTTGCGATACGCACGGTCAACTCAACATTGCATTCTCATTCTGGAATGAAAAAGAGTAAGTAACTGAATAATCTAGCAAGAGCGGTATACTGATAAGTTCCAGTGACTTTCTCAAGGAAAGATTGTTCGGTCTTTCTAATCCTCAGGGAAACCATGGTGAGAGTATCAAGGAATGCCATTTCCATCTCGACAACACGCCTTCAGTAAGTTGTTATATCCTCTTGGTCAGGATATCTTGGCTGACTAAATAGCACTCCTACATGAAATATCTGTACAAATACCCCCAGAAGAAATTCCCCTACCAAGACTTGATTGACGAGAATGCGCGCCGCGGAAAACAAGACCACGAATATCAGCTTCTCGATACCGGCGTCTTCGATGAGAGCAGATACTGGGACATCTTCATCGAGACCGGCAAGGAAGAAGACGACGAAGAGGAAATCTCCTTCCGAGTGATTGCATACAACAGAGGTCCTGAGCCGGCACCTTTGCACATTATCCCTCAAGTCTGGTACCGAAACACCTGGACTTGGGGCTGGGAAGACAAGTCCAAGAAGCCCATCATCAAACAGGAGAGCCCTCTCAAGGTCAAGACTTCGCATCACGCTTTGGGCGATCGTTACGTCACTCTGTCTCCGTCCCCGTCGTTCAATGGAAGCGAGGAAGATATTCAACCCGTTATGCTTTTCACAGAAAATGACACCAACAATGAGGTTTTGTATGGAACGAAGAATGATCAGCCATATGTCAAGGATGCTTTCCACAGATACATCGTTGATGAAGAGAAAGATGCCGTCAACCCAGACAACGAGGGTACCAAGTTCGCAGCTTGGTACGCTTTTGATGAGGGCGATGGTGTCCCCCCCGGCGAGTGCGCCGTTGTGCGATTCCGATTTTCCAGGAAGAATGAGGAATATGTCAATGAGGAGGAGCTTGACAACGTGATTGAACAGCGACGATCGGAAGCCGATGACTTCTACTACCGCATCAACCCTCTTCCCATGGCAGAAGATCTCAGAAATATCCAGCGACAAGCTTTGTCGGGAATGTTGTGGACCAAGCAGTATTACCACTTTATCTGGGACCAATGGGCCAATGGCGATCCTGCCATGATACCTCCTCCACCTGGCCGGAAGAACGTTCGCAATCAGCAATGGAGACACATGTATCTGGACGATATTCTGTCCATGCCGGACTCCTGGGAATATCCATTCTTTGCTGCATGGGATACCGCGTTCCACTGCATTCCCCTGGCCATGGTCGACCCCGAGTTTGCAAAGAAGCAGCTTGACCTGCTGACCAGAGAATGGTACATGCACCCCAATGGACAACTTCCAGCTTATGAATGGAACTTTGGTGATGTCAATCCGCCAGTGCATGCTTGGTCGGTTTTCAGAACGTTCAAAATTGAGCGCAAAATGTACGGCCGACAAGACCTTGATTTTTTGGAGCGTGTGTTCCAGAAGCTCCTGTTGAACTTTACCTGGTGGGTTAACCGCAAGGATGCCGACGGCAAGAACGTCTTTGAGGGAGGTTTCCTGGGTCTGGATAACATTGGCTTGTTCAATCGTTCTGAGCCGTTGCCTACTGGTGGTGTGCTGGAACAGGCGGATAGCACTGGCTGGATGGCTTTTTACTGTCTCAGCATGTTGAACATTGCTCTTGAGCTTGCGAAGCACCGTCGCACTTATGAAGATAGTACGCCAAGCCTTTCCAGTAGAATGATGTTCTGCTAACAAATACAGTTGCCTCGAAATTCTTCGAACACTTCATTCTCATCTCCGATGCCATGTCCTTCAGGAACCAGGACGGAGAAACTTCTCTGTGGAACGATGAAGACAGGTACGATTCCTCGCTCATAGATGTTTCCAATACTGACGTTTCAGTTTCTACTACGATTCCATCTCATACGGAGGACCCTGGTCGCAACAACTTCCAGTTCGATCATTGGTTGGTCTGATTCCTCTATACGCAGTCTCTACACTCGAGCCTGAAATTATCAACATGTTCCCATCGTTCAAGCGACGCCTTAACTGGTTCATTGAAAACAAGAATGACGTCGCCGAACGTAACATTGCTAGTATGAGCCATCGCGGTAAAGACGACCGTTTGCTTCTTGCTCTTGTCAGCAAGGACCGTCTAGAGAAGATTCTCAAGCGTATGCTTGACGAGACCGAGTTCCTATCTGATCACGGTATCCGCTCGTTGTCTAAGTACCATGAGAAGAATCCATTCTCGATGGATGTCAATGGGCAAAAGTTTACAGTTGGATACGTACCCGGCGACTCTGACAGCGGACTGTTTGGTGGTAACAGCAACTGGCGTGGCCCGATCTGGATCTGTGTCAATTTCCTGCTGATTGAATCTCTCTTGCGATTCTACATGTTCTACGGGGACTCCTTCAAGGTTGAATGTCCTACCGGCTCTGGTGACTACATGCACTTGGGTCACGTTGCTGAGGAGCTTCAGCACCGTTTGCAGCACTTGTATGTTCGGGATTACGATGGACGTCGTGCTATCAACAACGGTAACGACTTGCTCGATTTCGATGAGCACTGGAGAGATAATCTCTGGTTCTACGAGTTCTTTGACGCCGACACTGGTCGTGGACTGGGTGCATCTCACCAGTGTGGATGGACCGGGTTGCTCGCCAAGCTTATCCACGACACTGGGTAAGTTCTCTCGCAATCACATGCATATATTAATGACTAACATGGATTAGATTGAACTGCCGTCTCCCCCAAACCCCTCGCACACCCACCAGTGCAGCGGCGCACTACTTTGACGACGTCTTCAGCCATCCCGGTCGACCACCCAAGGGTGGCCGTAGACCCAGCCGGATGCTTCGTCGTTCATCAACCAGCCGTTCCATTGGTAACCGCAGCGACTTCACAGCCAGCGTCAACGGCGCAGCGGACGAGGAAAATGAAGACGCCACGTCGACCAATGGCGCCAATGATCACATGCAGGAGAATTTCACTACTTATATTGCGGACCAGCTCAGCCGTGCTAGAAGCAACACGACGCTGGGGGCTTATGATGATGAGTTTACGGCAGGGGTTGATCGCAACGGGTCGAATACCAATGGAAATGGTCATTGAGTATGATCGATACTAGATTTGGCTGGTAATGTCGAGTAGAATAGTAGAAGTTAGATGGAAGAAGTTAGATGGCAGGATGGACCGACCATTTCACGTATTTAATAGTTAGCATAGGCAGAGCCGTAATAAAGTGACAGTATACTTTGCGACAAAAACGATGACATAGAGAAGAAGGACTTCCAGGAACAAGAAGCGTTACAGTGGAGAACGGCGAGTTTCGGGTGGTTGGGTCATGTGACCTCCCAAAACAGCAAAGCGTGCTTGGCTGGGAAGAACTTCGGATGTGCTGGACTCTCCTCCACGACCACGACAAGCTCTCTCTCCGTCCTCGCCATTGAACCTCCCCGCCAGACATCTTGTCTGTTTCTAACTTGCTATCTTACCGGAGACCTCGAGAACTCGACATACCCTCACGATGTTGTCCGCTCGCGTCGCCGCCCGCGCTGGGCTTCGCAACTTTGTTGCTCCCCGATCCGTTGCCGTGGGTGGATTGAGGACGTACGCTGCTGCTGCTCAGCAGGATGTGCGACCTCCCGTTGCTCTGTACGGTGTCGACGGTACTTATGCCAACGCATTGGTATGTGTTCCCTATCCCATCCGTCAGGCCAGCGCCATCGGAGCTTCAATCCTGCGTCGCCGAACCAACATCGAAAAAAGAACCAAACACTGATTCAAAGATTACAGTACACCGCCTCAGCAAAGACCTCCTCTCTCGACTCAATTGCCAAATCCCTCTCGCAACTCGGCGAAGTCTTCAAAAAGGACCCCAAACTCACTACCATCCTCAACGCGCCCACCCTGAGCGTCAGCGACAAGCAACAAATCATCAAGGAATTGCAGACCGTTGCCGGAGGCGACAAGAACGATGTCCTCAAGAACTTTTTGGCTACTTTGGCTGAGAACAATCGTTTGGGGTTGTTGGAGGGTGTGATTGAGAAGTTTGAGACGCTGATTAGTGCGCATAAGGGTGAGATTGAGTTGAGTATTACTAGTGCTCAGGTAGGTCTTTTCTCTTTACCCTCCAGGGGTAGCTGCGTGTTAACAGAGGGGGTAGGAACTCGACAACAAGGCCATCCAGCGCATCGAAAAGGCCATCTCCAAGTCCGAGTTTAGCCAGGGCAAGAAACTCAAGGTCGTCACCAAGGTATGTCCCCTCACTCTACATCCTTACGACACAATACAGTACTCTGACACTGATTAAGGTCAACCCCGACGTCCTCGGCGGCCTTATCGTCGAAGTCGGTGATCGCACCATCGACCTCAGCGTCTCGTCCAAGATCAACCGTCTCAACAAAGCTCTCACCGACGCTGTGTAAATTACTCTACCCTTTTTAACTTATCCCATCTATATTATATGTCATCACCACAACAAAGCAATGCTTTTTTTTTCTGTTTCTGTGAAGTAGACTTGATACGTCGAAGTTGTTAAAAATATGTTTCTTTTGTCTTTGACCGTTCTTATTTCGGAGAGTCTGTAATCAATGTACGGAAGTTGAACGGTAGATTGATAGGTTACACATGTAGCATATATTTTCTAGCGTTGGAATATCTGACAGTCTATGGACAAGGACAGGACACTACAATGATGTTTATGAGCACCTGGGAGTAAGATCTTGTATCCTATTCACAAGGTTGCATGTATCCCCAGACTTCTTGTCTGGATTTGATGATCTCGTTCCAACTTTGGAAACTACTGCGTGCCTCGAGCCTGGAACGAACAAATTAGTGAATCGACGGGGGATAATGCATTTACAGCCAGGCGCACCGTTTCAAATCCAGTATGTCCTCGTAGATCTGGATAACGCCTTCAATCGGACCGATCATACACTGCTCTCACTAACTACCGTATCAACCTAGATCCTAAAACGCCTGATCCCCCTAAAGAAACGAGCCAGCACCAGCGAACAACCGCCAATGGCAACGATACATGCACCAGTGACGAACCCAAACCCCCCAGGGAGACACCTCAAAGTAATTAAGCAAATTCATACTAAAAAATCTCCGCGATAAACGTCCCCGTCGCCAGCCCAACCCGTCAAAATAGCAAGCCTAAGTCTCAAAGACCATAATCTGATTCCGCTTCGCCATCCAGGAACGACGTTGATTGTGTATCCTCCCCGTCTTTGGCGATATTCTGCATCAGAGCGGCCCAGATACGTTTCGAGAAGGCACGTACTCGACCTCCTGCTGGTTTGCGACGGAAATGCGGGCTGGCCGGCTGCGGGAATCGGTTAGATACTACTACCATGGGCGGCGGGCCATATCCTCGTCCTCGTTGAGCAGATTCGGTGATGGCGCGGTGCACTGATTCCGCTTTGTGGCGTAGTGCCCCTGAGCCTTGCGGCTATGCTCGAGGAGTCGGGTGTGAAGACGGTTTAACTATCGTGTAGTGGTGGCCATCGACGGCACGGGATGTGGAACATCTGCTGTATTTTAGTAGTTAGTCACATCGTCAACTTTCTGTTCGCTATTTCGGGTTACTCTGACCTAGTACTATGATGATGGCATTTATAAGGTTATATTATTTGACCATTACCGTTACACAAGAGCTATTTTGTTTGTCTTGGATATCATAAGCAAGTAGAAACATAAAAAATTGTAATGTCATACACACAAAAAGAGAAGTCTGAGGAGAGGCTAACACAACGCCCGTTATCAAACAATATGAAATATAAAGAAAAGCCCATATGCAATGCTAAACACCACCCAGCCCTCACCCAGTACCTAATCTAACATATCCATCCCGAAAACCCCGGAGAAGAAGAAAAAGATCAATCACTCTTCAACATACTCTCCACCAAATCCCCCAACGGACCCCAAAAATCTTTGCCGCTAGCCAGATTATGCTCATCGATAAACAGCACATAATGCTTAAAACTGGTATTGAGATGCGGCTCAAGACCCAGTTTGAGGATGACGTGGTAATGGTGGCAATAGATATGGGCATAAACTCGATAGAGGCGTTTGAACATTTGTCGGATTAGGGAGGGGAATGTCTTGGGAAAGGGGACGCCTGTATCCAATGGATTAGTATGTTGATGATATGGATGGTGAACGGGGTCTTACCAGTTCGGCTGGGGAACATCTGCTCGTTGTCAATGTTGCCCTGGATCCAGGCCATGAGGTGCTCAATGTAAGCCGGGGCGGACATTTTGGTTGGTCGTTTGTAGTTTTCGGAATCTTGCCAGAGGTATTCAAATCTATCCGTATCAGTATCATGCTGTCTGTGAAGAAGGATGGCAAAGACTCACTCATCTGTAGCTTTCATCTCGGGACATGAATGCGGCGAGCAAAACTCTGTAATGGAACCATATAGCAGATTGATCTGGTTGTAAAAGTCGACCACTAACCACTCGTTAGCCCATCACCCACCAGAACTCATTATTAACGAAGAAGTACCATTTACAGCCAACCACTCATTCACATCCTCGCCCTCTGGTAACTTGACAGCCTTCCTCAGACTCCCACTGCCCAATGTCTCCTCCGCAAACTTTCGCAGTTGATAGCTCGTCGTGCCTCGTGACGAACGTGGCTTGAAAGGTCCCTTTGTGCGCGCGTTGCTGGGTGGTGTTAGTATTGGGGTTGTGCCCTTTAGAGCGCGGACGGCTGTAGACAGGTAGGAGGGTGGTTCGATGGGGAGGTAATGATGTCGGGCTTTTACTGTCTGTGTTGAGTCTGAGTGGGTGAGGCCACCAGTGGCAGCACTCAGCGTAGACATCGTGGTTGTGTATATCTGTATTTGTGTATGGGGGATGGCAGTGTGGAATTGAGGGTACACACATTGTGTTCATGAAGGAAGCCATGTTGCTTCCTCTATCTGGCCGCCGTAGTTTCCTGCTGGTGAATATTCGAATCGCGATTCGTTGTAGTGGGTTGGAATGTACGTCGTGCTGCCCAGGGCTGTGGAATGCGATGACGCTGTTAGTTGATCCTCGTACTGGAGGTTGAGCGGGACAACAGACAACTCACGAATAGTAGAGTTTCTGTACTCAACGATGACTTCCGGAGATATTTGTGTTCAGATGCAGTAGACAGTGATTGATCTTCGTATAGAAGTCATTAAAGTAGTTCGACTACCGTCTTGTCTTAGGAGTAGGAGCTAAGACTATGAGATGCTCCCCGCCCAGATCTCCGGGACGGAAATCACGTTGCCCGGGTGACGGGTCATGTGACTCTCTATATATATTCATTCGTTCCTGACGTTAAATGGCAACGACTATGATACAGAGCTCTATCAATAGCTATATAGAAGCAATTGTCTTGCTCTTGGTCAGACTCTAAATGGGATAACCCTCAACCTCCTCAGTCAGCGGCTCCCGAACCGTCTCGCCGTAAACAGTCAGCGGAATCGCAATCTCAAACGACTCGCTGGGCAGATTCTCCAGCGCAGAATACACCGAGCCTCGCTCGTCTTGACCAAGTAACTCCAAAAGTCCATTGCCGGACAGACTGACGTCTGCGTCATGTTTGGAATGTGTTGTAACAAATTCAAAGCGCAGATCCCAGTCGAGCTTGATACCGCTAGTCAATAGTGTGGGTGTTGCTGATATTGGGATTGCAGGGCTGAATACCACTCGCGTGGAGAATAGAGTGTTCTCAAAATAGGAGGCGTGTATACGTCGAGTGGCTCGATGGATGCTCGTGTTGGATCGTAATGCTAATGAGGGATCGACTTTTTCGGAAGTCTCTAATGTCGCTCGTAAGGAAAAGCACGGTAGGGTTGCATCTGTAAAATCAATCGTCGCGAGGACTGTTTCGCCTAATCGATGAGACGGACGGTTCAGAACGACTACAGCAATGCGGCGGCCATTCCGGGCGATATCGAATCGGTTTGCACTGCGATTGGAGCTAGTGACCTGATTACTGCGCAGAATGGCAAACTCGATAGCCTCTTTGCAAGTGGGAGGCGGTCCCTGTCCCGTGCTTGAACGCCTTCTTTCAAGAGGCGTTCCTAGTGGTGGTCCCGGTGTGCGAAGATGTTGTGTTTCGTGTTTCTCAAGAATTTCATCCACATAAGACAGAAATTCTGGTGCCGTGGCCCACGTCGGACCACTAATGCTTTTATCCTTTTGAGGCGGACGTGGTGTGCTACTCACTTTCTGCACACGCGCTTCATCACGCAGTAAAACGTAAGGTTGCATAAGATCGTGTCCAAGAACATCTCCTTCATCTATGCATCGTCAGTAGGATGCAATCAACTGAACTCGCGAACTCACCATTGACTCCACTAAAAACTCGAAACGGTACGTTGATGCGGTTGACCTGCTGTGACTCCTTCGGACCGCTTGGTCGTTGTGTACCAATCACCAGATTGTAAGATATCTTGATAGCCTTTCCCTTGTGGCTAGCCGGTAAGCCTCTAGGCAATGTGAATGAAAATGAGTATGATTTCTCCTCCCCAGGACCGAGCCGGAGGTCAACGAAAAGAAGGGACTGCGGCGTCGAAAGCAGAGGAATCGAATTGGAAGAAGTAACACCACGCATATCTCTCAACCCCTCCAGGTCGCCGTTCGATAGCAACCCGCTTATCGACTCTTCAATCGCGTCCCATCCGAATGCACCCAAGAACCCACCAGTTCGCCGCGGCTTCTCCTGCTTACGACCGCTAGTCTGCCCACCAACAACTCCTTTGCGCTTCACTTCTTCAAACGCTGACTGATTGATAAGAGCGCCGTCAACTGTAAACGATGCGCTTACCTGCGCGTATCCCATCAACAAAGTCAAAGCATCCCTTTTCCTGCCAATTGGGTCCAAACTCGAGTAGTGCCGCCGATGTTTGGCAAGACTGGCTTTTGATCTATTTCCACCGTAATTCGTGTATTCGGACTCGAGTGTGTCGGTTGAATTGTTGCTTGCCGCGTAGAACTCGCCACTGCTTCTGGTACTTCCATTGACGCTAGAACTCGAGAGTATCCTTGTTGCAGGAGCCAAACGTGCTTGTTGTGTAAGAGACAGAGGCTGTTTGGGCTGTCGCGACGCCAGTCCATCATTTGTACCAGCAGCAGCTCCATTGGTATTGCCGTCAGTCTCGGCTGCAGGGTCCGGGCTGGGTGGAAACTTGAAATCCGTGGGAAACGATGGAGGTCTGGTGCGAGGACTCCTGAGATGGTTTGCATTGCTTGGGCTTGTGGAGCTTGTTCGACCTGTCTTTTCAGCCTCGAGTCGTGGGCTAAGGGCTGATTCTTTCGGGATGCCTCTAGTCGGGTTCCTGCCGTTCACTAAGGAGAGTCAGTAAGCTTAGATGAGGTGTGAACGTCGCGCCGAACATACCCAAAAAATCGTCCAACCCATTTAAGCGGCTAGGAGGCATCTGTAAGCTCGCAGACCGCCCATGGCCCCATGGTCGCGGCCGAGAGAATTGGGTCGCCGGTGACTTCTCCGGTGCACCTCCAGTGTCACTTTCAATCGACAGAATCGACACCGATCGTTTGTGTTTGTGCGAATTGGGGGCGCCATTATTCAATTGCGCCGGCGTATGTAAAGGAGGAAAGCTATGAGACCCCGTCAACGGCGAGCTCAAGGACGCCGAAACCCGATGCGAACCCAGCGGCGGCCGGCGAGGACTCGATGGAACGGACCGTCGACTCCCATTGAAGAGGAAGCTAGGCGAAGACTTGGCCGCGAAATAGCCATCGTTGTTATTGTTGTTGTTGTTGCCATTTAAAGCGTTCAGCGGCCGAGATACTCTGCGCTGGTGTTGTTGCTGATGGGATGCGTTATTGGATTTCTCCTCGGCGATCTCTGCCACATTTCTGAAGGTGATTGTGCACTCGACGTCCTCGCCGGCAAAGACTGTCTGCTCTTTCCATTTCACGAACACTTGCAGGTCCGATGGCATGGCGACCATGGCAGCTTGGTCTACCACATGGGTGTGTGATGAGGATTGCGCAGGGAAAAGGAGTAGCGGGGTTATCTGAATGCGTCGGTTGGTTTGTTGAATAACATTCTGTACACGGCGGTCAGCTTGTACGAAAGCGATCAACGTCGATGCCGAAATGATATGGGATGATGAGTGGATTGGAAGCAGACAGTGAGTTGAAGCCAGATGAAAGCAACATGTGTCAGTGATGTACTACTACTCTCTATGGTGGATCCGGAGTTACCCACCTCCACTTTACTGGCCCCGAACCGCCTCGGCCTGTTGATATCGATCTTCTTCATCTTTCTTCTACTTTTAGAGTCCCGTTGTTTGCATGCCTAAGCTACCAATTGGCTTGACAGCGCTTTTTCAGTAGTGACTATGAAGGCAAGATCTAAATTTGCCAGATCGGACTATATAAGGTAGTCTGTACGGAGTGAAATACAGGCCGTACAGTACTGATGTGCTATGAACTTCGAGTTGATTTAATACGGATAGACATAACCCATTACTTTCCAGTCATATGCACGAAGGACATTGAGCCTATGGATTCTGTACAGAGATATTCGCATCCGGACCCAAGACGATACTATTATACAAGGGCAAATCCCAACTCCGTGCTAAATTTGAACGCCGAGAGAAATGCGTTGTGTGAATGGCATGCCTATTCTAGTGATGCCGACTCCTTAGGCGCATCGTTTCGGTCTGGCCTCGAAAAACGAGCTTCCGTGCTCTTCGCAGGCTCTGATGTCTCTGATGGCTCTGAAGGCTCTGACCGGACCCTTCTTCGGAAATTCCGCCGTAAAGTCTTCTCTTCCAATCCGAGCCTACGAGCATCAGATACCCTAGCTGTCCATTCGCCCTTCTTCCGTCGCAAGCCTAGCTCCTCCATATGACTATGAATTTTCTTGTAGCGTTCCAGCCATCTTTCTTCACGCCTTTCTCTCTCTTCTTCCGTCGGCTGCCATTTGCTTTTCAGGATCCGTCGAATAGCCTCTGGCGAGACCTTGAATTGATCTGCAAGGACCGGCGTGGTCCAGACATCGGGCTTCGTGGCGTGTAGATGGCGAATTGTGTCCAATGAATCCGGAGGAAGCTTTTTGCGTGGATGCCAGCCTTCCTCGAATTTCTTCTCGAGTGCTTCTTTTTGGATCAGCCATTGTGGTCGTTTTACTTTCTTCGCGGGGTTTAGCGTTTCTGAATTGGCCTTCTTTGTGCCAATTTTCTTTGCTTCTTTTGCCTGTTTCTTGACACTTTTCGGCTTCTCTGGCGTAGTTATTGGACTCTTTTGTGTCTCTTCCGCGGGTTCAGCTTTCGTGGTGGTCAATTCGGTGAGCACGTCGCGATCGGGGGCCTTGGTGGCTATGACATCGTAAATCACAACACCCGCTCCGCTTGAGGCTCGAGAGGTGGAAAAGGATCTGTTTGATAGCCAGGAGTTCGAATCTGCGGCAGTGAAGGTCGGT
This sequence comes from Talaromyces thailandensis, assembly GCA_019828575.1. Taxonomy (NCBI): domain Eukaryota; kingdom Fungi; phylum Ascomycota; class Eurotiomycetes; order Eurotiales; family Trichocomaceae; genus Talaromyces; species Talaromyces thailandensis. Next base: position 177,665 of record JACVQZ010000053.1, on the reverse strand, counting down.
CTTGTGAGTCGCGTGTACAAGTTGATGGCTGAATTGTTTGCTGGTTGTCGAACGATCTCCGTACGGTAGACACCTTGGAGGACATTGGAAAGCGTCAATCTTCTAGATGCAGCACACACTGCCATTGTTGCCGATATTGATGGAATGAATGCAACTTGAAGAAATAATCAGCGGGAAGTGTTTCTTGAAGGTTCCGAAGTTCCGAATTTAAGGGCCTTCTAGCTCCGCACCCGATTCGGCTAGCGTTGTTCATCTCGTCTTCACCTTCCCCGTCGAGTTCTTGGTACCAGTTGACAGGTAATCTAAATGCTTCAAAGACTTCCAGCAAAGCGTCTCATGGCTTATAACGAAGATTTCCAGCTTGTTCAAATTTTCTGTGCACAAGCTGTCGGCTATTAGGAGGTGAATCACGATGGCACTCCATCCCGAAAAGTGTGGCCGCTTGCAAGCTCGAAAGATCAATGCATTGCCTTTCCACGCAGGCGAATCATACAACGTTCGTCGCTGATCGTTAGATGATGCCACATTTCATGAAAGGCGTCCGTGGAAAGAACAGGTGCCACCACCATCAATGACCGACAAACTTTGAATGGTGCCTTGCTCGTTGAACAGCACTCGATTATCAATTGTTGATCTACCAAGTAAATTTTCTCAAAATGAAGTCAACCACCCAAAGCAAGATCTGCATCATGCAGTCTCTGCTACAATATCGTACCTTGGGCAAACGACTATTGGTCGAAAATCGGAAAAGTATAGACGAGGCTGGAGTAGAAACCTGTCAAGCTGTTCCAGATAGCACATGGCAGGGGCAACGACAAGTCATTGCTGTTCGTTACCAAGTACGGTTTCAGTCTTACTCATGAGGGTCTGGCGTTTCTACCTACCATTTGCGGGATATTACTCTGTGCGCCGGCAGTCGTTTGGCATTACAGGATACTAAAGAGAAGATTGACAAAAGCTCTGGAGAAGGGAAGCACAAGTGTTGAACCAGAAGTCGGCCTGTTTCTAGCCATGGCCGGTGCCCCAGCAATACCGATCTCGGTGTTCTGGATGGCATGGACAGGCAGATCTTCAATCTCTTTCTGGGCTCCAATGTTGTCAACAACTCTGTACTCCTACGGCGTGGTCTGCGTCACCATCTCTCTCCGTCTTCCAGTACGCCACAGATAGTTTTGAGTCTTATGCTGCTAGTGCGCAGGCCGGTGTTTCGATGGTGCGATATGTTGCGGCGGGTGCCATGGCCGAGGTTTCAATCCAAATCCATCAGCATTTGAAGATTAGAAATGATTTGTCCCTGTTTGGGGCGTTGCGTGCACTCATGGTGCCTGTACTGTTTTTGCTGCATCGGTATGCGTACAAGATTCTAAATCGAAGTATAGGAGTCAGACGAGGATTACTGAGGATTAGCTGCCGACCTCTTTCTAGGCACCTTTCTGTCTAATCTTCAGCTGTCTCTTGTGATGGCAAGAACAAATAAAACAGATACCTTAATGGCCAAAAAAATATGAAACGATACGACAAAATTACAGAATTAATGTAAATAACGATATACGTTGCCAAAGTGCCTCGCTATTTATAGACTTCTTTAATTGCACCAGACTTCATCCCGTCGCGAAGCCCTAACCGTCCCGATCCGGTATCTCAATCCCATTTAGACAAGTAGACTCTTAACCAGCATACGGTCATGCAATCTCTTCTACAAGGGCCACAATCCTCCTACTCGGATATCAGTAATTTAGCACGCCCCTGATCAAAGTTATTTGAGCCATCTTGAGTTTGAAAGCGGCAGGAATGGGCAGCCTTAATTGATCCTGAAACATATCAATCCACATACCTGAGCATCACGGTACTACCTGAGTCATCAAGATGGATTCTGACTCCGGGGAAACCTCGCAATTGGAAAGTCTATGTGCAAGTATTATCAAGTATGGAAGAAACGAAATAAGATTAAGAAGTTTCTAGACCATCTATCTATGTAGCCATGATAATAGAATATACAAGAATATGAAATGAGCGTCATCAAAACGGCTACATGAAAATGTCCCAATACGGAGTGATAACTAGGGGCTTGGAGGACTTTAGTGATCACCGCCGTGAAAGTGTCTGTTGAAGCCGTGGCCGTGGCCGCCTTTGGAACTTTCGTTGCTGCCGCAGCGAGTGCCTGAAGGGTCCCATCGGCAGCCGGATTTGCCTGATGGGGAAGAGGCGGTGGTTGTTGAGGCTGAGGTTGACGAGGTATTTGGTGATGTAATCGCAGTTGTGGAACCCGGTTCAGGTGATATCGTCAAAGACCTTGCTGTTGAAGAAGTGGCTTTAATCGAGAGAGTAGCTGAAGAAGTAGCGATTGAAGTCAATGAAGTCGATTTTGACACTACTTCTGCTGCCGTTGAAGTAGATTCAGCAGAACCAGCACTCGCCTCTCCGGACATAGCAACAACCTCATAGTTGTAGTTGCAGATTCCAGAAGTCTCAGCCACAACATCCTTGGTACCCGTCGCAGCAAGAACGGTAGTCGTAGCTCCATCAGAGCCAATCTCTACAACCTCAACGCGCTGAGAATCCGCGCTTCCAGCCACAAGACCCAGGACACTTCCACCGTTGAGACCAGTGACGCCCGCAGCCGAGCCAATCAAGGCATTGTTACTATAGACATTGATCGTATAGTCACTGCCAGACTCCGGGAGTACGATAGCATAATTAATCGCATCCTGCGCATTTTCATGCGACCTCGGCAATCCAATTGGATCATCCGAGCACGACGCCGTCGTCAACAACGTCCTGTACCACATCGTTCCCACATTCGATGAAGCAGTAATCTCACCCACGTTCGAAGCACCGTTCTTGTATGCTGTGATAAACGGCGAAATGACCTGTTGCCAGCCCGTATGGTCGAATCCGCCGGCGTATTCGTAGATGTTGGTGTCGCCGAGGGACTCGTTCCAGAAGTTGCCGATGTAGTGGCCTTCGCCGGGGTCGTTCCAGGTGATTACTTCCACGAGGTCGGGTTTCAGGGAGAGGATTTGGCCCATGCGGACGTAGAGGTTGGATTCGCCTCGGCGGTACCAGTTATCGTTGGTGTCGAGGTGTTTGAATTGGAAGGTTGACAATGCTTTATGCATATCAGAAGCTTGATTCTTCAGAGGAAGTAGGGAAACTTACGCATCATATAGATCTTGCTAGCGGCATGCGCAGCATCAATCATCGTGCTGTCCACAGAATCACTGACGTTCGCGAATCCAGCATCCTCATACGGCCACGCAGACTCCCACGAAAACGCACCATCCACAACACTGAAAGTATCAAAGAAACTATCGGGATAACCACTCGCATCATCAAAATCCGGCACAAAGAACACGTCAACACCGGCATCACTCGCAGCATCCTTGAAAGTACTCTGCCATCCCGCATTGGGACTCGAAGACCCAAAAGTGAGCTTGCCACCATCAAACGTACTCACAAATGGCTTGCTGTCATACAGATAATAGTTGTCGTGACTAGCGTACTGCTTGAGAATGGGTAGGAATTGAGATGGGTCCGTGAAATGGCCCATGTCGAAGCTAAAGAAGAGCTTAAAGTCTGTGCCGGAGGCGGCAGAGAAGAGTGAAGCTACGGCTTCGGTGGACCAACCTTCGAGACTCATGAGATTGAGCGCAAAGGCGTCGAAGCCGACGTTGATGGCATCTTGGACGTCGGTGTCGGCGTGGTCTTGGGTTATGCCTCCGACCTGGGTAGGAAGTTAGTTGCTCATTCATATCATTGCGAAGACAAGGCTGCAGGAGGATCACCATGTAATGGGCGAATACGGCCGCAGCGGTAGCATGTTGAGCAAAAGCTGCTGCTCCCAGCAGTATGGCACTTGAAGCTTTCATAGTGCTATGATTTGGTAATTATGTACGAGCTTGATGATACCGCACTCTGCTCACTGGAATACGTAGTAGATTCAATCATCAAGGAGATGAGCGTATTAAAACCATGAACAAAGAACAGCTAAATGCCTGTTCATCAAGTATATCAGACGATTACGAAGTAAGCGCTGACAGCACTAGGTATTCGGATGCCCTACACAAATTAAGTACTAACGGCTCAGCCCAGCTTCCAATTCCAATGTTCCACCATAGGCTATAAAGCGGCCGATTCTATACGAAATGATCTGTTTCGAGTACCACCTTGGAGGTTTAGAGGTTCGTATATTTCAAATAATAGACCTAGGCAATCCACGCTAAAACATGAAACAAACCATGAGGGGCGGGACGCAATTAGGGTTGCAATGCGCACCTTGGGAAGTTTGGTTCTAGGGACTCCTGGCTTTGCGCATTTTCTTGCGGGAGGTCAGGTTGCTGTTGTTGCCGTATCATTCAGAGTTCCATGGGCAAGTGACTTTGAAAAATAAGAAATGGTAGTTGGGTGACTTTGCAGACGGATGAGTCAAAAAGTACATAGCGATATTGATTGCCGGGAAATTAGGGCTTACTCTTGAGATGATCTCCACATGAGAACATGCCGAGTGTAACAATTGACCTGACCTGTTAACGTCCAATGCCCTATTGATACGACTGTACCCCACGGGTCTCCTTGTTCCTGAATATTCTATCAAAATTCTCTTGGATCTCACAGTATGCTCACTAGGGGCAAAACTCCTCAATGTTGGCGAGATTTTAGAGCCTGAAGAGATGACAGGTCGCTTGACACCTCAGCCCTGCGTTGTTCTCTGATGTTGTGCCGATTGTCAATAGTAATTTCCAAAGAGCATCATAAAGCTGCATGCTCATTTAAAGCAAGAATGTGCGCCTAGCCATGGTGAGTCGCCCACCATACAAAGAGACAAGAAAGATTCAAGACATATGTAGGTCGAAGATTGCGAGCTGCAGACGTCAGGGGCTGTTCATGCTGCCTACCCAGCATGAGCGAGCCATTCTGCTCGTGATCATTCATGGACACACCAGGTCGAGACGGTGCGGTGACCGGCAGCTTACATTGCGACGCAGAGCTTGCTGCCCTTGCTGCTGTTCATCTTGTTGGTACGCGTGTTGGCTTATCGCGAAAGGGAGCATTGACCAATTGATTCCTCGTTCCCACGCTGGATCCGCACGGGTCCTACAGAAGAACCAACATCGTCACTAAGGGTCCATCGGGAGGGTCCCGAATGGCATGATTGTCAGGCTTGGGAAATATCGAGACGAATGATTGTGACGAGAGAAAGGAAGAAGTTGACTCCAGAAATGTTTAATGCACGGGATCTGCACTGGCAGCCAATCAGAACGCGAGAACCAGACGCCCAAACGAGCTTAAGAAAGCCGCGCTAGACCTCAACAGGAAAAGCACCAGCCAAAGTTCGTGCCAGATCCGTCAGGCCGTCAACCGAAGCTCCCCTGCGTCCATCGCGCCTTCCCCAAGGCTCCCTCACTCCACTCAACAAACAAGATCAACGATCTGATCATTCTTCTTTCTTCTTTCTTCTTTCTTCTTTCCTCTTTCTTCAACCCTGACCGCCGTCTCTCCCTTGATACTCTTGATTTCTCGTCTTTCCTTAATACTGCGCTACTAATCCCACTTTCCCATTTATTCTCCGCCTTATTTCGTGCTCATTGTTTACGTCGGAAACCACCCCCTCACAACGAAAAACAAAACAATTCACGAGCTCGACTCCCCGGCGAGTATCGTGCTCCAGTTTCATCTCAAGTCTTCCAGGCGCAATTCCGACTATTTGCGAGGCTCAATTGAAATTATCCGGTCATTCTCCGTCAAATGAAACCAATGACATAACAAATGCCTCTATTGATAAGCCTCACGCTGCTCGACCTGTCCCGGCCATCAACATAGACAAAAAACAACTCACTGGCCGATGTGATGGCCAGCACCCCGTGGAATTCAAAAAGCAAAATACCTGGGTCCGGCGCAACTCTCAAGATCACACCTGCCAATTCGCCCGTCCTAAGACCCGGCACACGATCGCCCAGTAAACCCTCACCGCATCAGTCCGTTTTGTCCTTACAGACCGTGATCGGAACAACCACAGCTACACCCAATGGCTTTTCTTCGCACGAACCAAGCAGATCGTTTGCCTTATGCGTCGGCTCCGCCGCTATATTAGCAGATATCGATGTAGATGGAACTGTCAATCAACGCTTTTTCCGCGCACGCCCCACCGCCACCCCTGTGAATCCTGTCGTCTCATTTTACAACCAACCGGCGAGTCCGACGACACCAGATAATCGCGTTAGATCTGTTGTAAGCAGAGTAGGAAACAGTGGAGGAATATCTCCTGCTACCGATTGGGCAGACTCGAGTGGCGCTCGAACATGGACATCGCGCGAAAGGATCAAGGCAGTCACAAGTGTCGCAATTAGCCCTAATGGAAGGTTCCTGGCTGTTGGAGAGGTATGACTTTGAATTTTCCTCGGTGACCTTTTGTAGGACTTATTAACAAATGATTCAGACCGGCTATAACCCTCGAGTCTTGATCTTCTCCACAGCCCCCGATGCGCCCCGTGATATACCTCTCACAGCCTTGACCGAGCACACATTTGGTGTGCGCAGTCTCGCATTCAGCTCCAACTCACAATACTTGGCGACCTTGGGAGACATGAATGATGGATTTCTCTTCGTTTGGCAGATAAACTTGCGGACCGGAGCCGCGAAGCTTCATTCAACCAACAAATGCACGTCTTTCATACGCGACATGTGCTGGATGGGCCAAACACTGATAACGTACTTTTACCACCGCTATGTACTCCTAACTCTACTAACGTGAATCTAGTGCCGGTGTACGCCATGTCAAAGTTTGGAGGCTTGATTCGCGGCCTGGATCGCCTTCAAGATTACGCCCTAACAGCGACAGCTTCTCAAGCTCCTTTTCCGGCAATCCGAAAGCCTTGTCCGGACGAAACTGTCTTCTAGGCTCATTAGGAGAACACACCTTTACCTGCATTGCCAGTGTATCTGACTGTGAAGCTATTATTTGCACAGATGGCGGCGCAGTCTGTCTACTCGACGACACTGAGGGTAACCAGAAGTTGACGGTCGTCAAACTTGTGTCATTCGGGCTTACTTCAGTTACGGTCGCTCCCGAAACCGGTACTGTCTGGCTTGGTGGTCGAGGAAGGAAATCTTTGAAGCTGAGAATGGAAGATATTCGAGAATGGACGAAACTCAGGTCACCATCCCCAACTTCTTCTGTCGACAGTATCATCTCAAAGGGCAAAGTACCGACCTTTATATCCATGGCATATCTTGCAACCCATATTGTAACGGTTGATTCAACGAAAGCAATTCATGTTTGCCCTGTTGACGCTTTTGGAAACGGGGATGACGAAGAAACTCTTCGGGACAGCCTCGTGCCGGCTCATCGAGACCAAGTGCTAGGTGTCGGACCACTAAAAATGCCAAATGTCTACGAGGCCGACTTTTTCACGTGGTCGTGCGAAGGCTCGGTTAATTTTTGGGACATGCAGGGTAGATGCCGAGCTTCAAAAAAGGTCGAATTGGAACAATTGGCATGGGGGGAAGACGAGGTCGCCAATGAACTCAAAGTCATACGGGTTGCTGAAGATGCACATACTTTTGTATCGGGTGATCGATATGGTGTACTTCGGTAAGTCACTATCCAGCAGATAAGGTTTTGTCAAAACTGACTTGGAACAGAGTTCTGTCCGCCGAGCCGTGGAAATGCGTTAACGAAGTGCGAGCTCATGGTACAGAAATCACCGATATCGTCGTTAATTCCAGTCCCGGACTCTGCCTAATAGCGAGCTCTGGACGTGATCGTATGGTGCAGCTGTTTAAGAAGACCGGGGAGGGCTTCGAACTCATTCAGACGATGGATGACCACGTTGGAGCAGTTGGACAACTGTTATTCATGAATGACGGTGAACGTTTGCTATCCTGTTCTGCCGATCGCACAGTCATTATCCGTGAGAAGGCTACTCGAGATGTTGGATCATCTACGGTAGTTGCGTATCTCATGTCCAAGGTTATTACCCTGAAAGTCTCACCTCTATCGATGACCATCGGGGGCGACCCGGATACCCTTGTCCTGTCGACAATTGACCGCCACATACAACGTTTTGATGTGGCGTCTGGTCGACACGCCCACTCATTCAAGGCCACTGATTTCGAGACTAACGACGCTGTTGTCATGAGCTCTTTGACAGTAGCTAGTGAGATTCCTGGTCAGAGCCCTCGCATCCTGGTGGGTGTCTCGACTACAGATAAATCCATCAGGGTCTACGATTTCGACCGAGATGCCTTATTGACCAAAGAATTTGGCCATTCGGAGGGTGTCAGTGATGTCATCTTGTTGGAGCAGAGGAGGCCTTCGCATTCGCATGGAGTAGAGTCGGGGGAGCCACCAAATGCACGTGAACTTAGCCGTATTCTGGTCAGCACTGGCTTGGATGGAGTGGTGATGATATGGGATCTGTCGATACAACAGCAGCAGGCCCAAGAATTGTCACAAGGCAACATACGCGATGAAGAAGAAACCCCATCGAAGGAATTAATTGCTGCAAAGCCTCCACTACGTCGGATACTTTCCAGATCAGAACTTGCCGGGTTCCGTCAGGATGGTCTCATGGCAACACCAACACCAATCCGTGAACAGTCCCCGCCTCGCCTACGCAAGAAGACTTCTCGATATACGCTTACCCCATCCATGCCTCGCAACACACGTACCGACTCACCACCACCTCTACCGAACATCGGCCGATCTCCTGTTCCAGTTCTCGACCCCCGACGGTCACCTTCTCCCCCAAGTCCCAAAACTAGACTCACCAACGGCGTAAATCGTCGTTCGAGCATAAACAACCTCCGCAACTCGTCCATCGATTTCCGATCATCGACACGGTCGAGAAACTCCACACCAAGTGAATTTGGAAGTCTCAACATGTCCACGGAGCAGGTCTGCCGGACATTACGAGCCTATCGCAAGAAACTACACAGCTCAGCAGACTACCCTAAAGGCGCGAAAGAATTAGAGCGAGAATTAAACCTGACGGTCCACGCCCTGAGCGAACGAGCGGCCCGACACAGCCCTAGCCCAGATACGGAGGTCGACAGCAGCGAGAAAGAAAACAAAGACAACCATAACGTGAACGGGATTACCGTTCATAAGCAAAGCGCCAGAAAGCAAGCGTCTTCTTCCTCTTCCTCTTCCTCTGCAAATACATCGTTACTAGCACCGAGCGCGAAATTGGTCAAAGTCGCGAGACGGATGCCATCTACACCGTTACTGTCGACCAAGTCGGGCACGAGACAGGTTTCTAGAAGTCGTTCGCTGGACGCTGATGGCGAGGGCTGATCCATTTCTAGCGCTTGTCTTTCTTTCTTTTTGCTGCGTATTTGCGACCGGGGCGGACATTACGGCTGACTGATGAGGGCTTTGTTTTTTTTTCTCATTCGCATCTGACAACATCTCATGGCGTTCATATCTTTCTGCTTAGGGGCTGTCTGCATCATTCTTTTTTTTATTTTCCATTTTTTCAACTTTCCTCTTCATCTTCAGGAGTTTTCCCTGTTCCCTTTATTCCATACTACCATAATTAGAAGATACCCCACCCCCTGAAAGAGAGTGTTCTAGATGAGCAATTTTTCGGGGTCAAATTTGACTTTTCGATTTTTCCTTTCTTCTTTCTTTTTCTCCATCTAAGACTATGAGTCTGATGTATCCATGTCGTATGTAAGCCATTTCTCGTATTTAGCTTGTAGAGCCAGTGATAAGCTGCCGTAATCATTTCTCATCCATTTCGATAATTCAATCGCCTTGCGAGCCCAGCGCTGGGCGTCGGTTTGTTGGTCATCCAGGTATAGATCGACGGCGTAGTTGAATGATTTTGTGCTAATGTACTCTAGTTCTTCGTCTTGACAGTTGCTATCCGTGGATATCGTGTCTTGAGCAAGGATGAGGGCTCGGTTGAAGACTGTTTCGCAGATGCGTATGTCGTTTCGTCGGTGGTGTAGGCATAGGTCGAAGATGCATCTGACGAAGCTGAGGCGTTTGGCGTCGGTACAATTCAAAGAGGTGAGTAGCTCCTTGATCGAAAGTTAGCTTTCTGCTTCAGATGAGGCATGGAAGGCTTACTTGTAGACTGCGTATGACATGCTCAAGGGGCATCTTTTCCGATGTCAAGATCATATCCACCATGATCGAACGGGCGTGGTCACTGTCAATCGTGGACGCTGTTCTGACGAAGACCTCAACGTCTGGCCATTGTTTCAGGTATATAACAGCTTCGAGGTGAAAACACAGTATCTCGTAGCATTTCCCAATCATGGAAGCATCGAGGTATCGTGTGGCCTCCGATATATCTGAGGATGATGCTGTGACGTTTTGAATGTCGGTGTATCGGCCGGTCATCACGAGATAGTATGTTCTCTTGGGAAAGTCAGTAATCATATCGTCGATATCAGTGCATAATCTCACCTTCATATCCGCATTCTGTTCCCTTCGAGCCATGTTGGTATAGATGAGCATTCCAAGAAGATTGCATGAGACTCGACGACGATCAATTTCATGTTTGACATCGACCCCAACATCTTTTGGGTACATGTCAATGAGCTGGAATTCAATTAGCCAGATAACTCGACCATTGATCGCTTCGGACAGTGTGGCTCTTACTTTGAAACAAACACTCAGAATCGCTAATTGATGTCTCGTAGTCCAGTCCCTTGATTCTAGGAGTAGCATATAAGCGCAACGAACAAACCAGTCATGATCATTAGAATCTGGAGGTTCCTGGCTGATTGCACTGCTCACTATAAGATTGTTATTCGTTGAACACATACAGGTTTTTATAGGAAGGAGCCACTCACCCCCCGTCAAAAGCTTGCATATCTGCGCCCTCATAGCTTCTGCGTCCTTCGGGTCCTCTCGAATCTCATAAGCTAAAAGTCTGATGAAAGCTCTGACCTTGGGTTAGCCTTCATGTGACACACTTTTGATTACAAACATACCGATGTAAGTCAAGATTGATCGGTTTCTTCTTCATCACAATCGGGTAATGGTCGATGAGTTCTTGGAGACTGTGAAGGGCTTCTCGTCTAAGTTGGGAAGACACTGTTACTGCTGCAGCAACCGTAGCCAGAGCATAGCGATGCTCTCCGTTCTCTAGCTCGATTAGGGATGCCAGTAGACTTGCGGCTGCTGGCAGTTAGCACTTAGATATGTGTCAGGAGGTAGCAAGAACTACCTGTTTCAGTGTTCGAATCCCTAAGAAATATCTGATACATGATGTGTATTGTTGTCGGGTCTCTATCTTCGCTGGCAAGCAACTCCCAAGAGAGTTTCAGTTCTGCGTAGTCTCCAGTCTGAAACGAACAGTCCATTGTCTTTCTATATACTTAGTTAGCATCTAAGCTTATGACATGAGTGGTGTTCCCTTCTTTACCTCAAAATATTTGTTCTATTCGTTGGACTGGCTCGATCAAAGAGCTTGTTTCGACAAAGACGGCACCATGCTTGAGCTTCGAGGTAATCGCTGTTTGAGCAGGCAGATTCGATGTACTTCCACATGATCTATATCCCCCGTTAACACAAGTCTAACCACAATTAGGCAGATAAAAAGGTCCCAACAATCAAAGCTGCATTACTCGCTGCAGTGCCCAGGGGCTCTTCAAGTATCTCATTCAAAGTGGTTGCAAGATCAGTCAGAAAGTGCAGTGACTCAGAATGTGTCCATGGCAGCGCAGGGACAAGGCGTAACATAGAGACAAAGTTCTGTTGCAGCCAATTCTCGTCCTGCGTGAACACATTTATTCGTTGGTAGAGCATCCTCAAGGCTATCATGGCATTTTCGGGGCTGATCAGTCAGCATTTTCACTGATATCGCAAGCTATATGACTCACGCTTGAGCTCGTAGCTTGAAAATATACTGCAAGCATCTTCTCGGGTTAGTTATTTCTTTGAGACTTCTGAAACTGGGCGCTAGTTCGTACCTCTTGAACTTGTTTTTGGTGGGCTCCATGGTTTCAATATACTTGATCAAAACTTTCAGACCCAAGGTTAATAATATACTTCCGTAAAGAATTTAATTTGCATGTAAAATACTCACTTTGATAGAAAATATCGTCGTCGAAAACTTCTTGTCTAGACGCTACTTCGAGTTGCAGAAACAGACCCAAGGGACCTTCTAACTCCTTCACCATAGATAATTAGTATCCAGAAGATACCTCGAGCAGCCTGGCTCACCTTTTCGATTATTTCAAGGAGTTCATTTCGTAGGCCATAGAAATCCTCCGACATATCCTTCAAATCCACGGTGGCTTCGTCCGTCAACAACACCTCCTAACCAAGGCTCTGGAAATACATACCAAGAACATAGAAAAATCCCGAAACTAATTTCTTATACTCAAGAATTTCATGGTGAGACTGCCGCAGTACGCTGAACGTTTCTGACAGCTTCTGCAACAATGAATCCGCCAACTCTTTTTGACCATGCTTGACTGCCAGCCGAAACGCAGATAGGTATATACCAGCGAACTGTTCTCGTGAACCCGGACTCATGTTAGCGACACTTTGAGGCAAGAGCGGAAAGTGCGCGACAAATTCCTTGATGTCTTCATTCTTCAATGCCTGCACACATTAGCCATCTGAAGCAGGTCTCCAAGATCAAGGATTCTCACCATCCAAGCACACAGAAAATGATACCGAGCCATATAATCCTGACTATCCGGATCAGCTAGCGCACTCGGATCGATAGATGTGAATTTGAGAGTTGCTCGGCGAAGAAGATCAGTGACTTCGACTATCATGCTCGAACCTGACGAAGAATCAGCTGCCCATCATCATTCAGATGCTTAAAAAGAGACGAACCGAGACAAATCTCAGCGCTTCTGACAAGTATCTGAAAGAGCTTCCAAACCGAGTCCTCATCTTCCGAACAGCAATATCCCAACATCCGACACGCAAGCAGCGGAACTACCTCAAAGTAAGCATATACTAACCTCATACACTACCTGTATATGATGCACCTACCCCGAACGATCTCCTCCTTAATATACTCGACCCCAACCCTCCTCAGAAACCTCACAAACGCGTTCCACAATGCCGTCGCCGAGCTATCCAACAACCTCAACGACTTCGCCGAGAACTTCGAACTTGAAACAGACGTCGTCAAAGTCTCCATTGAAGCGCTCAGTGTCTGAGAGATGTCTGCTTCTTGCATCCAGATCATGAATGATGAAGGTGATGCATCGTCTTTGTCGAGGTGGGACATTATATCTGCTGCGAACGCTGGGATGGAATATAGCGTTAGGATTGCAGGATATGGGTTTGAGGGATGGGTTTGGAGAAGACGAACCGCATATTGAGATTACATTCTCGTCCTGGTGGATTTCGTCGTCGACGTCCATGGTTGGAAGGTCAGGACTGTCTTTGGATGGGTTCGAAAGTGTCTTGTCTTGATTCTGAAGATACAAATATGGAGAAGGATTCAGTCAGACGAGTGTGTCTTGGAGGATGTGGTTCTAGATGGTGTCTGACAGGAGAGAAGATTATACTTCCCCAGAAAGGAAGGAACGGTGGAGGGAAAGGACTGGGCATGTTCCTTCCCCCTTTGCCCACACCCGCCAGGACGACTCTACCCTTAACGTGCACATGGGCACCCTACCTATAGAGAAAACTCATGCGTTGACAAGAATTGAAAATCGTGTTTTACTCAAAGTCCATCTCACTGTACAAACAAGTACTATATCCAAATGGTATCAAAGTATCAACCCTCCTTGAACGCCTGTTTACAAGAAGAACCTTAGGTATCGATAACGACTGACATCAACCCAAACACGAAACTGGCCGATTCATATACAAATCTCAGAAAATCAGTGATGATGACGCCTCTCAGAAGGAAGGAAATTCCCAACGATGAGAGCCGGACTAATTCAGATATCAGCAAGATTGATCCGAAATCAGACCTAAGGAGAACTTACATGGCATTCGGATCGCGGCGAATCGTAAACGAGAAACAGCAAGGGATTCCTTTCGCTGAATCGTCATCATCAGGACTTTTCAGCGTGCAGCTTGTGAGCATCGCTTTTTGAGACCCATCGAAAGCGATGGCGCCGAATTTCTCCCAGTAACTGACGAGTTGGTCCTCTGTAATGATCTGATGCAAAGCAAGTTTGCCCTATACAATCATAACATTAGTATCATGCTCGACAAAGGCAATCGTGTGACGTGACGAACATCTCGCAAATTCTCAATAGGCACATTAATCAACTCCGCCATCTCTTTGTTCCCACGAAAGATTTCCCCGGTTCGTCGCCAGCAACAAGCCGGAATCGCCATACTAGCAAAGACTCGATCGTACTCCATCAAACTACGCTCAAACCACATTTCAGACAAAACGAGTTCGATATCGGTCAGACTCTGCATTCGTTCCCGGAATTTGGGCCGGAATTTATCGAGCTGCCTTAGGATTTTGTGGCGTAGGGCGGGCTGCATGTGTGATTCCATATACTGGTTGAGTCGTGCGTAGCCCTTGACGTAGTTGAATGGTCTCAGCATGCCGGCTTCGTACTTGGCTTTGAGGAGTTTGTTCATTCGTTCTTCGGGAGGGTCCATGCCCGATGGATCCGCGGCCGTCATGTAATAATTCTCGCGAGCCTTGTCTGTAGTGAGGGTGGAAGAAGTAGGCCGTTGAACTGCATTCACTTGCGAATTTGTCGCTTGCTGTGGTGCCAATTGCGCCAGTTGTTGTTGCTGTTGCTGTTGTTGATGTTGTTGTTGTTGTTGCTGCTGCTGTTGCTGTTGCTGCTGCTGCTGCTGTTGAGCAAACGATACGGCATTGGGACTAATGTTGGTGCTCATATTGATCAGGGAAGAGTCCGTAAACAATCCCTGGAGCTCTTCATTGCCATACATCCCGTTGTCGTCCAGTAGACTGTTGTTGAGGAAATCGCCAAGTAAGTTGTACTCATTAGTGACTTCGGGGGCATTGAACATGTACGACGGATGGAATGTGTGCATGTCCTGAAAACCATTGCTTTGTCCGTTCATTGCCCATTCGCCGCTTCCCGAGCCGCCGGTATTGTAGCCAAAGACTACAAAGAATTAAATAAGCATATGTTCATCAATGTGATTATGAAGTGGGTCAGATATCGGTCTTACCCTGCTGATTGTTCCCTTGTCCCGCCGTCGGTTGAATTGCAGCGGGTTGAACGGCCTGCGTGGGATCGATGGTCGACGGACGAATACTCAGCGACGAGTCCGACAGCATCGACTGATTTCCCGTGTCAGCCAGATTGTGTGAGTTCGCAAAGTCATTTCCGGTGACGGCGCTGTCTTCATGGTCGCTGCGACTATTCTTTTTGGCGGGTTCGCGCGGCTCGTCATGGCACAAGTGGCCGATGTTGCGCTTGATGCACCGCGTACATGGTCGTTCCTAGAGAGCAAGACGCATTAATCTCATTGCTTTTAGACCCGAGAAAGAAGAACATACCGAGTCGCAAGTCATATGCTATCCGAACGTGAATGGTTAGAATCTCCTCAACCTATTTAGCTGCGACCAACTCACCGAACGCCTACAGTACACACAAGCTATACACAGTCGATCAGCACCTCTCTCCTCTCTATCAATCGTTACACGACAATTGCACAACACATACCATGATTGACTTTGCGCCTCTTCTTGGGCGACGCATGCGCTTGGCCTGCAGCTGCATCAGCCTTGGCGGGATGTTGTTGGTGTTGCTCAGCGGTAGAAGAACCTTTGCCCGCACTATTCACATTCACATTCCCATTCCCATTCTGCGGCGGCGACGACGACGCATTCCCTAAATTCGGCTTGACGCCTTCCTCTCCTAATCGTGCTTCTCCATTCAACGCGCTTGGTTCGGTGTCGGTACTGGTCGCGATGGTTTCCGGCATGGTCGGCAATGCGGGGGTGTGGGCGTTATCAGGAAGGAATGGAATGGGCAGATTGCCAGATGGTATCGATGGTATCGCAGTAGATACAATGTATACTACTGATAAGCAGACAGGCGACAAAATAGTATGGGACACTGCGACCGCGAAAGGGTCGGTCTTTGCTGGAGTCGAATATTATGAACAAAGAAGTGGAAAATGTGGAGTCGAGATTTGACTTTGAGCCTTGTACCTACCTACGGGCCTACCTACGGTAAGGTCCCCATCTTCTCAAGGTTCGGTTGCCGGCTACTCCAGACTTACTACTTGCTGCACAGAATAACTATTACATTATACCTCGAGACAATATGTCCCTCTTCAATTGCTTGGCCATAGAGATTTATCTGATTCTACGCCCCTGACTTGCATTCTGAGCGTCTGGTGATTCGATTCAACACGAGGCATATTGCACAGACCGAGAACCAGAACCAGAGTACACAATGAAATCTTCACGTACGGGGGGGTACGGTCGAGAGCACCTTTGTCCTTGCGATGTTTAGACCGACCTACAGTAGGTATATGATATGCTTTAGCTTGGCTGTAATGGCGTACACAATGGCATTAACAAAGTCTAGTGAATTCAGCAGAATGTTGTTCATTATAGATTACTTCTCCAGCAATTCTCTATTTTATATGAATGGTACATAGTACCAGAATACTAATACAAATGCGAAGTCAATCCCAAAGGCCTTGGAATCAATGCCACAACCCAGACCCAAAGCCGAAAATAATACAATACCACCGAAAGTCATCGCACGCCCTCGTCCAAGTCATTCATCTTTTTCATACAAAGACCGTCGAAAGAAGTTTACCAAAAACTCCTCGAATCAGGTCAGGGCGTTCTTGGGCACATGTCAGGAGCACAGCAGCACTCAGAGTAAATGCTATTTGTTCCCTCCTCAGATACTAAAAGAGAGATGTTAGTGACAGGAATGAGACCGCAGTTGTAATGGGTAGGAGTAGCGATGCAAACCTTTCGCTCGTACCGTCGAGGCAGGATCGCTGCTGCTGCCCTTGGAGCTACAAACAAAGCAATTTCCTGCCTTCGTGGCGCCGTTTCCGCCAATATACTCCAGCCACACATAAAACAGCCAGCACCCACGCAGAGACCAGAATCCCACATCAAAGGCGTCACAGTTTTGGAGTCGAAGATCTTGGGACCGAGCCGCGTTCGGGAAAGACATACTCCATAGTAGAACATGCTGATGAACAATGCCAGGAATGTGGATGAACGAGTCGCATCCTTGACAGCTCGATTGATCGCGGTCGATGGCTGCTTAGCGCGCACCCGGAGCAGTAATTGTAGTGGAAGGTTTGTGAGCATAGCAAATTTGAATGATCGTATAAACCGAGACATGGCATGCCATTCGCAGTTTGGACCACATCCCATATGCACCATTTCACATGGAATTGGCACGGTGACCGCTGGGTCGCCCCATTTGATCGGCCAACCGTAGTCTTTGCACATAGACTCAAGCAGCGGTGCTTGCCCAGTATCCTTGCCATAGACATATATACCTCTTCTCGCCCGCCGTAAGGCCTCAATTAGACGTCCGTCCACTTGGGCTGCCTGTCCGATCCATTTTCCGTATGAGCGCGGCAATCTCTCCGGTGCATAGAACCAAGCCCACATAACTATAGCAGCACTTCCGGCGAATAGCCCAGCATCGGCCAGTCGTGGGGCGATGTCTTCCACTCGCGACCATCTTCCCTTTCTTTTTCGTCTTCTCGCCCATTCGGTCCAGGCTAGGGACGCTATAACGCCGGCAGCTCGCGTGAATGCAAAGAGCGTGAGGTCGAGCGATCTCCCGGCAAGATCTGGGCGATATTCCTTGGTTTGGACGTCATCCGACTGTCGTTCTTTCGTCAATTGTTTGTCAAAATCGCTATTTCTGACTGCCCCTCTATCTTCACCCTTTTTGTTCAACAAATTGAAAGCTGCCCACGCTGAAATACACGTCGCAGCAAAGCGAACGATACGTTTGAGGTTTTTGGAGGTTTCGGAGGAGGAACGGCGCGAGCGTGCGATGCATTGAAAAAACAGGAAAGGTAACCACGTCGACCCGCCGACCAGGACCGCGCAGAATGTTGAGAATTTGTTTAGTCCGAAACCACCTCGTAGAATACGATGCAGCTAGAAAACCAAACAAGCAGTTAGTACAGGCATAATTTCGGAACGGCCCTTCGTAGACGTACCTTTTCAAGCTTCGCACGGTAGGTAGCATTTTTATTGATGAGTAAAGGAATGAAACCAAGCAACCTTGGTGTTGTCAAGGCTAGGTATCCCAAGCCATAGGCTCTGAGTATTCTAAATACTAGTTAGACAGCTTCATGCGGCCAAAGAACAGTTGCACTCACGGTTGTATCAAGTGAGGGTGCATAGCCCTTTCCCTGGGGACTGCCATCAGGCCGTTTCAGGATGGATCGAACGGCATAATAGACACGAAGCTGAGCATGCAATAATCCAACGCTTGGAACAGTTTTGTCCAATTAGTGGGCGTGCGAAGTTCAAGAGGTCTCGTTCTGTCGGTGTAGGGAAGGATGGGGGGGTGGTTGCTGCTAAGTTCTAACTAGGGATGCCAACTTTTTTGGATGTCACATGTGAAAGTGAAGCTGGCAGCATTGACCACCGTGTAACTCGCGATTGATCGGCTTCAAAGACAGACTTTATCGCAAGTCAAGTACCAATGCGCTCAATTCCGCATTGTATATTTTGATGTCTGATTTACTCTCGACTGACTCCTATACTACTGTGCATACAAGAACTACCAAGTATTCAAGACAAAGCAACAATCATGCGTGTCAAACAAATTGTTACAATGATCGATCGCGCTTGTTTTCGTCCCGCATGGCGCTAGTTGCGATTTGGAGATAGGCCAGAAAGCGATGCCTCGGCTTTTGTGCCCATACCTAGTCCACAGTCAATTAATTGTTGTTGTTCTGGGTCAGGGGTAGATAAGATTGTATCCTTGTTCAAGTCTATGCCAATGCGATAGATAGGCATGCAAATCTCAGCAAATGGTATATGGTGCCGTGCAACGGGGTTACAGTGAGGTGTGTAAGAAGGTTACAGTGACCGTGATGGGAAAGGCAGCATTCAGATGAGAAACAGAAACATCTGGCCAGAAGAGAGTGCGCGAGACTGAGATTGTGATCTTTTAAAAGTGTCAAGTACGTCACTGTAGCACGCGACTTGCGTGGGCGCCATACTAAGATTATAGTAAGATAACTAGTTAACTAAGTAGTTAACTAAGTAGTTAACTAAGTTAAGTAGCAAGCAGCTTAGTCAAAGTAAAGCGGAGGTTAGCGTCGGCGAGATAAATCTTTGCATGTGATTCTCCCTCTCTTCTCTCTCTCTCTCTCTCTCTCACTCACTCTCTCCCAAGCCCTCCGTTCAAACTCCACACTCAGCCTGCCATCCCGGATTATTATCTCCGTGCTCTTGATTGATTGCGCTCGTCTTAATCGATAGTACGATACGCTCTATCAAACTCTGCAAGTCATTGCTTACCGCTGCCTAGTCTTCCGCCCGCTTCCCCGGATCTTCCCCCGCTTACTTTCCTCGGAACTTCTCGTCTCATCTTCGAGTCACACCGTCTAGCAATTCACTCATACTACCGCTGCAACTCTCTGGTTTATCGCTGCTACAGTCCCCTGCTGTCATCACATTTCTCTCGTTCGTCCGATAATCTATGGCGGCCGTGAATCGTCGCTCATACGGTCTCGACTAAATCGACCTCGGCAGCGAGCGCTCACCGTGCATTTCGCGAAAAACATGCTGAGAGACAAGCAGACAGAGGCGTCGCATGTATAATAATACCACACACATAAGCAGCAAGGACATATCGGCTCATTCTTGCCATGATGAACGTCGCTGGATCGGTCAACCGTAGGGCGACTCCGCCTCCTCCTGGCCCTTTTGGATGTAAGTGTTTCTTGACGTTCAACTTCTGCTGATGAGATATCAGTATACTGATCATAGTGAATTCAAATACAGACAACTTCCTCGGCGCCAACGAACCTCCTTACGATGTCGGTCCAGCTCCTCCCCCAGGACCGTCACTGTTAGACGATACCGAGTCAAATATGCTCGAAAGTTTCTTCACAACATTAAACACCAGCCAATTTAACGTCAATGACGCTTGGTTTCAGGATATATCACACGATAAGAGCGGAGGCGCATATGGACTGGACTGGACTGAAGGACTACCGCCGAACTTGGAAGGATCAACGACTTCTTTATCACAACCGCCTATTCTCTCAATGAATCCACCAAAGAATCCGAACAATATGATGGGAGGGATGGGTCCCGACTCCGATATTCTTGCAGCCGCCCAAATGCTTTATGGAAATGGAGCCAACACAATGAACTTTGCAACAGGGCACCTATTCCCTACTGGTATGCCAGAAATGGCAACTACTCATATGACTCAGCCTCGAATCAAACAAGAGCGGACTCATCATCAGCCTACAAGTCATAACGACCCTCGTCAAATGATACCTCAAGCGCAACACACATCGGTCTTTAATCCAGAACAACCAGTTCCAGTTGATCCGCATACAACCATAGAAGTTCAACGACTACGCTGGGGCTCGGATGCCGGCTTTGTCGACCAAGGCTACCGACGACCTGCAGAAATGGAGAACACGGAAGAAGTTACGAAGAACTTGCTAGAAAATATGAAATGTCTCGAACCGCAAACGAGCACCACCAACACACGCGCACCAACACCAACCAAGTTCGAAACTCCTAAATGGAATAATGGCAACGGAGTCGACACGTCTCAATCTTCTGACGCGACGAACCATGACGAGGGTGATGGCAGCTCGCGACCTAGGAAGCGCTCCAAGATCAAAATGCAAGAGGAAGAAGACTCAGACGACAACGGCACACCGCCTAGGATGAAAAAGATGAAAGGCGCATCCGGAGGCAAAGCTAGACGTGGTTCAAGCGAGAATGCATCGAAGAGAGCTAAGGCCCAGCAAGCCAGCAAAGCAGCGAGAGAAAACCTTACGGAGGAGCAGAAGCGCACGAACCATATTCTTTCGGAGCAAAAGCGTCGCAATCTTATCAAACAGGGATTCGACGAGTTATGTGCTTTGGTTCCTGAGCTTCGTGGTGGCGGTTTCAGCAAAAGTGCCATGCTCATCCAGGCTGCGGATTATCTGGAAGAGGTTTTGAATGGCAACGATATACTCCGGCGACAACTTTCGCAGCTCAAGACAGTCAATGGCTTTATGATACCCCGGTGAAGCGAGTTTTAGTGCATGCCTTTGTTTCAAGAAATCGGACTTTCTCTTGGTAGACAATAAGTCAACCACCCCAATACCAGACTTCGAACTGTTGCGACTCCGAGTTCTTTTTGTTCTACGATACCCTTAAAAGTATTCAGGAGTCTTGGCCGGTCAGTCCAGCTTCCATGATTTAGGATGCAAATATTCAAGATGAAGGACTACTTGTGATATCTGCGTTGAAAATGACTGTGGATATTTGCCATCTGCGTTTTGCAGATAAGGACATACTTTTGTATGAGTGCATTGTTAATATTCGATGTTGTGATTATTGCGTACATAATGAATGATGTGTTATGTTGTCTACAAATGTCTAGTATTGTCAATTGTTAAGTATTGAAGGCAGACTACATACTATGTAAGCTGTCTGCATCTGTAGGGCTAGATCTTGAACGTCAACTGGCACGAGGGAGCTAGGCGCGCCGTCGCGGGGACCTGAAGCATGGCGGTAGGTACAACGCTTAGACTGACCCGGACAACAACAAAAGCTACAGCTAAGTTAGTAACTAAATCGACATCCTCTCAAACAGTACCGGGAACAAATCTACCAGTCAAAGGTGCAACTGAATTTACAATACTCACATTATACAATAAAATCATACGATTGCAGCTCTTGTCCCATCGAATTACTTCAATCTTTGATCAATATCAATCAAATCCGCGCTCACTCGCGCAACAAAAACAATGGCACCAAAACGCAAACGCACCTCCAACGCCGACGACAACGACGACGAAGAAACCAGCACAAACCGAGACCCCAAACGCTTCGCCTGGCTCAAACCACAAGTGAAAACAGTCTCAAAACACACCATCAAATCTAAATGGTCTTCTCTTCCAGAACCCGTGCAAAGCAAAGTCCGGGACATGTTTAGATCGTTGGAACGGCCTGTTATCGTGCGGCAGCGCGACGAGAGGAAGAGGATTGAGGCGCAGGTCGCGTTGGGGGGTGTTGTGAAGACGTGCGTATCTTGTCTCTACTGTCTGGCGCGGGCTTGCAGATTCTGACGTTGGATAGCTTGGAGCGACGGCTTCCGCGCATGCCGTTCCCACCGCTTACGAAGGATGCGGTTTTTGATTATGAGTCTGTGCTGAATGAGCATGTGCGTCCATCTCATCAAGTCGATCACTAGTACTACCGAGGCTAATCTATCTGCAGCGCGTACTAGAAACCCAGCTATCAACGACTCGAAATACAATCGACCTCCTCAAACTAGAAATCGAGCGCGAGGAAGCCCTCCTAGCCAAGGAAACGAAATACGTCGAAGAAATGGAAAAGAACGCGAAAAAGGCGGAGGTTGAGCGGCGTAGGCAGATGAAAAATGTTCGTGCTCTTTGGATATGCGTTGGATGCATAATGCTGAATTTATGTGATATAGGAACACCCTGTTCTACGACATATTGACGGTCATCCCGATCATGAGAATGAATCATCTTCCGCGCCGTTTGTGGTTGTTGATCAGTCAAAGGAGCAGACTGCTCTATGCGAGGTACTTTTCTTCTCTTCCCTGGGCTTCTCTTATTGGACTGGCAAGCTGATCCAAATGTTAGATGGAGCCCGATCGCGAGATTCAGTCCATAGTCATGCAGTTGACGGGTCATTTGAACTCGATGCAGAACAATATTGCGCCGTTTGTGGAGTTGAGAGAGGCTATTACGGAGGCGCAGGCGGCTTTGGATTTTTTGCCTCTTCCTCCGGATTGATGGAAGAGTTCTTTTTCATTCAAAAAGGAACAAAGTGAAACGGAAGCCATGATGCTTCTATACTGAGGGATTTGCCCTTAACGTTGTCATGCGACGACTCGGTCTTTGAAAACTAGGAACTTCAATGCAGGTTGCGTGCACGTCAAATGCAGTTAGCACTCACCACGAGCCGCGTCGATTGCGCCTGTGGGCATTCTGTTTGACATCCTAGTACAGGATAGTCAGGTACTGAGAAGTGTTCGGCGAACTTCATCGCATGGACTTGTCCAGAACATATATATCACGAGGAACCATGAAATGATATTGCTGTACATATATAGATCTTTCTTACATTAGTGATAAATAGTTTCTAGTCCATTGCATAAATATATTAAGTATCACCATAAATACATGATATGAGGCGCATCTTGTTGGCCACGATCTCCACCGAAAATAAACGGCTTAAGGGCGCGGAGAGCGGAACTCAATTCGCAGCGTCTTGGCGATCATGCTTCCTCCGCCGACAATCACTGCAACAGCTTCAATCAGCAGCATACTGAGATCAGTACTACAAGACAACTCCAATATCTGGTCCGCCGGTCAATCGACAAACACAATGGAAATGCGCGGCCTACGCTTCCTAGGCAGATATCGCAACACATGCCACCCACAACAATCTTTTAGTCATCTGACGTCCAACGGGACGAGACGATTCTCACAGCGATCAAATCTAAGACAGCAAGCGTCGCCACAGGGAAATGCCGATTCGAAGCAGAAGAATACATCTACATTGTTCGTGAAAACGAATTGCGTCAAGTGGTAGGAGAGCGCTGACGAGGAACAGATACTACACTGCCAGCATTATCGTGGGCACTCTTGCATTGGCCTATGGCTCTGTGCCTTTATATAAGATGGTAAGCCTCCAAGCTCCTCCAGAACGAGAGATTGATTGCTGACTTATTTTCATTAGATCTGCCAACAAACAGGCTGGAACGGCCAACCCGTCCAAGTCCACAAAGCCGGCGACGGCGACACAGCCTCACGCCTCAAACCCGTCACCGACTCACGCCGCCTACGCATCACCTTCAACGGCTCCGTCTCCGATGTACTACCCTGGAAATTTACTCCCCAACAACGCGAAGTTCGCGTACTACCCGGCGAAACGGCCCTCGCTTTCTACACAGCCGTCAATAAAGGTCCGCAGGATATCATTGGCGTCGCAACGTACAGCGTCACACCGGCACAGGTAGCACCGTATTTCAGTAAAATCCAATGTTTTTGTTTTGAGGAACAGAAATTGAATGCGGGCGAGTCGGTGGATATGCCGGTTTTCTTTTTCATTGATCCGGATTTTGCGAAGGATCCGAGTATGAGGAATATTGATACGATTACGTTGTCGTATACTTTTTTCAGTGAGTTTTCCCTTCCCACCTTCTCTCTTCCCCTGGCACCTGGGATATGGGAAAGTTTTGCTAATATAATATGTGTTTGTGACAGAGGCGCGGTATGACGATAATGGGATTTTGAGACCTACGCCTTAAAAGGAAGAAGGCATGAAGAGATACCCGATACAAGCTTCGGCACGAATGTTGTGTACTACCATCATCTGGATTGCATATATCAGACTACTCAGCTCATACATTGAAGGCGTTATTGTGCATTGGACGGTTTGGGAAGTATTTGAGGAACGATGTGTATAGATAGATTGCTGATACATATGTCAATAAAATAAGATTGATGGGGTATGATCAGAGATCAAGTCTTGAAGTTAAAGCACAAGTAGCTCGTTTAAGCGCTATAATGTAATAGGGAGGTTTCGCAACGGTATTTTTGCTTCCTGGAACTTAGAAAGTTCCCTATGTTGGCTAGATTCTCCTAATTTTTAAAGTTTATATTAATTTGCACTATACTAAGAATGAAATGAATCTTATTTTTATTCTCTTATTTCTTTCCTATTATAGGAAAGAAATCTTTTTTAGTTTTAGAAAGATTTAAAGCTAAAAGAATTTCTTAATTTAATTAATATAAAGAAATTTTTATTTTTATTTTATATTCTATCTAAAAATTTTAGTAATTATTATAGTAAATCTAGATATATTAATAAATAATTATTAAAATAGATATACATACTAGTTTTATATTATTATAATATGAATTTAGAAGCCTAGATATTACTTTTTAAATATATATTAATTAATTTTTAAGTTAGAATAGCTCTTTTAATTAGTCTAAAAAGGAAAAAGCTATATAAATCTTAGATAAAATCTTTTTAGATAAAGATTCTTAATATATAGCTTTTTAATATAAAGTCTCTTTTATATTAATATTTATTTATTAAATATATACTTTAATGTTAAGATTTTTTTTAGAAAAGAAGAAGCTTAATTAATTTATTAAAAATAAAATAATCTTTATATTAAAATATTATTTAAATTAATTAAAAGTTTATAAAAGTTTTTTAAAAAAAACTTTTTAAAGTTATTTATATAATTAGATTTATACTACTCTTAGAAAGAATATTAATTATTTTAATAAGAGTATATAGAGAGTTATAAAAGCTTATTAAATATAAATTATAGTAATAAAAAAGATATTTAGAATAATTTTTTCTAATATAGAATATAAATATATTTTTAATTTTTAGATTCAGCTTATTTAGAATATAAAAGATAAGAAAAAAAAAAAAAAAATAGATAAAAAGTTTAAAATTATTTATAATTAAGATTTTTATATAATTATTTAAAATAATATAGCCTAATAATTCTTAAAAAAATAAAGAAATAGTAATAATCCTTTTAATAATAAATCTATTAAATTAATTAAATTTTTTAAATTTTTAGACTCTAAATATACTACTAAATACTATAAGAAAGAAGAGGAGTAGTTTAAAGAAATTAAAATAATAATATAAGATTTTATTTAAAGTCTATAAAAAGCTTTTATAAGATTTAAAAATATATTTAATATTAAAATTAAATAAGCTTTTAATAAGCTTATAATATTAATTAAAAATATTAAAAAAAGAATTAATAAGATATAAAAGAGTCTAGAAAATATAATAAATTCTTAATTAAAAATAATTTTTATATTAATTAATTAAATCTTTTAATAACTAGTTTTATAATTTAAAGTTATTTTTATATTAATATTATAATAATAATATTAGTCTTTTTTTACTTATATTATAATTATTTTAATTAGATTTAATTTAGTCTAGTTTAGTTTCTTTAATTTATTATATAAATTTTTTTTCTTTCTTTTTTCTCTTTTTTTCTTCTTTTTTTTTATATATTATTTTATTTTTTATTATTTATATTTACTATTATTACTTAACTATTATTGCTGTTATTATTATTATTATTACTATATCTTTTATAATATCTTTTTTTAAAAAGATAAAGATCTTTTTTAGTATTATTAATAATAATTTTATTATTATAATTAATTTTCTTAGTAATATTCTAGAGGTGTTTAATCTTATTTATAATATTTTTATTATTATTAAGAAGCTATATAGCTTCTTTAAATCTACTATTAATAATAATAATAATAATAATAATAATAATAATAATAATATCTAATAGAATTAATAAGTAAATATTCTTTTTTTTTAATATAATATATTTTTATAATATTAATTAAGTTTATAGAATTTTTAATAGCTATAAGTCTTATTTTTTTTTATTATTTTTTTATTCTATTTTTATTTAGTAAGTAATACTTTTTTTTATATTATATACTTTTTTTTAAAAGATTTTTTTAGTTAATTTATTACTAGAAATTCTAGTCTTAAGAGGATTTTTTAAAAGGGAATATTATTAAAAGAGCTTAATTAAAAAGATTAAAAATTTTAAAAAAAAGAATTAAGAAATTAATTTTTATTATTTTTTTATTTTTTATAAAAATTAATTTATTATTTTTTTTTATTCTCTAATTCTGAATCTCTAGTATTATTAATAGAGGTAGATTCTATTTTAATATTTATATTACTATTTTTTATTATTAATTCTTTAGCTTTTTTTCTTAAAAAAATCTTAAAATATTCCTTTAAACTTGAAGGATTATATTAAAATTATTTATTAATCTAATTTCTTTAAAAATATATTATTATATTTATTATTAATATTATTATAAGATATTAGAATAATACTAGTATTAAACTAGATTAATTTATAAGATAATAATTACTTTTTATTTATACTTATTAAATTTTATTAAATTTATATTTAATAGAGATCTAGAATCTTAATATAATTTTATTAAATTCTTTTTACTTAGTAATTAATTACTTTTTTAGCTATTTATAATAGGTATTAAGGGTTTTTAAGCTTTTATAATATATAAAATCTTTATATATAAAAAAATAATTCTTTAAATATTAGTTTTTATATAAATTTCTAATAATTCTTTATAAGTTACTAGTTTTATAAAGATATTAATTTTTATAGCTTTTAATAATTAGTTTAAAAAAAGAAATAAAAAACTTATTTAATAAAATAATATTTTAAAATTTAAAATTATAATAATATTTATAATTAGAATAACTAAGATATTAATTCTTTTTAGATTTATAAATTTTTTATAGAGTGCTATTAATATATTTTTATATAATATTATCTCTATTAATCTAATTAATGTAGAAGATATATTTCTTTAATTTTTAATATATTAGATAATAATAATCTTATAAAAGAAATATTATAAATCTATTCTATAAATATAATATAAAATTAATATATATAGAGAATATATAAGTCTAAGATCTATTATATAAAAAGAATATATTAGCTAGTTAAATTAACTAAAATAATTAATATAAAAAGATCGCTATAATAAATTCTAGATTAAGTAAATATTAATTTAAATACTTAATTTTTTTAAAGTTTAGATAAGATATAATTTATTATATCTTTTTATAAGTAAATTAAAGTTTTTAAGTAATCTAATTATTATTTTAATTATTAAGTCTTTAGTAAAATAGTTAATAAATTAATAGAGATCTATATATATATATTTAATCTAATTTTATATCTCTTCTTTGCTACTGCTATAAATATTTTTATAATAAAAATATAGTAAATTAGTAACTAACTAATAAGATTTTAGTGGTTATAGTAATAGCAGCTCTAATTATAGTTTATATAATAATAAAAGCTATATTAATTTTAAGTATATTATTTATTTTATATACCCTTTTTAATTTATATATTTGATTTAGATATTTAGTGTTGATTTTTAAAGTTTATAGATCATATATTAGTTATATAATTAGTATTTAATTTATAATATAATGTATTTTTTGTATTTTATTATAGATTTTTAGGTTTGAGGTCTTACTTATAATATTCTAGTTGCATTATTAAATGCTATTAAATATCTTCCTGTATAAGTTTCCTTCTTAAGCTGCGAAACCTCCCTAATGTCTATCCAGCAAGTAAGTATTGTATGTAAAAATCTTGAAATGTAGTCCAATGAGGTAGGTGCCTTGAATTTGAGGCTCTAGGAAAGCGCACGGACCACACATTAAGTGCTACGCGTCGACGGCCATCCCGACGCGTTTCTTAGACTAACTACAGTTTCGACAAGATTCAACAGTACACCTCATCAACTCAATTTCAGAGTCAAGCGAAATACAACATGGCTCTCCTTGTAGACAGGTTGCGTCCTCGATCTCTTGACTCGCTAACCTACCACCCCGAACTCTCTGCACGACTGAAATCATTGGTATGCTCCAGCCCACCATCAATCGAAGCAAAAAAGAACCAAACCACTGATATGATTGCATACAGGCACAAAGCGGCGACTTCCCCCATCTCCTCGTCTACGGCCCCTCGGGCGCCGGCAAAAAAACCCGCATAATCGCAACCCTCAAGGAACTCTACGGCCCCGGCGTCGAAAAAATCAAAATCGACGCTCGCGTCTTCCAAACCACTAGTAACCGCAAACTCGAATTCAACATCGTCGCTTCGGTGTATCATCTGGAAATCACCCCCTCGGATGTGGGCAACTATGACCGCGTCGTGGTGCAGGAACTACTAAAAGAGGTTGCGCAAACACAACAAGTCGATCAGTCAGCGCGACAACGGTTCAAGGTCGTCGTTATCAATGAAGCAGACCACTTGACGCGCGATGCGCAAGCAGCCCTGCGTCGGACCATGGAGAAATATAGCCCCAACTTGCGACTCATATTACTTGCCAACAGCACATCGAATATTATTGCGCCGATTCGGTCACGAACTTTGCTAGTGCGCGTTGCGGCGCCGTCCGAAACGGAGATTTGCGCTGTGCTCAAGTCGGCGGCGGCAAGGGAGAATTGGGCGTCGTCTGATGCGCTGAATGTGAGGATCGCGAGGGAGAGTGGGCGGAATTTGCGACGGGCTTTGCTTATGTTTGAGGCTATTTATGCGCAAAAGTTAGTCCTACCATGTCTCAAAATGGTCTGATGCTGATATGAGTGTTGTTGGTGACAGTGAGAAAGTATCCGATAAAACCCCTATTCCTCCACCGGATTGGGAGGCGCTCATCTCCGTGGTTGCGGATGACATACTGGCAGAACGATCTCCGGCGAGGATATTGCAGGTTCGAGAACGGCTTTATGATTTGTTGACGCATTGCATTCCGCCGACGACGGTGTTGAAGGTACTTTCTCCTACATGCCGGACTCGTTGCATATGGAACTAACGTATCTAGACGTTGACTTTCAAACTCATTTCAAAAGTCGATGACGCCTTAAAGCCCGAGGTTATCAAATGGTCGGCCTTTTACGAGCATAGAATCAAGTTGGGCAGTGTATGTTCCTATCAATTCTTGATTACAATCGGCCGAATTCTAATAGTTCTACAGAAAGTCATTTTTCATCTTGAGGCCTTTGTGGCCAAGTTCATGCGCATCTATGAGGGGTACGTGACCATGATCGACTTTTGGATGTTTGAAGTCAACTAATCTGGTGTATAGGTACTTGATGGGCATGGACTTCTGAATGAGTCAGAAACACTACTACGTACTGGGATATTTAGGCGTAACGAGTTAGAGGACATGGTTATCTGATACAAGCGCTTTGGTTTTTTTCATGTGTATAGTACCTGTTTTTCTTATGATTAAAGTTATCCATGAACATGGTTTCTGCTCCCGAATTGTATCAATCAAGAAATGCGATTTATTCAAACTAGGCACTTACTCTGGAATTGGGGTTGTAGATGTCCTTGAGCTTGGTCCCGGTTACCTACGTCATTGCTCTGAAATACCTTACTTACCTCGCAGATACATGAACTTCGCCAGCGCCGTACATACAAACAACCTCAAGTTCCTGAATTTACAGCTCAATTGAAACCAGAAGCAATCATGGAGCCAGGTGGTGAAAGCACACAGTCCGTCCTACCGCTCTCCTTACCTCATTTATCACCATCTACAAACCAGCTAACCCAGCAAACACAATAACAGATACGAATCCATCCGCACAGTCACAGTTACTCCGCCAAAGGATAAGGGACAACTCGGAGGTACGCCACCCAGTTTTCACATCGTATTAGAGCAACGTATGTAAATGGCTGATCTGTCGTCAACAGTAACCCAATCAAGCACCATAAGTCCCCTCAAAGTGCTCTCCAAAGATGAGCCGCAGGAACAACGCGATAATGGCGAACAAGACGCCAAAGATGCGACATTGACGGGTCCGCAGACCGCTGGGATGACGAGTGGTGTTTCGGGGGAGGTTGATAAAGGTACTTCTTCCTCTCCCTTGATAGGCAACAGACATGCACGTGATGTGATTCGTGATATTTCTAGATGGGAAAGGCTAATGCATGTATCTATGGTACAAAATTTAGACTTGAAGCCTGATGCAGAGGGCATCGATGAAGAGGCTCGACGGACAAGAACGGCGCAGAGACTCGGGCCCGGAACGGGAATTGGTGCTTAGACCGGATATAATAAAGTACACGGCGTGGAAGGGAAGATGAGAGAAACTAGAAGGAAGAGTTATTGAGTCGGCGATGTGCTGGTGGATGCTGTCTTGGGCGGATTGGCGCTATTCTTCACGTCCAGTGGGACTTCTCGTCGTGCTCGTTTCAGACTGTCCAAAGTGACTCCGTTACCCAACTTTGTGATTCCAACGACGGGCGGATCGCCTTTCTTAACGAATTCCCACATTCCTGTACGTATAGTCGTTAGATAATGGGTAATATAATCTTTGCAATAAAACGAACCAGGCAATTTATGCGCCGCCAACCGAAACGCCTCCCTCGCAATCTTCTCATGGATATCCCCCTTGATCTCAAACACAATCCTACTGACCGGTATCCTAGCCGCCCAATAATCAAATTTACCCTTTCCCTTACCCATACGCATCTCGTTACCGGACGTGTATACACCGATATTCGCACTAACGCGCTTGTACAACGTATAATTCATGCCTCGTAGTCGTTTCCGGATTGTGTCCTCGCCGATTTTTAGGGAAGACGCTGCAACGCGGCGGTCGTGGTCTTTCATTCGTAGGCCGTAATCGCCGTGCACGACGGTTGTGCCGCGCATGGATCCGCCTGTGTGCATCTTGGGACGGCCCTTGGGGGATTTGGATTTTTCGGCGAATTTGGGCGTGAGCCAGTCCAGCGTTTGGGATGTGGTGGAGAAGCATCGTGTGATTTGGGATTGTAATAGAGAGGGGAAGTTATCTGTTGTGACCGTTAGTTAGTCGATCGACAGTCGTATTAAAACCGATAGAAAAACTAGAGGGGAGAGAAAAACGAGTCAATTGACTTACATGACCTCAAGAGGCCGAACTGTGATTTGGCCAACATCCTGTCCAGATCTTATGTCCTTCCGTTAGGGACTGTACTTCGATGTTGGCTGTGCTGTTAAGATATCGTCCGTCCGGCGGCCAGAGTCTCGAAGGTTGAAGCTCGGATAGAAAAGACCGGCCCAAAAGGGTAAAAGTGGTTTGGTCACGTGGGTTCGAGGCAACCAAGGCGGCGAGCGCGGGTCTGCGCGACAGGCGCGTCTCCGCGTACCTTCCTGCTGAATGCAGCTGTCGTTTCTCTGAACAGCAACATCAACGAAACTTCACCATTGCCATCATCTCTAGGTGATGAAGTGTTGTTGACAGGCTATTAAAATGCCAGATATCAGAAACTTCTTCGGTGCCAAAGCTGGCGCTGGGACAGCTGCGCCTGCTGCTGCCAAACCAGCTCCTCAGGAGGTAAGCGAAGCTTTGCGTCATCAGTCGACTTTTCTTCAGTACACGCTATACGTTTCAGATGTGCCGGAATACCTTTAAGGCGTCGCTACTTGCTATTTGCCATAGTTCCTGCTAAAAAAAAAAAACATCAATTGTCGATCATTTGCTGATGTTTCGATAATAGGACCCTACTGCGGCGCGAAAGAAACGTAAGTAACGGACCATGGTCTCGAACGAAATGAGAATTAACATCATCAAGGAAGCAGAAAGGTAGTCGATGACAGTGATGAGGATGATTTCGAGCCCGCACCATCCCCGAAGAACAAGCCAGTGAAGAAGCAGTACGTGTTATGTCGATTGGAGAAACGGCATGTCTAACAACTGGCAATAGGACAAAAGAAGAAGCCAAAGGAGAACCGACCAGTACATCAGATTATTTCGCTTCGAGCAAGAAAAGAGGCCGACCTCCGAAGAACGCCGACGCAAAGGATGCCGCATCCACCACTACCATGCCTGTCAGGAACGGAAACAGCACGCCGAAAGCTAAACAGAGCAAAGAGACTCCAGCGTCAGCAGGAAAGAAAACAGCACCGAAAGCATCAGAGGCTGCCTCGAAGGTACTAGATGATGATGAAGGTCTTGGAGGCGACGACATCTTTGCGACTGAATACGCCAAATCCGGCCGGCGCGATGATGATTACGTCGACGACAAAGACGCGAGCGATTCTGACGACCTCATTGTGAAACCCGCCACATCCAAAAAGAGTAAACTTGATGATGACGATGTGGAATTGCTTGATACGCCACCTAAAGCAAAGCCTGGACGAAAGCGCAAGGCCGATGCCGATGAGGAGGACAAGAAACCCAAGAAAAGTGCAGGACCTGCAGTCAAGAAACAAAAATCTACTGCAAAACTACAGGAGCCTGAAAATAAGGAAATACAGGAGATCTTCGATGCCATACCGACTGTCAGACCGCCAACTCCGCCGCCAACAGTGCCCGGTGAGAAGCCAAAGTTCAATTTCTCGGCTGCTGGTAGATCGCGTACACCCCCTGCTGCCGGTTCGGTAGAAATCCCCGTTGGCGCTGAAAATTGTCTCGCGGGTTTATCTTTCGTTTTCACCGGCGTTCTGGATACTCTTGGACGTGAGGAAGGTCAAAGTCTTGTTAAGCGCTATGGCGGCAAGGTCACCGGAGCTCCCAGTTCAAAGACTAGCTACGTCGTTCTCGGAAGCGATGCCGGCCCTAGCAAGCTCAGAAAGATCAAGGAGATGAATATCAAAACGATCGGCGAAGAAGGATTGTTTGAGCTGATCAAACGGCTCCCTGCCAACGGAGGTAGTGGCAAGGCTGCCGGGCAGGCGCAAGCAAAGAAGGAGGCTGAAGAGAAAAAAATTCGCGCCATGGCCGAGGAAATAGAACAAGAAGAGAAACAGAAAGCGGCCGAGGTAAAGGCAAAGAGCACCCCTATGAAGACTCCGACTTCGACTTCGACTTTGACTGCGACTTCGACTACTACTGCAACTACGACCCCGGCGAGCTCCCAACCCGAAGCTGACAGTCGTCTTTGGACAACGAAATATGCACCAAGCTCGATCAACATGATATGCGGTAACAAAGGCCAGGTCGAGAAGCTTCAAACATGGCTGCGTAACTGGCGCTTGAACGCGAAACGAAAGTTCAAAATGGCCGGGAAAGACGGTTCTGGTATATACAGATCTGTCATGATTCACGGACCACCCGGAATTGGAAAGACCACGGCGGCTCATCTGGTTGCCAAACTCGAGGGATACGATGTCGTTGAGACCAATGCGAGTGATACTCGTAGCAAAAAGTTGGTGGAAGGGGGTCTCCTTGGTGTCTTGGATACGACGTCTCTTCACGGCTATCTCTCGGGTGAAGGCAAAACTGTCGAGAGTCAAAAGAAGAACCTGGTCTTGATTATGGACGAAGTGGATGGTATGTCTGCCGGAGACCGAGGTGGTGTGGGTGCTCTTGCTGCTGCTGCCAAAAAGACAAATGTCCCTTTGATCTTGATTTGCAACGAGCGCAGTCTACCCAAGATGAAGCCATTTGATCGCGTTACCTATGAGCTTCCATTCAGACGTCCAACTGCAGATATGATACGAGCACGCCTAATGACTATTTGTTTTCGTGAGGGTCTCAAGATCCCTCCCCAAGTTCTCGACAGCTTGATCGCAGGAACCAATGCAGACATCAGGCAGCTTATTAATATGTTGTCTACGGTGAAGCTTGATCAAAAGACCTTGGACTTTGATCAAGGACAGCAGTTATCAAAGGCATGGGAAAAGCATATCGTTCTGAAGCCCTGGGATATTGCTTCAAAGATTCTCAACGCGCAAGCTTTCTCTCAAAGCTCAAAATCTACATTGAACGATAAGATCGAGCTGTACTTCAACGATCATGAGTTCAGCTATCTGATGCTCCAGGAGAATTATTTGAAGACGCAACCAACACTGGCTAGCAACTATTCCGGCAAGGAGCGAAAGCTGAAACTTCTTGAATTAGCCGACAATGCAGCATCCAGCATCAGTGACGGCGATCTTGTGGATCGAATGATACATGGTAGTCAGCAACAATGGAGTCTGATGCCAACGCATGCTGCTTTTAGTTTTGTTCGGCCTGCCAGTTTCGTTTTTGGCAATATGATGGAACGAACGAGCTTTACGAGTTGGCTGGGCAATAACAGTAAATATGGTAAGCATTTGTCGAAGAATCTCAAGGAGCATTGCTAACCCGCGCAGGCAAACTCAATCGTTGCACCAAAGAGATCCAAGGACACATGAGACTTCGAGCTTCAGGAGACCGTGATGAGATACGACAACAGTATTTGCCTGCACTTTGGGATAAAATTGTGCGCCCGTTAATGGTTGATGGTAAAGACGCTGTCGACGATGTCATCGACTTGATGGACAGCTATTTTATCACCCGCGAGGACTTTGACTCTATAGTTGAGCTCGGCCTTGGTCCAATGAGCGAATCGGTAGTCGACATCCACACCCAGACCAAGTCAGCATTCACCAGGGTTTACAACCAGCGATCTCATCCTCTGCCTTTTATGAAAGCTACCAACGTTCTCGCGCCGAAGAAGGGACTTAAGGTCAAGCCCGACATTGAAGATGCAATTGAGGACTCTGACGAAGAGGAGCTTGTTGATGACGCTAAAGAAGAGGATGAAGAAGACGAACTGGATTTGAAGAAAGACAAGTACGTCAAGGTTCCGAAAGCCAAGAAGGCTGCCGGCAAAGGGGCTGCCACCAAGGGCAAGAAAGCCAAGGCGAAGAACGACGACGAGGATGACGAAGAAGAGGAGAAGCCGAAAAAGGGTCGAAAGGGGAAGGCCAAAGCAAAGTAGGCCTTATGTCAAGACTACGACCCTAGCAAATTCATGATCTTACTGTTAGTGTCCTTATTTGCATTATGTTGATATCGACTTCGGCATCGAGTGGATAGATTAGTGTACCATATTTGATATGATGAGAACCTGTAATCACCAATAATGACTGTTTTAAATACAATAACAAACCCAAAAGACGAGTTACTCAATATCACTCATCAGATACATGTACCTTTATATAAACAATTTGAAGTTCGGCGTATTTCAACAATGTTCAGCCGCCAAGGGTTTAGACCCTGTCCCCCGCGATGGACTAACTGAACGTTGATCAACATTCAACAACATCCCCCGGTCTCCGGCGGCTGAGCCACTAACACCCACTAGCTCACCTGCCCTCCAACCCTCATTCACTCTTACATCTTCTGACATCGCATGAGCAGACCATCTCACATTCTCTTCTTGCAGGCTGGACCTGATATCTTTACTGCGGCCACGAGAGTATCTAGCAAGTCGATAGCACCTGTGTTCGATACCAGTTTACAGACGGTATGCGTTATCCTGGGGATGCTGGTCCACGATAGCCCTGTTCTGCGTACTCAAACGACTACAAACCTTACCTACGACTGACTTGGAGGCCTCGAAATATTGTGAAACTACCTGTGCGATTATAACATTTGCTACACTCAACCATGTCCCTTCTGCAGAGCGAAGAGTGAGTGATCCTCAACCCGTCACGGCATAGCAGCCAACCGTTGCGCCTGCAAACTGAACTCAAAACTGACCTACACCACCTCGGTTCTAGTTTCACAATCTGGCAACTACGAACATCGTACCTCTCAACCATCAAAGACGGCATCGGCGACCGTTTGATCAACGTCAACAACTCAGTACTAAACACCCCCGGCTTCCGCGCCGCTGGCTGGGTGCCTACATCCGCAAACGCAACTACAACAACCCAAGAAAGCGGTTCTCTTGTCAAACGAACGTATTCACCTCCCATACCTACCACGGCAAACGTCGCATCTGAGTACTACCGATTCGCGAGACATACGGAGTTGAATGATGGGGATGGACTGAGTATTGACGATGCGGACGAAGATGAGGGTGGGATGGTGACTGGTGGTGGGGGTGGAAGTACCTATGCACTTGGTATCAAACATCATGGAAGATCGGCGCGGAAGAACAGACGGCGTGATCGTCAGATTCCGGTTATCCAGAGAGTAGGGGGTGATGAAGATAGCAGTGATTTGAGCGATGAGAGTGATGACGAGGGTGACTTTACAAGGTTGGTCAGAGTCCCATTAGATCCGGAAAGCTGGCGCTGATCATTTGACGTGTAGAGCGGCGCAGCAAATCAAATTTTCGAAAATGCCCGTGCGGAATAGGGCAGGATCCCTACCTACGGAAGATGAAGGGGTGCAACCTGCAGGCTCCGATGCAAATCTGGGCCGCGAATATAGACGAAGCTCAATGGGGGCAGTTGAAGTGCCCCAAGGACGATCGCGCGGTGATACCGTGACGAGCAGCGACATGTCAGAAGGCGACAATCCCGCCCTGTTCAGACGGCGGCAGATCCAGTTCTCATCCCAGCATCAAGTCATAGAAGAATCAGCAGACTATGGCCAGGCAAACAGCGAAGCACCCTCGGGAGACATGGGTGATCAAGATGACGATTCAGCGGCGGGTTCTGTAGATTCAGACCTGTCTTCAGACTTTGGCGTCACCGCAGGATCGGCGTCTTTGCTTGCTGGGGTTCCTCTGAATGATACTCTAGATTCTTCACCAGCGATGATGCACAAATTGCCAAATGCGAGCTCACAAGGCGCGTCGCCTAGGAAGGCTAAAGCGGCCACTCCGGGTCTACAGGAATTGCCTCCTCCACGACCCATCAGTACTTTGAAGCCTGTCAGTCTCATAACGAAAGAACTGAATGCCAAAAAGACTGTACCAACCAACCCAATTGAGAGGTTTGGACCATTATGGGCTGCAGATTCCAACACAGCTTTGAATATCAAGATCTATGCGCCCTTCTCCGAAGACCCTGAGACTCCATACAACATGCCCATATTCCGAGACTCTCGCGATCAAGGACGTACCGGTCCGGTCACAGTCACAGAAGCAATCGGTCTGGCGCTCTGGAGGTATATGAAGGAAGGCTTGAAGCCGCCAATTGACCGCAGCAAAATGAACGTAAATCGATGGACGCTGCGAATGGTTGAAGACGGCGAAGTCGATTTTGATTTTCCAGCTCTGGGACGTCATCTACCCTTGGTCGATTTCACATCTAACAATAACCGAGCAGCTGGAATGCGTGGTCGTTCAAGAGGGAAACAATACGATGAGTTTGCTTTAGTTGAAGCTACCGATGCCGAGTTTGAAGAATATTCTCGTCTCTATCCCAAGTACAACTCAGAACCTGTCGTCGAGACCAGCGAGGCGACACCACAGACCTCTGGCACTGCTACGCCGCAGACTAAACCCATGCCTTCGGCGGTGAGGTTAAATCCTATCCTCGGACAGCCGTTTTCCTCTGCATTGAATGGCACTACATTGAAACCAGCGGATTTGCCGGCGCCGACGTCTCATGCCACGCCCCGTCTCGGTGTACAAAAGACACTAAAGGTCCGGTTCGTGAACATTGAAGGCTCAGCGCAGACCACGACCGTCAACACGGCTACGGATAGTTACATTGCCGAAATTCTCGATTCTGTCTGCAAAAGATGGGGTCTGGATAAGGGCAACTATCTACTCAAAATCCCAGGCACCAACACCGTTGCGCCTCTGGATCGTACGGTCGAAGTCCTCGGCAACGTGTCAGAACTAGATGTCGTCCGTCGGCGGTTTGGAGCCGGTGCCTCTTTCGCAGGTTCTCCCGGCAGCGCTTCACCCAACGCGCCTCTTCAGATTGGCGGGACGAACCCTGCGCCTTCCAAGAAGGGGAAAAAACATCAAATGCTACATCCGCTTGCGCAACCACAGAAGCAAGACTTGGTCGGTGGATACTATCGTCGATACTATGTATATCGCAAACAATCCATGTCCTTTACCGCTTCGAACCAGAGAGTGTTGGTCCTTGACAACGACTATTTACATGTCATGCCGGGTGAGACGGCAAAGGGAGTCTTTGACACTACAGGAAAGACGCGATCGATCAATTTCAACGATATCATCGGCACCAAAGTCAGCAGAAGACACCCCAAAAGCTTCCAGGTTGTGGTTCTCCGCAGTACGGATGCGCATGAGCAGAAGCGATATGACTTTGAGGCTCGCAATGAGGCGGAGGCCGCGGAGATTGTGGGTGAGATTAAGAAGAACATGGAGCAGTACCGGGTGTGGTAGCTGCGTTTTGCTGATTGTTCTTTTACGGCTTATTGCATAGAAGCGAGCGGCTGTTGTGTAGGGTCAAGCTGGCGTTTTGTATTATTGTCTGGGTATATTCTACGCTACATATCATTTACAATGGATTGGGTTGCGATACTCACATACGTAGACTCAGCAGCAGTCTCAATAAGCTTAACGCAAATCGATCATCCGATCATGGGACACATGTCCTCGAGATCAGACGATGGATGTACTTGTAGTTACTATAGTTAGTAGTATAAAAAGATGACCGTGACCAAGCCGGAAACGGCAGCACCGGAGTCATCATCATTCCATGACCAGCTCTCGGCATTGCTCGGTAGTCTTGATGACAAGGAGAAACTCCAATGTTGGTTTGAGGTAATCCAAAATTGAGCGTATGTGAGTTAGGGAAAATGAGCAGAAGCTAAGAGTTGGTGAATCATATAGAGACAGGTCGCCAACAGGACAATAAATACCTAAGTGTTAAGACACGGACTCCGGACTGACCCCGCCTTGCTGACTTCATCGACTGTCGTCAGTCTCTTGCTTGCTTAACTAACTTACACCCAACCAACTCCTAGCACTGCACTGCTACATGTACTCCGATCCTGTCCAATTGTCTTTCGATCAATCCGTTTTCTTCTTTTGTGTTGCGTTACTGTCTACGCTACAGTCTATACGCATACCTTGGTGACCATAGGAACTCTGTGAAGTACACTCAATCCGCCGCCACAAGCAGATCCCGATATCCCACCACTCACACTCACTCACTCACTCACTCACTCAGACTTCAGTCGTTGCTCGGCCAGACCACGCTATATTCATATTCATATCGATATCGAAAAGAAACACATGCTCAATCAGCATTATAGCCGTCAATTATATACCGTCTTCCTGTCTCCAGTCGACCCGAGCGATCCTCTTCCGTGCGCGCCAGAGTACATTACGTAGCCTCGTCTTCTTCTCCACCTGCTCTGCACAACCTTGCTCTCTGCCCTCTGAGGGGTCTCCGTCAATCACTGATTGACGCTCTTTTTCCCTTTCCTTTTATCCCTTTTTACCCTTTCTTCTCTCTTTTTTTTTTTTCAGACTCATTCGCAGTCTGGAAAAAAAAATACCCGACGCAAGCATCTCATGCCGACGTTCGGGTCACTGCTCAAGAAGAAAAAGACGCATTCGACGGGCTCGAAGGAGTTGTCCGCTTCGTCAGCTACAGGTGCCGAGACAGCAGCATCCGATAAACCGGCCGACGAGACCGAGCAGCAGCAGCATTCGAAGGAATCGAAGGATTCGAAAGAATCGAACGAAAAAAACACTACTCCAAACAGTGCTGGTTCGACCGGCGCCGCCGAGACAAGCAACCACAAACCCAGCTCGAACGACAATCAGATGACATTGACATCGTCCACAAATCAGCAAAATGCGCAACAAGGCGCGAATACTTCCTCGTCACATCACCACCACCACCTGCCGAATATCGGCAGTATAAAAAGTATCATTAACCCGACGCACCATCAACAACATGGAACCGAGTCACAGGCGCAAGGTCAAGTCGAAAACAACAACAATAATCACAGCAGCACACAAGAAAATTACGCCCAACCCTCACAGGGCCAATTGCCCAAGTCGCAATCCCGACAGACCAAGGGCAAATACTCGCTAGAAGATTTCTCGCTGCAGCGAACGCTAGGAACCGGAAGTTTTGGCCGGGTGCATTTGGTGCAGTCGAGACACAATCATCGCTTCTATGCGATCAAAGTCTTGAAAAAGGCCCAGGTGGTCAAGATGAAGCAGGTGGAGCATACAAATGACGAGAGGAGGATGCTTCAGAGGGTGAAGCACCCTTTTCTCATTACGCTGTGGGGCACTTTCCAGGATTCGAAGAATTTGTATATGGTTATGGACTTTGTTGAGGGAGGGGAGCTGTTTAGTCTGCTCCGGAAGTCACAGGTACGATTTTTTGCACCGGTCAGGTAATTGGAAATGTGCTAACTGATTGCAGAGATTCCCCAATCCTGTGGCCAAGTTCTATGCTGCCGAGGTGACATTGGCTTTGGAATATTTGCATGCTCAGCATATCATTTACCGAGATCTCAAGCCCGAGAATCTGCTGCTGGACCGGCACGGGCATTTGAAGATCACTGACTTTGGCTTTGCCAAGGAAGTTCCCGATATTACCTGGACGTTGTGTGGAACACCAGATTATCTTGCACCGGAGGTGGTGTCCTCCAAGGGATATAATAAATCAGTAGACTGGTAAGAACCGTCGAATGAAGACGAAGAGAAGGTACTGACGATGTCAGGTGGTCATTGGGCATTCTGATCTTCGAGATGCTTTGCGGCTTCACGCCGTTCTGGGACAGCGGATCCCCCGTCAAGATATACGAGAACATTCTCCGAGGCAAAATAAAATATCCTCCCTACATGCACCCTGACGCTGTCGATCTGCTGTCGCAACTCATTACCCCAGATTTGACAAAGCGACTGGGCAACCTCCACGGCGGCCCGGAAGATGTCAAGAATCACCCTTGGTTCGCCGAAGTGACTTGGGACAGGCTGCTGAGAAAGGATATTGATGCTCCGTATGTTCCGCCCGTGAGGGCTGGACAGGGCGATGCCAGCCAATTTGACAAGTATCCGGAGGAGAATGAAGCATATGGCACTACCGGAGAAGACCCGTACGCACTTTTCTTCAATCTCCGTCGGTGACGTGTCTGCTAACCATGTCATAGATATCACAACCTTTTTACCGAATTTTGATCATATCACGCCGCCCACGTTTGCTATCTCTTCCATCTACGACTGTGAGACCTCTAGAGTTGCACAACGACGAGCTCACCATCTAGGTATAAACAACCTTATCTTATATCTTACTAAACATATCTACAACGGATCTTGGGTATACGGTTGGATTTGGCTTTTTTCTTTTTCTGCTTGGCTTTTTATGTTATTGCTGGAGAACAATGATTGATTTTTATGGATGGTCTGGGACCGATATGACAAAATTTAATGGAGTCTGTGATGTATGTGGCATAGTTATACGATTAGGTATGTAGTAGACCGGAGAGATGGTTGCAATGAATGCATGATTTACTTCAGGTTTTCTTCCTATGGATTGAGGCATATATTTTCGACACGGTAATTTGCCAATGTGGTAAAATCGACTAGAAACTGTATTTACCATACCTTTAAGGCACAGACAGAATCTTAGATTACCATCCATACCTCGACCCAGCCTCCTTCTTATTCCTCCTCCCCGCCGCAAAACTATCCTCCAACGCATCCTTTTGCGAGCTCGCCGCCTG
Source organism: Talaromyces thailandensis (assembly GCA_019828575.1). Taxonomy (NCBI): domain Eukaryota; kingdom Fungi; phylum Ascomycota; class Eurotiomycetes; order Eurotiales; family Trichocomaceae; genus Talaromyces; species Talaromyces thailandensis. The sequence continues at coordinate 135,624 of JACVQZ010000053.1, read as the reverse complement.
CACAAGCTGTCTGAGCGAATGCTTACCGGGCGCAATCGCTCTAACGGGATTGTGTTGTTGAGCGGCGAGTTCTTCCGCCGTCGTTCTGGAGAGCATCTCCTGATTCGAGGCGTATTCTGCGTCGGTGTTGAACGTTAGGATTCGAGAATTGGGTTGTGTCGTGGAAGAGGTTGGGTTCCGGCCGAGGAGTTGGCGTCGCTGGGCGCGCGAGAGGTTTAGGTCGGCGGCGATGGAGTCGAGGGTTGATTGTTGGTTGGTCGAGGGTGTTGGATAGGAGGTGGGTGGTTGGGTGTGTTGTGCGAGGGTTGAGATGTCTTCTTCTTCTTCTTCTGTGGTGGAAGGGACGTCGGTGAATTCGGGGTTGTAGTCGTATGCGCTGCTCGTTGTGGTTGGTAAAGTCTTTTCTTCGCTTGAGAATGAAAAGAGGCTGACTTTTGGTTTGGCTGGAGGTGCGGCTGGAGTGATAGGTGTAGCTGGTATGGAAGTATCTTTCTTCGAAAGAATGCTATCTGAGCTGTTTGTCTTCTGCGCAGCGCTGGATGTAGCAGCAGCAGCAGCCCGTGCAGCCACGAATGCAGCTGACTTCTTCTTCGGCGCATTGCGCGCCACAGACAGAGGCTTAAACATCATCGCATTGCCCTTCTTCTTATAATCATCCTCTTTCAACAGACTCCCTTCTTTCGTCGTCTCAGTGCGCAAACTTCCGGGTTTAGGTATCGTACCATCTTCCTCCGCACCTCCCGTCGAAACTTGGTTGAGTGCCTTCTCCTGCCGCCATTCAGCGTCCGCCTCTCGATCAAACCCCGGCCCAGCACCAGTCTTCAAACTAAACACTTTCGTATTCTTGCTTGCGCTACCGCCGGCAGTGGCAGGCAGATTCGCACGCTTCGGCGCTGGAAGTATTGAGTTGAAGCCAGAGAAGATTCCGCCGCCTGTAGTTCTAGGTTTCTTTCTTGCTGGTCCATCTTGATCATCTTCGGGACCTTCGGCGCTGTTTTCTGGTTTGATTGAGGGAAGCGCGACTCGGATTTTGCGTGGGTTTCCGCGGTCTACGATTGATGAGAATTTCTGGTCGGGCTGGGATGGTTTTGTCTCTGGTGCTGCTGTTGTTTGAGATTTGGTGGTTGATGGTGCGAGTCGGGACTGTTCCTCGTCATCGGAGCCCTCGGAGTCTGAGTATTGTACCAAGCCCATTCTCGCTGCGTGGAATGTTGACGCGATTGTTGAGTGGATGGTGTTCGAAGTCAAAGTAACGGATGATTGAATAAATGCGCCAACGGAGATCTACGTGCACGGACCATGCGGAGCGGACATTTTGCCTGCCATCTTCCAACGTTGAGTCTTCCTCTTTTCTTTACCTAGACACGACAACACTACGAGATCTTTCCCTCGTATGCTATCTGAGCAGGCCGTTAAAAATTGACTTGATGCGAATCCATAAGGCAACATTCAGCATGAGGACAGGGCCCGAAGTCGCATGATGTCATCAGACATACCCCGCAAGTCGTTAAGCGCTCGTTGAAATCAACATGGAGGAAACCGCTCAATCTAACGGCGCCAATTCTCCAAAGGAGGAAGAGGTTCGCAATAAGAAATATGACACAAACAGCTCCGAATACAGATCCTCGCGATCCTCCAAGTTCCGTTTCAAATCCTCCAAATCCCGCGCAAGACACCATTCAAGCAGCCACGACAGCAGCGACGCAACACATCGCGAAGAGCATCAATCACACCGCCGCCGACACCACCACAGTCACCACCACAGCTCCCGCCACTCACAAAAACGGCAAAAGACGGAGGACGAACCACTTCTCCAGTCCCCCAGTGGTCGCCGCTCCCTATCCCCCGACACAGCATTCCGTGAATCCCTATTCGACGCTCTAGGTGACGACGAAGGCGCCATGTACTGGGAGTCCGTGTACGGCCAACCAATCCACAATTACGCCGTGCCATCAATCCCCAAAGGTCCAGAGGGGAAGTTGGAGCGCATGACGGACGAAGAATACGCAGAGTATGTGCGGGCACGAATGTGGGAGCGTTCGCACGAGGGGATAATGCATGAAAGGGAACGCCAACGACGAGAGAAAGCCAAGGCCAAGAAACGCACTGAAACGGAGCACCGGGAACGCGCTCGATTCGACGAAGCGCTCGAAGAAAGCCTCAGACGAGGCGAGAAACGGAGGCGCGTTAAGCAATGGAAAGCGACGTGGGCGAAATACCTAGAAAGTTGGGACGAGCTAGATCGTCTAGCGAAGACCACCCCGCCTTCTACTGATGGTGAAAAGACATTCTATATACGAAATCATATCCACTGGCCCGTCGAAAGCGGGAAACGACGAGATGTATCCCGCGATGAAGTCGGGGATTTCATGCGACATTCCCCCGCTGAGAGCTTTGCGAACACGCTCAAAGCGGAGCGGGTTCGCTGGCATCCGGATAAAATGCTTCAGCGATACGGCGGACTGGGTCTGGGTGAAGAGAAGGCGCTGGTGCAGAGCGTTACGGAGGTATTTCAGATTCTGGATGATTTGTGGATTGAGGAGAAGGAGCGTCATTCCGGATAGTACTGTGCAACACACGATATGATGATGGAGCTGCATGATACGAAAGACGATATGCTTAGACCCGGGCCTGGTTTTTTTTATTATGTTTTAAAGTTTATAGTGATACCCCATAGATTTTACCGATGATGATACTGCAGCACTTATGCAACTATACCGCGATAAGCCTCTTGGCTAATATTGAGATGAGTATTGAATGCACCAACTTACATAAACTCCATTCGTGACAGGCAAAACTCGTTATTGACAATAACTAATGAAATCGCTGAATAGCAGTATCAAATACAACCGACCTGACAAGACAAGACATGTATGCATGCAGCTAGGTCGCTGAACAAACAACAATGAAACAAGATGTAAAGCTAAACAAAACTGATGTAATATCATTTCCATAGAAGACTTTTTTTTCCCCCTTCGGTTTTTTATCCTGCATGTTTCCCGCCTAGAAGCGAGATTGTCTCTGGCTAGATCGATAAATCGTAAATCCCACATAGGCACCCCCGACAGCACCCAAAAATAGGAAAATCTTGAAGAAGAACCATAACCATCCACCGGAAGAGGCAGCCTGCTTTCTTCCTCTTCCACCGCGTCCACGGCTCGTGGGCGCACCGCCCCTATTTCGGCTTGCGGAGGTGCTTGAGTCGTACAAGTTGTGCGTAGTCACGGAGATAATGTCGTGTTTATCGGTGACTTCACCCGTTTCGCCGGAAAAGCCGAGGTACGTCACCGCGGGGATTGCGATGTTGGTCTCTGGTGCGCTGAGGGAGAAGCACTCTGTCCAGGAGCCATCTGATTTGTATTGGAGGTCGAGTGTGAGGGAGCGGTCTTGGAAATACGTGAGGCGCGCTTTCGTGGGAACTGCAGCGTCTCGGAGACCGCGGGCCTGTCTAATTGTCAGTCTCGGTCACATCTTCAGAAGTGTATGGAAGGTCGTACAGAGCATCCAGCTAGCTCATTGGCCTTGCCGTCATGATCCTGATCGTAGGTTGTCTGTCCATCGCCCATCATGGCCATGACGTACGGGAAGGAAGTACCGGGGCGGTTGTTCTTGTAGGTATCGAAGAAAATGCCGAGACCTTCGAATCGATCTGCAGATCCGAAGACGGGACCGGGCGTGGCACGGTTCTTGGTGAGCCAGAGCGCAAATCCGTCGCCGTGGAAGTGGCCTGATCCGTGGATTTTGAACTCAAATTCAATCTATACCACAGCTTCAGTCTTTGTAGCAATGCGGACAAGGGATGAGTGGACGTACCTCCCAGTTGGTGGCGGTTAGAGGCACACGAGACCATATCCAGCCCTGCTGAGATTGTCGTTCGGATGTCAGGCGGACGTATCTGTTGACATTAGACACCAGTTCAAAACTTGATTGACAGGAGAGCATACTGGTCTGTACGAATAACAGTGTCACCGCCGAAATCCCACCATCGACTATGCATGTCGGAATCTAGATAGGGCTACCGTACAGGCGCATGTTAGTCTGTTTTTCTTTGCCATGCCAATTGCATGCGCATATTGCAGATTATAAAATCATACCGGTGCCAAACTATGAGTTCGCAACTATACATTATATTAGGGTAAGCTTGTCTCGTGACGGGATACTTGTGGAGGCTACGTACAGGAAGCATCTTCACATCGGGATTATTTTGCCAATACTTGGCATCTGTTGCTGCTGTCGCCGACGAGGCTATTGCCAGGGCAGAGGCAGCCCATTGAGTAAACCACATGTTGGAGATTGATCGAGCTGTTCAAGAGTCGAGGTTGAACGAAGGGATATCTTTAGCTAGTTGACGAATAGCGGAGTGATAGTAGAACGAGGGTATAAGCGAATGATAACTTTAGACAGTTGTTTTGCAGGTATTGAAGGAAAGAAGTAAACGTCAAGGCGAGGAACGTCGCTGAAATGTTACACTGTAGGTCGAGGTTGAATGATCGTAGATAGAAGACAATGTCGCCGGGACATTCAATGGGTGCAAAACATCACTTGTCCGGGCCAAATGTGTCGTGAATGTAGATAGTAGGTGAGTCAGTGGTGGTCAAAAGAGGGACGCAAGATGTAGTAGTTGTGGTAGTAGTTAGTTGTAGAAGTAGAATCAGAAGGCATGAAGCTGCGACAGTAGGAAAGGTGTCCACTTGCAGCATTGTGGCGCGTGCCGGCGAACTATTCGGGGCTTTGGGGCTTTAGGGCCAATCAGCCACACTTTAACCAGTGACCTCACTGCTTCTTAGCGCGCTAGGCCAGAAAAGGCTAGTGCGTGTATACTCTATTGCATCTCGCCGCGCGCTCTCTCATTCTATCAAAAAGCTAGTTAACAGTAACACACATCAAAAATCACGACAACCAACCTTCGGTCGATCCTCAACTCTCTCCAAACAACCCACGACAACAACCAACATGTCCTTCTTCGGCTCCTCCTCCTCATCCACCCCCGCCGCCTCCGAGCCCTCCTCCACCGAACTCAAAAATGCTCTTATCCAACAAGTCCAAGCCGAAGCAGCCGTGGCCAACACTCGCACTCTCATCAGCGTACGCCCCCATGCTCTGCCCCGTCATATTGAGGAAAAAAAAAGACTAACTCTCGGGATAGAAAATAAACGAAAACTGCTTCGACCGCTGCGTCACCACTCCCGGCGTAGCACTCAGCCCCGGCGAAACGACTTGTTTAACCACCTGCATGGAGAAATACGCCAATTTGTGGAACGCGACTAGCCGTGCATACATTTCCAGAGTGCAGAAGGAGTCGAAAAAAATGGGTGCTGGCGCCGATGTTCTCGGTGCTTTGGGGACGTCGGAGTAAATCCGTCCTTGCACGGATCATAAAAAGTTACGGACTTTATTTTATGGTTAGGGGAAGGTCTGAGTATGGCCTTTGTATATTATTAGATGTATTCAACTTCTCAGTGTATTGTATGAATATTGAAAACTCATGTCCTACCTAGACCGTTCCGGAAAAAGACCAAATGGGATGACGAAGAGACCGTCTTCTTATAGACGTCTGGATCTACTATCATAACCAGATGGTTAAGTCTCTTTTCCTGAACACGTTCACAGTGTCACTGTTTCCCTTCTGGGATGTCTTCGGCCCTCGACCAGAAGTTCTTCCCCATAATATCATTGAGGCGGTTCCGTTGTAAAGTTTCCTTTCTGGAAATGAGTCCTCATGGAAGTTGCACTCATGAATAGCGAATGTCCAACGGCGTCTTTGCTCGAAACGCTCGAAGGTAGTGAACAAGAATGAAAGTGTACAGTAAGCCTGGTGTCGTCTCTGAATAAGGACGACGGAGGCGCCCCGCTGGAGCAGATTGTCGAGGTCAAAGGTATAGCTAACACGCTGACGATGGACTGGATAAACCGCGCCGTATGGAATCATTGTTGACTTTTGTCGTATAGGGACTCCTATTCACTTCTTATATATCTTCTTCTGCCATCACGGTCCTAATAGCTGTTGTTTTCTGCATCCTATATCTAAACGCCGTAATGAGAAGTAGTAATAGGACGGATAGATAAATAGTAGATGATAATCTATAAGAAAATTACTAGGCAGATGTGTAATGAGCATAGGAAGAGAATTGAGTATAAATAATATAATGTACTTAATGGCACTGTATTAGGCTTTGATTGTTCTAAGTTTTGGTTTGTTTATGTCTAGCCATCGTTGCTGTCCCCTAGTTTGCGTTGAATATGGTTGGTTGTAGTATATCCAAGTTGCGAAATTTTCAAAAAGGATCGAACTATCACTGCAAGCTAGTGAGTATTTCGAGGACCCTAAGATACATAGGTACAATAAATGCCTCCAGACTCAGGTCTGTTTCTCCTCAATCAACCAAAGCATATTGAAAGGGGGTGGCTTATACTACATGGATATCACCAGCCCGACTTGAGCCTCATCGTATGTATGCAATGCGTCGCCGAGTCATCCAACTGCCTGGGCTTACTTAGATTGCCAAACATATGGCGATCAACAGTCAACTCCGTCGAGCCTTCAAATGCTCCAGGGCTGGGTTGGGTGGTAAGGGGGTCAAAGAAGTACGCCTTACCTACACAGAAACCAACGCCGACGAGATAGGATTACACTTGCACAGTACTTACCATGAAAAGAACGACTATGCAAAAGAAGCAGTCATACAGGGACTGGACTTATATTGTAAAGCCACTTCTAAGAAAATATATACAATTCTCTTCAGTACAGGAAACCAAAATCTGAAGCAAAAACTCCTAACATGCAACCCATCTAACTCCGTAAATGCACTTTTATGTCACACCTAGGTAAACACTCACGAAGACGTATCAACAACCTCCGCAAACCACTGCTTCAACGCCATCGCCAGAACAGCCGGCAACTCACGCACATCCCTCACAACCAAATAATACGCAAACGGAAACCCTTCCAAATACTTCTTCATCTTGAGTTTCATCTCCCCAGTACCCATGGCAGAGTCATCAGGCTCAAAGCTTGCCTGCGTCAAATCCAGAATTGAGCTGCCGGAAGTCGCATCGACGATGATGAATACGATCATGATACGCTCTTCTTGCGCTTGTCGTACGAGCCGTCGGATCGTCTCGTGGTCTTCGCAGATACCGTCTGAAATAATGAGTTCGAGTTGCCAAAGGTCTGCGGAGTTGCCGCCGCCTCCGGATCTTCTTGCGCGCGCTTCACGGAAGAGGGCAATTGAATCGGCGACAAGTTTGCGTACGTTTGTGCCGGTTTGCTGGTAACTGAATTGCTGGAAGACTTGAGTACCTGCCTCTGACGAGAAGGGCTTGCCAAACTCGTGCGCCACGCGGACATGCTCTTCGTCTCCGAAACCGACGATACACAAATCTCCTGCTTCTAGCATACTCAAACTTCGAGCGACGAGCGCCAGCGTCTCAAATGCAAGCTGGCCACTCCCACTTTCGAGCATGGATTTACTATCGTCCACGGCTAGCATGATTTGATAGTTGCGTTTGCTGGGGATTGAACGGCGCATCCAGATCTTGTCACGCTTGTACTGGGAAGCGATGTATGGAATGATTTTCTTGATATTGAGGCGTTTGCCGGTTCGGAAGTCGCCGCGAAGTTTTGTGGCAAGTGTTGGAGCGAGAATGAGACGCAGTTGTTCGGTAAGTGAAAGAGACAGATCGTTGGTGACGGCTTCATAGTGAGCCCACAATTTTCGGGCCTCGTCGATCGATGTCTTGGGGGCATTGGCCGAGGAAAGATGAATTGCTGCTAGATGTGTGTCGACCTCATCCAATTCTTCTTCCGTTGGTTGTTCGCCATCCTGTTCTTTATTCGTCTCACCAACCAATGTTCCCTTGGCAGTTTGCGCACCTTCGGTAGCATTGGGTTCGGCTACATCAAGGTCCATTGCTGCGTCGTCTAGCAAGTTTTCGTCAGGCTGGTTGTCTTTGTCGCCATCCATAACTTCAGGCTGTACATCATCTGTAGCTCCAGGCTTCTCAGTTTCGACGCCTTTTTGTTGGTCCAATGCTTCTGCTTGTTCTTCGCTGGCCTGACCCAATGCTTGCGTATCTGCAGCGTCGTCTTCGTCCGCCAAATGTTCAAACTCAGCATCAGCCATGTCAGTATCCGGCGGCAGGGTTTGCTCCTCCTTGTCCTTTGACGAATTCATGATCTCGCGCTGCCTACGATGCCATTCTTCGAGAACATTGCCCAGTTTCTTGAATGCTTCCGACTGCGGATCATCCTGTGAGTCTTCCCCTGTTCCTCCAGCGCTGCTATCGGCTTTCTTTCGGTCTGCGCCCTCCTCTGTCGCACCGTTAGGCTGTTCTTCTGAGCCGACTTCTTCAGCGCCGCCTTCTTGTTGAGCATTGCCTGCCGAGCCCTTTTCTTCCTTGGTGTCTGTATCCAATCCAATACCGCCAGTGATTTCATCACTTTGTTCGATATTTTCACCAGTCGCAGTATTTTCATCTTTCTCCAGGTTCTTATTGTCCTTCTGCTCCGGCTCTTCCTCGACGATTTCTTCCTCACCAGGGATATTGGCCTCTTGCTGATCTTCTTGCTCTCCCGACTCAGCCTCATTCTGCTTATCCTCCTCCATGTTGTCAATGTCACCCGGATCTGGAGTTGCGCTGCGCTCAGCATCATCTTCAGCCATGTCCTCGACCTTGTCTTCAGTAGCAGGCTCAAAGTCCGACAGCTCATCCATGCCATCATCACTCATATCCTGATCATCCTCCTCTTGCCCCTCCCCATCAAGCTGCATCTCCTCTGGAAGGTCAAGAGTCTGCTCTTCCTTGGCATGCGGATCAGTGACATCAAGCTCTTCTCTACCCCCTGTCTCTTCCTCGTCTTCAGGAGCCTCTTCTCCTTCCTCCCCTTCTTCTCCCTCCATCGGCTCGTCTTCGTCCTTTTCTTCCTGATCCTTGAGATCTTGCTCCTTCTTGTCATTGGCTGCAGCTTGTTGGTCACTCTCGGTCTGTCCTTTACCCTCTTCATTCTCCGTCTCCTTCTGCTGCTCGTCATGCTCGCCGTCCCACAACTTTTCATCAACAGCATTCGGATCAAGATCATTGACGCTACCAACTTCTTCATCAATTTCGTCGTCCCGTTCTTCTTCGTCGGAGGCATCTTCCTTGTCTTCACCTTCTTCATCCTTCTGTTCCTCATCAAAATCGCCTTCAAAGTCTTCCTGATCCATGTTGACAGCGTCTTCAGATTTCTCGACATCATCCTTTGATTTCTCCTGGTTCTTTTCCTGCGCGAGTTCCGAAAGATCTTCATCATCCTGAATATCCTTGCTTATATCCTCCGCTCCTTCACCTTCACCTAGACCCGTTCCAGATTCAACCTTGCCAGACCCGCTTTCCTCAGTATTGGAGGCTTCATGAGGACTGCAGAAACCTTCTGACGCGATCTGTGTGAATGACTTTGAAAGGACATATGACATCTTGCAAATTTCCCTGTGAACACCGAGATAGCGGCTGATCACGTCCTCGCAGATATTGTAATATTGCTCGGTTATCGGTAACAAGCCCGCAATAATGGCGCTGGCGAGAGGCAAACTTGATCCAGAGTCCTGCAGAGACTGAAGCTTCTTGAGAACGGAATTCAGGGATGTAATGATTTCCCCAACGTGCAGATCCCTGAGGGCTTTTGACAGCGAAGTATCTGTGCGAGAAAGCCAGTCTTTGTCCTCAATGTCAGATGGCAGAGAGGCCAAAGAGCCCTTGAGTCCTTGCAATGCAACCAAGATCTTGTCAACTGCGGAGAGATAATGATCATTCAGATTGTCAATTACCAAATCACAATTTGCGGATGTCGCATTACTAGGAACAGGGATCTCCAGCCAGGAAATAACTTGCTCGAGGACAAATGCGAGATCTGGGCGATCTTCGATCAGAGTAGTGAACTTCGACTTGAGCCGTGCAAAGCTCTGCATGACCTCACGCCCCGTATCAATTGTAACTTGAGACGTGATGCCCTCAGGGAGATGTGGAAGCCGCTCAATATCACTCTTGAGACGTGCAAGTGCATCTTTCCAAAGTCCAAAGGTGCTTGCAACGCTAGGCGAACCCGAGTACAAGGAATGAATTTCCACAATCTCTTTCCCAACTCCAAGAAGGGGGATCAACCAAGAGACACGTTTGAATATGCTTTCTCTTTTAGTAAGACCTGTCTGCTCGGTGTCTTGTCTGAGATGCGAAGGTCCATGGGTCCAGAGAATCTTCATACTTGTAGACGTAGATTTGAGATCCACCAGATGCTTGATAGCGGGGGCGAGAGATTCCCTTTGCTTTCTGATCAATACCAAGAAACCTTCGGCAGATCCAACACTTCTTGTCACTTCAGTCGGGTTGAGATCCTCGTTATATTCGCGGGAGTACTTCCTGACGTTAGGCAGTACATCAAGGAATCTGTGGAAGTAAGAGTCTGCACTTTGTGCAACAACAGTAGCAGGCCCATCCTGAAGTATGATGTTGGGTGTAGTGGCAAGAACTTGATTGACTGTGGCTTGCTCCTCAATGAAAACAGTGCTCACGTTGCGTCGGATACCCATGAAGTGGAGTTGACGGAGTGTTTCGGCATAAAAGCGACGTTTTTGAGTCTTCAGGTGCTGCACATGCTCCTTGTTGTCTTTTGTTAAAGTACCTGGAGTCTCGGCTTTGAAAGACTTGACGGTCTCGAGTACATCTGCTACGAAACTGCTCAATTGCGAGGGGATGTCCAAGTCAGACAAAGAAGATGTGTAGACTCGCAACATGCTGGAAGCCGTAGTCGACGGATCTTTGAATCTAGGAGCGCGATTGACCCATACAAGATCGGACTGCTCGCAGATGGTAAGAGCCTCTGATGAATCCCAGAGAGCGACTGAAAGCGGCTTGGCTGGTTGACTATCCGCTGCGTGTCCTTGCAACTCTGGCATGCCTTGTTGAAGTATCGGGTCGGTAGGTTGAGCAAGAAATTCCCTATACTTTCGAACATACTTGAACAGCTTGTAATGTGACCGTCGAGCACTCTCACGCAAAGCCGTGATGTTTGTATCTTTCCAGCTGGCAAGCTGAATCTGTTCCTTGACGTCCTTGTCGAGGGCATTCCGCTTTTCTTCCAAGGTCTTGTTGACGACAGGCTCATAAGGTCTGTAATGATGCAAGAAGTTCTCCAAGGCCGAGACAATGCAGCCTAGGACTGGATTATGTTTCGCGAATAGCAGTAATAATGATCTGAACTGCTCAATCAGTCTAAGGCGTGCACTGAATTGACCAATCGTGGTAGACTTGAGGAAGGCCTCGAGTGTGTGGAGGGCTTCAGTCGTGTAGTCCTTGAGATCTTCACCGTTCTCAGCCTTTTGTAAAGGCAATGCAATGAATGCCTCGTATGCCACAAACCACCAGGTGCTAACGGCTTGCTGGCACTTTTCGAACTCCAAATCAAGCAGCTTAGCCCATGTTGACAGCTCAAGGCGTCGCCAGCTAATGGTCAAGGCCGTGATCTCGTCATACAAAGAGGCGGCAGTATACTCTTTGCTAGCCACCAGTTGCCACTCATGAACAAGACCGTGTAATTTCTCCAACTTGGTGATATATTTGGCAACAGGCTCCAAATGCCTGAACTGCAAAATCTCTTGACAGCAAACCAAGACATCATGAATAGCTGCATGGTCAGGCCAAGCCGTTTGTAGCTGGACAAATCGAGTCCGGACAGAAAGCACAAGAGACACAAGACGTTTGGCCTCTGCAATGTTCGCGTCCAAGTAGAAATTGTAGTGTCTTGGAGAGACGTTTTCGTAGGACTTCAATTCGTCTTTAAGTACCAGCAAGATACCAGGTAGGTAAGACTTCATCGCTGCAGATGACTCTTCTCCACTGCTCAACGATCCAAGCAAACGAGTAGACTCAACAATAAACTGTCTCAAATTCACTTCAATATCTCCAGGTGCGAAGATGGCTGCATGTAGTTCGGTCAACTTGAGAGAAATGGAGTTGATGTCCATCCGTGATTTTTCAACTTCTTCCTGCTCGGTGCCCTCATACACAGGGAATAGCTCGCGGAGTTCCATTTCATCGACTTCCTCACTATCCTCATACGATCCCTTGTAGCGATACGTTGAGGATTTCTCTGCGGCCTCTTTCTGGTCTTCCACAAGTTGCGTTTTCCAGACATAGTGAAGAGATTGAAATATGTCCTTCAGACTCGACAGCCCAGCTTCTGACGCTAGACTGGACGAATTTGCACCGTGATGAAGAACAAGTGACGAAAGCTGATGCATCTGAACTTTGAGCTGGTTCTTCGACAAGCCAGCCACGGGGATCGTGGCAGCGTGTGTGTTACCGCCAATGAAGGGCGTGGTCTGCGTGATGATTTTGGATGCCTTAGATTGGCTCTTGTTCGTTGCACCTAAGCAAAGCGACGCTCCCAAATCAAGCATTGCGAGGAACCGATTGACCAAAATGATGATATCGTCGTAGACTCTGAAGTTGTCCCGAAGACGAGCGCAGATGAGGCGAATATTGTCCTTCAAGAGATTGCCGTATTGTTTGAACTCGGCAGCACCAAACATTTCGGGATTCCTGCTCAGCACGGAGTTATGCAAGTTCATGAACTCACCATGCAATTCCATGAGTCTTGATTTGGCTGGGCGACTGACAGGAGAGGCAGGTGGAGTTGATCCCAATTTCTGCAGCTCTTCCTTGATCAAACGGCGGCGTAGATTGGAATTTCGACCGGAGAATTCTTGCTCGAAAGTGGCCAGCGCTTCATCTTCGGCGGTTAGTTCCAGTACTTGGTCAGCGTGACGTTGTCTCTCAACCACTAGACCTAGCGATGGGTCGTATGGTTTGTCTGGCACGAAGAGACGGAGGCAGATAACGGAAAGTTGGACGCATACGTTGCCCAACTCATATATAATGCTCTCAGATGGACTGTCTTGAATGTTTACAAGCGTCTGAATGCATTTGGAGAGATCACTGATGAACTGACGGATGAAATGATTTGAAGGCAGATCGATGGCGGCCTCTAATTGAGGGACTGGGCCACGGAAAGTACCGGTGCTCTCAATGTCGCGTAGCGCAGCGACAACGTCTGCGAGAATGATCGTGTTCAGGAAATCGCGATGAAGAGACAGAATTTCCATTATCACACGAGCAAACACTCTTGCCAGCAGCATGCTCTGTGAAAGTGCTATCTCGCGGGAACTGTACGTTACCGCTTCCACCAAAGCATGAAGTTCGCTCTGGAAAAAGTCGAGTCGTCCAAGAAGAACATCGCCGGTACGCTGCACGTGCTGCAACAAATCAATAGAAAATCGCGAAGACCAGGGTGACACAGCGCCTGCGGATCCTTCAGAGCCATTGTAGAGAGCTAGTCTGTGCAGGATCGCAGAAACGGGAGACTTTTCATTGAACGGTATTGTAGAGTATGCCGGCCTTCCGGCAAGGAGGGGTAGTGTCTCGTTCAGATGGCCATGTCGTTGAATCTGGCTCTCGTTCCAAAGCATAGGAAGGTCATGGTATTCGCAAATACTCTCAAAGACCTGCAAGAAATGTGGCGGTTGAGAAGATGAGTATATTTGAGTTGCGGAGACCAACTCCGTGACTTGTTGCTTGAGACTCGATACGAGAAGCTTGCCATCCGCGTTATCAAGTAGCATTGCATTTTGTGCCTCGATCAGCGATTTCCGGACTAAGCCAAGTTGAGAAATGTTCAGCCGAGTTTGAAGTGCGATCTTGTTGAACTCGGAGACCACGCTTTCCAGATCCAGAAGCGAATTCAGTTGTTCATTGTCAGTACAGGTGACGGGTCTCCAAGCATCCCAGATCCTTCGCATGCTCAAACCTGTCCTCAATGCCCACGTTGACCTGAATCGACCGAGAAGCTGAGCCAGCGATGAAAACAGCGGGGAGAGCGCAGATTCACTTTCAGCAGCAGACGACAAGATCTGCTGGCCGATATGTAGATAGATTTGGAAAACGCCTTCATCAAGCTCTCTGACTTGGGTGACTGCATAGACATCCCAGCAAAATCTGGTGAAACCTTTAAGAGCATACACCGTATCACTGACCACCTCAGAGTCACTATCAAGACCTTGGATGAAATCGTACGAGATCCGAACAAAGTCTGTCAAGAAAGAGCTCACTGCATGGGTGTCATCTTTCATCAAGCTTGATATCCTACTTGAAGCGAAAGAGCGCTCTAATCTTGTCATCTGAGATGGTTTGAGATGCTGAGAATTCTGGTGTGAATGAGCCAAACGTTGTTGCAATCGATGCAAGCTGAGTTTAATAACTTGCAGTTGAGAAATGATTACTGATCGGTCAGCAACGTTCGGATGCCAGGTCAGTTGTGGCTCGTTGATAAGAGGGTGCACAAGTTCGGCTCCCTGTCCATCTGTCTCAACAATCAAAGACGAGACCAGCTTCCATTGGGAGTTATCTTCGACCAGTTTGGCATAACGCTCAAGAACTTCCATGGCGGCATTTGATTGTTCGGCAACAGGGAAGGATACTGCTAGTTGTCGAAGTGAATGATAGAAGTTGGAAAGATCCGACATCTCAACATGATCTAAGCGGATACCAAGTAAATGATCCCCAGTAACTGATTCCGACACAGCACCGGAGTTCCAAATGTAGCGTAGGCGATATAATGCCGACTCAAGGGTAAAGGAAGGCGTATGTTTAGAAGATGCAAAGTCTGGAAGCTCTGACAAGAAACAAACTTCCACAGATCGATTACGCATAGCTCGGGACAACTCTCCATTTCTAGGGTCCATGGTAAGGAACAACCTGAAATTGGGATGTGGAACAATCGTCCGAGCAGAGCCGTCTTCGGTGCGCTGTTCGTTCAACACCAAGTATCCATTTGGTTCCATCAAGGAGTTCAATCGATCAAGAACGGATGCGTTGCAAAGATTGGCATTGTCTAGCACGACCCAGTGACCGAGTTGGATGGCCTCGGTTAGTGCTCCCTCTGTCCACTCGAAACCCACTCTATGTGCGTCTTTGGAAGTCTTGATCAACACAGTGCATCGTTCCGCTAGCCATTTGAAAGCTGGAGTATCAAAATGTGGCTGTAGAGCACTGATGACATTGGCGAGGGCTTCGGTGTTGATCTCGGGATTGCTGCATATATGATAGGCCTCCAACAGACGTGTGATGGAACTTGGAGCAGACTCAGAAGTAACAGAACTCATCATCTGGTGGTGTATGAACTTTACCACATCCTTGGCTAGAGATTGTGTCTGTCTGCGGTAGTCGATTTGTTCGAAACCACCGATCAAGTCCATGGTGTCTGTATCAGCACTCAAGGCCAACTCCACAAGCTCAGCTCCTTGTATAGATGCGAGTGTGCGGATTGTTGTTGTTTTTCCACAGCCCGAAGGTCCCACGAGAATACTTGGCCAGGCTCGCTCTATACAGAAGATAAGAGACTCGAGAATTGGAAGATGAGCAGGGAGTATCTTGATATCCGCATCTGTGTTATTCTGCTCGAGTTGTCGTCGAGGCATTGTCGCAAGTCCAACTTGGAATTTCTCGGCGGTCAGGTTATGATAGAAAGACTTTTCAGGCGCGGGAATCTTGAAAGACTGCTCAAAGACTGAAGATATAAGAGAGCGGTCTTTCTCTGTACGGAACCTATGACTGATGATATTCTCAAGAAAGTATCCACTAGGTATGTGTACGTTTCCACGATCAGCAAGCTGGAACCATCGGATGATATCACGAAGATTCAATTCCCATGGACCCCCAATATTGGCAAATTCCCGATCATGGTCAATCGCCCAATTCAGCTTTGACATGAAGTCAACCATTTTGGCGGTCTGATCGGGGGGAATTCGTGGGAACAGTTTCGAGCAAATGCTATTCAAATCAGTATCGCTAAAGGAATCCGCATAAACAACAGTGAATCGATTGACAAAGGATGCGGGAAGACCTTTCCTGCCACCACCTTGATGGTGAGGATTTTGCGCAGCGAACAGAACAAAATCAGGGTGTCTCTTGAATGTCTGGTCAAGTTCCGCCACGTACACCTGCTGACGATGGTCAAGACATGAGTTCAAACCTTCCAGCACGGACTGAGAAGCAAGATTCATCTCATCAAGGAGCACCCAGTCTCCTTTCTGCATTGCTTGCAGGAATGGAGCGTCCCGCCAAGCGAATTGGCCCACGTCGCCACCTTCGACAGGAACGTCTGAACCGAAGAGGTCAGTGAGATCCGTTTGGTCTGACAAGTTGATTCGAGTAAGCGGTTTCCCAAGAGCACGAGCAAGCGATGCGACCAAAGTGGTTTTTCCAACACCAGGACTACCTTCAAGTAGGATAGGCTTTGATGTCTGAAGGCCACGAGCAATTCGCAAAGAGTTGGCAATTGTAGTCGGTGCATCCATGACAAAGTCTGGGTCTGGAGACGAATCCGCAGAGACCGGCAACTTGAAAGGGCCGACACAAAGATAGCCATCTTGGGTCGAGACTGTGGCTTTCTCATTGTAGATTTGCACAGCGTCGATTTCCAGCAACGAAGCCATTTTCTCGAGACAGAGTTGTCGACTCTGGGTGATACTGTCCATTGACGTAGACAGCATTGCAGACGGATTGGCACCTAGTGTGTCAATGTAGACCATGGCTGCACCTTGGACGATAGCAAAATCAGGATTTGACGGCGGACATTTATTGATGAACTCGACCCAGCCAAGTAAATCACGGATTGACACAGAAGAGGTTGATGATCCTTGGAAGATTTGCTTGAACCACTTGGCAAATTGAAGCATAGCTCTGGTTTTCTTTTCATCCATGGACTGCAGCTTATCCTTCAAGATTGGCAGGATATCTTCTTCTTCCGAAAGTTGAGGAACCCATATCTCCGTCATACGATTTCTAAGTGCGGCAGAAAGTTCTCTTTTACCGTAGTCACCTCCGGGGTTCATGGTTGACAAAAATTGGTAGCCGTCTTGCGCCACTACCAGAGAGTCAATAGGACCTTTTTCGGCGAGCAAAAGTGATCTGTGAGGCTCAAGGACACTGTTGAGTCTTTCGAGAACAGAGTCATCAGCAAGAGACACCTCATCTAAGAGGAAATATTGACCAGTCTTCATGGCTGTGATGAGGCTTCCATCGGACCACTCGAAAAGTGCCTGGGATCGTGTGATGTTTGTCTTGACTCGATTGACTAGCTCGGAAGGCATGGTCTCAAGTATTTCGGGAGTCAGCTGAGCAAAGGCAGCTTTGAGATCCTCCAAACTCTTCGATGGCTGTTCTGCTTCAGCAGCTGGTAAAGCCGATAGAACGCTTGCAAGATCGTCACGCAATTGCCGTTCTATAGCAGATCGATTTCGCAAAGGTCTCTGCGCACCAACGATATCACCAGTCTCAAGATTTACATGAGCATTGACAATGAACATCTCCTTGCCGTAAATCTCAGCAACTGCCTGACAGATCTGAGTTTTACCACAACCAGTTTCTCCAACCAAGAGGACGGGTTCGTTGTTCCGAAGAGCCTCAGAGACAAGAACAAATACCCTCCTCATAGCTTTTGTCCAGACGATATTTTGTGACAAAGCAGTTTTACCCTCCGCTCTTTTTTCGAGCTCAGCCTGACCGTAAATAGCATCTTCGTCAATCGTTACCTTCATGACATCCTCTATGACCTTCTTGACAGCGGCTCGCTCAGAGGAGTTTCGCACCCTCTCGGCAAGAAGCATAAAGCCATTGATGGCGAGTGTCTCACGGTCGTCTGCTTGACGAAGTGCCCATCTAAAAAGATCACGAAGTGTTGCGAAACTGTTCTTTTGTTCAAACAGGCGAGTGGATTGTCTCAATACTGAAAGCTTCTTGTACACAGACACAATTCTTGAGCAGAAAGATGGGGCGATTTGTGTTCTTTCCTTGAGAATGTACTCCAATTCGTCCTCTGGAATATCATCGAAATGTAATTCAAGGAAACGATTCCTGAAAGCCCTGGAGAGGACTTTACGTCCACCATACAGACCGGCAGGGTTCTGGGTGGCAAAGAGCATAAAGTTCGGGTGCGGTTGAATCACTTCTTGAGTTTCTGGTAGAAAGAGCTCTCGATTGTCGTCCAACAGTCGATTGAGCGCTTCCAAGACATCTGAAGGCGCCAAATTGAGCTCGTCCAGGACAATCCAGTACCCATTTCGAAGTGCTTCGACGAGGACACCTTCCTGATACTTCAAAGACCCATCATCTGTTGAAACGTAAGAACCAAGGTATTCTTGCAAGTCGGTATGCTCGTGGTTGTTGATACGAACAAACTTGTTGCCGGAGACTTTTGCGAGATACTCGACCATGCTCGTCTTACCAGATGAAGTAGGGCCTTGAAGAAGAATAGGAAAACGACGAGTGGAACTTGCACGGAGCAAGTTTTTCAAATTCTTCTCAATGAAAGGGGTGATGATATAGTGCGGTTGTTTCTCCGTGGTAAAAGGACCTTTCTTCATCCAATAATGCTTGAATTGCACATACTCACTGCCATCTTCCGGGGCTCTAGGAAGCTGGCCAAGTAATGATCTTGCGTGCTTTGTAGAGCCGAATATATGCTTCTCAATCAAAGGCACGACTAACTTCTCTGATTCTTGGCTCAGAAGGGTCAAGAAGCTCATGCAGAAACCTTCGTAAGCCGCTCGACGGAGACCATAACTATGCACATGGTCTGTTACGTAGACCAATGTGCGCACCAGCGTACGGATACTAAAATGTGGCTTTTGACCAGCACCATCAGTCAATATGTTCTCAAAAGTCAATCTCTTTGTGGCAAGATAAAGACTGGCGATGTCGGAAGCAAGGCGGAGATCGCTCTGAGTTAGATTGCCCAGGTATGTTTGTATCAACCCGAGGAGGTCGTCGAAGTCGACATCCGGAGAGTGAACATAAATCTCCGTGAATCTCGATCGCAGTCCCGGAGCCAGATCTCTTTTCCCGGCATCTGTGGCAGGATTCATGGCGCCAAATATCCTGAAATCGGGATGGCCGTACACACGTTCCACATCTCCCGCTTCAGATAGCAGGACAGAAGGTAATCCTTCGTCACCGTGGTGTAACAAACTTGCGATATTTTCCAAAATGTCTGGAGTTGCTAAATTGATCTCATCTAGCAAAACCCACTCTCCATTGCGAAGGGCCCGTACAATCTTTCCTTGAACAAAAGCAAAAGCAAATTTAGAATCACCTCTGCTTGCCTGGGCTTCGAAATCACTTAGTTGGACTTTGAAAGCCTCCCACTTTTCCCTCAGCGCAGCATACTTCGGGGAGTCTAGCTTTCGTTTCTTCGCCGGCTGTTCTCCGGAATTTTGTTCGAATTCTTTGGGGACACGGAAGACACTGTCAGCCATACGAATGGCTTCATGCCAGAGATTAACCAGACGTGGCCAATTTCCAGCGGTTAAGCTCTTTGTGACAGAAGACAAAAATTTCTGGTTCTTTTTGGCGGAGAAAGTTTGTTCGAATAGCTGATTGAATTCGTCCAATATAGGAATAGCCATTGAACGCAGGTTAACAGGCCGGAACCCTCCGAGAAGGTCTGTACTTTCACTTTGCTGGGAAAGATTGACCACTGTCAGCTTTTGACATGTCAAATTTGCTAACTGCTGGATGACAGCCGTTTTGCCAATACCTGTTTCTCCAACAAGTAGCACTGGTTCTGATACCTGCACGGCAGCCGCAATTTGCTCCATTGTTTTGAGTGCAGCCCTTGTCGGAGCGAAACGAGATGATAGCTTGTTAAATCTAGCTTTTGTTGTCTTGGTGACCTTCATTTTCGTGCAGACTTCTCTGCCAACTGAAAATCTATCCTCCTGATCGGCGTAGGGAGGGGTCCGCTCCTGCAGGCAGTAATCGGCCCTTTGAGGAGACAGCTGAAGAGCTTCGGCGATGGTTGAGCTGAGTCTGTGACCAAAATCTCGATCAGGCAGGTAACGAATGAAGGCATCCACCGTATCAAGGAATATCTCATCCTGAAAACTTTCAGGTGTCGCCTCATTCCCCGTCGTGACCCCAAGGCGCAAAAGTCGTTTGTGCAGCCGGTTGCATAGCTTGATCAAGTCTCGTAGTCCGGGCGTCCTTCCTTGAGCAGACCTAGCGGCTAAGCTGCTGTGGAAGGCAGAGCAGAGTTTGTCATATATATCGATTAAGGTAGGAACACGAGTTGAAAGCAATGGGTATTTCTCAATTAGGACCTGACGAACTTCACTCAAAGGCAAAGAGTTGATCTGTATTTTGTTCCACAATCTAGCTCCGAGAAGACCGTGGCTTGGCGCAACCTCTTCGCCTTTGCTATTGAGTGAAGATTTCATGGTGGCAATGATTCTGAATCCATCCGCGCATTTGATCCGTTCCTTGCGACTGGGTATAATCAACTCTCCCTTTTCGATAACCGGTAACATCAGACCAATAACTTCTGATGGTGCGCGATCTAAGTCTTCTATCAAAATCCAGCGGCCTTCTTTTGCTGCTTTGGTCAAAACACCAGGCTGCCACGAAAATGTGCCGGTCAGAGACGAGGTCGCGTACATGCCGAGCAAGCTCTTTGCGTCGGTTTGCTCGTTCAAGTGGAGTGTGACCATGGACGGTCCTTGTCCCATTACTCTGGCGATGTCATTCACCAGAGACGTTTTTCCTGAGTTGGGTAACCCGACGAGAAGTAATGGTTTTTGTTCGAGTAGCGCGGTTGCTACGCTCCTGAGGTTGTCCGTGACTGTCTCAGTCTTGACCAGACTGCTTTCGGACACAGTTATATCCCATCGCACTTTGGGAACTAAAACCCCGCCAATTTCAGCTGTGCGTTGGCTAAGATTATCCTTGTACCCTTCGACTAGTTTAGATGCCGCAGTCGTCATGGATGTAGTTTGCTTCGTGCGCAGTTTGGACTCGAAAAAATGCCACCGGCGCTCCTCCCACAGTCCAAGGAGCCTATAATCAATCGTCGTATTCTCCCACGGACCATCAATAGCTCCAGCACCGATGTGCGTCATGACCATCCTTTGTGTTGCTGCGTCCCCGGCTCGCATATAATAACAGAAGCATCGAACCGCCAAATATCGCACGGAGTTGTCTGGGTGTTTGAAGAGGGATTGGAGTTGAATCGGGGAGACAACGGTGGAAAAGGACTCCACGTCGAAGGATGAAAGACGGAATATACATAACAAAGCGGTTCGTATCGTCGGAGTGTCAAAGTTGAGTATCGAACCGCTAAAGGATCCTGAGTGTGTTTGTGCATATTTGCGGGCAAAAGATCGAAGATGCGGCGCAAACGGTAGTATTCGCGAAAAGGCTGACAGTATGTTCAGATAGTGATGCTGAGGATCTAAATCCAGCCATCTGGAGGCCAAGTCAACGATCAGCGCCTCATATGTTGTAAAAATGTATTCGATATTCCCCGGCTGGAGTGCCGCGAGGGCAAGCGCATCCAAGTACTGCGACCCCGATGCATTTCGTAGTTGCTCTGCTAGTTCGTGTGGAAGCCGGCGGAGAGTCGCGGCTTCTGAGAGTTCTAGTTGAAAAACAGGTCGCTCCTCCATCATACCGGCCTATTTCAACAAACATCAAAGCCCTCCAGTAAATGAAGGCTGCAAAGTTGTGTAAATTCTTCCTTGAGAATCAACGAACTTTTTTTTGGGAGATCTTTTTCTGCCGGGTCAATTGTGGGACCACCGCCCTGGACAGCGTTCACCGCCTTGATCGGAGGAGCTCAGGGAAGCCGCAGCTTGCGCCAATCATCGTCGGCTGGGAGACAGTCTATCACAACATCAACACATCGTTTATGCCACAATAGCCCTTCTGTTTCATCAGCAGATCAATCTGCAGTATACGCCGATGCGGTCGATTGAGTTGGAGTCATGTCATTGGCAACTCCCAGCTCCGGCGATGTGGGATTAAGCTCTTCTGCGCGGCATGCATATGCAAATGAGTCCGAAGACGACGATCCGGCCTCGAACTATGAACGGGATGAAGCCATTTTCGCCGAGGATCCTTTTGCGCAAAACGACGCAGAGCCGTATGTCTTTCTTTTGAGAGCCTGAGCTGTCTTTGGTCCTAACGAGAGAAAAACAGAATATCCTTCAAGCGCAAACAGAAACAACCGGCTCGCTTCAGCCTATCGAACGTCTTCTCCGGCGGTGGTAGCAGTACATTGCATATCCCTGCGGCCTCGTTGAATCAAGATGCAAACTTAACCGACTGGTCGAACTACGCAGAAAACTCAACTGCTGCGGCCGCCAATGGCGATGTTAGCGCCTTCAAAGAAGATGGACCTCTCGATTGGTATGTCGAAGGGCCGGGCCGCAGGTTAGCATACGACGATATGACTGCAATCGATTGGGTTTTTGAATATACCAAGGAACGCCAGAGGAAACGACTTTTATTTTCAACTGGGCAAGGCGTCTTGGGTCATTTGCGTCAACTTTTGGATGGGAGCCATGTCTGGGTAGTCCTGGTCGCGACCGGAATCGCGGTTGGTCTACTTGCGGCGGGTATAGATATTGCAAGTGACTGGTTGAGTGATATAAAGACGGGTTATTGCAAAGGAGAAGAAGGTTTCAGTCAATTCTATCTCAACCGTGGATTTTGTTGCTGGGGACACGAAGGTAATCTCAGTGTTGAACGTGGCTGTTCATAGCACACTAACTAATCTTTGTAGATTTTTCGGAATGTTCGGGTTGGATACCATGGAGAAAGGCCTTCAGGGTAACTTCTGCTGGCGGAGGTTACGTGTTGGAGTATATATTTTTTATCATGTTTGCTGTATGTCACGGCATTTGCACGGACCTCAACTGCAAAACTAACTATCAGAACAGGTCCTTTTTGCAACGTGTGCCTGTATATTAGTACGAAGTTACGCCCCATATGCCAAACACAGTGGTATTCCTGAGATCAAAACAGTCTTGGGCGGCTTCGTCATGAAGCGTTTCATGGGTGGCTGGACCTTGGCAATCAAATCATTAGGATTGGTGAGTCGAAATCCTGCGTACGGTGTCTTCATTTTTGACGTTGTGTACTGATCTTCCAAGTGCCTTGTGGTTGCATCCGGCATGTGGGTGGGCAAAGAAGGTCCTCTCGTGCATGTCGCATGTTGTTGTGCCAATATTCTCATGAAGGCCTTTGATACGTTGAATAATAATGAAGGTAAGGACCGAAGCTAGGATGATGCAAAGCCATAAGCTCACTTTCTATCAGCTCGAAAACGAGAGGTCCTCTCGGCTGCGGCTGCAGCGGGTATTTCGGTCGCTTTTGGGGCACCCATTGGCGGTGTACTTTTCAGTTTGGAGGTACGTTCTTCCGCATAGGATCCTAATACTTTTACTTATGAAATCTGCCAGCAACTATCCTACTACTTCCCGGATAAAACGATGTGGCAGAGTTTCGTATGTGCCTCTGTTGCAGCCGTCACTCTGCAAGCATTAAATCCCTTCCACACTGGCAAGATTGTGCTTTACCAAGTGACCTACACTAGGGGATGGCATCGTTTTGAAATAATACCCTTCATGATACTCGGCATAGTCGGCGGCTTGTACGGGGGACTATTTATCAAACTCAACATGAAGGTGGCCAGATGGCGAAAGTCCAGAGGCTGGGCTTTCCCGCTTCTCGAAGTGGCTGTAGTCGCCGTCATCAGTGCTCTAGTGAACTTTCCGAACAAATTTATGAGAGCGCAGTCATCAGAGCTGGTATATCAGCTCTTTGCCGAGTGTGCAACGACGACAGATGATCAGCTTGATCTGTGCAAGACCGGCGCAGCATCGTTTGGTGTTATAGCACTACTGCTTTTAGCAGCCATAGCTGGTTTCTGCTTGGCATCTGTAAGCTTCGGCTTGGAAATACCGGCAGGTGTGATCCTTCCGTCGCTGGCAATCGGCGCATTGTTTGGTCGTGCGCTAGGCATCGCTGTTGAGATGTGGCAGGCTGCATTTCCAACTTTTGTTCTTTTCGAAAGTTGTGAGCCAGATATACCCTGCATCACCCCAGCAACATATGCAATTATAGGGGCAGCATCAGCCCTCGGAGGAGCCACCAGAATGACAGTATCGATCGTTGTGATTATGTTTGAGCTGACCGGAGCCTTGACATACGTGATTCCAATCATGATTGCAGTTATGCTCTCCAAGTGGTGTGGTGATATCTTTGGCAAACGCGGAATTTACGAGTCATGGATTCACTTTAATGAGTATCCGTTCCTGGATCACAAAGATGACCGGCCCCCACCAGATGTGCCCGTATCAAGAATGATGACGAACGTCGACGACCTCACTGTGATCCCTGCAGTTGGCCACACTATTGAATCATTGCGAAGTCTGCTCGCTGAGACACGCTACCGCGGGTTTCCAGTGGTGTTGGACACGTCGAATCCGATTCTGCTCGGCTTCATTACTCGAAACGAGTTGTCATATGCGCTAGAATCATCTCTGTCATCTTCAACGCGTAATCTTGGGCCGGAGACACAAACATACTTTGTCCATCAACCTTTCGCTGATCCTGGTGACACTCTCGACTTGCGACCATGGATGGATCAAACTCCTATAACACTCAATAGTCATACCAACTTCTCAATCGTCCTCGGCATGTTCCAGCGCCTCGGCTTGAGATATGTTCTTTTTGTCCACAAGGGCAATCTAAGGGGTCTTCTCACCAAGAAGGATGTCTGGTTTATTCTCAACGGTATAGAAAACAGACGCGAAAAGGACTTTGAAGATGGTGCACTCCGGGGTGCGAACAGGTCGGAAGCGATGGGACTACTTGGTGATGAGGTGTCACGAGGAGATACCGAGGATATCGGCCTCATGGAAGGTCGGAATTCGATGCAATCGTTATGAGATCATATGAACGCCTTTTTGTTGGTTATGTTAGCGATTTGTTATTTTGGGATCTAGATACCATATGGCGATAGAAGAAAGGACGCGTGCACATGCAATTCATCTATCATTGCTTTTTCATATCCGAGTTCTATATACAGCCTTACAGGAACCTCATCGTCTAGTTCCATTAACCAATTTGCCTCCCTGACCAAGCTCACTTGCAATACAGGTAGCTTCCCTCACAGCCCTTGCCACAGTGCCCCTCACACCAGCATCCTCCAGCACAAGCAACCCCCCAATCGTACATCCACCGGGCGACGAAATCTTCTCCTTCACAATAGACGGATGCTCCCCACTCTCAATCATACCAACCGTGCCCTTGAGTACCTGGCAAGCCATAAGCTGCGCTTCCGCACGCGGCAGACCCATCGCAACAGCCCCATCAGCCAACCCCTCAATCATAAGAGCCACAAACGCCGGGCCAGAGCCAGCCAGCGCCGTGCATACATCCATCTGGGCTGGTGGAAGACGCACGATTTTGCCGATGCGAGTAAAGATCCAGGAAATAAGGTCGTCCCATTCCTTGGGGAGAGCGGGGCTAGGGATGCTGATAGTCGTCATTGCTTCGCGCACCATAGCTGCGGTATTGGGCATGGCGCGCACGACGGTGCATCGTTCTGAGGCTGGTGCGGAGCCTTCCAGATATAATGTATCCTCAATCTGTTGAGTGGAGACACCAGCCAGGACGCTGATCAATAATTTTCCCTTTAATGCGTCACGCATACCGGGCACGTCAAGCACGTCCTTGAGCATGTAGGGCTTGCAGCCGAGGATGACGACGTCGGCCTCTTTGACGCCGGTCACATTGTCGTTTTTCAGGACCTTGACTGGGAATTTGGGGTAGGGCTCTACGGCACTCCGGATACGTGCTGCGGAGCGCTCTGATCTGATACAGGCGATGAATTTGGTGGGTGTTTGGAACGAGAGTTTTTCTTCTGATTCTGAAGGCTCTGAGATGGAGCTGAGAATGCCTGTTAGGACTGCGAGACATAGGTTTCCTACTCATAATGTTAGCATGTATTTTCGTTGAAACGTAAATATATTTGTTTGCGCACCGCATCCTAGCATAGTGAGGGTCTTCTCCCCTGACTTTGTTGTTGTTCCGGACGACATGATGAATGGTATCTTGGATTGAGACAATGATCTTAATTGAGATTCAAATCCCCTAAAAGAGACTCAATATGCAAATGTAGAGAGTTGATAGACCGGCCCGATGTCATCGTCCTCTCCCCGCCGTCTCGCCGGGCGGTGTCGATAAGTAATTATATTCTGCCGAATAAATAAATGTCACCGCCTTCTACCCATCCAATCAACAAGCTATCGTCACAATCTTTCATTCTAACTTACGCCTCTCATCGATCAAAAGCAACCACTGCTCCCGTCGCAAATATGGCGGATCCATTCGAGGTTCGCATGCGGTTTACCATGCAACTGCAGCATCTCTCTGCTGCAGTTGCCTCGTCACAGAGAGCGGCACAATATGCGCTCAAATATCGGGATATGGATGAGGATCTCCATTCATGTATTCTAGAACAACTTGAAAGAGTGAGACTGCCTTCCTTTAACGATCCTCTTCAAGGTCTAACAATCAGGCTGAATAGAATAATATGAAC
Source organism: Talaromyces thailandensis (assembly GCA_019828575.1). Lineage (NCBI taxonomy): Eukaryota > Fungi > Ascomycota > Eurotiomycetes > Eurotiales > Trichocomaceae > Talaromyces > Talaromyces thailandensis. The sequence goes on along the minus strand of JACVQZ010000053.1, from coordinate 109,151 downwards.
AACCGCGCCAACATCATGTACTTCATCGAACACTTCTGCGAACTCGCCAGCAAGGAAAATCACCTCAACTACGTCCGCATGATCCAACGCGACATGCTCACAATCGTCGACTCGGTCGCCCCCGCAGATGGCTCCGGCGCAGCAAACGTAAAACACGTCCGTCGCGTTCTTCAGGGTCTACAAGAAAAAGATTTCCTCTCCGGCGACACCGTCACGGAAATCGACGCAGCCCTGAAAGAGCGAGAGACGAACCCGTCAAATGTGCTTGATTCGGAGGCTCCCGAGGACTCCGGCCAAACACCTAGCCGAGGCGGAAAAGCCAATGGAACCGCTATTCGAGTCGACAAGAGACAGATTGAGCAGCGTATTGAGGAAGATCGGGAACGGAATAAGAGGCTGCGCGAAAGTATGTGGACGGTTAGTGGCGATAATAAAGGCGAGTTTCAGCAGTGCTGGGATGAGGTTAGCGATATTGGCGAGGATGATTATTTGGGTGCTGAGGAGGAGTTTGGGGAGAGGAGGCTAATGGTTACTGTCGGAGTATTGATGCCACGGTTCGGCGCTCTTGCACCTTAGGTGCGGGAGCAGGCATGAATGTGCAGGAACGGGATAATGTATCTTCTAGCGCCCATATGGCAATCTCCTATATAGCCAGCTATCCTCCTTAGATTTCTATAGTTTTAGAAATCAGTCTTTTATTATTAAATATTATATATATATTAATAGACTTATTATTCTAGGGCTATTAGACTACTCTATTACTTATTTATATTTTTATAATATAGATTATAATAAACTAATATTAATTAGTAAGGTCTATAAATTAGAATTAAATTACTATTTTTTTATATTTATTCTAAATTAAACTATTTATTTAGTTAATTTAATATCTTTTTCTTAGTATTTTAAATTAAGTATTAAACTATTATTAATATATCTTTAAAAATCTAGGAGAACTACTTTAAAGCTTTTAAATTAATAATTAAAATAATAACTATTATTTTAATTAAAATTAAGAATATTATTACTTTTAATTAATATATTTAAAACTATATTAAGATTTATATTAAATAATATAATAATAATCTCTAAGAAATATTTAGAGATAATTTTATAGTATAAAATAAAAATATTTTTAATATTATATTCTAAGAATTTTTAATATAGCTTTATAATATACTCTAAATAAATAATATTTTTATAATATATAGATAACTAACTCTAAAAATTTTTATTATAGTATTAATTAAATCTAAATCTTATATATAAATTAAAGATAATATTAAATATTATATCTAGTATAAAGAAATATTTAATTTATTAAAGATTAATCTTATATTTAAACTTTTTATTTATAATCTCTAAACTATTAATATTAAAAAAAATTAATAATATATTATCTATATTAAATTAAATAATATTATTAAACTATTTTTAGTTATTTAATATAGTATAGAAATAAAATAATAACTCTAGTAAGATTAAGTTTAAAAAAAAATATTTATTTTAATAATATTTATTTTAATCTATAGTTTAATAATCTCTAATATAAAAATAATATATAAATTAATATAGATATTAAATATACTAATAATATAAAGATTTTATATATATTATAAATTATAATAGTTTATATATATAGTATTAAATCTCTTAAATTTATAAAAAGTCTTTTTTAATAATATAAAGTATAAAGGCTCTAAGAAATTATTTAATTTTATATATATAATATTTATATATATTTATATTTATTATAGATACTATACTCTAAAGGCTGTGAGAGAGATATTCTATATTATACTTAAAAATATAGTATTAAGTTACTATTAAATTAATAATCTAATTTAACTATAGTAAGAAATTAATTCTATAGTTATAATAAAGATATATTTTAAAACTAAAAAATATATTTATTAAATAGAGAAAGAATAAAATATTATAAATTTATTTAAAATTATAAATAAGAATTTTAAAAAGCTTATTTTAAAATATTTTAAAATTATATTTAATAAACTAAAGAAAAAATTTTATAAGTTTTAATTAGAGTATTATATTAAAGCTAGCTTTATTTTAAAACTATTTATAATTATATATTTTTTATAGACTTTCTATAAAATTTTAATAATATTAATAATTATAGTTTATAATCTTATAAAGTTCTTATAGAGGATAATTATTTAATAGAAAAATATATAAAAAAAAGCTATTTTCTAGAGTTTTTATATTATTAATATTTATTATATAGACTATTATTATTATTATTAATAATTATATTTATTATATTAAGATTATTTATTCTATTAAGTCTAATAATATAATAATTATAGTTATTATAGCTCTTTATAGTGAATTATACCCAAAATATACTATATATATAAGAAAAAAGGATATTAGTTAATTAATTATATAAAGAAGGAATAAAATAAAGTCTTTTAACTTTATCTTAATTATATAAAAACTTTTTTTATAGTTAATAAGGATTAACCTTTTATAATTATAAATCTAAAGAAAAGGATTAATAATAATAAATTTAAAATATTTTTTATAAATATTAATATATCTATTATCTATAAAATATAAGATTATAAAGAAAAAAAACTATTAAAGATTACTAACTAATTTATTATAGTTAATCTAAATTATAAAAAATTCTCTTAATCTTTTATTTAAGATTTTATTAATTATTTTATAGTTTACTTTTTATAATTAATACTTTAAATTAGACTCTATCTAAAATTAATAAAAAATATTATTATAAAAGCTAATTTATAATATAATATATTTTTAATATTAGTCTAGTACTCTTTTTTGACTAAGCTTTAATATTTAATAAATATATTTATAGAAATTCTAATTAATATTAGTATTATTAAATACTCTATTACTAGATACTTTTAATATCTTATTTATTAAAGGATTATTAAGAATATTATACTAAATATCTTAATAACTAGTAAAGCTAGAATCTAATTTAAATCTAATAAATTAATAAAATTAATTAATTTAATTAATATATTTATATTTATTAATATAATTTATTTTTATATATTTAAAATAATAATATCTTTCTTATTTTTAATTAAGAATATAGACTAGCTTAGAATCTATTTTAATAATATAAAGAATATTCTTATTAAATTAAATCTTAATATAATAATCTTTATTAAATACTATTTTGGTTATCTATTCTTTATATAAGATTATATATTATAGTTATATCTAACTAAATTCTTTAACTCTAAAATATATTTTTTTATAGAGATTAAATTATATTATTTATACTATTAGTTTAGCTACTTATTAGTTAAGAAGCTTTAGAAAATATTTAAATATATAAATTATAATATTAATATTAAAGTACTAAAGTATATTTATAAGTTTTATT